>CM031865.1:9724924-9987761 GCA_018697195.1 Certhia americana | reverse complement strand
ATCCATCCATCCATCCATCCATCCATCCATCCATCCATCCATCCATCATATCTAGCTTAGCCTGAGGCAAAATGTGTCAACTTTTCCCATGGCCAATATCTGGGATGCACTACTTCTCAGCACAGCCTGCCCAGGATGGCTCTCTCCTTGGACAATCCTGGGAATATCTGCTGTGCTTTCATCTGTTTGTGGCATTTTGATTTTATTTGGTAACAGGGGAAGGAAACACTGCCAGAGTAAGAGTGGGAGGGAAGCAGTACTGGATAGTGTCTGCTCTCCCAGATTACAGCCATGCCAGCCCCAAATGTGAGCTCTGGCAGTGAGTTTGTGTGTGCTGCTCAGGTGAAGACCAAACCCAATATCCTGATGGCTTAGACTCATCTCTTTTATATAACACCACCTTGGAGGAGACCTACCCAAGTAAATTTTACACCTTGTTTTGCAAACTTTTGATCAGCATTGCTGTACAAGGTCTCTCCTTGCAATTTCCACCCTAGAAGGGCTGCATTTTAATAGAGAGGAAACTGAATCCTGTAACTCAATCTGTCTGTAATGTGAATGAGTAAACCATGGGAAAACATGAGAGGAAACATCAGCTACAATATGAGAACAAACAGACAAACATGATATTTACCTTCCAGAGAAACAGGGCAGAATTTAAGATTTTTTTCTTGCTATTAGCATACAAAAACTTGAGCAGACCTGACCAAATCTCTTTGAGATTACTGTGTTTTATTGTCCAATTCCTCTAGGATTTTTTAGCATAGATGCAACTGGGTATGCGATTGCTTCCAGCGTAGGAGTTTGGAAAGGAAACAAAAGACTATTAATGCCTTGAAAAATCCACGTGTTTTCTGCCTTGGGCCTCTATGCTCAGCCTGACCTCTGTGGCTGTCCTTTATTCACACGGAAATGTTCTTGTCCTTAGCCCCGTTGTCAGGAGTTAATTTCTCTGCTGGGCTCTGCTGTCAGCCTCCTGGCATCCCTTGCCAAGGGCACTTCGAGTGTATGTGCCTTCTCTTGGCGCCCCGTCTTGGGAGCTGAGATCTGCAGCACACCAAGGGCTACTCAGATTTACAATGGATTTTTCTTTGTAGTCTCTTCCTGTTTTTTTTTTTCTTTCTGCTATCTGTCTCCTGTCGTCTTATTATCCGAAAGCTGATTTTCTTCTGACCTCGTCTTGAATCTGACACTGCCTTTGTGCTTTTCTCCCTTGCAGTACTGCTGTTCTAAATGTTTGAAGGTTTGTAGTTCTGCTTTCAGCTTCACTTTGCTGTCCCAGTGCATCTTCTATCTCTGGCATTTAGTTTTTGGGTCTGATTTCTTGTGAACCTGCCTTGTTCCCACTGGTTCTGCCTGTTTGCTCCAAGGAAGTGTTTTCCCTGTAAAGCCTCCATCTGAGGACTGAAATATTTGTGCAAAGCACATGTGTGAGAGGTGGGCATGGCGGGCAGCCACAGGGCTAATGGGGGTAGCACAGGCTAATACAGATCTGCTCCAAGTTTCTGCAGCCTTGGCCACTGGGGAATGGCAGTCTCACGCTGCCATTATGGTTTATATTGGATAACTTCCAAATTGTCCTTTTGTGGGACTGAAAATGGCACTGAGAGGTTCCATGTGGCTCATGCAAATGCCATAAACATTTCAATACAACTAAACCATCAAGAAAACATGGCTACCATATGGTATGTCCGAGACATGGGCTTTTTTGCAAACATTAATTCTCTCACTGCACTTATTTCATTGGGGTGACAGTGATGAGGAATTTCCTTTTAACATCAGTAGAGGACACCTGGGCCTGTGATGCTCTTTTTAGAAAGGTTATTTCAGCAATAGATGTTTTGTAATTATTATACACAGTACAATATCTGCTTCCAGCAGTAGAGAGTCATTTTACAGAAGAATTATTCATTGATAATGGTCATATTCTTGCCATTTTTTATCAAATAAATATAACAATAAATGAGCAAATATTGCCTTAAATGTGCTTGTCTGAGCACTTACAGTCACTGAAGGTTATTGGTGCAGACAGACTGAAACAACCAGGCATCTGCAGCCTCCTCTGTGCCTTCCTCTTCTTTCAGGTGCATGTATGACCCATTCCTGTAGCACCTCAAGGTTCTCTGATGTTGATATCACTTTGCTAATTTTTTCATTGGAAATGTCCCAGGAAAAAAATTTTGTTCACCTACCTTTTTTTATATATATTTATCTGTAATATGTAGGTCTGGTGTTTTTGTTCTTGGATAAAATCACCTAAACCACTACTTAGGCCGGGGTTCCTCCAAAGGGCAGTTTTACATTGTGTCAGTGGAGGCCAGGTTCAGATGCATGTTGCTGCTTGTCAAGTATCCAAACCCCTTGGAATCTCTGGCTGGGTCTGCAGGACGTGTTTCACACCTTTGCTGCATTATGAGCTCCAAAACACAGGCTCCAGGCCACTGGGTCTTTCTCTCTCCCTCAGGTGCTGTAAATATATTTCCTTGAAGTCACAATGTTGTCTGCAGGAGCTGCAGGAGTGTTCTGTAAATTACTGTCCTGGCACTTAGGAGATGTATAAAACATAACCTTTGTTTGTGTGTCAGAGCAGACTTGAACATGGTTATAGGCTGTTATAATTTCCAATCTGTGGAACTCACACTGGACTGTAAAACACCTTGCCAGAAAGGAAGCAGTTCTTTGGTTTGTCTACTTTGAGTGGGCCATTTAGGATGAAATGCTTCATGAACCTTCATGAGGTGATGCCATAAATTGCAAACCAGGTGTATTCCCCTAATACCCAGTGATGCCTCAGGAGATTGATGTGATATTTCTGTTCTTACTGGCACATGAAGACCTGTTGCTGCCCGGCAAGAGAGGCTCTAGAACGTGGAGATGAAGCCTGGGAGAATTTAATTTTTTTAAATGTTCTTGGTCAGTAGTCAGATGAGCAAATTTTATACTTGCAAAACATTCCTCCTAACTTAAAAGCATTTCTGACAGTTTTCTGTCTCTCATTTTCTCCATTGGAGGCAGGAGGAGCTTGTATATTAATTATTAAGGCAAGACAAAGAAACACACCCCACTCAGATGCCCCAGTCTGGAATGAGGAATCAGAGAGCTGCTGACTTGAGCTCTTCTTCCTTGCCCAGGTTTCTGCAGAGGGAAGAGAAGGAAGGAAAACAGCTCCCTCTCAGTGTTGTGTAATCCCAATTCAAGCCTTTGGTGGTTGTAGGGAAGTGTTGGGAGCTCTGCTTGGCACCATTAACCTTTATTATCAGGTGAGCCTGAGGGGAAAAGAGGCTCTCCGACTTATTGCTTTGACCCCCTAACATGCCAGCCTAGTTCTAGTTTAATTCCAGTAAATTCAATACAGTTACACCAGAGATCAATTTGTTCTGTAGTATTTTTGGTGTGTTCATACATAGAAGTGTCAGATATTATTAGCAGCAGAAGTTTATCTTGCGAGATAGTATTAAGAACCTGATAGAAGTGTGATTTTGTTTCATACTGGCAGCGAGTGTAGGAAATGCTGTTTGACTCTCTTCACAGCATGGATTAGCAAAATTAGACTTGTCTCCTTTGCACTAACAAGCTCCAGAACAGAATGTGAGCCGTTAAATGAAGGAAACTCCTTTCAGATACACACACAAAAAGCCATGGGAAGAAAATCATCTAGGCTTCCAGGAGGACAGATTATTACAGAGTTCATATCTGTAGGGCATCCACTCTGCAGGATTTTTTGTGCACAATGACATGACTTTATGTTTTTATTTACATTTTCTGGAGAGTTCACAGGATGTTGCCATGGGGAATGCTGCAGTTGTCTGGGATACCTTTTTATATTTACATCACAAACAATTCTGCCTATATACTGACTTGATGCTGTTTGACAATCAGTAACCATGGTGGGGCTGTTAACAGTTTGAGTCACGTTTTAATATAGTAAGGTTATTGTTGTGTCTTCATTTTATTTTACCTTCTGTTTATTTTTCATTTCTTTGAATTTTGCATGAGTAATGCCTTTGGAACCCAGACAAATCTGGAAGCTGTCAAATCCTGTTCTCTGAGGCTGTACAAAGAACTGCTTGCCCTAGGCAAGATTTGCAGAGAAGATCATTTCTGTATAAGCACCCAAGTAAATGTCCAAGTTCTAATTCAGCCTTCAGGGACAGTGTCAGCCTGGGTGCCAGGTGTCCCCTAGTCAGGTGGTTGAGCATTTCTGGTAACAGCCTGGGATAGAGAACACTTAAAATTTTCCCTGGAACCTTTTGAAAATCTGCCCTCAAGGCTGAACCCTGAGCTGATGTAGTGAAAGAGAGAGACTTTCTTAATTTTCATCTGGTAGGCCTTGAAGCTGGCCCAAACTAGTTTAGCTTGCAAATAAAGTTCAGTTCCTAGTAGAAGTTAGGTGAGGACAAAAAGCACAAGTTTCAAATCTGTTTCAAAGCATGTCTCTGTGGAAGTTTACTTCACAGGCTCTCTGTTCAAACAGTGAGGAGTAAACAGTAATGTTTCAAAGTATTCCTGGAAATTTCTTCCCATGGCTGTCATTATAAGCACACACTATCCTCTGTGTGGTTTTTAAGACGATTACTCTTGGATTCAGAGCTCACACCTCTGACAGCAAGGCCTCAGGGTACAATGAGAAAATTGCCATTTTTAACCCAACAGATTCTTTTGACCTAAAAAGAAGTGGCCCTTCCATGATGTTTTATGTTTTCCCCTCTTCACTGCTCCCTTTCTTCTCCTCCTCCTACTCCCTCTGAACTTTTCAAGATACTTGACTTCCAAATGTCAGCAAGGAGCCTGACACTACAAAGCTTTAGAAATTTGTAAAATCTTCAGAGAACTGTTTGAATTCCACAAAAACATTGCTCATGCCCAAATGACATTATTTCAGCCCTCAATGACTGTGCATCTTGACCACATTCATGATCACTATTGATTCATCTCAGATGTTCACACCAGACTTCTCTTGCTCACATAGATGTTTAACTGAATTATTGTCTTTCAGAGGAATTGAATTTACTGACATTTGTTCCCAGAAAAGGTATTAACTGCCTCTCATGTATTATCTGTTATTTCATTAATTATTTATCACTTGTAATCCTTATTTAGGAAGTTCTAGTTATTCATCCAAGAATGGTATCATGCAACTTGAGCCATAATTGTGCAATCATATAAAGTAATGAAAAGCTGTCACTATTTCTGGAAGCTGGTGTTGTTGCCTGCCCATTCTTGTCCCTCTTCCTATATGGTCCCTTCTTGCTTTTTCAGACAAGGAGGCCAAGAAAGTAATCTAGGTTAAAGCTAACACTACAAAGGGAAATCTTGGCCAGACAGATGCTTGTTTTGGTACAGAAAGGAGCTGGCAACACAGGGAGTTTTTGGAAGCGAATTTGACTTTGTTTTCTGGAGGCTTGTGCAAACGGATTTAATCTGACTGAGAAATGACACTGTGAAACGACTGTTACCCATTCCTGAAGAGGTAGCCAAAACAACAAGTTTGTGACTGCCCCAGATGTCAAACAAATTTTAACTTCTGAGATGTGGATGCTTTCCCTTGCAGGAGCAAAGGGATCTCCTGAGTGCCCTTGGTAGGTCTGTGGCACCAGTAGTCCCCACCATAGCATCATATCCTGTATATCATCATATCCTGTATGTTTTATGGGGGGGGATTGAGGGTCTGGTATCATACAAATACACCAGACAGTGGTTCTATGGCCCCAGTAGAAATGTTGGCCTAATTTTATCAACAAGAAAAAAAAAATCAGTCAAATAGTGCCCTTGTCCAGTACAAGTTGGGGTATTCTTGTTCACAAAATGGCTTTGTCCTGCCCCACTCCTATGTGCTCAGTTCTGTGACTTGATGCATATTCTTGTACATTCATAACCTGATCTAATCACATAAGTTGGCAGCAAAGTGTGTGCAACTGCAGAGAGAGGAACCCCACTGCTTTTTAACATGCAAGTTATCCAATAAAGAGCAGCATGGCAGAGCACAGATACAAACCCAGCACACTCTGAGGATCTTACAAACAAATACAAAACATAACATCCAATGCATCATCATCTGTATTTATATTTTATACCTACAATTATAAAAACTTTCTGGCAGTTTCCCCCAGCTTGGCCCACAGGACTTCAGCCACTGCCCTCTGCTCCTCACTCAAGAGCCAAACAATTACTAAATGAGAGTCAATAATGAATAATAGCAACAGGGTTAATTCCTTTCATTTCTGGGTCAGCAGTAGACTAAAACACATTTAGAGACGTAAAATAAAAGAGATAGAAACAGCATGGTAGTTAGAAGGAAAACCAAGAAAGCCCAGCAGAGTGCCAATTACTAAACAGTCTTTAGGCTTCCTCTGGGCTGATCAGCCAAGGCACTCCTGAAACAGATAACTGCATCTCACATGACAGCAGGAATGGAGAGTCACACTTGACCTGTGTGTTTGCCCCATGCAGAGTGTTTTGTCCAGCTCCTGATGAAACTTCTGGACGATCTGGGCTCCCTTTCTTGACATGCCTTGTCCTCTCACTTTCCCTTCTGCTTCTCTCATTGTCTTCTGGATTGTTGACTTTTGCATACTTGTCTACTTGTCCCCCTTCCAGTGTTGCCCTGGAGGATGCACACAATGGGCCAGGGCTTCTATTTCTCTTAACTCTGGGATTAAAAAACAAAGCAGCATGTCTTTACAATGCACATTGTTTTTTGACCTTGAGCAGTTTTCTAGTGATTTCAGTTTTCTGCCTTCTCCTCCTCCTGTAACCTCAAGTCTCTTGAGCACCTCTCATCTTCTCTCCAAGGTTTTTTCCTGTTTTGTGTTCCCAGCACTGTTTATCATGCAGGCAAGGGGAAGAATCAGTTCACTAGAAAGGGAATTATCCATTTAAACATCACTAGTCTGACACATATTGATTTTTATTTTAGGAGGGAGCATGTAAACATAAATAAAAAACAGGCTTTGGTGGCTCTCCTCTAGGTCAGGTTGCAGCTGCTCCATCACTGGTACCTCATCATAGGAATGTTCAGCAGTCTGTGCAACCCAGGCCCCACACTGCCCCTGCTGTAAACTTTCTCTGAAGGTGTAATTTGCATCACATCCTTTTGGGAGTGTGTTTAACTCCAAAGTGGTACAGTGACACACCTCCAGCCCTCAATACTGCTTGTCTTCCTTGAGTCCATGAGCTGAGGGTGACTCCATGCTCCACACCTGCCATAATCAGCCAATTGTCCATGTCCTTCATCAGCATCAATGTGTGCTAAGGCTTGGGAGTGGGAAAAGTCAGTATCCAAGTACAGAGACACCCTGGGGCTACTGGGAGGCTCAGACAGTGCTGAGAGCAAGACCAAAAATGTGCTCAGAGAAGAACTCTATGCACTGCTTCAGGTATGGGTCCCCTTAATAAAACAAAATGCAGTTTAAGGTCCATCAGCTGGAGGGCTCATATTAACTTCCCTACAAAATCTTTAAGATTAACCCAAAGCACTTGCAGCCCCATTTCAGAAGGTGAGAGAGTGTTTTGCATTGTTTCTTCCTGCAGCACAAGGACAGGGTTTTCTTTAGCTGCCCAATAAGGTCTTCAAGGGGATGTTTTTGAGCTCTGAAAGAAGTTCTTCAGGGGCATATGGTGGCTGCAAAGGATGTGTTAGTCAGGGGGATTATCCCTGAGGGATCTGATTCCCCTTGTTGCCTTCTTCTTCTGCCCCTGGGGACAGTCGAGGTGCCAGCTGTGCTGCAGAGGGGGTGAGTACCTGTGTGTTTGCCTTTGCTGTAAGTGACTGCAGCCTGTGTCCTGGGGGTGCTGCATTTGTTGAGAATGTCCTCAGCATGAGCTACTGAGCCCTGCTGGAAGCTGCCAGGTGCTTCCATCCAGATGCTTGGTGTAGTCTGGCAAAAAACCAAAATCCAAACATTTTTGCAGAAACCTGTTTTACCCTTTATTGCTTAATTCTGCTGCCTGTGCTTTAACACCAAGTTGGTTGTGGCCCTGCCATTTCACTTGCTGTTCATGCTTAGCTCCTGGCTGCTTGAAATACTTTAATGCTGGCCTGTGTTTACTGACAATTGAGCTTTTCATGGTTTTGTGGAAAAGTACACAATGTTTTTGACCCTGAAGGAAATTAATGCAGAAAATCAGCACAAGTTGTGTACCTTTTGAAATCTTAAACATGAGGCTTTCTTTTCATTTAATGTCTCATTGGAAGTTGCTATTTTTAAAAATCATAGAAAGGCTTTTTGTAGTGCCTCATACATCTTGGGAGGGCTTTTTAGCTATCAATGTAATTCTTAGAGAATCTTTTTTTGAATAGAAAAACTTTTACTAGTGCTGTTTTTATATTTACTCTGAACTTTGCTGCAGTAATGTAGAAGATCAAAGAAAGTGGCTTTCTGCCTTCTAGTCAGCAGTTCAGAGATCTTGCCTGTGACTGTACCTGTTTATAACAGATTGGTCTGACTTCACCTGAGGGAAAAAGAGAACAGAAACAGCTGACTTAAACTGGAAAAAAAAAAAATTAAAATTGTTGCTGTATATGAGAAACTACTGTAAATTGTTAAAGGTGATCATTGTGCAAATCCATCTCACCAGAATATCTCTGTTTGATTGTGAGACAGCTTCAAAAGTCCAGAGAACTTTGTACTCAGGATACAAAATGAAATTTTTAGCCCTTTGGCTGACAGTGTAACTCAGCTAGCTAATTCTGCAGGCAGCTCTTGAAACTGGCAGGGGTTGTCCTATTGCTCTTGTGGGCTGTCCTGAGCCTGAATGGGAGCCATGTGTCTCTTAATGGACCCTCTCAACCTTAGTAATGTGTTCTTAGGCATTTCTATTTCTTGGCTATACCTAAGAGACAGTCCAGTCAATATGGTGCAAAGCAGCTCTTTTCCGCTCACATTTCAGTACTTTACCAGTAAAAGTCCATAGGGGCTTCCTGGAGAAATCCAGATGAAGACGTGTAAAGCCTGCTTTCAAGCTGAGTCTTTTTGGAATATGCTTTTGAAGCCCTGAAAAGTTTTCCTGAAGAGAGCTCACTCATATTTGAAAAGTACTGTAACCAATATTTCAGTTGAGTGCTTTGCAAAAGCAAAAGAGAAGGCAAAGGAAGTTGATATCATTAGAGAAAACTGTGAACACATTTTTTATTGCTTCCCCTAGAGGAGGTATAGCTCAGAACACGTTCAGATCTTAAAATACTATTGTTTGAAAAGTGAAAATGAGAGTAAAGAGCTGAAACTGTGTGAACCATTGCCAGTCTATATGAGCCTGAAGTTTTCTAATCCTTAGGACACGAATCAAAATGTAAAATGCTGCATGGGGTGTTGTGAAACTCCTAGCCCTGCTCATGAAGAATAAGGCACGACCAGAACCTTAATTCATATTATCAGCTGAACCAGATCCGTTTCAGCCTCGAGGGCTCTGTGCTGTCCCAGTGCCTTGCTCCTGGGACCTGTCCTGAGGGCACACAGCTTCTGAGAGACCTCATCTTCTCTCCGAGCTACCCAGCTGATTTGTCAGGTGTGCAGCACTTCTTACTCTAGAGGTCAGTATAGTGTTAGGAATGGAAATGATGCATAGCCAATTCTATTTCCCTGGTGAGATGTTCCAGGGTGAACTCTGAATCATACTCCTTCCCATGCAAGATGGGAGAGAGATTTCATACTGGAGAAATGTATTTGTAAAAGCACAAGAGCCAATACGGGAAGCTCAGAGGGCGTTTAAGAAAACAATCATTGAGGCTCTTTGTTGAATGGAAGTTATGCATGCACTAGTAGTAATTTTCTGAAGCCATAGACAATAACATAATGTGAGTGGGTGATGGCAGAAATTACATAGAGTGAAATTTAGGGAGGTGACAGCAGCCTATGCATCACTTCAGGCCTGTTTCTGAGAGCTTAATTGTGGCTTAAATAGCCTTGTGCTCTCTTCTGTGTAGAAACAAATTCTGTCTAGAATGAGCACCACGAACACAGAAAGTGGAATCTCATCTTCTGTAAAACTCCTGTGTCAGGGAAGGGGTGGTCTGTGCTGAGAACAGATGTGGGCAATGCAGATTTATGTTGTAGCTTGCACACTATCAAGATCTAATGCTGTGTTTTGCTGTAGGATGTGCTGGTGTTACTCCAAAGAGAAGCCATGAGAATATCAATCTTTAAACAAATGGAAAAACTGAGCAATGAGCAGACCCCAGGCATTGTGGTGGTTTACTCCATTTGTGTAGGAGCTGTGTGGCTGATAACACCAAAACCAATCCCACTCACCAGTGCTTCAGAAGCATTTACTTTACTTTTGGGTGAGCTTTCTGCAAATAGTCAGACTTTGTGCTAGGAATGCTTGCAAAAATGCTTTTTTTTAGCTCTGTTTTGTGACTTCAGAAGAAATCAGAACTGGACTGTCACATCTGCCTTTGCTACAAAATGGTTTGATGCTGGTTCAGTAAGAGAAGAGAAGAGGCTTTGAGAGAGATCAAGCTTCCAAGTCACTGTGCATAGTGCATATTGAACAGTGAGTTTTTCAGTCAGTTCTCAGAATGTGTTTTAAAAACTATGATGAGCAAAATTAAAGCTGAACCCATCAAACTCTTCCTTATCTTTACATACTTGGATTTCCTGTAATATTTAACTTTTTTCTTTGCATTTCCTGGACTTAGAAATCTTTGTTCTGAGATAGTCAGTCTGAGATAGTCCCTGTAATGTATTTTGTCATACGTTCTCGATAAGCCTTTTCAACTTGAAGGCCTAATAAATTTTATTTTTGTCAAAACAGAAAAGGTAAATTGGAGTAGTCTCCTGAAAGCCACTTTGAAAGCAGAAATATAGATGAAATATTAGGATTACAATAATAGCACTTTTCAAAACACAAAGCTTGATGGATTTAGCTGTTCTCTTTTTAATTAAGAAGCAACCTGCAAATCACTGCTGTTGTCTGGAAAGAGATCTGTTATTCAGATGTCTGCTAAATTGTTTTCATGAATTCTATTCTGATTCTGGGTTTGTTCACAAATTGTCTACTCTTATTATTCACAATGTGTGACTGGGCATGTGGTATATTTTCTGCTCTCTGGTTTAATGACTGCAACATTTTGACAGGGAGTAGCAAATGGTGAATGACAACTAGAAAGCAACATGCAACTTGGGGCATTTGCAAACATTTTCAAGAATATTAACAATCAGAAGAACACTGCTGAAGCCTGGGTAGTCTGACCTCCATGAATGATAATGATTCACATCTCAGCCATTTAGTTACAGATGTATTTCAGCCAGTTTGTCATTTGTCCAGATCCATTAGGTCTGCAAGCAAAATCACTGTCTATGAATGATGTGTCTTTCAGTCCATCCGAGCTTTGATTTACTTGTAAATAAAGCTAGTTCTGAAACTCGGCCACAGGGGAGCGAGTTTTCTGATTTCCATATCAGGGAAGTGAACTAAAATTATGTATTTGTGTCCTCTAGGACTGACACAGAGGTGGATACTGTATTCTTGTTCAAAGAGTTATAAATGTGGTGCTAAAGTCATCGTGACTGCACATTAGCATGAAAAACACTGCATTTCTGAGGTGTAGAACTAAGCTAAGGTCATTTAAAAATATCCTGATGCTCTTATTCACGAATAAGGCTTAGCTTATTTTATTTCATAAACCTCATGCCCTATCACCATGCAAAATCCATCAAGTTTCTTCAGTTTTTCAGCCTGCCAAATGAAAACCAGCCCTATTCCAGTTCAGAAGGTTTTGAGATGGTGGATGGTGTGATTCTCACACAGAATATGTGCAACATTTTTTTTTTTTTTTTTCTGCAGCCTGGGGTTCTCGAGCTGGATGAATGATTAAGATTTCGTAACACTGCAGGCAAAATTCCTTCCCTTGATCCATGCTGTAGATATCGTTTGCATTGTCTGCACACATGGTACTTGCATTTACATCGATGGGAATTCCACAAGCTGAATAAGTAAGAAATATTTGCATTCTGGATAAGTGCCTTATTTGGGCACTTGTTAATACTTAACTCAGGCAGAGCTCCCACTGACTTTGATCTTGTTGGCGAGCTGCTCACTGGGTTTGAAGCCCTGGTTTGAAGAGTTGCTAAATTGGCATTTTAATGGCAGGGGGTCAGCAGTGATTGCCATACAATTTTTCTTGCTTTGCCCATCACAAAGTGATCATCCGGAGTAAGTCATTGCAGTTCTTTTTGGAAGATGAATAGCTCTCCTCGAGTAACAGAAAGCAGTGCACCCACTGATGAGTTTATCATTTGAACTTTGAATCCAGTCAGGAAGCTGAGATGCAAGCTCTTCCATGGTGGTGATTTGTGGTATATTTCCAGTTTTCAGGGTCAGGTTATTAACCAGAGTAACAGTGATATAAGCACATGTCGTAGAGATCATGAATCAGAGGAAGTGTCTGACAAAGACTTCACTGTGCGGGCAGCTTTCCTGGGACGCTGTGAAAGTCTGACACGTGTCATGAAGCTCCAGGTGTCAGGCTTGAAAATACCACAAGTATTAACAACCTGGATGTGCAGATATAAAACTTGCCTTGGCAGTGTTCTTGGTGCTCAAAAGATTTTATGCTGTGGCCTGTCTATGGAAGGATTTAATTTTCCTCTAGGGCACACAGTTCCTAGAAGTTTTCTTTGCTTTTCCCTATCACTTAGATGGAGAAAAATAGTGACAAGAAACCAAGCCAATCACCTGTATTGGGTAACTTGTAACTCTTTATAGAGGTAAAGTGTTCCTCACTTTGTGTTTAATGACAATGCTCTGGGTTGTTAGCAAAATTAAGATATCAAAAGAGCATGATTGTCTGCAAATTTCTAATGCTCATCCTGTCATCTTGAGAGTACTGAAACATAAAATATTCTGGGAGAAAACCTGTGCTATAAAATATAAACATTATTTGTTCTATGCCAACACTGGAAATCATTACCCATAGAAAATTCTGATGTTCTGCCATGTTTCTGTCTTGAACGGAAATAAATACTGAAAAAATTTATGAACAGGGAGTTCTGGGGAGCACTGTAGTATAGAAATACTTAACCTTTTGTTTAGACCCAGTGCACTGTAATGGGAACATTTATGAAAAATGTATTTCAGGTGTCTCTTGCCCCTGCCCAAGTGCAGGATTAGATTGTTTTGCAATGTGGTCTATTGCATGCTACACTCCCCTTAACAGCTTCCACAAAATACTAAACAGGGAGAAGAGACCAGCAAGTACTTCCCAAGGAAAATTCCAGTCTGGGAAAATCTGATTTTATTGGGGTTCTTTTTGTTTTTAATTGACATTTTTTTCTTGTTGCAAATCACTTTGTGGAAAAAACTCTCAGTCATATCTATACCAATAATATAGAATTCAACTTCTCTAGTAATAATAATATGGAATTCAGGTTCTTTTTTAATTGTTTCACTCAGAGATATGGTATGGCAAGTTCCTTCCACCTGTGTTGTAACAATCTGTTCAAATCCACTGTGATAGTGGAAAAAATCTGTCCTTCAACTGCATCCAAAATAATGCTGAACCCCCTTTCTGTAGGGGCTCTTACTTAGAGACTGAGATTTGAAGGTAATTCATGTGCAGTGAAATCATCCAAGTTTTGTGGACTAGGTGAATATCCTGTGAGACACAAGTAACACTGGGGCTGGGCATGAGAGGAGAAATATTTGTCTTCTGCTCTGGTGGCTTAAGCCATGCCTGGGGTCAGGAGGTGAAGCCTTTAACTGAGAAGGACCTGCCTGACTCCTCTTCTGTGTGGTAACTTCTGCTTTCTACCTTGTAAGGGAATGTAGTTCCCACTGAGGAGCTATTTTCATATATTTAGGTGTTCATTAATACTAGTACTCTAAATAAAAAATGCGCCCCCCCAAAAAAAGCTACATATTGCATGCACTTAATTCTGTGCATTGTAAAAGCGAGAGACAGAAAAGCTGGGGGAAGAAACCCTTCCTCAGGAGTGTCCTTGCTCCTCTGAAGGCTTTGCTTTAGCCACTAGGTGATGCAGCAGCTTCTCTTTGTGTCCTGGGAAGTCGTGGAGGGAGTAGGTTGGAGAGTCTGGCATATGAATTAGGAATGAGTAATTGGAGAAGATCTCCACTCCTCTAGAAGCAATACAGACTAGATAATAGCCCTTGGAAAACTAACGAGATGATAGGATTTCCAACTTTACATTTTCTAATTGCTTTAAATGAAACCCCATTAGAAACAGCTGGTCTGATTCTCAACTGATATAAATTGTCATATATTTTTAGATTTAAATAGCACTCGGCTGGTCTACCCCAGATGTAAACTCTGGCCTAGATTGTGTGATTGCTATCAGCTTGGAATGGAAACTTCAGCACTACTTTTACAGGCAAATTTATTTTAATGTATTATCAGGAAAACCCAGCATATTTCCAGGTATTGTGTATTTGAAAAAATAATCACCAAGACGACTAAGAAGACAGTTAAAGTAATGCACGTATCCACATCATCACTGCTCAGAGAGGTGAAACTTGAGTCCCAGCCACATGCTGGTAACAGGTAATCTAGGGCTGGGTGCTGTGAGCCAAGGACAGCTTCAGCTTCCTGAGTCGAAGGAAAGAAAAAGGCTTTGTATTTTTCATTATCTGCTGAGACCCACACAGAACTGGAAACATGTGGAGTAAGATGCTTTTTAGGACAATAGCTTTTTAGCAAAAGTAGAATGAGTCATATTTGAACACAGTTAACCCGTGAAATGTTGCAATTATTATTTGAAAGGAAATTAACAAATGATTTGTTTTTCATTCTGGGCCAGATTCTCATCTACCTTTAATTCGGAAAAAGTCCTAAATCTGGCTCTCAATGTTTCCTTTTCATTGGACCTTGGATGACTTTGAACAGTCCATTGCTGTAGCCCCTTCCAGCAACATAGTTTTTACAGATCTTTGATCTGTGTTGAAAGAATTGTCTTACCCCTGGGTCTAATGCCTGAGGGAATTGGGTTTCAGTATCTGAAACCTGCACTGATGCAGATTTATAGGGGTGGGGAAGTTTAATTGTCTCTTGTTTTTACTTTTCTGTGTTGTGTTTGTTTTCTAAAGAAGGAGGAAAAAACCCAATTAGAGCAGGATTAAAGAGGGAGGGAGAAATATTTTCCAAGGAACCACTGATCTATAGTAGATAAGTCTTTTATAGGCAATAGGTCTATTTCTGATCTAACTTAAACTAATTTCAGAGTAGTCAATACCAATATACATTGCTTTAAAAGAAAGACTTAAAATGAGCTCAGTCAGGGAATGAAATAGCATTGAAGTCCTTAAATATTTGAAGCTGTGGGAGTTATTTTGGGGAATAAATTGTCTGAAAGAATTGGATTCCAGATTACTTTCCAAATTAACAACAACTTTTGTGCATGTTTGTTGTTTTACAGAATTAGACAATCAAGCAATATAGAGCTTTCTGAGTTATAAAGGGTTAGAAACCCATACTATTGATATCAATATAAATATATTTAGCAATAAAGGATTGCCATGTTAATCTATATATTGATCAGCTAAAATTATTAAAAACTCCATATTCAAAAACACAGTTTATAATGGGACATTAGTTGATTAAAATTTTCACATCACAGATGGCAAATATTCTTTGATAGTAAAACATTAAGTTGAAACTCAGAAAATTCTGAAAATGCAATGGACTGGTTGTTTACATTTCTGTCAATGCAGACAGCATAAACCACTGTTCACATTATTGTTATTTACATATCACTGTTTCCTGTCATCTGTTTTGAGTTAGCCTTGCCCCAGTTCATGTTTGAATCACAGCCATGACTGGAGAATGTTTTGCCACAATTGTTTCCCCTGCACTTACAACATATGAGGTATTATTAACATTGGCCTTGGGTTTTCTGGATGAGTTGTTCTATCAAAACTTAAGTCTGATGGAAATGGGATGCATTTTTTTGCCCTGATGGAAAACATGAAGGCAGTGCACAGGAAATCAAGACTGGGCAGAAAAATACAAAACAAAGGGTTGGTTTGTAGGCTTTGTAATTTGAAAGCCCTCAGTGAAGCTGAACTCAGTTGGTTTCACAGTACCTTAGAGAACTCATGTTCTTGTGTCCCACCTTAGGACTAAAATTTACTTTCTGAAAATATGAAGGCCAAGGTTTTCACAGAGTAGTATGCTTCCAAGAGGAGTTTCAATCATTAGTCCTACACAACCTGTTGTAAAGTGGGGAGGGTGGCCAAGTGGAGGAAAAACACACTTACATATATAGATAAGACTGGATTTCAGGAAAGAAAGCAATCCAAAATTGACGACACCTGGCCATCTGTCCCAGCAAGAATTGTATTACATTCCAGGTTAAATGAATCTAGAGGGACTATACCTTTGTCTGGACATATTTAGTGAGATTTTTTTCACTTGGAGCTTATGTTGATCTATTGATACACATGTTTCTGAAACCAACTGAATTGAATGCAGATACACTTAAAATTCAGATATATTTGGTCTAATTTTCTTCTCTTCTTCCTTTTAAATTTTTTTTATGCTGATGGATGCTGATGCTTTTAGTGAGGTTTCATCAGATAGTTGCTGGTATTGTTAAGATGTTTCTTCATGTGCCATAAAAGATTGTGTTTATGTTCATTCAGTTCAGACACTTCAGCTAACTCTCTCTATGCTGAAGACAAAGGAATTCTTCTGGTGCCAGAGTTTGTGGGTCTGGAGAGCTGTGGAACTGGTCTTCTCTGGGTGTGTATCATCATGAAGGAGAGGAAGGAAAAGCAAGCATGTTACAAAACATCCTTCCCTACTTCAGATCTGTGTTTCCTTCTACTATTCCCAGAAGATTACCCACTCTGTCATGGACCGAAATGACAAGTCCAGTTCAAGTCAAAATCTGATAATAAATCTTAATGCTCATATTGCTGCTTCTAGCTCTTTTTCTGGACACATTTTCAGAGGACCTGCCAATGCCACTTACCAGTGAGTAGGGCTGAGGAGCAAGAATCTGAATAAGGTGCCCTGCTTAGAGGCAAACATAGACCCTTTTAAATCACAAACCTTGTATTGTCCTTTGTTTTAGGACCCAAACTGGAACATTCATCTTTCGATACTTACTGGCTTTCCATCATGGGAGAGGCTGACTGTAGCTGCTTATGGTTTTTACTCTTTTTAATCATGCCAGGTTTTAATCATTTGGGCTGAAAGTAGAAGTTACACTCAAGATTTCAAACAGCAGATATTTAGGAGCCATTCGCTCCAGTGCTATCACCTGTAAGGAGGGGACTGGGTTTGCTGCCTTGGTAGCTGATAACATCTCCTGATAGCCTTGCACGAGTAATGAAGTGGCAGAATGCAAAGACACCACAGCTTGACCTGTCATCCCCATGGAAGGAGGGGCTGCCTGTTTTGGGAACACCAAACCTCTCATTCACACTCATCCTTCATGCTGTGTGAAGGCTGTGGGGGACCCTCTGGAGAAGCTTTCCCAGTGTCCAAACAGAGAATGTGCCAGAGAATGTGTTCCTGTGTGCACCCAAGCCCCATGGAGGTTGGTCCCTCATAACTCTGGTGTTGACCCTGCCCTCCCTGCTGCAGGGGCAACCCCACTGGTGTATGAGACACCATTCAGCTGCTGAGCCTTCTGCCACCAGGCACCAAAAGACTCAGTTTCTAAGGCCCTGTCATAATTTTATGTGTGTGGAAAGTAATTATTCTAAAATTGCAAGGAACAAAGGAAATTTTTTTTCCCTTTTAATCCCCTTGCATCTCAGTTTTGCATCTGTAAAATGACAACAATATACTGCTGCTCATAAAAGTGAAGATGTGTGTTGTATTCCTCATGAATCATGCAAGTACTATGTGATGTCCCATATTCTAGTTAGGTGTACAAGGAAACAAGTAGTGCTATTGTCAGAGCTCAGCCTCGAGAGAGGTGGGAGGGAGAAGGCTGAGAGGTTTTTCCAAGTGAGGATATCTAAGGAAAGCACTGACTAATTGCTCTTTCTGCAAATTATTCCCTCCCTTTTCACTGATTAAGTGGGGGTTCTTGAGGAGTGGTGAGGTATCAGAGAAGGACAAAATTTATGTTCTCATACATAGCAGGATGGAATGAAAACAGTGATATCTTTGGTGTTTCTGGGCTTTCTGAGTATGAATTAAAATGGGACCTGCAGGTACCTTTCTTGCTGACTTTAAGCCCCAGGACTGTCATGGATGGTGTGGTGTGGTAAAATAGGTGTTAGTGGATTTTGGGATCCATTTGATAAAGGACGTGATTATCATAAATTCTGCTTCCGTAGCAGATCCTTTGTCTCCTGCTTGTGGCTGCATCCCCACTCGTGTCCAAGCCTGCTTTTCAGACTGTGTCTGCAGCCAGGGCCCCAGTCCTGGGTGTGAGTGGGTTTGTGAGGTGGGGAGGGCTCCTCTCTTTTGGCAGACTGTGCTTTCCCAGCCTCCCACCTCACACAATCCTTTTCATAAGTGCAGACACAATGCCTGTCTGATGCAGAAATATTTGATTTCCCTCCCAAGTGTTCTGCTCACACAATGGAAAGTTGTGACAGTGTGGGTATCCTTGAGGTGAGGACATTCCCATTGTGCTGATCTGAAGGCCACAGATGAGAGGAGGTGGTATGACTCAATCTTATTAGAAGGTATTAAACCACTTCATCTTTTATCCCTACAAGCATAACCCGAGGACAGCTGTGGGTGGCTGTAACCTTGCTGCCTCATTTTTCTTTGTATTTCTGTTGCTCAATAAACATTAACAGGCTGTAGGAGAGTTAGAGATTTTATTTAGCTAGAGCTGTAAAAATGCTTCTTCCCTTCGAATTTCATCTCCTTTTTTTCCTTTGTTCCACTAATGACTGGCATCATCTGTTCATCTCCTGGAGGGTTTTGAACTCCGTTATTATGATTGTCTCTTGCTGCCCTTGTTTTCTGTGTGCAGTTTCTGTATTCCCATTGTCTTAGATTAAATTAGCCCAAATCCCATCCCTAGCCTTAGCAAATTTAAGCCTCAATATGGGTAAGAACTTTCCTAATTTTAAAGATGGGAATTGTCTTGCTGGCTTGGGAATTTTTGAAGCTTTTTGAAAAGCAGTGATATTGTTTCTTGCAGGATCTCAGTGGATGTTCTTTCATTTTCTGCTTCTCTCCTCATGTTCTCGTCTGCCCAAGACACACAGCTCATGTTTTAGCACCTTGGTTTCACAGTTCGTAAAAATTGGCCTAGCCTTGCAGTTTTCACTAGAACAAATATTTTTTTACACTTACCTAAATTACGATCAGGTCCCAAAACATTGGGTTATTCTAACTATAACAGCAACTGCCTTTTCCAATAAAGATGGCTTCTTTCACCACAAACCTCAGAAAATAACTTTGTGTGAAATTAAGCTTTGACCCAAAATGTAGGGAGGGAAGGCTCCTGCTCATGAAGATCTTGGAATATCCTATGCCAAATGCAAAAGAAATTATGCTGATACAAAACAGCAAGATGAAACTTGTTGTTTCAAACTACTAGAATAAAATATGCATTTTTTTTTAGAAGCTTGTTTTCCTTTCTTTTACGAAAGCACTGAGGCAATTCAGTGAATTTGATCTGCATTTGCAAATAATTTCAGTTGAGAAATAAGTCCTTTTTTTGTGAATAAAATATCTGCCTGAAAAATATTTGTTTGGCTCTGGCAATGTGGCATATGGGCCTGTGTAATTCCTCTCTGTGGGATGCGTTTAACCCTGGGTGACAAGCATACTGTCAGTGCTTAATAATCCTCAGTGGAGAATGCATTGGGAATAGCCTGCTTCTTGGGATCCCACTTTATTTTATCCTCACCTCCAGCCAAGGAAGAGGGATTGTCTCAGGGGCTCGTTCCCAGGTGCAAATGTCTCGTGTAGCTGAAAGTTTCTTTTCACACTCTCCAACTGCCAGCCCAGGAAACACACCCACAGGGAGTCCTGTACAGCAGAAATGTTGCTGAACCAGGCTTCTTTTAAAATTCCTTGCTGCTTCCTTGTTGCTGATTACCCTCCTGAGGAGACGGGGGAATGGTGTAACACTTGGTAGTACATTGGAGAAATGATGACCACAGGGTTCTGCATCCCTTCAGAACATTTCTGCTGTGCAGTGCTGGAAGCTGTTTTAACTCTAGGTCCAGCCCTACTTCAGAGTATGGTAATATATTAATTTTAATGACTGAAGAAATGAAGGGTACTTGGTTAGCTGAAGTTCTAATACAATATGTAAGACAGAATGAAAAATAAATTAATTTTAAATGGTTTGCAGACGTACAAAAGGTTCATTCGCTGCATATAACATGCTCAGTAAAATAATATCCTTTAATGTGCTGAACTCTTCATGCTTTTCATGAAGCTGCATCTAATTGTACTATTCAGAGTTGACTTATTCTGCCACTGCCTTCCTTTGAGAAAAATAGCATTTTAAGACATGACTAGCACTCTAAGTAGTCATTAATTCTTCATTAATTCAGAATGAAAATTAAAATTCTGTACTGTATAAATCAACCTGAATACCATACACAACACATACATTCAGAACAATTACTCTGGAGAGTATAAATGCAGGTGAACACTAGTGTATGTATATCTATATATATGCACACACCTGGATCTGAATTCACAGATATACCTGCTTGTCTGTGCCAAACCAATGGTGGCACATTTTGATGTTTGCTTCTGAGGAAAATTCAGCTTTATCAGTCCCATATGCCTTTGATTTTCCCATCAGAAGTGATTAAATAATGAAATCTGGGAGAGGCTCCTTGGGCATCTTACATACAGCAAGATATGAAAAGGAAATTTGTCTTTGAAGGAAGCCATGACTTCACTAAAAATTGTTTGTTAACATAAGAAGGAGGTAAATTAGTTTAATCCACTTGCAATGTAGTACAGTGAGAAACTACATGAAAATCAAATTAAAATGGCTGTGGCAAACTGTCCAGATGGTGGGGATAGTTCCAGAAGAGAGGATGTTCAGCAAAGGACAAGCCTCTCTCGAAGGTGGGAATAGAAAGATCATTTTGGGAGTGGGCTAACAGGAACTTTCAAACCCCTGTGAAGACGTGATTGAAAGCATTCCTTTTGAAGATCTGGAACAGAACCCAAAGGCTATTTGGGCGTTTTAGCACATGGCAGGTTACATTCATTTTAAAATCCATCCTGTTCCAGCCTCTGAGCACCAGACTGAGCAGCTGTTTCTTTCTTTTTCTCCTTTCTCTTTTTGCCAGGACCTGGCATTATTTATCCCATGGGCAGCAGTCACTGAAAATAGGTTTCCTGACCCCTTGGTAACTAGAGGAGAGAGGTGTCCTGAAATTTAAAGCTTTTAATGAAGAGCTTAGGAGAGGCATACAACCTGTTCAAAGGCCTTTCCACCTATTTATTAGACACAGAGCTACACAGAAATCTGTGCTGTCAGACTGCCAGCCAGAAGACAATACAATTCTTTCTGAGCCCCTGACCAATTTTTTTGTTCATCTCTGAAATTGGTTGTTCCTGCCTCTTGCCTTCAGTCTCTTAGGAAAAAAAATAAAAAAAAGAAAAAAATAAAAGACAGCGGAATTTAAAACCATAATATCAGTGCAGCTCTAGCTTCTGTGCTGGTAATCAGGACACAATGTACTGCTGAGGATGCATACTGTATTATGCAACTCATTCAGCCTGTAATTATCCCTGATTCCCCTCCTGTTGTAGCAGAACTGCTCCAGACTCTTCCATGACCATTCCAGGCTGTGCAGCTCCTGCTGTTTGTTTACTGCTCAGATAACAAACTGTACTGGTGGTGGTGAGCCAGCCTTCAGGGATACAAAGGCCTTTAAAATCCACGTTAATTTATTTTTAGGGTTCTCATTAACATGTCATATATCTAAAGTTCACAGACCAGGAGCAGGATTTCTACTGTAGGGATCTTTCAATACTCCCAGATGCTGAGTGCTGGAGTGTTTTAAAACTTTCCACTTTCTTCAGTAGAAGTTGGGCTGGGCAGATGTACTGCTTGAAATGTTAAATGGCTCCAATATTTTTCCAATTTGGGGTTGCTCAGAAGTCACAGAGAAATGGGTTAAAGGGGAGAAAAATGCCTTATACTGACTGAAACTATCTACAAACAGCAGGGAAAAGCTGGGGCAGCCATAGGTATGGTCAGAACTACAGGTTTGACTGGCATTACAACAAACTAGAAGTAGTATACTTCTCTTTTTTAGAAGTATCCAAGTGCTGGGGTTAGGCTTTGGGCAGAATTGCTGGACATGGAAGATGAGGAGAAGTTATTTACCTGCTTTTGTGTCTTGGACACAACCTGTGCCTTTGGCAGCATTGGGTTAAACTATGCACAAAGGCAACTTTATCCAAAATTTCTGGAATTCATTGAAACAGACTTTCATTGATTTCCCAGTGCTTCTTGGCCTGAATTTCATTCAAATAGAGATATTGAATTGCAGCTAGTGATACTTGATTATTAATCGGAAAAGTTTCTCCCTTCACCACCCAGACCTTGAATCTCAGTGACTGATTAGTATCAAACTGCAGCCTTGTTAGGATTTCTAAAATAAATTAGATGGGATGAGACCACCTATACTTAATGTATTGGTTTGCATATTTACAAGAAGGAAATGGTAATAAATTCTGAATGCCTGAATTATTGCTGCACATTTAAAAAAAAAAAAACATTTCATATAGAAACCAGACCCACCAAGAGCATGTACCTATGAACCCAGCAAGGACACCCCTACACTTGCTTCTCCTGTGGGTATAATTATGGTATTTGCCTTTTAAATCTCCACATGTTCTAGCATGATGATGACTGGAATAATAATAATAATTGAAAAATCTCATGTTACCTAGCAATGATGCAGTTTATGCCTTACCAGTGTGTTCTTAGGTTATGCCTAATAAAAGATGACAAGACTTGCTTAAAGTCTTAATCCTGCAGCAGTGTTATAATCTGCTCAGGTGAGCTGTATTTTCTTTCTTGCACAGATAAATAGCTTAAAAACTGGATCATTTGGAGAAACTTTGAAGCAACGTTGTGAAACAGCTACTGTGCATACTGGTTTTCCTTAGTCCTTCATGCCTGGCCCAGCTTCAGAAAGTGCCTCTTCACTGAGGAATTTTGAGTTATTGTAATTGGGGTTGATTTCTCTTTGAAGAGTGACTTCATCTTTTTCTTCTCTGTGATGAGAGGGAGGTGCACATCTGAGACTAGAAGACCAGGTGTGGCTTCCATGGGTATGTTTGACAAGATACTTTTGTGGGGCAAGATATTTTTGTGTTTTCATTTCCATTCCTTGTTATTTTGGTAGCCAGTCCTTCTGGGCAAGGACTGTCTCCCCCCATTCATGTATTAATGCCAGATGAAAATGCCAGATGGTGGGGAAATTTCTAGAAGAGAGGATGTTCAGCAGCAGACAGAGCTTTGTCAATGACTGTCACTTATTTGTCCAACACAGGGCATGACACCTGCCTTTCTCTTCTCCAAAAGCCATTGCACTGGCTGGAAAACATGAATGATTGTGAGGAAACCACAGAGCCTGTTTATGTCTGTGCTTAGTCTTTGATGGCATCATTCTTTAAATTAAAGCTATGGACAGTAACTTCACATGCCAGCAACGTGATTTAGTCACTGTAGAGCACCAGCTCCCCTTATTTGGTCCCAGAACTCAAGATGTAATTTTAGATGGAAGGTCAATTAATTTTCCCAAACCTTAATCTTGAAATATCTGTGTTTATTTGACCTTCCAGTTCAGTCAGAATTGGCGTGGATCCAACCTCCAGCTAAATGAATGCTGCCTATTGATTTCACACAGACCAACATCAGTTCAGGGATATTCAAAAGGCAGTCCTTCAGCTTTTTGAGGCTTATAAATTGAAGTATTGTAAGGCTGCCAGGGGTGGGTTACCTGGACAAGATATTGCAAATAAAAGTCCTTTGTGTGGATGTTTCTTAACAAATATTTTTCACGTGGTAACGTTCAGATCTTGGGTTAAGGGTTCTTCTGACTGTGGCAGTCTGGGCCATCATTTGATGTCTTTGTCTCAATTTTCATTTCTATGTGTCTGTTAGAACAAAACTGGTTAAAAAGCTTTTGGATAATACCTAAATGTTGAAAAGATTCAAAACAGCTTCAGTCTCCTGGTGGGAAAAAAAATCAGCTTTTCCCATCTAAAAAATATAAACGAGGATTTTACCATTGAGTTTTCCTTATGGAAAAGATGTTGATTTCCTGGCATGCGCCTCCATCCTAGCATATGATCCTTGCATTACATCATCATAATTTCTGGGAAGGGGTTGCATTTCAATGGCAAAAAGCTAGACAAAGCATTTGGGATTCTCTGTGTTGTCCGTGTCCTTGGCTGCAGTGAGAGGAGAAGGCTCATTAGAGTTTAATGAGTGGTGTTAGGGCCAGTGGGCAGCAACTGAGAACATGACACAACAGATCTGCAGCACAGGATCTCTGTTATTTCGTGTTTTTTTAATCCAATGGGGTTTCTAAATGTGATGCTACAGCAGCAGTTACATTCTTGGCCTATTTAATCTTGTTATTTTAGTTTAACTCTCCCTCAGCTATAAAAATCTACTTATTCTTTCTCTCAGTTTCAATACTTAGCTTTAACTTTTAATCTGTTTTCCAACGACTCACTTCTGAATTGGAAGGACATGTTACTCTGTGCCTTTATTTCATTCCTTTGGTGAATTTTGAAACTTTACAAGAATTACATTTTGTGCTTCTAACAATTACAGGATAATTTCCTCTTGTTTTTAATCTACCACACTACAGCTTGGGCAGACATTCTTTACATCTATTACTGCATCTATTTTTCACCAAATTGTCCTGAATACAAGATGTTTTACTTAATTATCCTTCTTCCAGTTCAGGTTTTCTCATCTATATAATGAAAACAAGCTGACCATCTGATGGGAAATAGTTCCCTTCACAACTTCAGCACAGTCTTTTATCATTGTCATTTCAGTACCTGCAAGACTATATCTAGAGGAGTGTGAAATCCTCAAAAAATTGCCCTATATCTTGCTGATTGATTTATTGATTGATTGATTGATTGATTGTATTGATATTGAGATGCATCTCATGTATGTATGACATAGCAACACAGACATACTGGCCATTAAATACCTACAGATGACATCCTGACACTGTCTAGTCCACAAAATAGCCAAAAATTCCATATCCAGGCAATTTTCAGCACCAGTTTCCAGAGTGTTCAAATAAGTCCCCTTGCCTTTTTTTTCTTTTTTTTTTCCTCCCTCCTTTTTATTTAAAGTTTCTGAGGTCTTTTAATCACTTACTCTGTTTGATTGGTTTTTTTTTTATATCTTATAATAAAATACATGCTCACCCTCGGAACCGCATATCTCAAAAGAAAACTTAAATTTAAATTATTAAATTTATAAGGCACATATTGAACAGTATATTTGCCAAATGATACAAGATTTTTAAGCAAAGCTTAATGATGTTGGTTGGCCAAGTTTGTACACTGTGCTGGTAAAGTTTTCATCAATGTTATTTAATATATGGTAACCAACCACTATTTTGGTTGTATCAAGCTGCTGTGTTTTCTGCAGCTTAGAGGCCAGGGAGGGCTGTGAGTCTGAAACCAGTTTGGTGCTTTAATGAAGCACTGGAGCTGTGCAGGGAACAGTCACTATACACCTCTCTGTGATGTAGGAGTAGGCTGGTCAACTTGGAGAGGTGTGAGTCAGCTCCAAAATACAATTTCACAGAGCAGAAGACCCTGTGAAAATGAAACCTTTTTGCTTTTCTGCAGCAGTTCCACTAGAGAAAGAGACTCTGGCTTTTATGTTTTTGGAAAAGCCACGTAAGAGCCAGGATCTCCTGGGAGCTACATGTCAGCTGCCTCACTTGGGAAGAAACGAGCTTTTAGGGAACAAAAAAACCCATTATAATACCTGATTAAACACCCGACAAGTAATGGTAGATATGCTTGGTTCTGTTATGAGCAATAGGATCTTGTAGACTTTCAAAGTTACTCTCTGAACGTCCACATGGAGTGTGTTTAATTTGAAATGTGGTTTGGCAGAATGAACTAGAGGGTGTGATTTTTATGGACTGGATTTGGGGATTGTGTTTGGGCACAAAGTGGTGTTTTTCAAAGCACTGAAACAACTCAGAAGCCTCAGTCTCCCTGTTGAGGAGGATTTAAGCAAATGAACTCCTTAGTATGTTGACTTCTCTATGAAATGTGACTTCTAATTTCTTGAAGGCCATATCTGCAAAGCAATTCAGATGGTTTTTACAATTTTAAAGAACAAATAACTAACCAGGATGCCTACTTCTGTTGATTTCAAGTAATTTTGTTCTAAATTATTCTTGCTGTTCTCTCAAGATTTTATGCTACCTACTAAACAATTTCACTGTTTTGGCTAAACTTCTCCCCAGTGTAAGGGCACTTAATGTACTTGTTCCCAAGAAAGACCTTGCATTTTGTTCTTTGTTTCCAGAACAGAAAAAACACCCAAAACAACCCTTAAATTGTCTCTTTGGAGCTCCCTACCTTTTTAATCTGTACATTTTAAGATTCACAGAGAGTATTAGATATTTAAAAGTCCTCATTATTCAGTGTTTGTCAGCTTTGAACTGTCTTTGCTATTAGCTCCTAAATGATCTGAGTCTTTCTATAACTGACTGGAGTGTTCCTCATTTACTGTTCCCCAGACTTTAACACTTTCAATTTATAAGCACTTTTTAATTTGCTTCCAGTTACAACACTTTTTGTATTCTGGGCCAGTTTTCTCCATCTCTTCTGCCATTTGTGGTACTGCAGGTATTTACTATTGACCTTGAATTAGTGTTTTATTGAAAAGAACAAACAAACCTTATTTTTTGATTAAAGGAACCTGTGCAGTCATCATTATATCATAGTAGAATGATATGTTCCATGACTGTTTCAGACATTAGTCTTTCTGCCACCACTTCCAGACTCCTCCAGGCTCCTGGGGGCATCTGCTGGCCTTGTCAGCAATACAACTGTGAGTGCAGGAAGGCGGTTGAAGATCACTTGTTTACCAAGACTTACCCTAAAATCCCTTCTACAGAGCTGCCAAGCCCCTGCCATCACTCCTGCGCTTGGCTCATCCCCTGTTGTAAATGATGATGTAGCCAGGCCAGGGAGAAAGCAGTGATATGCAGGGAGAACTGTCTTGTTTTGTGATACCTCCCTCTGCACCTCTTCCTGTGTCTTCACAGGAGTTAATCTGGGGGAGAAAACTCTTTTTAACTTGACAAATTTGCACTGCACAGAGGTGAACAATATTTTTTTTTTTTTCATCCCTGGCTGGATCTTCTTGCTGGAAGATCTTGGATAGAGAAGTCAAAAGGCAAAGCTGACAGCTCTTCAGCTGCTTAATTGAGAGGTGATTGTGTCTATTGTATCAGCGATTGTATCTGTTACAGCAGAAAGTGTTTCCATGGTTTTCCTTCTTTCAGTTAGCACAACTTTTTCTAACATTTTTCTAATAAGCTCCCAACAATGAGGAAAATTGTGTGATAATTAGGTGTAAGTGCTGCATTGGGTCCTATTTTGTACCAGTTTAAAGTTTTTACTTCTTGCAAAAATATGCCAGCAAAGAAAAAATTTCTAGCTTTTTTTTTTTTCAAAACTAAGTAAAAAAATTAAATATTGTATGTGTTAGTGATCTTTTTTATTTTCCCTCCCCCCTTCTCCTGATAGACCTGGGAAAATTTATCTGTAAGAAAGATATATATTGTATGAAACAGCGAGTAATGATGCTGCCCACCACTCTTGAGTAATTTGTTGACAACCCTCTGATTAAACTTTCCTCCTTCCTCCCTTTCATCCCAATTTAAGTCAAAATACCTGTGGAAACAATTTCTGTGAGAAAAATTGAAAAGTTCCTA
This sequence comes from Certhia americana, assembly GCA_018697195.1. Classification (NCBI taxonomy): domain Eukaryota; kingdom Metazoa; phylum Chordata; class Aves; order Passeriformes; family Certhiidae; genus Certhia; species Certhia americana. The sequence goes on along the minus strand of CM031865.1, from coordinate 9,959,903 downwards.
GGGTTGCTGAAGTCCCACAGCCTTCTCCATTAACGTGCCTGAGAGCTTGTTCCATTTATGTTTTATTTATCCTGCTCCTGAGGTGTATCATGAATAGCATTTGTAAGGCATTCCAACTAGATATTGTGAGTATTGTGAAGAAGTAATATCCCATATAAGATCAAGAAATTTGCCATGACAAGTTCACAATTCTAGTTGTACACTATAAGATTCTGTCAAATTAGGCATTTCTTTCACTTATGGCAAAGTTGCTCGGGGTATCAGCAGAGCTCCATGGGTGGACTCAGGAGAGCTGTGCTTCCAGCTCTGGCAAACAGCTTTTCTTTGACCTTGGGTCAATCACTTCACCTCTCTGTGCCTTCATTTTTACTCCCATCTCTCTCTGCTTTGATATTTGCTGAATGCATTGGTGCTGGGACTATCTGCTTGTTCCTCCACCCCGGTGTGATCCCACTCCCTTCAGCATCTGCAGTGACCTCTTGGCACAGAGTTAATGGAAGAAGTGCAAAGTCACACCTTCCTTTTCCTGGGGCTGCAGGAGGGCTAATAAGCTGCATTCATTGATGTGCCAGCATCCTGAGGTGTAAATTGCTGTGCCCTCACCACTGTTACCACCTCCAGGCCAAGGTGCCCAAAACAAAAATGCAGTGGCTCTGAGGCAAGTGAACCTCATGCCTTTCAAAGAGAAATCCGTCCAGCCTGGGAGCATAGATTTACCTCCTTGAAAGCATCATACTTGTTTTAAAATGTACAAAATAATAATACAAAACATTAAAAAGGCTATAGAAGAGGTATGGCTGTAAGTGGTGAAAGCAAACCCACTGGTAGCTTGGTGTTTGCTGGCTGGAGCAGATGTTTGCCCAGCAGAGACCCTACTGCAGAATGGCCCTTAAGGGACCTGCCCTCCTGCTCTCCACAGAGCCAGCTGATGGGAGCAAGGCTGCATTGAAAGAAGTGCAAGCCAGCAATGGCAGGAGCAAGAAAAATAAGGATTTCTGCAGATTTTGGTGGTCCAGCTTCCCTCTGTCTGACCTGTGACCCATGAAGGAGCAGGTTTGCTCTTTGCTGGCTCCTTTCTCATCTTCTGGGAGAGCAGAAAACACTCCTTGTGAGCCAGTGCCAGAAGAAGGCATTGCACAACACTTCCCATGGAGAAGGAAAAATACTTGTTTTGGCAGGTAAGCCAAGGATTTCAAAGAGAAAGAGCAAACACATGCAATAAGCTAAGCAGCTATATTTCTTCTTACTGGTAAGTGCAGGTATGACACAATCCCCAGGCTGAATAACATTCCCAGTAATGCACATGTAGCTCCATCAGAAGCAACAAAGTTACTCCAGATTTATGTCAGTGTTCCCAGGAGTTTACTGTGTTTTTCAGTCATCTTTAAGAACAATCACTGCAATCTCACTGAGCTCATAAAAAGGGTAGAAAATATTTTTGAAGCTTAACACAGCATAGACATCAGTGTGATATTAAATGAGTTTTTTTCAGTAGCCTCTCCAAAGATTTATATCCATTTATCAGTGCCTTTTCTAAGTTACATACATAAAATCTTTACATACAACATAACAAAAAGTCACGAGCAGTATCAGTATTCAGATGGTATTAGTGACATGACAAACTGCGTAGGAAGCTGGTTGTCAAAGCCCTGTGATAGTGAAAATGGCTCTGCTCACAGCACCAAGATATTACTGCTCTCTCCTAAAGTCTGAAAGGCTGCTAAAAAAATCTCTGATGTATTTTGTAGTTACATTAGAAGCATCAACATAGCATTAAAGTGTTCAGTGTTTGGTATCCATTGCTCCACTGAGGATATGTGGGAGCAGTCCAGCCTTTCCATGTCATCCCACTTCCCCCAGAAACAAAACCACCTAAGCTTGAGCAACTGAAACTGTCTGTTGTTTTATTTGTTTGGGTTTTTTAAAACAGTGCTAAACACAAAGTGGCATTCAGCATCTTCTAACAAAATCTGAAGACACTGATAATAAATTACTGAAAATTACTACAAATGGCTGATTTCCACACCTGGAAGCACACTCTGTCCAGGAGTTCAAACCTGAATCTGCACAGCTTCTGTTCTGAATTAACTGTAAAAAGGGAAATCCTGAACATTTCAGGATGATGTATAATAGAAGCAGCAGATCCATAAAGATTTATCTTTTGTTTACTTTAGTATGCTTGGAGATTAGAAAGCTCACAGAAGCACAGGAGCCTATAGAATAGTTTAGGGAAGGGACTGAGATGTTTGAGTTCTGCTGGTTTTGGTGGAAGATTGATACCTCAGCACCTTTGTACATCAGGTCTAAGGTGCTACAAGATGTGCAGCTTGCCAAAGAAATGCAGCAAATGCCCAGGATGGGCATGAACCTGATCAGAGTTGTCCTCATGGTGCCTGGAGCAGTGAGAGGATGTGGCCAGCAGTGTTCAACACATCTGTGTAGGATCTGCACTGGGTGTGGACCTCACAAATGGTACCTGAGGTGAGTTAGAGTTAAACCTGAGCATAGTGTGCTGAGGGCCTGGTTTCCACATGAACCTGAGGGTTCTCTTCATGCCAGAGTTAGTGCAGGGAAAACTGCAAACGCTGATGTTACTCTGATTTGGGATTCAGGATCATCACTCAAAGTCACAGTGCGAAAGATGCTTCTCCTGAGTCCCTCTGGGTAGTAAGCAGCACCATGGCCCCTTTTTTCATATTTACCAAGTGTTGTTGCTCAAGGTCTGTGGAACATGCCCACTGAATCAGAGAGACAGAGAAGAATAGGGGGAGCAGCACTATGTGCTCTGCCAACCTGCAGCCGTGACCTTCCTGTTTACTGCATGTAGATATATATATATATTAATTTTTTTTGCATTTGTTAAAGGAATGAAGCAGCAAATCACCAACAATAACAGAAAAATCAATACCCGCCTCTGCTTCTTTTGTGAGATCTGGAACATGGCCTCAATCTGTCAGACTGAATTACAGAGAGTGTGGGTGTCAGCAGGGGCTCAAACAAATAGACCTGCCACTCTGCTCATTGATAAAAGGCTTAGGTCTGTACCAGTGTCACCACTGCTGCTGCCTCCAAAAGGCATGGAGAGAACATGAACCTTTCAGACCAGAGGCAAGTTACAGAGCCATGAATGTGTTCACTTGCACTTTACATGTAAGATTGCACTAATCTCCGGAACAAAAAGGGTAAACAAACAATTTGACAAATACAAGGCTCTGGGGCATTACCTTGCTAATGGATGTTAAATCAAATGGATGAATTTGAATGGAAGGTGATATATCAACACAGGAATGTCATCCCAAAATAGGCCATTGATCCACTAGCTGAGAATCTAGTCTTTGACAAAGGTCAATGCATCAGAGAGAGGAACAACCTCTTCCAAACTCATCATTTTCCCAGGCAACAGTAAAAGGTTGTATCAGTATATAGAGGAAAGCTTCCTCCTGTGACTCCAGATGGTAATTAGTTTATACCCTGGAGCATGAAGATTAACATCCCTTATCACTTTTAATTTTGCCAGTGGATATTAAGCCACTGCAATGATCTTTTGAATCTTTGAGTAATACACCACGAGATTTTCATCTTACAAAAAGGAGCTGGTGGGGAAGTCCAACACAGCATTTGTATTGTCCCACTGCCCAAATAGACCAGCCAGGACAGCTGCTTGTGCTGGTGGTGGAAGAAGTTGGTGCCCAGCAGAGCTGTCAGGAATAGCATGAGGTAAATGAAAAGTTAGCACTGGGGATTTTTAGGCACAGAAACAAGAGGAGCTGAACTTAACTTCACTGATACATTTCTGAGAGAAAGACAACCTTTAATTTTCTTAATTAGAGGTGCTTGGCACCGTGTAGCACAGCACAGATTCCCAAGTGATAAAGGTGGCACTGATGGGTTTGTCTGGCAAACTGCAACACACAGAGCAGTGCAGGGCTTGGGCTGCTTCTGGACGGGGTTGCCCTGGAAGACAGAGGCTCAACACTCTGCCTTCTCTGCCCCTCTTGGCCCAGGCAGTGCCAGCTCAGTGTCCCCTGTGCCTGTTGCTCCTGATGCTCATCCTGTGCCTCAGTTCAGCAAGGCAATTCTAACCTGCCCCAGCCATCCTTCCCACTGTGGGAGAGACAGAACTGCCCCTCCTGCTCCAGAGTCTACCTGGACATCTGGAGGTCTTTGGCTTGTTGGCTCTGCATCTCACCCTTCCCTCCAGGGAAATGTCTTTCAAACATCTTATTCTAAGCCTCCTGCTCTTAAATATATTGTTAATCCAGACAGAAACCCAAAAGTTCCCAGAAGGGCCTTACACAGACCAATTCCTCCTATTTCATATTTTCTTTTAACTAAAATATTTCCTTGCTACTTTATTTCAAAAAGAGCTTTGATGATATGAATGTCGCTAGATTCCACATTAAGGAAAAGGACATGGAAAATATGATCTTGTTCTTCCCCTGCTCTGAGTAGGCAGCAGTTAATTTCACAGACTGGTTATAAACCATGTTTAAAGAGGAAAAGTCTTCCCTTTAATCTGTATCAGGCTTTGCAGCCTTTCTAATTTCATGAAATGTCTCCTCATTCTTGTCCTGTACTATGGGCAGAATAGGAAAATCCAAGGGACTTTCATTGCATTGTTCATTATTTCATATGCCTTTGTCATTCAGTATCTATCTATGCAGCAATGAAATATTGTTAATAGAGGAGCAGAAGCCTTTTGTTGAGGACAGGAGCTGATTGCCATGGACATGTAACTAATAATATACGTGGTTAAGACTATAATTTGGAGCAAGGCTAGCACAGGAGAAAGCAGAGAGGAGCATACTGTTTCTACTGATGAAAAGAGTCAGTGCCATAAAGGAAGCAAAGTAAAGATGAGCATCAAGGAAGGGGGGAAAAAAAATTCCTCTTTTTGAGATTGTGTTCACCTCTATAACAAATGCTCCCTTTTTTGCCTTTCTTGTTTCAATTCTCAGTGTAGCAGCAGTGCTGTAAGAAGGGTTAGTCTTGCAGTATCCTCATTTTCAAGACTCTTATGGTAGTGTTTGCTCTTGAAAAGTGCAAAAGTCTTGGTAATTTCATTTATTCAACTGATCTAGACAAGCCTTTGAACTTCTGTGTGCCTGAACCAAACCTGAATTCACAGCCTTCATTACTGACCTGATTCAGCCTCCCATGAAGTCAGCTGGAATCTTTCCATTTAAGTCAGTGTGGCCACTTACAAGCTGACAGGCTTGCATAGGTTTGTACTAACTTGATTTTGGGTAGCTTCTTTAGAATTGTTTTAGCACAGACATGAAAGGGAAAAAGACAAGCAATAAATATTCAAAATAATATGTGATAAAAGATCATGCATTCTAAGAGTGCTTGGATTTTCACAGAAGTCTACGGTTAAAAGTCAAGCACCATATTGACAGAAATTTGAATGCATAATTTCTACCCCAAAATCTCCAAATCCTGGCCTGACCTGAGTCAAAGATCATACTGCTCCTTGAAATGCAACCTTCAATCAGGTGTCATCCTTATTTTCTATGAAATAATCACCAATATCATCAAGGATCTGGCTGTTACTGAAATAAACTTGTCTAGAAGCTGAAGCTCCTGTTTGCAACCAGGATGCAGGAGAAAAAAAATCAAAAACCTGTCTGCTGTGAACTGTAGAGGGAACTCCTCTGCATAACCAGAGACCATGCAGCATCCAGTACCTGGGAGCCACAGCCCAATTTGCAAAGAGGTGAAAGAAGTGGGATTTTAGGATGTGGGACCCTCAGACTGGTGGGCAGTCAGCCAGGCAGGGGGGTTGTAGGCACTTAGCAGACAAGGTGCTCACTGTGTTTCTGCTATGCACTTTCCTGATTTGCCTTGTTGCCATGATCAGCATGTTTCTGCAGGGTGTTTTTGTTTCCATGAAGCAATGTTCTCCCTTGGTACAGCAGAGCTCCCCAGGTCTGTTTCTGAGGGTGCTGTAGTGCTGCTTTCAGGCGGTGAAATTTCCTGCCCAGGTTATGTGAGATGCAACTGAAGGTTCCTTGCAGGCACAGCTAATTCCCTGCTGCTCGTTTGCCAAAGTCTTATCAGACATTGCAATGTCAGCAAAAAGCCAAGCGAGTCCTCAGCCTGTCATCTCCAAGATTCACAAAGGATTGGCTCTGGGAAAGGATTAACGCTGAATTTTCTTTTCATCTGTATTTATGAATTTTTTTGGCTTGGCTTTGCACTGTGCCAATCTTGTTCTTGCCCCAGGGGGGTCTGTGAACTGCAGCAGTCTTCTTGCCAGCTATTTCCTGAATACCTGTGGTAGCAGTTTCCAAGGGGCCATGCCACTTATTTGTTCCTCTAAATGGAAGCGTATTGCAGCAGCAGTGCTCACTGCAAACTGGAGGGAATTGAAGGAGAGTGAAATTGCTACAAATTGAACAGTTAGGAAAATATGACTTAGCCTTGCCTGGAAAATAAGCCCCAACACATAGCAGACCCTTCTAAATGAAGCATACAAATACGTAAATGCCAGTGTGGCTGCATGTCTTATGGAATTGTTTTGTGAGCACATTTCTCCTTGACAAAAGCATTACATGGGTCACATTCAATCAGTTTTAGGAGAGTGCACAGTTTTGCAGAGTGATGGCAAGGCATGGTTTATCCACATGTGTCCATAGCTGATTCCTACTGTGTTGATGTAAGATCATGGTAACTCAAGAATGGCAAACAAAATTCCTATTCACCATGCACAGCACTCTGAATAATTCACAACCCAAACTATCTGTCCTGAGCACCAGGAAAAGTGGTAAGCACATAATGACAAGTATCCCATACAGGAAAGCCAGCCAAGTGACAGGAAGTTTCAAGGATATGTGAGATCTACCAGGATTATCTTACATATCAAAAGGGAGCTAGAAAGACTTGCTGCTCTTATTCACCCATGATGGCTTTTGAAATCAAGCAACTTAATGCTGTGGTCTGTGGCTCCATGAATAAATCTGTGTCACAGAGTTAGAGAGAGCTGTGGTTTTACTTGTGGTTCTGCTTGATTTTAAGGAGGTCACTTCATCTACCTTCTGTAGTTTAAGCAGGAATCCTCCACAGACAGGACACTGTTCTGCTGATCATGGGTGCCATTAAGTGACTGCTCAGGGGATGGGAATGGCTCTCGTCAGGGAAATCCCTCCATCTCAGGCTGGACTGACAGGCAAAGCTGAACCCCTGGGTGCTGGGCAGGAGTTATGACTGGCTGCACATATCCAGGGGAGGTGACTAGTGGCCTGTGGAGAAGCCAAGAACTGTCCTCTCTGTGGCTGTTTTCTGAGCAGAGCTGTAAAACAGTGTGAGTTTCTTGTGTTGTGTAAGTTTAGGACAGCAGTGTCTTTTCATTAACAGAGGGGGATTACCTGCAATGTCAACCTGGTGTGAAAATTTGTGGTTCATGGAGCTATAGAACTTTATGTTCCCTTTGGTCCTCAGAAAATTAAAGCCACAAGTGCATAAGTAATGACTCTTGTCTGGCAATTGATTGGTGTCTGGCTTTTCATGTGGTTCTGCCCTTCAGCTGCTGTGTCTTTCTTTGGTGGCACCATGCCAACAGTTATGTTCCTGCAGAATAATCACATGCAGCAATGTGTTTCTTTTGTTTGGTTGGGAGCCTTTTTATTGGTTGGGGTTTGGGGTTTTTTTTCTGTTTTGTTTTGTATTGTGATTTTTTTTTGGTTGGTTGGTTGGTTGGTTTGTTTTGGGGTTTTTTTCACTACCACCCACTCTTCTCATTGTTATTTTAAAAGCAATAAATGGTTTTGCTCTGGGAACAGCTTAACAAAATCCCAGCACCCAACAACACACCATTTGGCAGGTGAAGCCCTGGCCACAGCAAAAGTGTAGGGAGAAATCCTCCAAGCAATCACAGATGTTTTGTTCTTCTCAGGGGCAGCAGAAGCTGGAGAGAGCTGTGACTGATGGGTTCTGCTGCTCATTTGCAGGAAGGATTTATACCCAGGAACAGGGTCCTGACAATGCCCTCCACCACCAGTCCTCTGCCCCTTGCTGTGATGTTTATCTGATAGCAGATAACTGGGGGAATATATTCCAAACAGGGAGCAAATGCATGCACCAAAGCCTGAGGAATGTATTTTAGCATGAATTTATTCTCTCTGTGAGAAAACTTGTTCAGAGGCTGAGTTCCTCAATCTGACTCAGGCCTTCCCACCCAGCATGTGAAAACCATGTTAGCTCTCCTTTAATATTCTTTGGAAAAGGCTTCTATTCATGTTGGTGGCAGTGTATGCTGTGGGGTTTTTTTGTTTTTGTTTTTTTTTTTACTTTTTTCCTGAGGCTCTGCAGGCACAAGCGTGTTTCGCAGCTGGTTTAGAGAGGATGCATCTAATTTAGAGGACACTGAGGGTTCCCACAAGCTGTAGTGACACTGATCACATGGATAAAGCAAAGCACTGTGGAGGGTCATTTCTCTCCTGAAATGTCTGCCCAGCACATTGATGCTGAAAGGGGGATGTAGAACACTGAACAGACCCAGAGCAACTCTGAGTGCCAGCTCAGACCTGGGACATGCTGGATTCTTCACTTTTCACTCAAATGCACTTTCTTCTGCCTCTAGTGCCAAGCTTACCAAGCTTTCCAAGCTTTAATTTCTCTTCAAAGACTTTCCACAAGCTTATTACTTTAACACTGGCTATTCACTTCCTCAGTTCCCACTTTTCCTGGAGCCCAGGACACATTGCTATGTAACAGCTGGTGCCAGCACACCAGCCTGTTGGTTTTGTACTCCACACAGCCCTGTGTGAGTTGAACTTCACCCTGCATTGGCCAGGATGACTTGCTGTGGAGAGAAGGAACGTGCTAAAGCCCCCTTGGGTTGTGCAGCCCATAGTGCACCCAGTAAAATGAGTATCCAGTGTGCCATCAGAGTCTGGCAGAATTGGTCTTAGCTGTGAGGGTGTGAAATGTAAATGGTGAAAAGATCATTGATACAGGTGACCAACAAATGCAAACAAAATGCCAGCTGAACAAGTGGCTTTGAGAGGAGGCAGTGGCAGGGGTGTGTAATACTCTGAGCACAGGCCTGGCTTGAGTAGCCCAGGCTCTGCCCCTGCCTTGGTAAATTCCCAAATCCTCCAAATAGAAACAGCTCTTGGGCAGGGAAAAGACGCACACAGTAATGCAGTTAAAATTTTTCTTTGCTGTTTTGCAAGAAGGATGTGGTTTCTTGTGCCAGTTCTGGTAGTGTTCAGTTAAGCCTTGGGGAGATCAGGAGGAGCTGAAAACTTCCCACCCAGCTAATCTCTCAATTGTGGTGCTTAGTGATTTTTTCTCTTTAGAGAACTGAAGTGTAGTATGGGTCACATGTGGTTTTCACATTGAACCAAAGCTTCCACATGGTTCTATTTTTAATCCTGAGCAATGATATCCCAGTAGTGACAGCAGGACAGCCCCACAGGTCTTCCCATTATCACATGAGAGGACGTGTGGTGCTTCAAAGCAGATGAGGAACATGTGATATGAAAAGGCCTTTGTAGCCCAGAGTCACACTACAATAACTCTGTGCTCAACAACAGGTTGTGGTTTGAAGAAATATTGCTTCTGTCAGCCTTGCATAATGGAAACAGTAATCAGCCTCCATTAGGTCAGAATGCATTGTCAATCCACAGTGAAGCAGAAAGGACTACATCTCGGAAAACCTTTTCATTAAGCAAAGAAAATTGATACCAGTGCTTGGCTCAGCCTAACACTTTGTTCGTGAGGCCAAGTGTGGATAATGGCTGGGTTTGTTTTCCTTTCATTCGTTTCCTTATGCACAGTTATTTTGATTAGGAAACATCCACCTTTCATTCTAGATGAACAATTCTAAAAACTTTCTCCCAACATTTATTATCTTGTGTACACAATCAATGTTTGTGTAAAGAACAGCGTTAGAACATAGTTCAGGAAAAAATATTTTGGCTTGTGATTGAAGTCACACAGTCTCATTTTAGCTGAAAAACATTTTTTTTTTCTGCATGATAACTACAGTGTCTTTTCTTTGTGGATTTTGTTAAAATAGTCAAGGGTCATGTTCATGGGGAATATTGTGCCTCTTAGTAGTTCATAACTACATGTGTGCATTAAAGATGTAGTACTGGCTACACAGGGGCCTGCATGGTTAACTGTGCAGCCAGTGTAAGAAAGGACTAAAGTTTAAAGGGTAGATACAAGATATACACAAAATAATACAAGATGATAAAATGTCTTTGTAGAGGCATTCTGTGAGAGCAGCAATGTAAATGATGTTAAGCCTGATTGCTTAACTAGAAATCATTGCTGTGTATCAATCAGTCTTGCAAATACCACTATCCCCTTACCAGGGTGAGCTAATGATGATAATGAAAAAGAGTAAATGGATGGGTGGGCTTTTGCATAACACTGCCAGATCTAATTCTAGAAGTGGTGAATCACTACTACTCCTATTTCTAGAGGATTTTCTCTTTCACATTTTTTTCCTGTTGCTGTTAAGCTTCTCTTTGTAAAAAGGAAGATTCCTTCAAGCCTACTTTCTAGCCCTTCTAATTCCATGTGTTTTTCCTGCTTGAGTGTAATTAAGAGTGATCCTTTTCCTCACATTTATACTATCAATAAACCTTCTCATTTAAAAAAATGTAAAATTAAATCATTTCAAGAGACAAAGAAAGCCCTTTGCTTTTGCTCTGTTGCAGGTGGCTTTGAGAAGTCTTGATATTATGGGTAATGAAACATCAAACAAGAGGTCAATGGCTGGGAATTGCAACACTCTGTGCTCTTTGCAATATCACTTCTCCCTCTTCCCCTGCATAATTCATGAAGGGCTGTGGAGAAGCGAGTTTGTTGCTGAGGTCTCCCCTGGGGTCTGTGCATTTTCCTCAGATATGGGCTGCTGAGTTTAGGGGCTCAGTTAGGGGGTCAGTTAGGGGGTCACAGACAGGAGGTAGAGCTGGCTGTGACATGGGGCTGCCTCCTTTGCTGTGGTCAGCACATCTTGATTCCTTGATGGCATTTACTCAGCTGTGGTGTGAGCCACACAACTCCATCTGTTCTCCCACACCTGCAGGACTGTTTGTTGGCCAGAGTTGGACAGCAGGTGCATATCCTGCAGTCCCATGTTGTGGGTGTCCTTGGATATTGGGCCTATAGATAACCACAGTCCCACATTGCTGTGAAAGCTGCTCTCCCCTGGACCAGGCTGGATCCAATGTTTATGAATATGAAGAATGAATATGAACACAGGGAATATGCACAGGAAGGATTTGTTCTGATATAAAGTATAACATGATAAGCCATCACCCTGAAGTAACTGTTCTTTGTAGCTAGAGAAAGTCATCCCAAACTTCTCAGTAAATAAAACCTCTGTGATCCTGATTTTTTTTTCTTTTTTCCTGCATTGCTTCCCCCATTGTTTGCTACTCTTACCGCTTGCCTGTCTCTAGATATAAATGGCTCTTTTCACTGCAGTAACTGAACATCATGAGTAAAATGAGACTGTAAATTCCTGTAGGGGACATCTAGCCCACAGCCAAGTGCTATATAAATAATGATCCATCTAGAAAGAAAGGGCTAGAGAAACATGAAGTTATGGTGGCTGCTTCTGTAGTATGTACACCTGATACTGGGTCAGCTGGCAAAACACTGATTAACAAGTCCCTGATCACAGAGCTCTAGAACAATTCCTCCCCAGACTACACATTCTTCTCTCCCTGTGAATTTATCTCTTAGCATTTTGGACCACAGTCATACATTAGGCTGTCAGCTTTATGTTTCCTTTCTACTATTACTCATAAATTATGCTTAGTCATAAAATTGCAGCTAAGGAAAAAATTAGTGCATCTGCTGTTGTTAGGAAGCCTTCATGTAATCATCTATGCTCAGTGTTTCTTTGATTCCTCATTTGTGACCTACCACAAGGTGTGAGGAAAGATTTTTCTGGCAGAAAAGATTTCATCTTTATCTGAGGTATTCATTTAAAGGAAGAAGCCTATTCTCCATGTTATTCCCTTCTTTGCCTATTTACAGCATGAATCTGTCAGGGATACAGGAGTCTGGAGAAGGGGGTTTTTCAGTGGATTTGGCCCTGGGCTGAGATGTGGAAAATGAAGTAATTCCATGAATTCTTGTGTGAAGGTGAGGACTGCAGTAACCTGGAGGTCAGCACACACATGGGAATGTGCACCAGAGCTGTGGTAGGGGATGTGCCTTTGAGGCTGAGAGTGTCCTGAAAAGGACATATGAAATATAATACTCTTGTCCCAAAAGATGTAATGCTCAATAAGTACTGTGGGGGTTGATCTGGATTTAATTTTTTTTTTTTTTTAAACTTGCACCTTTCAATGGCAGTGAGCTCCTATTTGAGTTCCCAGAAAAAATTCTGCAGGAATTTTTTTAAACTTTCCCTGGTTAAATTATTTTTTAACTAGGCCAGAATGTCTTTGGTTTAACTTTGATTAAAATGGTAGATAGAAGAAAAATGTCTTAAAGCACCTCAATAATATCATTAGTCTGTTTCAATATTTTAATTATGGTCTTTCTCATCTGAAAGCATTTTTCTCAAAAGCTTATTTCAATTGTTACTTAAGCAAAAATTAATGTAGAAAGTTAAAAAATATTGAAGTTTTATTCCTCTGCTGATTGAAGTTTTACTTTCTATTTTGGAATTAAAATGAACTCCCGAGTTTATGGAGATTTCAGCAAATGACGGAATTCTACCTCCTCTTCAGAGATTCTCTCATAGGAAATGTACTTTTAGACTGGACAAGCTTGCTGATGAAGTTGGCAAAAAAAGAGTGTTTAATTAGGTTAGGGTTGAAGACTGGTGAGACCTTAAGGAGTCTACATTGCACCATCTACACTGTGTGCCAACAAAAAAAAAAAATTTGCTACTGAAGGAGGTGACACAGTATCTCCTCACCCAGGAGAGTGTTGGAAAGGGAGAGAGCAGCTATAGGGTAAAAATTTAATTTTCCTTAGGTCTAGGAAAAAGGGCTTTTATGGCTGATGTACCAGCTCCAAAATTGCGCTGGAGACAAAGCAGCTTTTTCTTAGACTGACTCAAAAAAAAAAAAAAAAATGGATGTAAAAACGCAGAAAATGTGGTATTTGCTGACTACCTCATGCTTGGAGAATGCTCCTTTCCTTTTGTGTTTTGGCCATTATATCATCAAAACCTGGCACTCTTTCCTCTGCCTTCAGGGACTGCCAGTACAGCAAGACTGTACCTGGAGGCCTGAATCTTGCCTTAACTATTTAATGTTGTGCAATGATTAGGCCATGTCTCCAGGCCCATTTACTCCATCAGATTAACACATCGGGCAAGAACACGTACTTAGAGAGAAGTATATCCTGACAGATATAATCAAACACCATTTAAATCAAGGGAGACGTGGTGACATTAATCTGCCCTGGTATAACAGCCCATTTAAATGAGTAGGAGGAGGGAGGTGGTACAAGTGAGGATAGATGGTGTGTTTAAGTAGAGAAATGAAATCTCTAGAATGACTTCAGTGGAGATAGTTTTGATTGAAGTCAAGTAGTAAAATGAGCAAGTGAGAGAGATAAATTTCTTTAAGGTGGAGACACTTCAGGTTAACAAAGGTGTGTGAGTACCAGGGATCTGTAACCTGCTCAGACCCACAGAGATCTGTGCTCTTGATGCAGATAAATTAACAAGCTGGAACAAAATGGCTCAGATTCCTTGTGGGAGCCTAAAAATTGCTTTGCATGTTTTACAAATCATTCAGCGTGAGTTTGAGTTAGTAGATTAAGGCCAACCAGATTATAAATAAGAGGATTTTTTGACACTAGAGGCCAGTTTAAGTTGCCAGCTGTGAAGGAAGGGAAAAAGGATAAAGCAGGTTCATAGAGAGTTATGACAAACAATGCCACCGATGTTCCTGAAATGATGCCATTTTTTATCTTTTTTTTCCCATTTCTGTCATACAGCTGTGAGTCAATAACTGTACTTTCTCAAGAAGCTTGAGGTGGTGTGTGCCCTCCTGCCAGGGCTCTGTAGATCAGAGCCCAGGTCAATCAGGCTGTTGAGAGCCAAAAGCCACATGAAGCATGAGTAGCTCTTCAGAGTAGCATAGGAAGCTATTCATGCTCTGCTCTAACTAAATGCCACTATAAATTACACAAAAAGAGATTGGGATTGAAAGGTACTTGCTGTGCTGCTCTGGAATGACTAATTAGCTGATGCAAATGCAGTCCAAAGTGCTGTTAAGGAAATCAGACCTAGGAGGTAGGTATGAGTATTGTGTAATGCTCACCAGGAAGAACACCAAGACTAGACTGAGCTTACTACATACAAATACTAAATTTTTTAATCACAGTGAGACATAAATAATCCTGAGATTACAGCCTTTCTATTAAAATCTTACCTTTTCAAACTCAATCAAAAATGTATCCTGAAGATAAAACTACTAATCACTATTACGCCTCAAAATAATTTGTTGGATGAGCAGAAATCAGCCAAAGAAGAGAATCTTTAATAAAGCACCTTACAAATACAGATTTTTTTATTCAAAACTTCTTTTTCTTTCAAAATTATTTTAGCTAACATATTCCTTTGACCTCAATAAAGTTGGTACATGAGGTTTGTAGAGCTGAGGGTAGAGGATTCATAAGAGGCAGATGAGGCACATGTCCTGTCACATACCTCCAACCCTGTTCAACAGGATTCCTGAAAGCTGGATGTACATGGGCCTTTCCTTTCAACCTGTGTCTTTGGTTTCTCTTTTCTCTATTTTAGGGCAGGGGCATGTTAGAAGAAAAACATATTTCAGTAGATTTGCTCTCTTTATTAGGAGTTTTTCTCTCTAACATTTTCACTTATATACACACACTACACTTTTTTTATAACACAATGACTGTTTTGTCATGCTGCATAAGTTTTCCTACTCTTCATCTTCCATTTGGGAATATTGACTAAAGCTTACAACAAAGGACATGATAAAAGACAGGCGTAGCACTTTCATTAGGAGGACAGGGAGCTTTTGAAGTACAGTCCTGAAGTCAGCAAACAAAAACTATGCAGCAAAGTGTGCTGCCTGTTACAATATGCTTCAGAGATGAGACTAAACCCAAGTGAAATATTATGCTTTTTAGTCACAGGTCCTGCTCCAAAGTGATGAAAGGGATCTGATGACTTTCTCCTGAGTCAGATCTTTCATTGCCCCTGAGAAAGGGATGCACTGGTTATATAAATGACAATTAATTGAAGTACCCCAGAGCCTGGGAAACTCCAGAGCAGGGACACACAAGCCTTTGTAGGTGGCACATAGAAACTATCAATCAGGAAAGCTGTAACTCCTTTTTTATTTTTTTTTCCCTAAGATGCAATTGTTCCTGCTAATATAGTTATTTCTGAAATCCTACATCCAGCCCCCAGAGGCTCAAAGATGATGTGAAATATCATTACAAAACCAAACTCTCACATTTGAAACGCACTGAATATAATGAGGAAACCCTCATCAAACTAGAGCAGCCACTCTTGCTATTTTGCCTGAAACTGTCTCTGTATCCCAGATGAGAGCTCTTCCCCACGCTCATCTTCTAAAGATGTAAGACCTACTTTAGAGAATGACATTTCCGAGTAGGGAGGGCAGAGCCATGAAAAGCCCTCGGGATATTGGACTGGCTTCAGATTCCTCTCTACCGAGTTTGTTCAACTGTGCTCTATCTGCAGTCTATACGATTAATTAACATGTGATAGATTAGGAACTCCCAAATAGGAAATCATGCTTTTGCCACAGGCTGTAACAGAAGTGCACAGGGTCTTATTCTGCTATTGCTTTTGCTGATAAATCCTGGGAGGAACTCTGCTGAGTCTATCAGGCAAAGTCATCACAAGGAAGATCTGATAGGGGACAGTGGGCGAGTAAAGCCACCCATCATCCTTGATCTGAGTCAGCCACTGCCAGGGAACAGACACACAAATGCTCTACTTGGTCTCGGTCCTTTTGTTTAATGGGATGAAAAATCATAAGCATTCAGGGAAGAGCACAGCTAAAAAGGCTCCAGGGATATGTTCCAGCAGCCTTCAGTACCTCAAGGGGGCTTGCAAGAACACTGGAGAGGGGGTTTTCACAAGGGCATGAAGTGATAGGATAAGGGGGAATAGCTTTAACTTGAAGGATGGTAGAATTAGATTAGATATGAGAAGAAATTCTTTACTGTGAGGGTGGTGAGGCACTGAACCCAGTTGCTGTGATTGTTGTGTCCTTGGAATTGTTCAAGGCCAGGTTGGATGGGACACTGAGCAACATGGTCTAGTGGAAGGTGACCTTGCCCACAGCAGGAGAAGTGGAATTGGTCGATCTTTAAGGTCCCTTCCAACCCAAACCAATCTGATTCTAATGGGCAGTGAAGCAATTGCACATAAATATCAACATTTTATTTTAAATCTTAGGAAAGTGAAATTCTAATTGCAAATCCACTCACTATTATTGTCCCATAAACAGAAAAGAATTGTGAGTAGGCAATCCTTCAAGACGTATCTTTAAGGGCTATACTTAACCCAATTGCTCCTAACAGAACAGATTGATTTGTACCAAATCTGGGCATTGGAATCAAGGACAGTGTGTTTTTTTCTGGAGAGGGTTTCAATAAAAGGTAAAACAACATCAGTATTGTGGCTGTGGTCTGCAGCACAATCACCCTGTAGTTTTGTCTTCCTCAGTGAAATCCCAACAAATTTGAATTTAGTCACACCCAATCTTGAGATTTTATCTCTACCAGAAGGTGGAAACCCATTTATTTCAGTGGGGTACTAATAATATATGTGTGGCTTTGTGATATTCGTCTTGTATCAGCTTATGACATTCAGAATTTATAGGAGTTCTTTCTCAGCAAAACCCCCATGCATTTGTACCTCATTTCCCCCCTCTATGTAGATCTCCCCTTGTTAATCAGTGTGTTACAATGCTTTTAGCTCACTGCAGTAACACAGCTGAGTTACAGTGACGTGAGTTGATATTTTGCCCAGAGACCACCCAGCTGTGTTTGGGTATCACCTTCCACACAGGCACAGCAGTTTGGGTTTACGGGATCTGACATGACTGTGTTTCACTTTGCTTGGATCATGTGTTCTCTTCCATTTACTTTTGTCACTATTTATCATTTTCTGAAATCAGCTGCACAGAATCTCTCTCTCCATCCGCTGCCTTAACACAAAAGGGCTCTTTGCTGAATACATATATTTTAGGTTTTCTTTCCATCAATGTTTCCCAGAATTTGGCAACATGTGCAGGCGAAAACAATTATGCCAACAAACCTGTTTTGAGAATAGCTGTAGAAATTTACATTCTGTCCCAGTTTCTGACACAGACTTCCCTTCTAAGGATGGAAAATTGCGCAGTTCTTATCTGTCTCAATTCTCCATCTCTAAGGTGGGAATAACAACATTTCCTTTCCCCAGTGCTTTCTCTGTATATTTAGATTAGAAGCACAAAAGGGACAACGGCTGCTTGATTATTTTCTATGGTAGCTGCTGACACACAGAATTGCTTCTCTTGCTTAGTATTAACATACATAAAAATAATGCTTTAAACACAAAGGAAAATTAATTTAAAATTTGGAAAATACTGATTTGCAGTATTTTCCAAAGTCTAATTAGTTACAAATGAGGGGACTTCTTCCTTCACAATATTTGTATTGTGCTGCTTTGCCATGTCATGTTAATCCTGGTGTTAAATCAATGTTTTTTCCATGCATATTCTCCAAGGGGTTTTTCTATGCTGCTCCTAATACGATGTAGCCCTCAAGCCTGCAAATGGACAGGACCTTTCTGGTTTGCCAGCAAATTTTTTCTTTTTCTTTTTTTCTTTTTATTTTTTTAATAGCTATTCAGAAAGAGAGTTTCATAGTAACTTTCATTTGCAGACAAGGCCAATAAGTATTGTCATTTCCATACTGTGTCCATATTCCTGTTTTGCTTGGATATTTATGCATTCTTAATAGTGAAAACAGCTGATCAGGAGGCCATAATTCCTTTTTGCAGCAAAAAAAAAAAAATATCATCACCATCAGGTTATCTGAAAAATATTTCAGTTTCTGTGTTCCAGAAAGGTGTTGTTTATCTGAAGGGGAATGCTTTCCAATTTAAACATGCAGCTCAGATGAGTATTAAATTCTCCTCTGGTTTTGAAAGTGTGACTAGTGGCCATTTAACCTCCTTTATTCCTGTTAACTGTCTGCAGTATATCTAATTTTCTGTGTTTCTAAGATGCTTGCTTTGTTTTTAACAAGCTTTGAGGTACAGGTTAAGTGAAGTCTTTATAGCACATCTGACTACAATCTGCTGAGCTAAAATTTGTAGCTCAGCTGTCTCTTTTCATATCCTAAGCAATTCACCATTTTTATGATTTTACCCCTACTCTGACCCTGGGGGGGAAATAACTTCTTTAGATCACCTTGCAGTCTGAGCTTTGTGCCTGGCAAGGGACTTTTCCTGCTAATTACCAGAGCTGTTAATTCTGTTGTCAGGTTTGACAGTGGAGAGACAGTGGCTGCCAATGTCCATTTCCTACCAGTGGAGTGAAGAGGTAAGAGCAGCCCTGTAAAAGGTTGAAAAGCAATTTCAAATGCATTTCTGCTTTTCTTAGTGCAATATTGCAAATTTCAGCGATATGCTGTTTCCAAAGGAGCGATCAGCAGGGACAGTGCCTGTTTGGTGAGGGACTTGCTGCAGGTTTGACAGGCTATTTACTGGGGCAAATCTTCAGAAACACGGCACAGTAACTTTGAATGGATGGATGGTAAGAACCCAGCAGCTCCTTGCAAACAAGACTAACCACATGGTTATCTCATGGCAATACTGTTGCTTTATCTCGTGGTAAGATGACAAATAATTTTAGCCAGAGCTGCAAGCAGTGAATTCAATCCAGGGCTCTCCCCATGCTGGATGTTAAATTCTTGGTTTGACTGAAATATCTTTGCCCCTGCAGATTGCTTAGCAGAAATGTAAATGCCCACCTCTGTATCCACACTGTGGTATTTCCTGCTAGGAACTATCAGCACAATTTCTTCTTGCTGTTATCTCTGTTGTCATCCTCTTGCCTTTTCATGATTTCCAAATCTGGTATCAGCACCTTACTCTGCATCTGATGCACACAGAAATGCAACAGCACGGTTGGAGTAAGGAATAAGCACCACTGCTCATCTGTGTGCCACAAGAATTGATCAGCTAAAGGAAAGGGAATTGCTTTCATAGCTCAATGCACGGGAGGGTTGGAAGAGGCAAAGATGTTTGTAAGCACAGCTTGCCAGGGGACAGTACTGTAGCTCTGGAGAGTCACTGGAGAGTTTTAGGAAGCTCAACAGCATCTCTTCTCTTCTTTAGTGAGAAAATAGAAAAACTTTAACATAAATACACACACACGTATGTTCCGTACAAAGGGTCTATGCTGGGAAGTTCTGCATTTTTGACTGCCAAAATCTGGCAAAGCTTTGGATGTACTTGGCAAAGTCCCAGGATATCCACTGGTTTCCTGTCACCCAGTTCTGCAAGAAATTAGTTACTGCCCTGTGTTTTAAACACCTGATAACTTACAAATGTGGCTGCTGCCATTCAGTTCCTGGATCAACACAGGTGTCCATCAATGTTTTACTGATTGTGTTTAGATTAATTTTTTTTTAACAAATCATTTCTTTCACTATCCCTTAAGCACATCAATCTTTGAAGTTAAAAGTCTTCTCAAACGTAGCTTAGTGAACCTGCTTCAATCACAGAGCTGATCTAGCTATTGATCATCAAAAAGCCTCTGAAAAGCTTAATTTAACCTTCATAAAGAATCTGGACATCTTCAAATCCTTTAAAGTTTATTAAGTGTTTATTTGTTTTTTACATGCAGAAAAAGTGGAGACGATATATATTTTACAGAAGCCTGCAGCTCTTTGTACTAATCTGGGAGGTTTAAAACATTTCATTAGGGTCTGGTTCCACTTCTGTGGAGCAGATGCTCTCTCCACAAATTAATTTTTATAGATAAATTGTTCCCTGAGTTTACTTGCCTCGGCTTTCAGCAGGCAGCACACTGTTAATGGAGCAGAGAGATGCAAACAAGAACATCTTAAAAACTTAGTCATTATGGCTGGACCCTGGATTCTCTGGTTTTCTGTAAGCAACTGGAGCTTCCTGTCCACATGATCCTAGTATTTATGGGGAAAATATTCCACTCTTGTTTAATTATTTTTATTTGCATAAGGCTGGATGGGGTTATTATGGAAAAAATGTGGTCTCTAAACTTCAAAATAGTAATTTAGCATGAAAATGTTTATTTTTCCTCATAAAAATGCTTTAAGAAAGTTTTTTCTTTTGTTTTTTCCCCATATCATTTTGTATCCTCAGCTAACCCCCACCCTGAGGGGTCTATCTGTCCATTGCCAACCCTGACAGCTTCTCTGCTTCTCTGTTCTGTACCTCACTTTCAGTATCTTGTCTAATCCTTGGAGATATTTCTCTGAGGAGAGAGTCCTGAGGGTAATGTCTCTTGCTCTTCAAAACAAAACTTCCTCTGAGACTTGAAGGAGCTACTAGAACTGAAAATAGTACTATTGTATGGACATCCTCAAACCTTGAAAGTGTTCTTTGCATTTTTGCAGGAAAAGATGATGAAAAGCTGGATATTTTCCCCCCAGTGATATTCCACTTTGAAGATGTATTTTTCTGAATATTGATTGAAAAGCAGAGCACAAAATCTCAAAATCAAGCTACTCTGAACTGCAAAGCTCCCCTGTGAACCACTTGGAGCTAAACCCATGGTGTTTTTCTTAATCTTGCCACAGAGGATGAGGAGAGCAGGGGAGCCTGTTACACTGCTCCTGCTGCCTCTGGGCATAACCATGGTTTGCCTTAGCTGTCAGCTTATCTTTGTGGAACAGAGATACTGCAGATTTTTCTTTTTTTAAATTAAGGTTGTTCATATATTGAAGTCTTCTATCTCCCTACTGATAACTGGGAAAACAAAGCCTGCTGATGGATGTCTCCCCCAGTGCAGACTTTAGTACATTTGACCCACTTGTCATATTCTTGGCATCACAGCCTGTGTGTTTTACAGAGGTTGTTTTGGGAATGAGCTAATGGCGCAAACGGGGGATTTGTGGAGTTGCACAACTGCGTGGAATGAGAGCTTTAGGAGCAGGCAGAAGAGCTCAGTATTCTCTTGCTTGAAATGTAGATCACAGCAGGGCTGGGCCTATTTAAAAATCACCAGAGGTCTTGCTAGTTAACTTCCCTTTCATGTAATAGAAGAAAAGGTTGAATGAGTCATGTGAAGCCAGCCATGAGATTAATATAGACAAAGATGTCATATCCTCATGCATGCAGCTGTGAATGGCGTATCTACTTTGCCATCTGCAGATTAAATGGACATAGTGTCTGAGTGGCTGCTGCAGGGCTTGCTGTAACTCAGTTATCATCAGGCAGATTTCCTGTTGCCTAATACCCACATACAATGGTTGTTTAGCATCAGGCTTTGGTTTCTGGAGTAGTTTCAAAACCCGACAGCCACAGTGTGTAGCTTTATAACAACACCACCGTTAACTAATTGCACTCACTCACAGAATTATGAAACCCGAGAGGATAATTTGGTGCATCATGAGTACATCTTTGTGAATTTTTCATAGGGTTATTTTCCTGCAGATCTGTTTGCTCTAATTTCCTTCCTCCTGGTAATTTGGGGTTTTCTTCTCCAACAATTAGAAAAACAACATTCTATTTAATTACAATATTTACAGAAACAGCTCTTTTTTTCTATATTCCAAGTTGTAAAAAGTTTTGTCAATTAACCTCTATATTTGCAAAGATGCACCTGCATTGATCATTAAGTGCCATTCATTTCATTCTCAAATTGGACAGTTGAATGTGAGCACCCAATTTATAGAAAGCATTTAAGGAAGCAAATATGTTAAGCACTCACTTAATCTTTTGACAGGATGATCCTATAGCTCCCTCAAATCTTTCTGGTTCAGGGCTGATACTACTGAGCAAGTCTATCTCTATCTAGAATCTTCATCAAAACTTGTTTGTGAGTTCATTCCAAAAGGCCAAAGCTGAGAGAAAATCTGTGCTCTTCATACTGAAATCTTTGATGCAGTCACGTAATTCCCATTTACTTCAGTGAGTCACCCGTGTGCACAGAGATGAGAATTCTCCCTTGTTAGGCCTTTAAAGATTTCCATGGGAGCTTGCTTCCTTGAATATTTTATTTTCAGCTTTGTTATGGTAAGATGATTTTTCTGACATTTCACTGATCACAAAGCAGCTGGCCCCATAAAAAATAATGCACACACACAAAGAAAGAAATGACTGGGTGTCTGGGGGAAAATGTTAGTTCTGTGTCTGAGCTGCAACAGATTGTCATCATTAAAAAAAAACTCCAGCAAATACTGGAATGATGGGCATGAAAGTGTGGGAGCATTTTCTCAGACTGAAGGACAACAGAAAGGTGGTAATTTAATTAAGACATTGCTAATTTTGAATGTATCATTTAGCTCTGATATCTTTTAAAATTCTTAAATGATGGTGTTAAATACAAGGAAGATAACACGCAGAAATACTGTAAGGTGCACTTGATCTAAGAGTGCTAATCATACCATCCTTTCCTGCAGGTCTAGAAGTACTGCTGTACATACCTGCCAAGATTGGAGAAACACAAAATCAAAAAACCCAAACAGATTCTTGTCCATGTTGGGGGCTCTTTCACAAAGGAAAGTTAAAATCCAAATTTAAAAGTGCAACAGAACCAACCCCAGACACAGACATTTTTTGCTGTGATCTCTCTTCCCTGTCTGTAGTATATTTTTAGCAGAAGGTGTTCCTCACTCAGATTCCCCACAGCAGCCGTTTGCCAGTTCCTTCCAGTATCTGGATTCGAAGAGAACAGGCAGATGAATGATGGAGGGGTCTCTAGTGATGTGTTTGAAGGAGACTCAGGAAGAGTCTGGACTCCTCATTGTACCAGCTCCATCCCCAGAGGAAAAGAGGGAGCTCTACCAGCTCCCAAAGACCTTTTCTGTCCTAGAAAAAGACATAGGCAAAAGAAATAGCCCATGAAGGGCAGAAAAACCCCAGGCAGCAGTGTTACGTGAGGAACCAGTTCCTTCCCTCCCCCTTCACCAAGTGTTCTATTAAATGCTTTTTCTTCTGAGTTTTCCATTTGTTTTCTATTTCTATTGAATTTCTTGATTTGTTTCTGCTTATCTATATTGCATGAGTCGTCATGCTGTTAAAGACCCTTATTAAGGAAAATGAATAATCTTGTGGAAGTTACTTATAGTGTCTCTGTTCCCCACTTTTATTGTTGTTTCCTCTCTGGTTATTGGAAACTAAAGGCCAGAAAATGGGTTTGGCATGGAATTTTCATGGGAATTTTTTTGAGGTTTTCCCTTAAAAGCCTTTTAATCAAAAGCTGGATCTTAAACTCAAGTGACTTCTACATTTTCAAAAGGAGTAGGTCAGCATGCTGGGTTTATATCAAATGTTACATTTTCAGAAACAAAGAATTGTAACTTCAAGTTCAATAAAAATGTTCTTAGGCAGACAGCATCCTGGCCACTGGCCCATGCAGCTGCATTGTTTCTCCTGGGGCTGGGTTTCTGGGCAGTCAGAAGTGATGCAGAGTCTGAAAACCAAGACTTCAGAGCAGAACAATGATGGAAATGAATGCACAGTCGTGTGGGGATGATTTCCTTGGCCCCTTTTCAGCAGCTTTCCTGTATCTGCTTTCATTCCCCTCCTTCTTAATTTGCTCTTCTCTCCTTATTGTTGCCTTTTGCCTTGTCTCTCACAGCTCACTTCCCTGTCCTCTCCTCTCCTTGTTGCCTTTGCTGTTCTCATGTCTTTGTCAGTGCAGTGATGCATTGACACGTCCTAACACTGGCAAAACTTTGTCAGGGCACATTTCCTGCAGAAAGCCAAGACGTTTCAAGAATTTCTTTTCACAGCCAAAAGAACTGGGTCCATCCCCCAAAACATGCTCCCTTGTTTATGGTGCCATTGCTTAGCTGGTGAATAATGTGAATTTTAATTCATAGTGGTTCATTCAAGACCTTTCAGGTCTTGGTATGGTCTCATGGCCTTTCAGAGCCTCATCCTTTCTCTGCAGCTATCTCTCAAAAGGGGTCTTTGTTTTAATTTCAGTTCTTCTTGCCTACTCTCTGTTTGCCTTATCTCAGGCAAGGAGAAGAAATGTGACGATGTATGTGTCTGATCAAAAATTTAAACTTCTAATACCAGCAGCTCACAAGATACATAAACCATATTTTACTTCTGTTTATGATGCATCTTCTGGAAGTCTCCTGCTAATCTACCTAATGCGTGTAAGAAAATGCAGACATGCCAAGATCTGGTTTATTATGACTATTAATCTTCACAACAATATTGTGAGGCAATAAAGAACTTTTCTGAGGACTAGATCTCCTATTTATTAAAGACAATGCTTCTTGTTATCTGTCAATGCCCTGTATGCAGCACTGGGTGGCCTTTTTGAAGAAACCCAGTTGAGTCATGTAGCTTTGAGGTGTAAGATTTTGTCACTTTTGGTATACACGTGTGTCCTGGAATGAGACATCCCGTGGCTGTTCCCCTCATGGCAGCCAAGCACATCTGGACAAACTGCCTGGGGCCAGTGGAGCAAAAACATTCCCCACACAATCCTTTCCTCAGGTCTAATGCTCAAGGGAGCACCTATCAGAGATGAGCCCAGGGACTAAATTTCCACATTTTCAGAGAGGTCAAAAGCAGGGTGATTGAGGTCTTTGGTCTTCATGACAATCAACCCTCACATCCCAGCTGAGCCCAGGACCTTGAGGCAAAAATGACCTTTCCTACTGCCCTTCTCTCTCTGCCCGCAGTGTCCAGCAAGCCTGGAATAATTATTTTGTAACCATATTTAGCTTTGAGTTTGCTTCCACTCCATCCCTGAACAAAGGATTTATAACTCTGATGCTGATCACTCTTTTTTCCCACATGCACCTCTTGGTTAAAAAACAACCACCCAACCAACCAAAAAAAAAGCATCTTCTCCTTCGAACATTACGTTTTTCTCTGGAGGGTCCTTCCCACTTATTTTCTCCAGGCAGATGAGGTTTAGCCCTGTAATGCTTTCTTGTCTGTTGTTGCAGTGGCATTATCAAGGTGTACTTTTGTGTTCAGACATTGTCAGTAGATGTGGGGTCTTGAAAGTTATAACTTTAGAAAATTAAATTTAGCTCTTTTCCCTCTTTTATCTTATATGGGATCCAGTTAACTGGTGACTCCTTGAGCAAGAACCCTGACAAGGAAGACCAAGGGAGCAGTCAGAGCCTAACCCCCAAAGCAGAGAGGTGGGCTCAGAAGTGGGGTCTGTGCCTCTGACTTCTGAGTGACAATTCTTCCAGCCTTCACTGATACAAATAGGTGTGCAGTTCAAAATGGAAATGCAAGTGGACTCCAAAGTAAAGGAGATGGCAACAATAAATGCTTGATTGGCTAAGGTCTGCTAGATTGTTGTTAAGTTAACTGGATGCCCTGCTCTTGGCTTCAGTATAAAAGATCAAAAAAACAAATTATATTTGTACTTTTATTAAAAATAGTAATTCAAATCTTAGTGGGCTGAGCTGCCCTAAGCACCCAGGTTTGCCCAGGATTATTCCTGGCATAAATTGCGTGCACATACAGGAGGTATGAGAATATCAAGTGAGTTCATTTAAATTAATGGTATTAAAACAAATGGAAAATTGATTTTTGGTAATAGAGGGCTTGATTTACCCTAGCTTAACTCCATTGAATTTGATGGATTTGAACCAACTTCACTTTGGCATAAATCAGGGGAATACCAAGTCCAGGGAGTGTAAATGCTAAGACCAAGTTAAATATTTGCCATCTTATGTCTTATTATATTCAAAATATTAGAAAATGTGTGTCTTCTGGTTTGTTCTACTGCAATGCAGATAGTGGCCAGGAACAGCAGAAGCAATGATTTGCCTTATTGCAGCACTTGGCCTTAATAACTAGTATCATGCTAACACAAACAAAATCACAGATTGAAATTGAGCTTATATTTAAGATATTTATACAGTAGCAAGCAGAACTCTCGTATTGGCCATTCACAGGCAGAACTGGTTTCCAGCCCCTGGGCTAAACAGCATGCCAAGGTCTGTGATCATTTGGGTACCTGACTGGAGTCCTTCCTCCCCCTTTCTAAAGTGCCTCCTTACTGCTCCACCAGTGAAAAATTAATGGACTTCTTTTCGTTCGCTTTTGTGACGAGAAGGAAGCACTTCCACTAATGACACTAAGAATAGGATTTACTGTAACTTGGCCTCAAATGGTATTTGTGGTTCCCACACATCCTGTAACAATAATGCTTTCTAAACTTCAGCGGATATTGCCACACTGACTGTTAGAGAAAAGCAGAAGGAAGATGATGAAGCAGCTTCTCTGAGCTAATTTTTTTCCTTTCCAAGACAGATTTATTGGCCTTGTGTTCCACACCTTGGCAAGGAAAAGAAAAAACCCAACATGAAAGCGAAACGGGCTGCGACTGTATTTTACCAGCACGTCTGGAGTAGGATGATTTCCTGCAAATAATTACTGATGTGCAGGGACAAGTGGAAAAACAGATTTCTACTGCTATTTTTCCACTCCTGCGTGGTAGTTTTATCTGACAAGGGCACAAATACCATATTCAGCTCTACTTTTCCCATTCCCTGGTGAAATCTCTCCTCCACCTCTCTGTGAATTCTTCCAGCAGCTGTATCCTCTAGAAACTGTCTACTGATCATTTGGCACATCCTCCCCCAGGCAATGCTCCTCTGGGGCAGCTCCAGCACCCAATTGAGGAATTGGTGGTGTTGAGCTCCAGATGGCAATCAGCTGCCTCTGTCCCTTGACCTCTTTCTTTCCCAAGGCTGCCTGTAGAGCTGTCTGTCAAAGAAATATTTTTTTGTGAAGTCAAATCTTTAAGCAATTAAGGATCTATATGTAGGCAGACAGTGCATCTTGCATGGTGCTTGGGCCAGCTAAACCTTCTCTTACCAGCCTCTGAGTAAGCCAGTCCTGCATAAAACAGAGAAATGCCAGCCATCCATCATCCCCTTCATGGCTTAGGAGTGTAATTTCATGAGCTGCGTGTGTGGGAGAGAAGTGTGAGAAGATGCTGCGTCAGTGTGTGGGCTGCACAAGGGACAAAGAGGTGACTTAAAATTTATACTGGAAATAGAGAGTGAGTAATAATGTGCCCACAATGGACCTTTCTTCAGAAGAAATATGCAAATGAAAAATTATTTGAATGATGTATTTAACTACCAGCTGAAAATGAAGCTGGGAGGCTGAGGTGTGAGCCAGCCCTCTGGCAAGATGGTAGTAAACAGGAATAAACTACAAAGTGGAAAAACACTCTGTTGTGTGAGGATGAAGTTGTGTGGCTTGCAGCTCAGAAAGAGAAATTTTGTGTGTGCCTGATAGGTTTTTCAAATTTTCTTTGCGGTGGTTTCCCACAGTTGATGGAACCATGAGGAGATTAACTGACTGGATACTCCAGAGATGAAATCTGAGTCCTGGGGGATTTCTAAGGTGAATCCAAACCACAGAACTGGATCCATAGGGCTATGGGAAAGCTATTGGAGCTTGTGCCTTGGACCTTAGAGACAGATGGATATGAAGCAGACCACCAGATCAGACCCTTCAGATTTTTGAGGCATTGTAAATAGGGCTCATATCCAAAAATTACTGTATGACATTTTCTCTAGGGAAAAAAAAAAAAAAAAAACCCAAAAAAAAAACCAAAAAAAAAAGAAAAAAAGGCTGAAGAAGCATGCCTGACACAGAAAATAAGAAAAACCTGCTAGAAAAACCTAGAGACTGTATTTGAGCTGATGGAATGTTATATCCTTGTGTGGTATTTTTCAGCTGTGGTCTCCTGAATTCACCTATGCAGTTCTCCAGCATTCATCAGCCAAGCTCAAACATGTTTCCAGCAATAAAGAGAAGACTTTCTTCAAAGAAAATATTTTTTCACGCATATAATCTAGAGGCAGTGTTTCTTTATTTTTCCTGTTGCCATTTGGGATGAATAAGATATAATATTTTTTCTTCTGTCCATTCTTCTGTATCTTCCTGCTTGAGATCCTTACAACCATAAAGTCAGTTTGCTGAAAAAGAGCTTTCCCATCCCCTTCCTCCATTTCCTATGAAAATAGATACTTTGAAAGGCATGAAATATAATGCCAAGTGCTGCCTTCATAAAGAATGTCTAAAATTCCTGCGAGACAATGTATTGTTTCAAAACAAAGCTATTTCAGGCAATTCTATCCTCATCTGTACAAAGCTATTCATCTGAGAAACTTCTTTTCCAGCACAAATATTCTTGCTCTGGGGTTTTATCTTTCAGAAAGAAAAAAGAAAGTGTTTTGGAAGATCAGTCTCATATTGTTACGATTTAAAATAAAACAAACAAAACCAGATTCTGAAGAAGTTCAATCCATCTGCCATTCTTGCTGTCCATGTCTAGTCAAAGACAGCACAATCCCTCTGGAACTTCTTTCACAAACATTATTTGACAGCCTATGTTTTTTGTTTTAGGTTTTCTTTTGTTGTTTTCAATTTTTTACCAAGAAGGCTGCGCCACACATAACTTTTAAAGGAAGAGGGTAGTGGGTTAATTTTATGCACTTTAGGGTTATACATGGTGTGCAAAACCCTAAAGTGTAAAACCTTGGTGTGGTGGGAACTACCCCCAAAACTGCAGACTGTGTCCATGTCCCCATCTGCTTTTCCAGGGAATTGTTGCAGCTCTTTGGTGTGGCTGGAGGGAGAGACAAGCAGAGTTCCGGCCTGTTTCAAGGCATTTTCTATGAGCAAGGATTTCTACCAGCCTACAGACTTTTATTAACTTTGATTCACAAAATCCCAGAGCTGAACCCTGTAGAAGCTTTGCTATTTCCAAAGGAAATACTTTATGGAAGGCAGAAAAGTTTTAGCTAAATAGAGACCCTTAGCTGCTGTTTTATGTACTCTCCCCACGCATGAATGAATTCATTGTGGTCATGAACCAGGAAATCTGGCTAACCTACCACGGGAAAAGAGAGAATGAGCTCAAAAGCATGGATGCTTTCATTTCTTTTCCTTATTTTCAGAAAACAGGGTTTCATACCACTAGTGATGCCTCCTTTCTCAACATCCAGTCTGCTCACTGAAATGACAGTTACAAAAGTACTTCCCTAGCCTCCTGCATTTTGACTTCAAGTCATTGGTTTTGTTGTTATTGAGGAGATAAATATTCACACAGCAAAGGCAGTATGCTATTCCATTAAAATGTGTAACATTCTCTCTGTGAAGTAAATTTGTCGGTGTTCCCCTAGATAAAGATTTAAATATTTCCCTTTAAATTCCAGTGCTGATGGTAACATGGATAAATCTTTAGCAACCATTGATAATTAGCCAGTTTGTAAGGCTATCAGAAATAAGTGCTTTTTCACAAGAACAAAAATACCCCAGAAACATCCTTTCTTAAAAAATATCTGATAAACAAAACCAAAAAGTGGAAAAAAGAAAATTAGCAGCTGCTATTGCAGTAAACTTTAACATACAGACACTGCTTTCTGAGAGCTATCATTAGAGCCAAATTAAAATATAGCTGAGATTTTTCTAAATAAAACTGTCAATGAAGATAAAAAAGTTTTTATGTTGACAGTAAAGCAAATGATTTTTTTCCACTCTGCTGAGGTTCTGTAATGGTTGCAGTATATCTGGGTGACTTATGGCACACTAATGACAGATTAACAACTGCAGGAGACACAACTGCTCCCAGCATTGCTCTTGGGTAAGGGAAGCTCAAGACCTGTGGGCAGGGGCTGGGGCTGGGAGCAAAAATGGGTGGAGGCTTTACACAAGGCTGCACATTGATAAGATAAAGAAGAATATTGAGAAAAGCACTCAGGGGTGTGAGAAGTGGTTCCTCAGGTGGGGGAAGCCCCATGCTGGAGTTTATATCTTGGTATGGCTGGAAATGTAGTGCAGCATCAAAGCAAATGAATTTGAGTATTTTCTGTAAGTTAAGGAAGGAGTGCACCAGCAGCAGTGATAATTGCTGGAGATATAAAGTAGGTTAAGTGAGAATTATGCTCTGCTGCAGTCTTTTAATGCACTGCCAGCACATTCAGCCAGTACAAATATCCCCTCAACCAGCCTGAAACAGCTATTTCCTTGGTGTTTCCCTGAAATATTCACATAGACAGAAAAGGTCATGGTAGAGGATTATTTCCCTTCTCAGCACCAAAAACTGAAGGCCTTGTTCCCATTTTGGGGGTGTAAAAGGCTCAGAGCTCAGCTATAGCCATGGTCTGGCACAGAAGGGGTCCTGCCATGGTGGGTAAATGCTGACCTCTCTTAGAGAGAGGTCCTCCTAGGGATGGAGGACCTCCTGCTCCTCTTAGGGATGCTCCATTCCCTGCCTGGGAGATGTGAAATGAAGAGAAGGCTTTGGAAAGTTGCCATCTTGGTGGAAACACCCTTTGGATTAGGAATTCACTCTGAAGTGAATCCACTGCAATTTTGTCTATTTGGAATTTGTGTTGCTTGTTGCAGATGGGGCAAGAGAGCAGTTTGAATGTCAGGGTTTGAAGCTGAACAAGCATCCCTCTGCTTGGTATCTCCATTGTAACATGGTGGCAGCGGTGGTTGTGTGTTTATCTTACACTCTTTGGGGTAAACAAATGCACAAAGAAGGGCTGGAGTGGTGCAGCAGCAGAAGCTGTTC
Source organism: Certhia americana (assembly GCA_018697195.1). NCBI lineage: Eukaryota > Metazoa > Chordata > Aves > Passeriformes > Certhiidae > Certhia > Certhia americana. Next base: position 9,929,181 of record CM031865.1, on the reverse strand, counting down.
ATTGCCTCTCTGTTCTCTGTGCCCATGGCAAGTGGAGAGAAAGGGACTGTAAATCCTTGGGCCATAAATCATGCCCAAGACTCCAGATGTGCTGGACCTGCTCCCTTCATTGTACAGAGCCTTTATAACTTTGACCAAGGCCAGGGATTATTGGCAGCTGTACCAGGTCCCCCACCCCTTAGTTCCTGAGTCCTGAGTTTCACCCCTTTTAGCATAAAAAATGCACTTTACTCTCCAAAACTACTGCAACTTGGAGGCATCTTTGGATGCCTCCCAAACCATGTCTGTGTTAACCTGAATTCACTTGGAGATATCTTCAACATTTAATTAGATTAGTTATTTCAGCAGGGAGGAGGAAGGGAAAAAAGCAGAATGCTTAGAAAAGAACAGTTTTTCCTTGGATTGTGACATCTGAATAATTTAAAGAGGTTTTGAGAACTATGCTTTATTTTAATTAGTTTCTGAATCAGTTTCTGCTTTGCCTATTCTTTCTCCCCCCTCTTTGTACTGTTTATTTTTGATGACATCTGCAAATCCTGAAAAAAAAAGAAAAAGGAAGCAAATTAACTTGGTTCAAGCCACATCAGCACATCCCTTGGAAGATCACAGCAGTCAGCTGTAAAAGATGGGCTTATGCTGAAAGAAAATGAGGAGCTCAGAGGGCTGAAAATGAACTTACCTATTTATTAACTACATCTATCTTTATTATTTTTTGTACAACACCAAAAAATGTCATTGGCACTTCATGGATGTGCACAGTGGATGTGAGGTAAACTGCTTTGGCACTGTTTTGTTAAGGTCACTCTGCATTAACATTTCCCAAGTCAGGAAGAGAGTCCATCCTTTGACAAACTCTCAATCTAAATGGGCACGGTCTGAGAAAATGGTGGGGGAAGAAATAAGCAGCATGGCTGGGATTAATGCTGTAAAGGTTAAGGAGTATCACAGTAGTTACAGAAGTCTTTTTTTGGTTCTTGCAGATCCCTGTCCTGAAATATTTTGTTTTTTTCCCAGCAGTCCTTCTCCTTGTGTCCAGTTTCCACAGAAGGAAAGGGTGAAGGGTAACCCAAGGAAAGCAGAGGGAGTGAGACAGAAGGAGAGGATGCTCACACAGGCACATGAAAAGGAAGAGACCCAGCAACCCAAAGCTGAAAGAAACAGGCCTAATCCATTGGTTTTTCTTGACACAACTATTTTAGCTACAGCTTTTGTCTTTTGAAGCAAGACAAGTTGTCCCTGTTGGACATGGGCAATGCTATTTGCAAACTGAGGCTGCCCATGTCAGGAACTCTCCAAGTATGTGATGAAAGGACCTGCAGCACTCTTCTCATAACCCCGAGGGCTACAGAGGTTGATAGAAAGCTATTTGTGTCTCTGGCCTATCACTGCCAGCCTGCATTCAACTTTGTTAATCCCATGTGCCTCCTGGAAAGATAAGATGCCTGTGGAATAAAAAACATGAAATGCAGTTGCAATTTCAAGATAATTTTGGATCAAAAATGAAGCATTGCTTTAACCAACATATTTTGAAAATTAATATAATCCTCAGATAATACTTCAGTAAGAAATGAAAGCTCCAAGCAACCTGTCACCCAAAAAAACACAGAATGACTGAGATGTTTCATTTCAACATTTGTCAAACTACAAGTTTTGAAGTTTTTATTTGAAGTTAATATTTGCGGGTTTAAAATTCTTGCCTTACCTCCTTTTACCAGAAAGCTCAAAGTGAATCATATGTTTTTTCATCCCCAAACCATTTTTATTTTCAAACTTTTTTAAATGCCAGGCAACCCAGGAAAAAAAAAAAAAAAAAAAAAAAATTATTTGTGCAACTAAGATGTGGTTTCTGAACAAAGTGAGTTGTGATGAGGTCCTGAACACTGTTGTGATCTGAGTTCAATACGTTGTTTGTGCAAGGTGGGTGATGGAGGTAATGCTGTTATCATGTCATTCTGTCCCACCAATTCTCTCCTAAGCATTATCAACTAATGTGTGACAGTTATAAAGTGGATTATAACCCATCCTGTCTGATAGAGCTCAGCTGAATCCATCAAACATATATCACTCACGATCTCAAATTGGACTTGAACCTCAGTCTGTGGAGGCGTGGATTAGAAATTTGTCACGTTTTGCTCACACTTTTTCCCTGCTTGGTGTGTCCCTTGTGGTCTCACACTGCACTTCAGCACACTCATTTTAGTGGTGTTTTCAGGATGTAATTTGAAAATGACCAGGCATTATGAAAAGTTCAGCTCTGTTAGACTCATGGAGCAAGTAGGAAGAATGGAGTTGCTCTTAAGATATTATTCATCTGTCATTAGATATTATTCATCATCCCAAACCAATCTTGTGCTGCTGTTCAACAGAGAGTGTTTGTCCTGCAACTGTCTGGGAGAGATGCCATTTTTGCTGTATCTTCTCTTTCTGACTTTTTCGTTGTGTTAATGACTGAGATTTTTATTGTGACTTTTGTATTTCCAAGCGTAAAAAAACATGCAAACATGTTGGAAAAGCTGGAGGGAACAGCTGTGCAGAAAGGTGAGAGCTGGCCTGAGTGAGCAGCAGGGCTGTCTGGATAAGTACCTTCATTCACAGTTCACTCTTGAAACTAAGCTCAGTGGTTTGACAAGCTTCAAGAGATCCAAAGCATTGTCAGTATGAGAGAAATGCATAACGTCAAAAATGTTTGACAAGCCTGGTCTAAAGAAGGCATTAGAGAGCATAATGATGGAACTATTTCACTCCATGGCACAGCCCAGTCTGCTGCTCCCAGCAGAGATGCACTTTTTCTAAGAGCTTCCTTTGAAAGAACTACTGAAGCCAAAATGGGCTTTGCACAGACAGATTGGATGGGGGAAACCCTTACAGAGGAGTTTGACTGAAGTTGTATTCCTTATTTTTGGGACTCCCAAGCAAATCCCAAACAACAGTGTGTGGGGGGGAAGGAATATATGCAGCTGAAATATTGAATTTATTCATGTAGAGGAACACCCTTCAGCACTTCAAAACAACCCTTTAAAAGGAGCATGCAGATTCTGCCACTTCAGAAGCATGGAGGATTTAAATGGGTTAGGTGAAAGTGCACTTGAATACAGTCAGTGTTCAGGAGTTATCCTCTTACTAATTTGGAGATTAGGAAAGAAAAAAAAAAAAAAAAAAGAGCTTTGTGTCTTCTTAATATTCTACCTTCACACCTCCTATGTGAAAATTTAAGAGTTTCTTTTTGCTCTATGTTTTTTGATGGGGTAGAGGGGAATAGAGGTGCAAGATTTATTGGAAAGGCATGTTTCTTTTACTGCCTGTTTAAATGGGAATGGTGGGTCATGTTCTTCCCTGGTGGAAATGTGCTGCTGAATTTAATGAAGGTGCTATCACTTGGTTGTCCACAGAAAGTGAGTTATAATTTTTTTTGTTGCAAAAATTGCAGGTTTTGCAGATAACTGATTTACCTGCTTTCTAGAATTTGGGTTTTTTTACCTGACTTCTCAGAAAGCTGAGAATAAAACAATAATCTTTCAGAATCAGTTGCTGGTTGCTTTTTGAAACCACAAGACTAGACTTCCCTCTTGTGTAAACAGGCACAGACATGTGTGAGATAGCTGGAATTATGCAATTCTGCTCCACTCCAAAGGCTGCCCTTGGATAGTTCTCCAGCAGCATAATGCTTCTGCTGAAACACTGGAAAAGACAAGGAGAATGACAGGTTTACCTCTGACCAGTATTTCAACTCAGCTTGCATAATGCTGTGGTCATCTTGTGCAAACTGCTCTGGCCACACCTGCAGTGGTTCCTTGTGCCCCTTTGCCAAGCTGATTTTCAGTATTCCTCCCACACACAGGGGTTTTCTGTGGGACAAAGCCAAGTGGGGCAGAGAGAATGATCCTGCTGCCAACCAGCCTCTGGTCCTTTCCCCCACTGGCTGTGAATGGTCACAGGCAAGGAAGGAATGTGTCCCAGCTCATGGCAGCACATGTTACCAGGCTTGTAAGCTTTGTTATGGAAAACACTTCATTCCATAACAAGCCTTGAGAGAGCACAAAGCTTTTGTGGGAGCTTTGCACCCTGGAAATTTGGACACTGGAATTGTAGGCTTTGCAGAATGAGGCCATGGACCATCACCACACAAAAGCTGGGACTCTGCTGAGTCTGTGCACTTCATCTGCATCTGGGAATTTCCTTAGAGCCAGAGGGGTTTGATGCATTGTGACTTAGAGATGCCAAAGAACAGGGTTATCTTTGTCTTGGTCTAGATTCTTCTTTTCTATTAAGTGCAATAAATGTGAGAAACACATTTGTACAAATGGGGAGCAGGAGGCCAGTGCTGATCCCCAGGAAGTGGCCTCACAGTCTCCAGCTCAGTGATGGGAACTAGAACTTGTCTTTGCCTTCTGTGCTTATAGAGATCCCAGCACGTTAGAGTGCACTTGCAGAAGCCACTGCAATGGTTTCTGAGCAAGAAAAGGATAATAATGGATATTGTTTCCTTTTTCTCCTGGGGAGATTGGTCTATTTTTTTACATTCACATCTACGATGAGCCACATGGATATTTTTTCAGTTCTTTTTGTATTTGTCACACTTCTGGTACATTGATACAGAGGGAAAAGTTTACAATTTGGGTTTTTTAAGCCTAGATCCAGTATTTGCATACAGAAATCAAATCTGTCATTCCAGATTATCAGGAAAACCTCTGATGATTTTATGATTACCACGAGAGCTCAGTTGTGGGGGTAAAAGATGGACATGCACTATGGTGTTTTTTTAGGGATAATCCTTTAAATAAAGAAGTAATGTAAGAGCAGGTTTCTCTCATAGGAGGGTCAAGAATAGTGTGTTTCAAGGGTCTCAGGTATTTGGTGTGTGGTGCATGGAAGGAAGATCTTTGTGTGCAATACCCTGCAGAGCCATGGGTGCAGGACCAGGAGGCCAAACCTGGCATTTTTGGCTATGTATGAGCATCTCCTGTCCTTGGGAGCTGCCAGGACATTCTCAGGAGCAAGGGGTGGCAGGAGCTACCTCTAGAGGGTGACAAATGGCCACACTGAACGTTGTCACCATTACTTTGCCATAAGATGCTGCCATAAGACTGAGTCATGAAGTCACAGGACAACTTTGTCATAAGAGTCTCTCTTTCTTGCACTCCTTTGCAGGGTCTGGTTGCAGGGAAGCTATGGAGCAGAATGAGGATGGTGAGCATCAAATGAAACTGATACTTTCTGTGCAGTTGGAATGTGGCACCCCTTGCTCTGGACTTTTTTTGTTGACTTCACCAATAACATCTAGAAAGTCCTTGTGTGGGATGACAGTCTAGTGAGGCAAAGGAGCTTTTCCTGTAATTTTGTTTGCTCCTGGGCCATGGTAAAGCTCCAGGTTTGGGCTAGAATTACCTTTGATCTGAGTTGGTAAGACAATTCTTGTGTTAGGATGCACTGCAATGGAGCAATACGGATTTTGCAAGAATCCAATGGTTTTGTTCAGTAAGGTGGAATACACATCTTGAGGGGTTTGCAGCAGTGTGGCTGAATGGAATACAATTTTCCAGGTCAGAAAAAGGAGGCAATAACTACTACCAGAGAATGCAACATGAAACAAAAAACAAAGTCATCAGTAGACCTTTTAAATAAAACTGCTTTCCCTCCCCAAAACAATGACAAAAAAATCAAGAAAAACGCCGACTTTTATACATGGAATTAATACTTCAAGGAGAAGCTCCACATTCTGGAAATCAGAAGAGTTTCTCTCCAGCAGCAGAATAAACCCTAGTAACTCCAATGGGACAAAATGATCAGTGGTGCAGGGGAATGATGTGATGTGCAGACTTGTGTGTGCAACGGAAGGGACTTGTGCTCATGCTTCAGCCATGAATAACCTGGGAATCCATTCCCAGCATGAAGATATTAAAAAATATACTTTCAGGGTTAGTACGGTAAATAACCAGAACTGAAGGAGAAACTCTTTTAATATAGGAAAGTGAAGGTAGGATTTGGATTCTGATGTCAGGAATTGTTAAATAAAATGCCAGTCAGACACAGCTGCTTTGTCAGCAACATCTATACATCTATTTTTCTTTTGTGAGGTAATGCAGAGATGCTTATGAAAAAATTAGATATTATGGTGCTATTGTTGCATACAGAGTATGAGAGGGGAGAATGTTTGGAAGGAGGAACCGAAATAAAAAAAAAATAGATATTAAAACCATTAGGACAGCCAAGTTGAATAAAACCAGCTGAGGACCTGACTCATTTTGTGATGTCTGTGGCACACCAGATGCATGCACATGCATTGTGCTTACTGCCCTGTGGGAGTAGCTGAAAGAAAGAAAAAAGACATTTCTAGAACAATACTGGCATAAGACATGTATTGTTATACTAACCCCCTGATACATTCTGGTTTTAGGGTAATTGTGTGTGTGTTTGGTGTTTGAAGGAGAGAGGAGAGATACTGCAATGAGTCACTTCTCCTTCCCCTCCTGGCTTTGCAATGGGAAAGGCTGGTGGTAATTCCAAAAGGTTTTTCTCCCTGTACCACAAAGATGTTCATTGACCTTTTAATATGCTTTAAGGTCACATGGGACCATTTTGCTTCACTTGACATAATCAAGTCCAGCAAATGTTCCCTGAGAGAGGGCTGTCCTGACTGCCCAGGGTGAACCAGCTGTCCCACAGCTCCCCAGCTCTCCCTCCACCCACTTGCTCTCCCCTCTGGCACAAGCAGCTCATTGTCCTTTTCCTTTGCTCTTTTGGGATTTCTGTCCTCTATAAAGGAAAAAGAGCAGCCCACTTTAGCCCTGACTATGCAGGAGATAATTCTGAACTGTTGGAATTTCTCTGTCAGCATGCAGGTGCCTGGGGTTTTTCCTCACAGCGGTGCCTTCCTGGAGCTGTGCTCTGGACTTGAAATCTTGACCACAAGGAAAGTGAAGGGAAGGTTTCCATTTAGTCTAATGGGGGTAAAGCCTTAGCTGATGAGGCAAACACAAAAATGATGTATTCTATTTCTACTCTATACATGATTAATACATGGAACCAAATGTCTGTATCAAATTCAGTGTCTGTTGTAATTATGCCAAGTTTCAGGGCTCAGACAGCTGGCAAACAGTAAGGAATTTATTTGGAAAAGGCAAACCATTTGCAAATGACCTTTTACTACCTTTCCCCTTTTCTTAGCCATTTTTACCTCTCCTTTTATTTATTCCTATTGTGTTTGCAAAGGATTTTTCACAATTATTTTGAGACACTTTGGGTTGTACTACTGAGGAGATAAAGCCCTTCTTGGCTGAGGTGAGGAGTTGCTGGGGATCCCGCTACACCTCACTGCCTGGCTCTTCAAAGGGAAGCTCTGGTGAAATGTTTCTGTAGCCAGAGAGCAAAATGAGTTCCATGGGAACAGCTTCATTTCCTTTGATGTTTGGTGGACTTGGCAGTTCAGCATCCCTTGATTCACCAGCTTGGCAGAGAGCCGGGATGCCTCCAAAGCAGGTCAAGGCTGTCATAATTTGACTGTGGAACATTCTCAGATGTGTTTCATAACAGCAGCAGAGCGTTTCCCTGCCGTGCAGAGGCTGGGTACCAGCAGCACATGGAGGGGGGGAACCCTGGCTCAGCATTTTCTGGTCCCCAGCCCCATCTCACCTCCCAGCTGTGCTCATGCAGGCACCACAGCTCTGCAGCCAAGCCCAGCACCCTTGCTGTGGCTGTACAAGCAGAAAAAAAAAAAAAAGCCCACAGGAGAAATAAACTCCTTGCTGCAGCAGGACAGCTGTGTGGCACAGGGAAATCTGCAGCTTGTCAGCCTCTGATGTTGTTTCTGGGTTAGCCTTGCTTAGGCAAACCAGCTGGGATGGCCAGGGAGTGTCTGTGCAGTAGTGTCTTCTTTTGGAAGGAAAATATCTCCCAAATCTGCACTGACTGCATGGCCCCACCTCTCTGAACAATAATAGTGATGAAGACAGGAGTGAAATGCAGAGACAGGTTTTACTGAGCTTTGGTAGGAAGCAGGTCTGCCTCCTTTATTCCCCAGAACTGGTCATTGCCATAGAGCTTATTTTGGGCTAAAGGAACCTGAATAGACAACACTGTTAGCAGTGGGGATTTTAGGGTTCCAAGGGGTGTTACATCAACAAAAGTGTCCAGGGTTAAGTATGATGGTGCCTGAGTCAGTGGAGGTTGGTCAGCTCCTCACAAGTGGCTCCTGTCTGCAGGACAGCCTGTGTTGATTCTGGCTGTGCATGCAGTGAAGGGACAGCACTGTTCCCCCAGCTGAGCTCCTGTGTCCCCATGGGATGGATGGACTGCCTGAGTGTAATTCTGTGCTGAGAGATCTCCTTTCAGGCTTCCCTCCTCATCCTACAAGGTTAATTGGCCTGAGTTAGAAGCCTCAGGATATAAAAGCAAAATGCCAGCATGCCATACATTGGAACTAATAATAAAAAGGGTTAATTATCTTGAAACTGGGAGCTGTTGGAGCTGAATGAAGTGAGATAGCAGCTTAGAGTGTGTCTGCCTGTGTGTGTGTGGGAGGAAGGTGTGGAGGATGTTTATTTACAATTATTCCCTTTCTGGAGAGCTGCAAATCAGTGCTCCCTCACCCTGTTCAAAAGTCAATAAGAATCCTTCTTGGCCTTGGTTTTGTTGCTGTTTCACTTAACCTTTAAACTTTACCTTTTGGGTAAGCCAGGAATCAGTGAATCAAAACAATTTGGACGTGTCTGAGTAAAAGTCAAAACCCTGAGCCTCAGCTGTGATTTCTATTGCACTGGAGCCCTGGCTGGTTTTGCAGCACTCAGGTGCCTGCTGAGACCCCAGGATGCTGCAGCATCCCAGGGCAACCCCCACTGATGATTTGCATGAGCAGCTTTTGTGAAGTCATCTCTGGTTTTCTTGTGTTCTCCACAGTGGGAAATTAGGCTGTGATATTGCAGATTTTTTCCCTTTCATCTGAACATGCTAGAGGTCCTGAACCAAAGGCATTTGACCACTTTCCATGCACCCCATGGGGCCTCCACCACCAGGACTGGTCTCACCCTGGCAACCTTCCCCATTGTATTCCATGTATAATCCCCAAAATCCCAACTTTTCTCTTGTACATCTTGTCCTGCCCTTCCTGAGGGGATTTGTCTGGGGATCAACCATGGTCTCTCTGTGTTTTTGCCTTTCTTGGGTTTCACTGTGATCAATAGGTCACAGAAACTGAAAGGAGAAATCATAAATATATATATATATATTTAAAATGACGTGCAGGGCCTGTGACTGCAGAGCAGCTATAACTGCCTAGAGCTACCTGTGAGCAGGATTTAAGCCCTTGGTGATGGGCTTGGCACAGCCATGCTGGATTTAAAGGTTTCCTGGGTGGAGAGAGTGAAGTAAGCTGTGAAGCTCTGACTTCAGCCTTTCTTCTGAGCCAGGTAATTCCCTTTGAATGAAGTTTTGGTGCCACATGCTATTTCTGAGAGCTGAGATTGCTGAAGATTTCTCTGAGCATCTGTGAATGGTTGCTGGGGTGTGTGGTGAAATAAAACTAATTTCTCTCTGCTGGGGCACTTGCCAGAAGGGACACAGTGGTGGGGTAGGGTCGCTGTACCTTGGAGTAAGCATCACCCAGACTGTGAGTTTTTGCTAAGAGAAATATGGGAGAAATATTTGTAGATATTTAACCATTATGCAGGAACCTGTGCTCCTGCTGTGCAACACACTGAACACCTCATTTTTAGAACATGCTTGAGGAGAGGGTGAGCAGAGAAGTGTGAGGCAGCTGTTGGAAGGAGATGGGAGGGAAATGGAATGGAGCTTGGAGCTGCAGGAAAGAGCTATGGTCATGACAATAATGGAAACGGAGTTCCCTGGCTACATTTGGTGCCCATGGCTGCAAGTGGAGAGGTGTGTTGTTACATTTGTGCCATCTTTGCTAGTCATTTATCCAATTTTCACCTCTTTCTAAGCTGTCAGCTTCACAGTATACATTTTCAGGAGTAAGCACTGTGCTCACAGCTTCTGTGCTGTGAAAATCTGAAAACTTGATGTCATCTTTAAAAAATGTTATTCTGCAAGAAAAGGGGGGGGGGGGGGGAACAGAAGAAAGAAAAAAGGAAGAGGTGTCCAAATCATCTCTATCTGTAGAAACAGGAGTTTAAAACTACGACCAACCCATGTTAGCTCCCTCAGGATGAACTTAAATCTAGAATGTCACTGGTTTTAACAACATGCTGAGATTATGTAGCAGAGATGTGGGTGCCATAATTTCTTTGCAGAGAACACATTAAAAATGGGTATTTTGGCTTGCACCACAATGCTGCATAATGACAGTGTTATGTTCTGTGCCAGCAATTCAATGGGATGCTCCTTTCTTTGGATCACATATCTGCTATCGCTCCAGACAATGAGTATCTGATACAAAATAAAAGTGATGGATGCCAAGTGAACCAGGGAGTGGGGAGAAGATACTGTGGTTCATTGACTAACCAAATTACTTTGGGGGTATTTAAATGCATCTCTAGCTTTTTATTCTGCATGGGCTATTATAGATGAATTCTGTGATGATTCAGCCTTGGAAAAATTAACCTGTTCTGTTCCATGTGAGATGCTGGTCACTGCTTGAGTGCAGTGATGTGGTGACAGGTTATAAACTAGTTTCCAGGATAAAAAGGTTCTGATGATTTTTTTAAATCGTTTATCATTTCATTTTAGTAGAGCAGTGTAGCTATTTATGCTTAAAAACTGAGCTAATACTGAGGAAACAGGAGCTGAACTGCACAGCTTTAGGCAGCAAACAGTGTGCACTACATTAATGCATTCACTTGGCTTTATCCCCCATTTCCCTCCTGGGTTTGCCATTCCACCACAACAGAAACTGAAGCTGATGGTTTTGCTGCAAAAAAAAGCAAAGCAGCTGCTAACTGAAGCAGGGAAAATCCCTCACCAAGTTATCTGTAAATAAGTAAATGAAACCCTGGGTTGGCATTGCTGATGCTTGCACCCATCTTGTATTTTGCTCTGAGGAGATTGTAACAGATCCGTTTGTTTGCAAAGACTTTGGCATAAGCAGGGAATTAGAGGTTGGTGGCAAAGAATGTGCATAAAAAGACATTTTGAACTTTTACACATAAATACACTGGAAACTTTTTCTCTGAGAATGGCCAGAATAAGACACCGCCATCTGTGTGTATCTTGTCCAAATAATTGAACAAGAGGCTACATTTCCAGTATCAAATACCAAATTCCTTGTGAACTGCTCCAGCTGTCATGAAAAGTATTCAGACTGATGGTAAATCCGTTTGGAAAATCTGATGCTGCTTTTAGACAGTTCATACCTATAAGAGATCTTATGCTGTCTGAGCAATCAGCTCAGCCTTTCATACAAAGTTGCAGAAAATAGAAGCCATCTGATAATCAGGAAAACTCTCTTAACTGCCGTTAGAAAAGAATTTCTAAGCAAAATTTTTTTTTAAATAATCTTTTACATTGGCATATAGGGTGCACAGACCAAGATAATGCAGGGGCACTTTTGGAGCACTCTGGTTTTTTTTCTGAGAGGTGTTTGCAGCTGGATTTTGCTGCAGGCAGCTTGTTGTCACACAGAGGCTGTGACCTGGTGTGCTTGTTGTTGCCTCAAATGAGTTTATGGTCGACCATGAACTCTTTATGATGTTTGGTTAAAACCCATCAACCAATTAACCTGGAAGTTGCTGTGTGTTCCTCTGCAGCTGTTGAATGAAGACGAAGGCAAAATAAAGTTGAACTTAAAGACAGTTGGGAGGCTGAGGAGCTGAAAACCATAAACATGGAGAATTATTTTTGCAGATAAGCATGTATAAGCTGACAAGTAAAGCCTTTAAATTGAAATGTGCTGTCAGTGAGGTGTTGTCAATTACTGAAATCCAAGGAGTGGGAGAACATATAGGGAAAGGGGAATATTGGTGAGCAGGAAGCCAACAGGGGGCAATTGGAGCCTTCCCTGCCCGCAGCTGTAACCCGCCTCCAGCCATTGCCATTAGCCCAAATTGCTGTGTGTTGGACTGTAAAGTGTTACACGTTCCATTTAATTAACACCTTAAATTTGATACTGATGGTGTGGGAGCTCCAGGAGAAAATGAAACAAATTTACAACTTGTGTGAACAAAGGCAGCCTTTTCGAGGGGGTGGAAACCACAGAATTGCCATGGAAATGTTAGAGTGCTCTGCTGGAGCAAGGGGAAGAGCCAGGTGAGGTCTGTGGGCTGGCTGTGTGGAGCTGGATGTTCTGCCCTGGTTTTGGAGAGAGCCAGCCTGGGTCGGTGATGGTCTCACTGCAGACCTACTGTGCCTTGAGCTGTTCTCCAGGTGCTGTGTTGATGTCTCACCATCCCAAGCTTTCTCCTGCTGAGGGGGACAGCTCTTTCCAAAGCTAAAAGCACCAGGAATGACACTCTATCTTTGAGCATTGATGATTAATCAGCAAGCTAATTATCACGCCCAGAGCAGGCTCCTAGGAGCATTCCTGTCGGGAAGAGCAAAGGCTGAGAAAGGAGATTTAGTATGCAGTGAACACGAGCTGTTTCCCACGCTGCCTGCCACCAGATGACATTGGAGAGGGTTCTGATGTTCCAGAGTAGGAGAACAACTTCTGTGTGTAATTGTGGTCTGGTGACCAACAATAAAAGTCTTTCAAAAGAGATGAACTTGAATTTAAGAACAGAATGGAGTCGATTTTCTGTGGACCAACATGTGTATCCACTACTAGAGGCCTTTAAAAACATGTGGGGACATTTGACAAGAAGTATGTACGTAGGGTTAGGTCTGCTTTGGGAAGAATGATGTGTAAAGTAATTCCTTCTTTGCAGCCTAATATCTGATTTTTACAATTATTCTCACCAAAGATGCCTGGGAAAAGAAAATTCCAGATTATTTTATATAGACATGTTATTCTTGCTTCTGTTATTGGGAAATAGTAATTTCTAAAGCAGTTCAATGTGCAGAATATATTCCGTGTGGACACATCCTGGTTTTAGGAATAAGGAATCGCAGGGGCTGCTTTGCTCCCTCACTGGCTGTTCCCTGGTGGGCAGTGCTGTGTGCTCCCCACCATCCTGAGGAAACCTTTCCTTTGGGTTTGAAATTCCTGCCTCCTTCCAGCTGCTGTGAGCTGAACCAGCACTGTCCTTCTCAGGTCTCACCTTGGATTTCTGCTTGTGTTCCACAATAGACTGGCTCTCTTTGTGGCTCAGCAAGATGCCTGTCCTGCTTGTATTCCCCACATTATAGAATTTTCTGTCCCCAGTATGTACCATAGCCATAGCACCAACTCTGGCTGCTTTTCAGGGGACAGTTTTGGGCGTTTCTTGGAGGGAAATATTTCCTCCATTCTCTGCCTGCATGCCACTTTAAGATCGGGGCTTGCAGCTGAAGGGGTGAGCAGAGAGGGGTTGGTGCCACAGCTAGAGCATCCCGCAGGTGAAGCCCGCGGTGGTGTGGGGCAGATATCCCTTTATCCACACACAGATGGGATCCGTGGGTCTGGAAAGGGACTCCGCTCCGTGTTTGTGGCATCAGCCGAGTCACTGCCGCCGCTCGCATCGCGGGCAGCCCCCGGCAGAGAATCCTCGGCGTATCCATGGGAACAGGGCTGTGCGAGATGCAAACACAGCTGACAGCGAGCCGGGGATCGGGGTGACTGTGTGGGGAGAGCAAGAGCGCTCCTCCAAGCTTTCCTCTACCCCCATGCTAAACAAATGCAAGAAAAGTTGCCTAAATGGAGAGCTAAAGTTTCCCTTCACCTCCACGGTTTTTCTGAGGTGGTCTATCACTCGATATCACTCCTGCATGAAATACACCACCACAGGGTTCATTTTCAAAATCTGATGGGTTTGGTTTTGGTTTTGGTTTTTTGATGGGTAAATCAGTGAGATGCTCTATGCCCTGGGAGCCTGGGACAGGTCCAGCAACACCTGTGGTCATACAGGCTTCAGCTTCCCTGGAGTCCAGAGCACCATGGCCAAGGTGTTCAGTAAAGACATCAGGCAGCATCTAATGGCCACATTTGTGACTTTTAGGGTAGTTTTGGGTGGGTTTTCTGCTATTAGAGTGAGGTCCATAATGACAATTTTGGTGCCTTCATTTTTGTATCCTGTGTTTTTGCAGTCAGCCAGAGTTGGTGTTGTAAGTAGAGGACACAGGGGCAATAAATTTGTTGCTACAAATTGGTAAATCTCCCTCCAGGTTTCCAGAAGCGACATAGGTGATATCAGTTTTTGCTGATTCAGTAGGTGTGTAACAGAGCTGGCTGTAGTGGGTGTGTTCTATAGCTCTCAGAGCACCAAAGGCAAATTGTCTCAGTTCCTGTTGATCTTTTCTCCCAGGTTTTTCCATGATAAGAAGTCAATGTAAGATGGAGCTCAGCTGCACATGGACTTCTCTGAAGTTTCCACTCCCCTTTGACATAACACTCCAGGCATCTGTAGGATCCAAACCACTTCAAGCATTTTCTCCCTCATTAATGGCCATGTTTAAAGACATGTTTGTTCACATTGTGAATGAATGCTTCAGTGCTACCGCAAGGAGAGACTTCCCTAAACTAGCTCTTGCTGCCCTGGTTTTAGTGGGAGTTGCAGCAGAAATGTTTTTTTCAGAAATGTTAACTCAAGAAACATTCTCTTGTCTCATGCCTTTCTTTTGTATGAATATTTTTTTCCAAATTTTATCATCTGCATGGCTAAAGGAGGAACCAAAGTCAGTTGGGTTGGCAGATTCCTTCCCACAGACTTAAATGAGCTTTGGGTAATCACCCAGTGCACTGGGATGTCAGAGCTGTGCTGAGAGATCTCAGATCACTCAGAAGTGAGCTACTTGGCTATCAAATGGCAGACCATTTTGGATCAATGACTTGCTTTCATTCCCTTCATCTCCTCTACTCCCTTCAGAACAATTGTTATTTCTCACTACTTTCTCTCTCTATTTAAAAAAAAAAAAATATTCTGTCTGTTCCTTATTATTGTTTTCTGCAAATAGTGGGAGAAAAATCCATCTAAAGCAAAGAGTATGCACCAACTATTGTCTTCCTCCTCAGTAGAAATCATTAAATCATTTGGGAGCACAGTTTTATGTATATATATGTATATTATATATATATATATATATAAAATATTGTTATAGCTATCAAGCAGTGAACTGAGACAAAACTGAACTTTCATCTGTGTTTGCTGCTCAACATGTGTGATAATTGCAAAAATATACTTCTTGGAGTGAGAAAATGGCAGAGATTTAGGCAGCTGGATCAATTATTTTTCACAAACTGGATTGGTTTGTTCTGATATCCTGCCAGGCTGCCGTAGGCAGGGGGGTTGCTCACTTTCGCGTGGGGGTGTGCAAGTCAGACACGAATCTGTGGAAAATCTCTGTGGGACATGCACATCCTCCTTCAAACTTCACATCTCCACCATCACTTTGTGAAATTGAGTGAAAAGATTGATCCATTAAACCAGTGTGCTAATTCCTTCCCTGAAGCTGAATCTGGGCAGAATTCCCAGTCACTAAACTTTGTCAGCTAATCTTTGCGAGTCCTTTGGGCAGAATGAAAATTCTGCCCAGCTTTTCACTCACAGGGCCCAACCCTCTATAAATAACATTTATGGAGAAAGCCTGACCATGCTGACTTGAGGGAGCATTGCTTTGCTTTCACAGTTACACCCAGTATGGGACTGGGACCAAAACCTCGGAGCCGCAAACTTTCCATCCTTTGGGATGGTCGATTGTGAGTTTGTCTGCTGGTGCTCAGGCTTCCCACCCGCCCTCCACCCTTGTCTCCACATGGTCTGAGGCTGGGCTGTCCAGGGAAGGGAGGGCTTGATCACACAAGCTCTTTGCCTGTCCATGGACACACACTGTGAGACACAGAGTGCTGCCCCTCTTCTTCTCTGGATCCAGGCAGAGCTTCTGGAAGGCAGTGAAGGTCTGAGAGGGACCTGGAGTGGAGCTGTGTTGGAAATTCAGGGTTTGGGGCACTGACCTCAGGGGAGCTGGTGGCATTCAGGTGCCATGTGCTTCAGCTCCATAAGGAAAACACAGAAAAAGCAGTAATGACGAGGATAAGAATACTTCTTTGTCCATCCAAGGATCTCAATGGTAGTACATTGAGGCCAGTCTGTTCCTTATAGTCGACTTTTGGTTCTAGACTCTTTGGCAGCAGCAGAAGGTGCAGTTTAGCTCAGTGTTCCTCCTCTTCCATCAGCATCAGCCTCTGTTCACACAAGCCCCTCTCTAGGAATGAAAAAATATTTGCAAAATGAGTTGAGTGTGAGAGGAGGCTTCCAAGAGATGGTTTTATTGTTTAACCACCTCTTTGCTAGACATGATGGCGGCAGGAGGGAAAGCATGGCTCTCACACACCCAGAAAATGCATAAAAAAAACTTATGGCACTGAGGTCATGTGCATGCTGCGCTTCAGGAGCTTTGAATTGTCTTCCTTTTGCTTTCTACTTGCTATTCCTATTCCTGGTCTTTGCTGTCCTGATTATCTTTCCCTTCCTTCCTTCCTTCCTTCCTTCCTTCCTTCCTTCCTTCCTTCCTGCCTGCCTGCCTGCCTGCCTGCCTGCCTGCCTGCCTGCCTTCCTTCCTCTCCCATTTGGGGTGCTTTCAAAGCATCTATCACTCCCTGGATTGTATTTTCCCCATTTGTGAAACAGCCTGAGACACTCTGACATCTCCTCTGCTCACACCATTGTGTCCCCTGCAGGACTTTGTGAATCAAAGGATCATGGCATGTGTCCTCAGGAGGTGTAACTCACCTGGTGGCCCTGAAGGCCGTGGGAGCAGAGCTGGCCCCTGTGCCTGCTGCAGGAGAGCATGTGTGCGTGAATTATGTGATCTGAATCTTAATCGAAGATTATTTGTGTCACTCAGTGATACTGACTCACCCCTGCACTGGGTTTTCCTCTTCTTTCCAGGCCTGAAGTCAAGAGGTGTGCTCTTTTTGTGTGGGCTGGGACAACAGGGAGGTTCTTGCTATTGGACTGTAGCAGAGAAAGCTGAGTTTGGAATGAGAGGGCACCTGGGACAGGGCTCATGCCAGCTATTTTCTAAGCCCATTTCTATTTCACTACACTGAGCAGTGGGACATAACCAACATTTGTCAAGATAATGATGCATCTCCTGTCTAATATAATGAAGACACCATCTGATTTTTTTCTCTTTCTGGTTTTATTTTAGCAGAGGATTTTATCTTATTAAAATAAAACAAGCCTGTTAGTGAGCTGATGGTAGTGTTGTTTGAAGGTGGATGCAGAAGATTCAGAGAATTGGACTGCATCCTTTTTTTTCTGACGTGCTGAGTGATTTTGGCCAAGGCTCTTGCCCTTGTACGTCATCATATCTTTGCTTGTAAAATGAAGACAAAAGTGCTGTGTTCAGCTGAAAGAATCTTTTTTGTTCAAAGGGTTTTGCAATACACAGAGTAAAGGGCTGTGGAAGGACAGATAAATGACAAGTGGTAAAGCAAAATAAAAGACACAAGCCTTTTTAACCGTATGCAGAAAATTATTTGGAGTCACCAGATGGCAGGATTCTAGACCAAATTTGGTTTTGTTCTGCAAATCAAAACATAGCATCTTTTACAAACGTCTGTCAAGTGAGGCATGGATTTTATTAAATGCCAGGGGTGTTAGAGTGTCACCACAAAAGATCCAGGTGAAGATAGTTTGAGAGGTATGATGAATAACCAGTAACTTGCTGCTAGGCATGCTGGTTGTGGGGAGTGCAGATGGCTTCAGAAACAAGCAGCACTGGGCAGTGCAGGCTGTGTGTTCCCAGGATTGCCACCAAGGTGGGGTGTTTTACCAGAAGAGGTGCTGCAGTCCAAGCAGGACCCAGTGCTTGGAAGTGCTCTAGCTGAAGATGAGGCCATCAGCTAATTGCCATGCTCTCTGCACCCCTTCCTATCTGCAAACCTGGGGTGTGTCAGCTGTGGACCTGAACAGCCATTTTTCTAGGTGGCAATAAAACAATTGCATTTTCCAATTAACGGTGCAGCATTATTTCGTCTTTCATTGCCTGCATGAGTTAGCAGAGCTCAGGTCACTGTGGCCCTTCTAAAGAGGCAGGAAGAAATGGATAGGCTTTCTGTGGGATGTCTTTGCTAGCAGCTTTCCTTGCCTTTAATAGAAGACATCAAAAAAGATCACAGAGAACTCACAGTAGAGACTAAATGTGCAGCACCAGGATAAATAAGACACACAGTCTTTTGGATTTAGAGGACATCCCTTCATTTTTGCTCAGTGCAGTCCAGTCTCTCCTTTTCCAGTTTTCATGACAGATCTGACAAAGACAATCTTCTCTTTTAATGCTGAGCTGAGAGTACTGCCAGACGCTCTGTTCTGTAAGAGCACACAGTTTTGATCAAACCAAACCAATTATCCCACCAGTGATAGTTTACCATGCAGAGAGTGTCCATCTCACAAGACCCTGCTGAAGCATTTTTTTTTTTTTTTTTAATGTACATATGTATTTTTTAGCCCTACACCATTATTACTCTGTTAGAGAGCAAATGACACGCTGCTGTGCAGGTAAGCTGCCTTCAGCCAAATAAAGACCTAATTGTGGCACAAGCAATTCAACACATATAATAGAGGACAACTGCATTCAGTCTGGAAGATCGATGATGTTGACAGCTTTTGAAAACTGTAAACTGTGGCTGTTACTAGAGCAAGGTGGTGGGTGAGAAACAGCATAGCCCAAAGTAGATTTTGTCAGCAAGGCAAAAAAATATGTATCTCTTGAATGACTTGAGAGTGGTTGAGGACGAAATGTATCTGGTTTGGATCTCCTGATCAGGTGTGAGATGCCTGAGAGCTGGTCACAGAATACCTTTTGCAAAAGTAAACCTGCTGTAAAATGTAAAAATGACAGTAAAATCAGGACAGAGCTCGGCAATATTACGGTGTTAATTCTGTGGGGTTCTAAGCAGCGTGTCTGAGGATTATTTTTTTTCTCTTTAATTCCTGAAGAAGTGGTTAGGCAGGTGAGGTTTATCCCCACGTACCACAGATGCTGTGCTGGGAGGGATTTCAGAGGCATTGGCCTCAGCAGACCCTGTGAGCAGGCTCCTGTAATTGCATACAGCAGCCCTGGGAAGGAGGATTTTCAGCCCAGGAAAGGAAGGAGAAGGACATTGCAGTAAAAATAATCTACGCTGCTTTGCAAGTCATTTAAAAGCATGAAAAGAGTTGCCTTTTTTTTTTTTTTTTTTTTTTTTTTTTAGAGCCTGTTGGAAAGTGTTCATCAATGGAATTTTTTAAAGGTCGCATATTTCCTGAAAGGAAATTACTCCTCATTCTGAGACTCTCAAATCCGCTGTCACTCCATCACTCTCCTAATGTGTGGCACTCTTAAAGGCACTTGGCTTTAACTTTTCAGCTCTTCTAGCAGCATTGCCCTCTTTCCTCACAGCACTTTTGTGGTTTTTTTTCCAGCCCTCTCCAATTCTTACTCAGTTGTCGGCCTCCTTCACAACGAGCCGCCTCTGAGTCTTCTCCCAGGGCTCCCGTGTGAGCTCTCTCATGCTTTTATACCTCACATCTGCTGATGAGTCCTTGGAGACGTTTTTTTTAAAATATCTTTTGTGCTCCTTGCAAGCTCTTTGCTCTGAGCTCCTCTCCACTGTGCCCCTCTGCCTTCCCTGCTGGAACCCAAGCACACTCCATCTTGAGTCTTTCCTATTAAAGCTGCAAAAAATGATCTGTTAAAGTGATATGCTAAATTTGAACACACAAGGACTTGCATAGGGCTGACACCTTTTGAAAAGCCCATCTCACATTATTATTTTTCTTTGTTACGTGATCTTTCTCTTTGTTGTGGCTTTTCCTAATTAGTTTACTTGCTGCTGTAAACACACAGAAGAAAGGATTCACTCATCTCTGAATTGATTTCCACACACACAGTAGAAAGCATGGTGGAAATTACACTGGAAATTGAACATTATATGGTGTGATAAATAGTAATTTGGAGGTATATTAACCTGCTTCCTTTAGGTAAAGAAATGTCTTATATAATAACTGTCCTCATTCAGGAGCTGACATTTTCTCCTGATGAGGAATTTATCTTATGGCTTGATTATCTTTCTGTGAAAACATTTCAACTCTGACCTTTCCAGATGCTATAGTGGGCTATGCTTTCACACTGACTGGCAGCTTGCAGTGGCATGAGGGCAACAGGGAGTATGAGGTGTTCTGCCTACCCTAAATCATTGAGGTGGTGACAACTTGTTGAAAAGCTCGTTGATGAAACGTAATTCCCTTCCTTTCACTGAAAGATAACTTATCCATCAAAGTAAAATGGGTTGATGTAAAACACAATCGTGTGGAAGTGAGGAGCAGGATGTGGAGAGAGGGATGCAGAGCTCCCCAGTACTGCTGAGGGTAATCCCTCCTGGCGGGGGGGGTGACAGCTCAGGGGGTGACAACCTGCTTTGTGCCCGAGCTCTAGTGTTACCAGAGAGACCCAGACACATAGCAAAACAATGCTGAAACAAAGCCAGGGGCACTATTGGTGTCTGCTACTTTGGGAATCACACCTCCTCTGGACTTCCCCGGGCTTCCCCCGACCTCTGATGAGCACAGAAACTGGCTTATTTCTCTAGGAAATGTGGAAGGCCGTGGGAGTAAGCCGCAACAGTTTTATATTGTGATTACTTACTGCTATATGCAGCCAGAAAAGGGGTAAAGCAGGACTAGGGATGACTCACAGTACCCCAGACTCTCCCAAGGGAGCACTATGCACACACTGCCTTATCCCTCACCCTGGTCACTCCAGGGAGAGCTCTGTCCATAGCACAGCTCCTGATGAAGTCACTTTGGGTTCTGATAAAGTCAGTATACCAGCACCCTGCCCTAATTTCTTTTGTAGTTCTTGCCTGACTGGGCATAACATAAAGGCTGTCTTAAAAGTCTGCTTACAAGGAAACATGTGAAATGTACCTGTCCTCTTGGGAGTACTTTAGATCCAACCGGTGAAGCCTTCTGCAAAAACTGCAGAAAATGAAAACATCCACAGAAGATGCATCTCATATTTGGTGCCATCAGACAGAGTCAAAGCTGCTGGGTGTGTCCTGCATCACCAGCATCACCAGCATGGCTGCAGAGGGCCTAAGGGCAAAGGCTGTCTGTGCAGATGGACTCTGAGTGACCCCTTGTGCACCCCACTAACAGCACCATGAAGTCACTGTGCCCCACATTTGCACCTGACCCTCCCAAAGAGATAACTTTGACCTTGTTAGGCTTTGTAGCAGTCTTGTTTCCTTTCTTTGTGCACTACAACCTGGTTTATCACATTGTCATGCCTTTGAAGAGACCAGGACTTTGTGCACTGTTCTCTTCCCACCTCCTGCTGGAGGGACAGCCTGGCTTCTGCAAGAGGGAAATCAGGATCAGGACAGACATGTGTCCTTGCAAAGCTCTCTCTGTAAGGAGAGAGGTAGGCTGATGGTGAACTGTTGTGTATCATTAAAAAGTACCCAGGCAAAGCCACAGGAATGACTGAGACACAGGATTCCCTTGGATTATTGTGCCCTTGGGCTTTTGTTGTGAGATGATTTTCCCGGCACGCTCCTGTGGCAGTGAGGGCACAGCTCCTGCACCTCCGTCCCTCTGGAACAGCATTCAGAGAGAGTTAGGCTGGTTATTACTGACCTCAGTAATGCTTGGGTTTGGAGGAGTTTTAGGAATATATGTGTACACTTTTTTACATTAACGAGATCTAATTCTGGACGATGAGACTTGAGCTAGAAGGGTTGCATTGCTTGTTCCTTCTAGTTGTCTGTTCCACCACCCCCAGCTGCCTCAAGCTGAGAATTTGGTGTTGCAAAGATAAACCCGCCCCTCAGGGAGCATTTCATTGTGCCGAAGCACAGTGATGTGGAAACACATTGTACCTGGGACCTAAGACATCCCTATAGATGTCCCAGGGTGGGGTTACTGAACAGTTCAGAGATGAGAGCTGGGCATTGAATATGACTTCAGATTTTGGGAATGCAGATGCACCAGATGAGATGTGTTTACAGGAGCCTGTGCTGTTGAAGACAGCCAGAGCATTTTTTTGTTTCCATTTCTGTGTGTACGAGGGAGCTTATTACCCACACCAGAGCTCTGGGTCCTTCTCAGTAGAAGCAAACCAGCAGCAGTGTTAGTGCCCTGGGCCCTGGCAGCTCATTGCAGCACACGTATGTCAGAGCTGGGCACATCCATCATGCTGAGATTGAACCCCACACCCCTGCAGGGTCCTGCTGAGTCACCCAGAGCTGTTTAGAATTAGACCTGTTATTTTCACCCAACAAACAGCAGCCTCTAAGGAGAACAGGTCTCTTTCCTCCTCCCACCTGCTGCTTGGTCACTTCCAAGTTATAGTGTGAGGACAAGTGAGTTTTGATCCTATAAAACTGTTCTCTAAACTACACAATACCAAGGCTAATTTCACAGAAGATAACTTGGAGGTCTCACATTGGCTGCTGTGGTGAGGTCATTTTGGGAGGAGGACACTACCTTTGTTAGCTTGGTCCCCTTTGCTCAGTCAAGCCATGAAAAACCATAGCAGAGAAACGACAACATGGTGATGGCCAAAGGCACATCAAAGCTGGATATTGAGGGAACAGCCTAATTACAGCTGTCAGGACAGAGCTGTAAGCAGAAGATTGTTGTTTTAAAAGGGGCTGTGTTGGGGGAAATGTGAGTGCAGGGCAGTCTGAACTTGGGACTCGTTTCTGTGGCAAGTGCAGCAGAACTGGTGTGGAGAGGAATCCACACAAAGGACAGTGTTTGCAAACATAACCAGAATTAATATATTGGGTAAATAAACTACAGACATGCTCTGCTCTGGTTTAAATGATCTGCAAGAGGTGAAAATCCTAGTGAGTTGAAAATGGAAGAAAAGTTCTGAGCTTGGTTTTACTTTTGAAAGTAAGAATCACAAATATACATCTGTGGAAATTGATGGAGTGATGCTTATGTGACAGTTGTGTAAATGAGAGGATTTGGTCCCAGCAGTCTGTCAGAAGAGAGCGTGATATTACCAAGAGCTGTCCTTTATGAGCTTTTTTCACATGCTGGTAAACTCTGTTAACAAAATGTAACATTATTTGAGAAAAATGAATCAATTGAGCCAATTTTATATCTCTTATTTTTTAAAAATGTTTATAGCAAAGTGTCTCCTTACTCTCTACACTCACAGCACTCAGTCGTAAGTGTGATGATGACTGATGATGAGACCTGAGAGTCCAAATTGCTTGACAGGCACCAGAGGCTCCTTGGTGCTCAGTCTGCCAGACAGGTTCTCATCTGCCCTTTCTCCCCCAGACCACCCCAGAGCTGCTCCAGGGCTCTCTGAGCTAAGCTGAGCTCTCAGGCTGCTTGGAAAGACAGGTGCCAGCAGCTCCTTCTTGTGTTTTTTGTTTCAAATTCAGCCAAAGATCCCTCAGCACCCACATCCAGGTATTGCTCTGGGAAGCTGAACCTTGCAGGATCCAGCTGTGTGAAGAAGCATCAGGCTGAGTGCTCTGCCCCACATCAGCACGTGGGGGTTTTACCACCCTACACATTTTGTGAAGCTGCAATGGCCCTGTCCCCACCACTCTGACCCGTGGCACACATCAATCACTGCCAGTTTTGGGTTTTCTGTATTTTGCCCTCTCTCCTGAGGCACTGCTGAAGTGAGTGGGAATTGTAATGACTTTCTGCCTCTTCCTTCCAATTAGTGGTCTCTCTTTTGTGCATCCTAAAATCGGTCCCCTGTGACATTTGCCTGTCTAGATGGCATTAACATTCCCAAACTGGGATGGAGCAGTGCTGTAGCTCAGCAACACAACCACATGATGTGCTGGTTTTAGCCAAAATGAGGGTACACATGTGTGCTGGGGGGGTGCAGAGGGGAGTGCCTGAGATGAGTAATTGCTTGGGGATTTTAACCCAATTAAGACCAGTTAATGGACTTATGAGGTGGATCATTTGCAAATATTATCAAAAGTTGGAACTGTTTAATTGAAAATATTGCAAAGTTCCTGAGGTCTGAGTCAATATGGGCTCCTGTAGCTATGAGGTGTCTAGGGAGCAACAGGATTTTGTATAATCATCCCTTTCCTGTACCTGATGACTGAGCACATTTCTTTAGGGCTGTCCTCATCTTTTGGAGCAGACATGAAGCCGAGGTTCTGACCATGTGTGGTCAGAGAGGTCCCATGGCATTTGGAGCAGTGTTGCTCTGGCCAGGTTCCAAATTGGGTAATTACATTACATTTCCCTAAATTCCCCCTGAAGTTTCCACTGGATATACTTCTCTTTTTCACATCCTGCCCAAACCCATACTTTAGCTCTGTAACTAATTAATTTAAGTGCTTTGAAAGTATAAAATGCTGTGTCAGTGCTGTGAGTCCTATTATTACTCGTGCCCCAGCGTGATGTTGAACAGCTGTTATGGGCCAGGCCCAGAGGTGGCTGTTCTAGAGAGGACAGATCTTTTGGAAGAGCTTTGAGGCTCATTGCAAGGACACTGTATAAATCTGCAACAAAATAATATCCCTGGAAAAGGAACAGGCACGTAGACAGCATTTATTGAACTTTGAAAAGTTTAATAATAGTATAATCTTCTTCTCTTCTTGAATGAAACAGTTTAACAAATATATTCTTGTGATGTTGATTTACTCTCAGTTACCCACACAGAGATTAGCATCTCCTTACACTAAGAACTGCATAAACTGTAGTGAGGGTTGGAGTTTATAATCGAAGTAAATCAGATGGGCAAGGAGATGAAAACAGAACTAGTCATTCCAAACTAGAAGCTATGGCTGCACAGACCAACATTTTTTATTCCCCTTTGTAATCCAGGCTTCAGGTTAGCCAATTTGTAGAATTCTCATAGGCAGCATTGTAGGGTTGGGGCTTCTCAAAGAATAGGAGCAGCATATTAGTTTGGTTAAAGCTCAATAAAAAGCTGCTCCTGGAGAAGCAGTGGGCACGGGCTGATGCACAGAATACTTTTATTATAACCAATAATTTGGCTGCACCTTTAGGAAGAGCAGCAGTTCTCCTTTGAGTTGCACATGTCTGGCCAGGCACCAACCTCAGCCAGGGCAGCAGTGGCTGTCCCAGAGCCACATGTCACTTCCTTGGCACTAGCTCAGGAGCTTAGCCTGAATTTTCTGATGTGCTGAACTCTTAGAAGTCAGAATTTGGACTGCAGGATCTGTTGAGATGACCAAATACAGCTTTATTTTTCTCCCTTCAAGAAGCCATGCTTGGAGCTCTTTTTTTTTCCAGGAGGAACAAATGTCTTTGCTCTGTAAGGGCTTTACAGCCTGCACTGCTGGGGGGAGAAGGTCACAGCAGAGGGGCACTTGGTTTTCTCAGTCATTTTTCTAAACAGATGTGGAAAGCAAGAAGGACGGCAGAGGGGTTACTGGGGGTGGGGTGGGAGGAGCAGAGCAGAGCTGGTCCTGCTCAGGATGGAGCTACTGTGGTTTTGTTGGCACAAGCCTGCCCACACCCCAAAACTGCAGTTTCCCAATTATTTGTATTTTTTAGACTCTGGACAGAGGAGGTGGGCTGCAGTTTAATTTTCCCTCAGATCAAAAGCCCAGATCCAAAGATACTCATGTTTCTTCTCCATTTTCCTCCTTTCCTTGTCTATTTCATGTGTGCCTGATGCTGCCTCGCTGTTGTGAGGCTCAAGTTGGGGTTTTTAGGCTTAGTGGGAGTGAAGCACAAGGGCCACACTGGCAGATAACAGAACCCATGTCCTCCTTCATGCATCACCCTGGAGCAACTGTGACCACTGTCCTCAATGACAAGAGGGACAAGAGGGTGTGAAGCTGCATGTGCCAGCGATGGCACTGCAGCTTTCCATTTCTCCTGCTCCAATATTCACTCTTTTCACCTCTGTGTCATGAAGAATTGACACAAGGAGTTGATTAGCCCCAGAAAAGCATTTCTCCAGTGAGTCTAAACACAGGGACTTAAATTTGAGTTTAGTTCTCAGCCTATAGCCCAGACCACCTTGGGTCAGAGTGTGTAGGACTCTCCACAGTCTCCTTACCTGTTCCTGCATTTATTTCTCTTGCTTATTCAGTGACTGAGTGAATTGCTCCATAGCCTCTGTAATTATTATATTTCATGTTTTAATACAAAGGAACATACTTCAAGGGGAGTTATTATTTTAAAGGGATGAAACTCAAGCCTGAGGAAATTGCAGGGATGCAGTCTGCCATCTGTTTAGCTGCTTTGGTTATGTAGGCTTTATGAAAGCCATTTTGCTCAGGAGGATGAACTGGATGTGAGTGGTTGACAATGACATTTAGAAGAGACAATCTGGCAAATGAGAAAGCATGAGAGTCTCCTGTGGACTGTTAAATACTGAATAAAATATGAATAATAGTGCTGTGTTATTACTAAAATGAGCTATTTTTAATGATCCCACTTATAACCCACCAGACCTCTGATGTGACAGTTAGCAACAGCACTCAAAAAAAACATGAATAATAAAGAAAGCAGTTTAAAGGTTGGACTATATATTAATATATATTCTGGCATGGGTCTCAGGTGTCTCTAATGAAGAAAGATAATTGCTCAAAGAGCTAACAAGAAAATCATGGATTTCTCCCTCCCACCTGAAAGTTATTGATTTAATTTAGCGTAATGGTGCAGAGAAAAACCAAACAAGTTTGATTAAAATTTTCTGTGCTGTTTTTAAACTGCAGCAGAGAACTGTGCTCACACTAGATGAGGAAAAGGAAATAATTTTCAGATTAATAACCACTAAAGAAAATGCTCAACAAGATTTAGTAGAGTTATACTTTTTTGGTGTAGCAGTCCAGGGTAATTGTCACTCAAGAATTTAAAAAGTTTGGATGAGATTAGTGTCTCTGGTTAACAGATGTTAATTTTTAATAAACCTTGAATTAACAATAAGGAGTAATAGACCACAACAAATATGGGAATACAATGTTCTAGTTGAGAGAGAGAGCTGAAAGTCGAGGAGTTCTTTTTGGACCCAGTCCAGATTCTAGCTGAGTAGGTTTGTCTCTGAACAGGTTGCTCCAACAATTTTCAGCCTGGAAAGTCTCTCATCTCCTTGCCAGGCTTAGCCCAAGAGAGAAGGTTAGATATGCTCAGTGATTTGGGCATTTTCAAGGTAGCTGCCACCCTTTCTGCCATTTGGTAAGACCCAGGGTGACATCAATGTCCCAGGGCTGGCTGGCTTCTCTCCTGCACAGCGTGGAGTGGAAACCTAGGCAACATCTCCAGCTTGGAATGAGAGAGCCATGGGATATAACTAGTATGGGATTGTGCTTTAAATATTGTCTGTGCAGGCATCTGCATCAGGGCTGCAAGTAGAGACCTCTCTCCAGTTGGATCAGCATCCTGGTTTGCTCACCTAGATTGTGAGCAACTGACAAAAAACCCCCCAAAAAACAAAAAACAAAACAAAAAATAACCCCCCCCCCAAAAAAACAAAACAAAACAAACAAAAAAACCCCAAACAAACAAACAAAAAAAAAACAAAAAAAAAAAAAAAAAGGGAAATTAGATCAAATTTTGTCTTTTATGTTTGAGTCTCAGTGGAGAAAATACAGAAATTGTGCTGGAAGCAAGGATCAGGACCCAGGAGTGGGATTCAGTGCATTGCAGGAATTGTAAAACCTGTTGTGAGGCCCAGAACAGATGTCAGTGCCTTTACTGACACGGCTGCTTCTTTCCCTGCGGTGATGTGGCTCCTCCTCCACTGTAGCATCAGCAGAGCCCTGTGCTGTGCTGGCAAAGCCTGCTGTCCCCCAGGGCAGGGAGGGCTCCGGGTGAGCAGATGCCAAGCCCTAAATCAGGAAAGCAAAGGGTAACTGGGCCAGGAAGCAGCTTGGGGATGTGTTAGTGCTTGGGAGCATCCTTAAGGAAGAGGAAATCACCACCAAGGATAGATAAAGAGCCTTGGTGATGGGCAGCAGGAGGATCAGCACTGTCCAGGAGATGGTCTCAGTGGCTTTGAAGAAATTATTCCTAGCCACTGGGAAAAAAATGCCCTTTTGGTCTCCTTCCTGTTCTCAGTCCTTCTGTGTTTGGGAGGGAAGATGCCTCCATATGGTGCTGGCAGGGAAGCTGGGAGTGCTGTGGGGAAGGCGTGACAGAAGAGGAGAGGAGAGGAGCTGCTGCTGGGTGCTAGGCAGCCCCAGCTCCTGTTTGGGTGGGACAATGAGTGTGAGGGAGATAGAGTTCCACGGGAGTAGAGTGTCCTCTGCACCCCCTTGGCTCCCTGTGTGTCCCTCTCCTTGTGCACTCTTTCAGGTGAGAGAGCCACATGTGAGGTTGGAAGGACAGAAATGGGCCAAACCTCAGCCCAGGTTACTCAGAGAGGAGCTGTGGTTGTTATAGTTCCTTATGGAAGTGTAGCTTCTTCCCCCAGTTGTAGCTGGTGAACTGGTGATTTATGCACTAACTTGTTATTTTTGCAGGGCTTTGACCAAGACCTTGTCTCCATCCAGAAAAATTTAGGGGGATGATTTCCAAACCAGACGCTCATGAGTATAATCCTTATTTATGTGAGAATTTCCATGAGCCTAAGCTTTTTACTGCCATTGCACTTGTAGTGCCTTTAATGGCTGTGGAGGCATAACAGACAGACCTTCAGAAGAACAGCATCATCACTCAAGCTCAGTAATCCTGTCTCAAGCAGATGTTGAAGGATTTACCAGGACCTCATGATGTGTACACCTAGAAACCTCTGAATTTGATTTAAAGGGGTTCACGGATTTGTAATTAATTCAGAATTGCCAAGCACAAATACAGTTCAAGGAAATAATATTCCAGCTTTTCAGTGCTTTTAAACGGAAAAATGAATTAATCCTTGGCAACTACTGAGTTAAAAGACTTAACTCATGACTTGAAATACTCCCACACAATCTTGTTTCCGAAGCTTTCATTAACTGAGCTAATAATTAGTACTACAATTAGAGATGTGAGGCATTAAAAAGTCCAAGATAATAAAACATATGTAGTTATTAAAAAAATTTACCATTCAGTTTTGCAGTGTGTAAGAAATTCACCTTGTCTCTTGTTTGGAAACGTTCCATATCCACACTATACTCATTTTTTTTAACAGTAAAATGGTCTCATTTGCTGTCACAAAGCATCCCAGACAAGCCCCAGACCAGTTCTTTGCTCTGTCTCCCTGTGTTTACCTGGGACTGCCTGTGGCTGACATCAGAGGTCTAAATTTGTGGTAAGGTTACTTTTTCTGGAGGATATGACTGAAGATGGAATGTCTGATGGTTTCTAACAAGGTCTTGTACCACGGTAGATGTGATTTTTCATTCATTTCCTTGTTTTTGTCCTGTCTAATACAAAGGCAATTCAGTGTTGGTAATTGAAGGAATGACATCAAATGCTGAACTAGGCCAATGCTGGGACCTCAAACAATCATGTCTTTATGGCAAAGCATCTACCCCCAGAGAGGCGGGTTCTCAGCAGAAAGGAAAGCTTGGAAAAAGGAAGATGTGGGTGGGAAGGGAGTCACGAAGATACAAAGAGTGCTTGGGAGATTGCCTGGTGGAGAACAAGGGAAAGGGGGAAGAAATTGACTCATTTTTTAAATATTTGATATGGTATTCTCATGTACAGAGCAGCCCAGCTTCAATTAGGCCAAGGGTTAACAAATGCAAATGCACTGTTTAGTCAGATCTTAAACAGATACCCTATTTTTTTTCTTTTGGCTTGTTACCATAATTATCTCTTGCCAAGAAAACATGGAAAAATGCTGCTCTGCATCACTGCAAAGTGATTGTTTTTTTATTTTCACTCCCTAACTTTTGGGTTAGACTCTCACCAGGAAAAGCAGTTATTTGCAGGCCTGTGGTGCATCTTGGATATCCTCTGGCTACCCGAGAACACACACACTCACCCAGCAGGTTTTGCACAGCCTTGCACAGGGGTGAGCAAGGCACCCTGGGGCAAGGCCAGTGGAAATGGGATGCAGCCTCTGGGAGCAATGAGAGCTTGCTCTGTGATCATGGAATTGTGGAGTGCTCCTGGGACAAAAACTGAAGGTGTTTGCCATAGTTCTGTACAAACTCCCTTAGGAAGAGAATGAGAAAACACTGATCTTGATTTTGTTTAGCAAAAAGCAGGATGGCAGATGACCAAGAGTAAGATACCTGGAGAACACAATGAGTGAAATGAGTTATTTGGAAGTTGCTCTGCAGCTGGGTTTTTTGTTTTCCTCCTTTGAATGGTGTGTGTACGTGCATGAGCATCTGTTTGTGCATAACTCAGCAGCTCTGGGAAAGGGGAACTGGGAAATTCACTGGGCTGTGGCAAAAGGCAAGAAGTTACGAGGGGGGAGACAAATGCATCTTGAGGTCCTCTCTCCTTCCCTGCCCATGGGCTGATGGGATACAGCTTTGCTTTTCTTTTCAGTGGGGATGGACTTCACATAAAGTCCTATCTTTATGGCTTGTCTTACCTTTTTTGCTTATTGGTCATGGCTTGTGTGAGAAATTCCTGTTGGATGGGTCTCCCAGCTGCAAAAAGCCCCAGTTAGTGGCAATTCCTCATTATAAAGCTTCAAGGTTTTGGGGAGCAACAAGAGAGAAACAGGCTTAGCCAAAATCAGAACATGTCTAGGCACTGAAATCCTCTGTCCTAGTTTTTCTTGGGCACTGCAGCCTGTCTTTGTGGTGACAGTCATTAGGCAAAGCATTTGCAATAATTTATTTGATGCATTTTGTCCAATTTTACTTTTCCTAATTGTACCAGAAGAGTGTTTGATGTTTCTGCCTTTTTTTTTTTTTTTTTAAATATTCAAATCAGATGTGAAACATTATGCCAGCATATTCCTGCCTGTTGGGGCTATGGATAAACTATTCACTCTGACTATTTACCATTCAATAGTCATTCTTCCAATCCCATGATTGAGAAACCATGTGATCTAATACTAATTTTGGTCCTTGGCTGACTCTCTGAAAAGCCTACAGAGAGGAAAAGAGATTTCCAGCTTTTCCTAGCAGCCTAACTCAGTAGGAGGCCTTCCATGAACTTGCTTTTCCAACCTCAACAATTCTGTCATCTGTGGTATCTCTAGAAAACTTTTCAACTAATGTTTATATGAACACAGACCTCTTATAAATATTTGAGAAAAACCAATAAAAAGGGTCACAAACTGAAGCAGTTTCATGGGCTTTGCTCACATCACTGAACATTGGTATATGTTTTCCAAGCTGTGATGCTGATGGCTTTTCATCTGATTCATCTGATTTCCATATAATAAGAAAAAGGAATTGTTTTTCTCTAACTGTAGGCAATTGGATGAGCCATAAGTCAGAATTAAAATGTGATTATCTGTTATGAAGATCTCAGATTCTATTCAAACTTTCATTATTTACAATCCTTTTCTTGGTGACATTTCAATTCTCTGAAATTATGTTCTAAATTGTACCTAACGTGCTCACCACCCACATGTAACACATGCAATAAGCTTATAAGATAGAAGAGGTGAATGTTTCCATTTTAAATTTGATTTTTAATGAGAATTTGGAGTGTAGGGCGAGTATTTTGCTAAAATATATGGCAGAGATTGCACAGCAAGAGTCTAACAAGGCTTTCAATGGCAGTAATCTGCAATGTTATTTTTCTGCCATCTGGGTAAAATCCGCCTTGTTCTCTCCAAAGCAGTGTGTAAAGGTTCTTTGCGTAGGAGAAGTGTACAGGGTCAGCAAAGCAGGAATCTCATCTCAAACCAGCCCTGAGGCTGCTGCTGTGGTTGGTGCAAGGGGAAGAAGTGGCTGCTGAATGGGAGAGCCCCAGATTTCCTCCTGGTCCCCAGTATTGTGTGGAAGGTGCTGGGCTTTTCCCACTTGGGTATAAATTGTTTAGCAATATGAGTATAACCTATGGGAGCAGTAACAATGTGGAAAAGGGCACATTACGGGATGGATTTTGCATTCATAGCCCTTGTTGCAGGTGTGAGCGTGGTCCACGTGGAGCCTCATCCCTCCTGGTCTCCCCCTCCCCAAGGAGCCCCAGTGGTTTCCCACAACTTTAGCACAGCAGGGTTTAGCTCCTTTTGCACTTTTTCTCAAAAATGAAACCACATCTTCTTTTTCATAAGAAAACATATGTTGAGGGCAAAAATAATTAAAAATTTAAATTGGATCAAAGTCTGATCTCTGTAGCTGTGGCTTGACCCTGAGATAACTTTGTGGAACCGAAGCCAAGGGCTCTGGTTATTCCACCTTTCCTTACTTGTAAAAAAGCACAAAATCTGACCTGTTATCTACTGGGAAATACATTATTGGTGGTGATTTTTGTCTTTCTGGATTCTTTTTCAGGAGAATAATTGGCTTCTACTACTTTCAGAGCAGGTCTGAAAATCAGAGGTCTATAGATGACATATCCATAATCATAAAAGAATTATATAAAGATATTCCTTTCTCATTTCATTCCAGCAGCATAGCTTAGAACCTATTTCTATAGGCTTACAAATCTGGCTTCTGAAACTAGTATTTAATGCACTGTTCACTGCTAAGTCCTTATGGGATCTGGCAATATTGAAATTACACTATTCCCATATAGCAATTGCAGGCTTTCCAGCGGGCTGAGAGACTTCCTGGAAAGACCATACAGATTTCACTTGTCTTCACGTTAGGAAAGTATTCCTATTTTATACTCCAGTGTCCAGATTCTCAGCAAGCCTCTGCTGTTTACAGCCACAAAATTTGTCAGCTCATATGTCTGAATGCCGTGATACCACAACAGTGGATGCACCAGAAATTCCCCAAGCAGCTCTGTAGTTACATCTCCCGTGTCCGACAGACAGCTGCAGAATGTGCTCGTTACTGCACAGTTGTATTCAAAGAACTACTGCACCCCAAATATCACAGATGGTGCGGCTAAAGCTTTGGGCTTGGTGCTTGCTGACAAAAATGGTTTGGGAGCAGCGGCTGGTGTAGGGAGGGACAGCTCTGGCTGGAAATTCTTGGGCCACTGGCATGTCAGGAAAACATGCAGGGACAAAGCTAGGGATTATGGATTATTGCCTGGGATATGATTTGTGCTACCATGACACTCACAGCAGCTAGTGAAGATCAGAGCCCACGAGTGCAGAAGTGTGCCAAGGCATCCCAGCCTTGCAGGAGAGCTGGGGGGAGCAGGAGGGGGTTGTTGGGTGCTGGGATGCGCACAGGCAGGTCTGAGCCCACATTCCTGTGTTTTAAATCTTGGCAATCCTTCCTCACTTCTAAATTTTAGAGCACCCTCATCTAGATTTTCTCCAAGCCTGTCTCTGATCCACTGTCTATAAATAGCCTTTGCTTTTAGCAGCTAAAGTGAAAAAAAAAAAAAAAAAAAAAAAAAAAAAGGGGTATGTGCTTTGCTGCGGAGCTTGCAGAGCTCACCTCTTCAAAACACACTTGTTAGTGGGAAGGGGAGGAAGTAATGGGCGTTTGACTAAGTTAATGTACTTGGTGAACCATTGGAGAGCTGCCAGCTCTCATTTTTAAATAAATGCTAACATTAATTTTTAAAGTTTAAATGCATATTTTACATGTTGGCTCTCTGCTCTCCCGGGTTCCCCGGCACTTTCTGAGGAGCAGGAGCTGGTCCAGCTGGGCCTCCCTGGGGAGCTCCCTGTGGAGGCAGCTGGGAATGGGTGCTTGGAGCTCCTCTGTTCCCATGGTGTTTGCTACGTGGGTGTCATTCCTTCCTTGCAGAGAAAGCCTTACCTGCTGCTTAACTCACTTTTAAAAAAAAAAAAAAAAAAAAAAAAAGATAAATTTTGCATTTTCCCAGTGTTGTTTATTCCCTTCAGGCGATAAGAAACTGAACTCAAGCAGAGTCCATGTTACAGATATCAGCACAATGGCATCTTCTATAAATAGGGTCACTGTAGCTATGCCAGAGCTTTGCTGAGTGCAGATTTAATTTAATCAAGGTATCTCTCAGTGTCAAGGCCATCTGTTTAAAATTATCACTATGATCTCTCTAGGCCCTCTTTAAAATTGTGACGGTCCAGAACCCTTGAAGGCTTTTGCCAGGCAAACAGCATCCAGATTGTTAAGGGGAAGGATGTTTTCCTAAGGCTGAAGCACTCTTTGGAAAGCTCGTAGGCAGGCAGTAAAAACAAATCAGTACGGAGGGAGTTGTGCCATTCACGGGGGACTGCGGGGAGGAATTTGGCAAGAAGGAGGGCTATGGAGGGTAGTGCTGAAGCAGCAAGGTGTAAGCAAGCTGTTCCTTGGCACCAAAGCAGGAGGGAAGGTATTTCCAGATGGCAGTCAGAGGGACCAGCTGCAGGGAGGAGAGGGAGCAGCCCTGAGTGTGGAGGATTCCCCTGGCCCCGGCT
Organism: Certhia americana; assembly: GCA_018697195.1. Taxonomy (NCBI): domain Eukaryota; kingdom Metazoa; phylum Chordata; class Aves; order Passeriformes; family Certhiidae; genus Certhia; species Certhia americana. The sequence continues at coordinate 9,894,858 of CM031865.1, read as the reverse complement.
GAACCTCCAGCACAGCTGTGGCCATGGGAGAGGGGAAGACAGCTGCCTCCACGTGAGCTGCTGCCTTGGCTCTGCAAGCTGCAGGATTTGCGAGGTGTTCCCCCTGGGCAAGATCTCACTGAGCACAACTGTTTAGCAGGCTGATGTTCATGTCCCCTCTCCCCTCCTCTTGCTGCATGGTGCAAGCCAAGGTCCCCAGAAGTGATGTCCAGCTGCCAGGTCTCATAACCTGAGTCCCTTCAGTCAGCCCACCAAGGAATCACACATTGATTTTATTTCCAGGCACTGTAACATTTGAGCCTACCCAGGAACTGATTTCAGTATAGATTTGCTAAGTATTTTTTTGATTAAATGGGTCTATAACACCACCTTGGAATGTATCAGTCAGAACATGAGCTTTCCATTCTGTGAAAAGCAAGCACTACAGGCTTCTTCCCAAAATCAACAGCCATATCAGTCCCCTTGGTCCCCACAATCATCTCCTTTGCCCCAGGGAGAAAAGCACAGTGTGGTTGCAGCCATTTCAGCCTGGTCTGCCTGGAGATGCTTCCCAGCGCCCATTGCACTCCCTCTGTGCCTGTCCTTTTCAAAATATCAGCAGAATTTAAAGGCAGAGCTTGCAGTAAAAAAGAGCTGTGTCTTAGCAAAAAGAGCACCTTTAATCACAGTTTACAATGGCAGCTTGCACAGTAAATAATAGTTGTCTTAAAATCATCTTGCTCGTGTTCAATGCTCTCTCCTGAGACAGGAATGCCTCTCAAAAGGCAGGGCAGTGACAGTGGTCCAGCCAGGAGATCCTCATCCACATGTGCTGTTTGGGACAAGCAGCAGAAACCCACCTGCACCCCACAGTAATGTGAGAACAAGTTGTCTACATCTGGGGTCAAAGATTTAGTGGACAAATGCCACCAAACCATTTTTTAATGGGTTTAGGCATTTTTTAACTAATTGAGAATAGTTGAGAATTCCCTTCTTAACAATGAAACCATACCCTCAGGCACATGGGTCAGAAAAGCAGGAGTTTCTATCCGGCTTTGCATGTAGTCCAACGTGTCCTAGAAGCATTTTGTCCCCGAAGTTCTCCTGAAGAAACTGCCTTCAGTCTGGCCATAACTGCACAAAATGCTGCATTTGGGATGAAACAGCATATCTGGGTGTGTTGTTTTGGTGTAAAGACACAACCCCACTTTATACTTTGGTGTAAAGGCTGGGACAATGATCCAGTGCTTCTCACACCCCTTTCCCCCCTCAGCCCCATGCAGGCTTGTGAGCTGAGCAGAACCACTTTGGCTTTTCCCATTGCCATTTCCCTGCCTTGGCTGAGCTGAGACATCTCCCTGAGCACTTGTCTGGTGTCAGCTCTGCCTGTGATGCCTGCTGCAGTTTCTGGGAGGAGAGGCAGCATGAAATTCAGGATGAATTACCATATTTCTGTGGCTGATGGCACAAGGGACCTGCCCAGGGGAAGACAGGCTGTGATGAACCCCTCTGACTCTCTGAGTCACCTCCTTGAACTGCAAAGGCTGAATAAATTCCTTAGCCACGATGGAGTTTGCCCCAATGACTCAAGGCTGCTGATGTTTTCCATTTGCCTTTTTGAACTTGCATTTTAATACTAGCCAAAGTCATTCTTAATTCCTTTCTTAAGCTAAAATGAGGATTATCATGACTGTCAAGTATGCACTAGCACTCCCTAAAAGTAAGTATTTTATATAGCACCTTCAGATTAATATATATGCAAATAAGGTGTTACAGATTAATTAGTACGTAAATTAAGCCATGTGTTATTCGTGTATACATATATCTTTCCAAGCCTATTGCCTGGCTGGGCTAGCAGATAGCTGGTGTGCTTGTTTATGGACTCATCTCTATTACTCCTTGGCAACAGGGGAGGTGTGCATGTTATTTCACCTGCCTCTGCCCAAAGATACAACACTGAAAGTTCTCATATTTTTCAAACTGAATTTTCTTGCCTGTAAATGTTTATAACTGCGCTGTTGATCTCCAGCTAAGTTCATGTAGTTAGATTTCAAAATATCATTTTTTCCTTGAGTGAAATCATTATCAGGATACAATTTACCAAGTTCAAGTCATCAAAATCTCTGCAAGATGACAGATTTACCCAGGTCATTATAACAAGAGCAGCAAAAGCTGCAGGCAGGTCATTAGTAAGTGCAGGGAGGAAAACCTAATGCTGTCAAACCTAAAACGACTTGGGAGCAGCTGTTCCCAAAACAGCAGGTCAATGAAAAACAGTGGGAATGACATGAGCAGCTGTGCAGGAGGTCCTGCATGAGAACCACTTCCTTCCTGGTTTCCCTTGGATGAGCAGGGACCAGATCCAGCTGGTGGCTCCTGGGAAAGCCCACCTGGGCCATAGGAGGTGCAAGGAATAGAGCTGAGACCTCCGAGGATGACTGCTCCGAGAGGTGCATTTCCATTCCATACGTCTTTCCCAAACTCCAGGTCATGTTCTCCACTCCACACGGGTTTGCATCCCACTTACCCAGAGAAATGTGGAGCTTGGATGGAGATGTTACAAAGTAGGAGCTCCAGGAGAGCAATCACAAGGTCTTCTTGTGGTCTGCAGAGCTGTCGTGGTATTCACTGCATCATTTTCTTCCTGTTTTCAAAAACAGCGTGGCTGATCTCTGAGAGCATCTGGAGTAGCAGTCAGCTTTTCCAAAGCCTTTTTCCCCAGCTTTGCATCACTCAGCACACAAGCAAATGTGGGGCCAGTCTGGTGGGAGGCTTCAGTACAGCCAAGTGTAATGATGAGCCGTGGGGTGGACCAGCCTTCTGTTTAATTTAAGAACCTTTTCCCTGTGTTTTGAGCCCAACAGTGAAATCCCTGCATCCAGCTGCATTTCACTGACTCATTACTTCATAGATCATCTCAATAATCTGATTCCAGAGCTCCCACAGTCTATTCCCACTTCTCCAACCATCAGCCAAGTGAGCTGGGTTAAATTTCTTGCAGCACAGAGGGGACTAGAATAGGCTAGGTAAGACCTAATTAGCAGTCTTTTCCCTTTACAACATATTGAAGTTTTCTAGGCATTGAGCCATATATTTTCATAGCCTTCTCTTTCCCTCCCTCGCTTTTTTTTTTTTTTTTTTTTTTTTTGGTAGCTCCTAATTTTTTATTAAGGGATAACAGCATTATTGACAGTACAAGATACTTTCTTACATTCTGCTAAGCAATAAAAAGGAAAATGTCAGATATACAAGATAAGAGAAAAGTGAAGCTAAGGCAGTCAGGCACATTACAGGAGCTACACTTACAGCCATAATAAAGCTATACCAGTAGTTTGCTTTTATCCAGTTCCTGTCTTGGGGTTTTCCTCCAAAGACATTCAGTATTACCTGCCTTGGACAAGCAATAAAACTTTCCAATTTTCTTTGTTGTTTCAGGGGTGGGACTCTTTGGCTTGAATTTCCTGCTGCTGGGGTTGTTCCCCAGAAAAATTGGATCATCTTTTTCCGCCTGTGTGTCCCTCAGGTGAACAGCAATTAAAACTTGCTTGGGCACATGGTGTGTGTTCAACTGAATCTCAATCGCTGTGATTTCCCTGGAAACCAGAGGGAAACCCTGGGTATTGCATTGTGAACCTTTTAAGGAGCTTTAGAGCTTGAGAGCTGGTCACTGACAGTCCAGAGCCCGTACGGTCTGTGTGGTTCAGGGGTATCTGTGAATCAATGTGTGGAGTGAGGAGATGTGGTTGTTCAATAGCTGGTTCTTTGCCATGGGAGCTTTTCCCTCTCCCTGAGTGTGCTGAAGGAGAGTGATTGTGGGAGGTTCAGCTCCATGCCCTTCATCTACCTCATGTCAGACTTTAATTCTCCTCTTGCAGCCCTAATGAGTGCCCTGGGCAGCCAAGTTAGATGTTTTTCCACTGTCCCAATCAATGTTTAGTGGGACAAAATGACCCAGGCAGGCTCACCTTGAAGTGTCAGTGCTGTGTTGGGCCATTTCCAACTCCTCTCTATAAAACTGACTTCACCTCTTAAAGACTTGATTAATTTCCCACTGAATTCAGTAGCAAAACTGACAATAAAATCTGTTGGAGCAGGTCACATGGTAACAAGTGTTGGATTTTAATTTATTACAATAATATCGAAGCTAATGCTGGCTTTGCAATGAACCCCTGGAATGCTGGCATACAAAAGAGGTAAAAAAGAGCAGTGAAAAAAAATGTTATTAATTCAGAGACAGATATATTTATTTCAAGTAGATTATTCTTAGAAACACTCATAGCATTATTTACAAGAATATTTAAAAAATTGCAGTGCTACAAAACTGAGATTCATCACTGAGGTAAAACATTTCATTATTATTTCTCAAATCAATTCCCCCAGCAGAATATGAATTACAGGATTTCAGCCAGCCTTTTCAAGAAACCTCTTTTAAAAATTTACATAGCTTATAACAGATTGCCAGAAATATTGCAAGCAGCCATTAATTTACTCCTAGCCAATTAAAGCCTATGCTAACACATGCACTGATATGCACACACTTGTTCCTAATTTTTCTTTTGCAGTTAAGCATGAACAAAAAGACATGCCTTAGAACTAAAAAGAATTTGAAGGCATTTTCATGCTTTCTTTTTTCAGGCTCAAGGGCAAATGTGCCTTTGATAAATATCATTCTGTTTTTTTTCTTCCAATGAAGAAACCTCTTTACAAATCACTACATTTTTTTTTTCTGTTGGTGATTGGCAGGCAGATTTGCAAACAGCAGTGTACCCTCCAAAACAATGTCTCCTTGAGCTTTTAAGTTTAAATTGCTAGGATTTTTAATTGAATTAATTTCCTACAGATACTAGGTTGAAGAAAGACATGAAACAGAGGGATTTGGGCTTTTTTATATTACTGAATTGCTGAGATGATTTACAAAAATGGTGACAATCACCAATGTTCTCAAGGGAGTGTTGAGTGTGAGCCCCTTTATTTGCTCTGTTTTTCAGTGGGGACAGTGCTACTTTAGTTAAATACCAGCACTCATTGGTGGGATTACTTAGTAGTAATCTACATACCCAAGAGGTTTTATCAACCATAGTATCAACTTGCTCATGAGGGGAAGCAGAGGGGCAGGCACTGATCCCTTGTCTGTGGTGACCAGTGACAGGACCTGAGGGAATGGCATGGAGTTGAGTCAGGGGAGGTTTAGCTTGGATATTAGGAAAATGTTTTTCACCTTTCAGAGGGTGGTTGGGCACTGAACAGGCTCCCAGGGAAGTGGTTTCAGCCCCAAGCCTGACAGAGTTCAAGAAATGTTTGGATAATCCTCTCAGGCACAGGGAGTGGTTCCTGAGGTGTCCTGTGCCAGGGTTTGGAGTGATGATCTTTGTGGGTCCCTTCCAACTCTGTGTATTCTGTGATTTGATGAACTGTGTCTGCAGCCTGGGAATTTTTTACATACCTGGGTAAGGACTGCAAAGAGAAATATCTGCTCTCTCAGCTGCATATGCCACTGAGTGTCTGGGGTGCATGTGGTTTGTTCCATGAGCATCTCAGGGTTCATCCTGATTCCCATGGAGCTGAAATTCCCTAGGTTCACCTGCAGCCAGCCTGGAGGAGCCTTGGCTTGCCCTGCAGTTCAGGCAAGGGGTACATCTCTGAGTCAGTGCAGCTCATGACAGAGCTGTAGCAGTGCATAAAGGCTCTCATGGCCATTGAGGCTTCATCCTTCACATTCACTCTCCTCGCCAAGGAAAAGTCAGTATGAAAATTGCTCTGTAAAACTGTGTTCACCCCTGAGAATTATCTATCTGAGCTGCTGGCTGTGTTCCACAGGGCAAGAACTGGACCTAAGCATTTTTCAAATTATAACAAAACCCAAGGAAGACAGATGAGGTTTAAAACATTGTGATCCAGGCTGTGAACTTTCTGCTGTGTTTCAGCTCAAGCCGTAATATTATGATCAGCATAAAAAGGTTTGAAATGCTGGATTTACAATGGAAATACTGCCTTTTGCACACTACTAAACCTGGAGGTGTTCACACACTCACATACTAATATGATTAAATCATCAGAAGCCTTTTAGGGAGGCACCATGATAATTTTTCCTTCTTCTGTGACAAGGCTTGCCATCCTTCCACATCTTTTAGTATTACCAATTTCAATAGCAAAAAGAAAATCAATTCCACTTGAATATTATTTTTCATGGTTGCTCTAACTCTTCTGATGGGCCCAAACAAAAGACTCCAGTTTAATGTGTGTGTATTTTGAGCTGTGCCCCTTGCTGACCCTCCAGTTTAATTTCCGTCCTTCAGATGAGATGAATGAAGCGTGAAACAGGTCATATCTCAAAACACTGACACATGGGCTACAGACAGAACTCACAGGCAGGAGAGGCAGCCAGTTTGTAGATTAAATCAAAGCAGTTCTGAATAGATGGGAGGTCAGCGAGGGCCAGCTTTGACATTTGATAGGACCTTGTGATCAATCAACTCTTTCTTGGGTCTCACAGATTTCTTGATGACAACACTTCTTAAAATAAATAAGTAAGTAAATAAATAAATAGACAAACAAACCCAAATGCAGCTTCTTCAAATCTGCCAGAGAATCTCTGGATTGTGTAAGCAATAAGGATTAATTATTATCAGAGATGATAATAGCAGGAGATGTTTAAAGCAGCCAGCATGAAAGTTAGTGCTTTTTAATTGCAAGCATTTTCTTTACTTGCAGTAGTAATAATTTTTTGCATGGTATGTCTTATATCACTATGATTTTGGTAATAATCCAAAAGCATGATAGCAAATCCTGGTTGTTTATGGCACTTGGGAGTAATCAGGAGTCCCTGATTAAAAACCTCCTGTTACATCGAGAGGAAGGATGAAGTGATATCCTGGCCCCTGATGAAATTTATCCCCTGCTGAGTCATTCCTGCCAGGATGATTTATCTGGAGGGAGTAGGAACATCCCCGAGAAGCAAATGTTTGGCTTTGGGCATGGTCCATATTACAAGAAATAAGAAATTTTTCCCATAGGAGGAAGCTCCTCACTGTCTGTGGACTTTGCCACATAAACACACTTGGGCATTAAAGCTTGTTAGAGGAGTATTTGCAGCATCACTCCACATCAGATCTGGTTTTGCCCCTCTGAAGTATATGAAAATTTTCCTACAGGTATACCCCAATGGAAAATCATTCATTTCAGTGGTTTTGGAGACAGAGTTAAACTTTCAAGGAGAATATGCAGCCTAGGAGTGTTTGTCATGACCAAATGGAGCTGTGCTCTCACAAGGTTTCAGGAAGATTGGTTCAGTTGTATTTTTCTTTCACTTAAAAAATAAATTATATGGTTTTTTACTCCTCTTCCTTGCTTCATGCAAGAATTGGACATACAGGATCTATTTCTGGGGTTGGCTGTGGAATCTCATTAGAGATCGTTGTGAAAATATTGTTTTTCAAGGAAATATTAAATTCAAGAAAGACTGCCAGAAGTTTCTTTTTGGAACATAAAAGAAAAATAGATGCAAAAGCCTTATTTGATGTCAAGGGACGTGCTGTAATGAAATGGAGAAGAGCTGATGAGGAAAGCAGGATTTGGAAGTTGGTTTAGAGAACAGTGAATTTCCCCAATGAGCCACAAACTTCCCTGTGTGGTCTTAGCCTCTAGCTCAAGGTTCATAGGCTAGGGCAAACATTTCCTTACCTTGGGGGAATAAATTCCTTTCATCCACAACAATATAAAGACAGTAGGCACTGCAATGATGGAGAAGAACATCACTAACTTGACAGGCAGAGTAATGGGCCTGTGTTTCATTGTTCTGCTAAGTAAGACTCCCTGGGCATTCCCAGACACACACTTCCAGGAGAAATGAAAACACCAGAAGCCCTCTTTGCAGGCATTCAGCTGAGCTGGGATCCCAGGGACAGCAGCTGGGTGGGCAGTGCCTGTAAGGGCAGGACTGGGCAGGGCCCCTGAGCTGGGCAGTGACCATCAGATGTTAACTCTCACAGAAAAACACTGATAATGAGAAAGTAGGAGAAGGGAATTTGCTAATGATAGCAGAAGAAATGGAGCTAGAGACTCCTGAGATCTTTTACCTCACCATTCTGTTTCTTCTTGATTCTGCACAGCTTTAATTCTCTGTGCTTTTGAAAATTGTGTCAGGAGACTCTTGGAAATTAGGTCCATTTGCATGACTGCCATGCACCCATTCTGTGTCAGTCAATGCTCTCTCACCTCAAAAAAGTCTAGGGTTCAACACTAGCATGTTGTATACAGGATAATGAATTATTCGGGTTATATGCAGGCACTGCTTATAGCTGATGAAAAATAAATTAAAATAATGCTCTAAATTAGCAGCTTGCATATATTTTAGTCACAGAATCATAGAAATGTGCTCAATTGAAAGGGCTCCAACAGGATCATCGAGTCCAACTCATGGCCCTATGCAGGACCCCACAATAATCACACCATGTGATGTCCTCCCTTCTTTATACCTATTTCTTTTTCTGAAGCCCCTCAACCTACCTCACCCACACAATGTGCTATTGGGCTCTTCTTGAGTGCTTACCAATCTCTTCTCTCTGTCATAATACATATCCGTCTTGTTTTCACCAATCATTTCAGTATAATGATTTGTAAATGGCCATTTTTTTCATCAGGACACCCCAAATCAACAGTAGCTCTGTGCTTGGAAAGAAGAGGAAGGTAATAAGGTTATTGAAGTCACCAAAATGTCAAATATATATTCCCTGTGAAGATTACAGATTTGGTTTACATGAAGAACTCCAAGCAAATGCTGTTCATTTAATAAGAAATGCATACAGGGAATGCTGCTTGTGATCAGTGATTTGGTAATGTTTGTGAGAGCCTTGCAGCAAGAGTCTATTTTAAGATGGAAGGATTATCCTGGCAGAGGGACAGAGCACCCTTGGCTGGGAGAAAAGCCCCAGAGCAGCCGGCGCTGGATTGAATCTCAACCACTGCTTCAGCTGAGGCTCTGAAAGAAACAGCTCAGAAAGAATCTGGTTAAATACAATGTGTAGCTGCATTTTATTGCTTTATTTCATTTTATAGGAATCCTTCTCTCAGTTTTATAATTGACAACTTAACTCTTGCCCACTGGAATAATGGGCTGTTTTCCTTTCCAAGCTGGTGATGGTGTGCAAAGGTAAATCCAGCATTTCTCATGGCTTTACTCCCCAGAGGATTTTCAAGGAAAGCAACGATCAGCACTGCAGGCAGGTCCTCAGGGAGCCTCTGTTCAGGGGCAGAGCAGAGGCTGGGGGTGGGAGTATGCAGAAACCAAGGATTGTTTCCTACAAAGCTGAAAGAATCAGCTGGAGGAGGTCAAATGAAAGACCTGGGGACACCTTTTGCTAGGGAATAATGTTACTGTCTCCTGGAAAGCCAGGGATGTGCAAAAACATGCCCCAGCAACAGGAACCTCTCTTGTGTCACGACAGCAAGGTCCTTGAGCAGCTTGCTGCAGCTCTTTTGCCTGTTTGCAGCTCTTGGTCTTTATACTGGAAAGCCTGAGGCATTTAACATGTTGGCTCCCAACACTGTCCTTTGCTCTCCCCAGGCTCCAGGAGATGAGCTCTGGCAATAAAAGTGAGCAGCGCGAGCCGCCTGCAGGCTCCTCAAATGCCTCCTTCTTCCATAAAATCCCCAGTCCACCCCATCTTCAGAGACTGCTATGAAAACTATTTCCATTTTTAGGGATCTGTGAGAAGCAAGTTTTCCTGAAACCATTGCATATTTTGTTCCTATTCCAAGTGCTGCCTTTGATAGCTAAAGGGCAGCAACCAGAAAATGTTTTGAATTCCTTCCAGTGGAGGGAGGAGCAGATGCAGACCTGATGTGATGGAATACTACATTTGGTACATACACATGCCTGAAGCAAGTGCTAGCAGTGAGGTACAAGACTCCCCAAAACTTTTAGGACACCCTTTTCCCACACTCCCCCCCAGACCCCAGTAATTCTGTGCCTGGTGTAAGATCCATCTCTTGCCTACCTCATTGCAAGGAGCTGTAAAATACATAACCCACTCTTTTAGATCTAATGTTGACAGATGCAGAAAGACAAGAGGCAGGAGAAAAAGAAACTAGTAAAGTTGATCTTTATTGCTATGGTTTAGCAAAATATGTCTGAGGGAAGCAAGAATGGTCCTTTTGAATCATTTCTTGCATTTATTATACAGCCTGTGGGAGAGAGGAATGCTTGAGGCAAGCTTGCTGCACAATTTCTTGTAACAGTGCCTGCTCTGTCTGTATGTGCTGGAGAGCTTACTCGTGTAGGAGAGCCCAATGTGATTAGAGCCATTTCTTTCCTTCCCTGAGATTTGTCCTCTTTGAAAGCATCTTTTGACTTGAGCACCTGGTCTGAGATAAACCAATTTGTCACCACGTTGTTTGATCATCCACTCTGAGGAAGGACAAGTCTGGCAAAAGAATTTTATTATATAATTTTTAATATAGAATTTTGTTATAGAATTTTATTATAAATATCTTATTCAGTTAGCAGAATCAATATTTAGGAATTTGGTTTAACCCTTGAGGTACTGAATTTTGCTCTCTTTTTTTGCATTAAGCAAATATTTACAGTACATACATTATGGAGCCGTGGAATTCCCACCATGTAGCCATGTGTTACAATCTCTTTTTGTTTTGATTTTTGTTTTTCTTTTTACCTGCACAATCATGAAAATTAAAAGGCAATTGAAATGCTGTAGGTGGAATTAAAAAGTAGGATCGGTAGATTATTAGTCACACCATCATTTATTTGGGAAATTTCTGCCCTGTTTTTTAATTTTAAAAATCTTGCTCTCTCCTAATTTAAAGACTTCCCAGGTTCTACAGAACATTATTTCTCCACTTTTATTCACAGTCTGAAAAGGAAATGCCACTGCAAGCTGCCATGTTTTTCACGCTTCATTATTGTACATTTTCTAGTATGTAATGAACTATCCCCATGAAAATTTGCAGTGAATTGTCTTGTAATTGCCTAGATATGAGGGGAAATGTGGTTAGAGTAAAATAACATTAATGCTAAAAATAGGAAAATTGCAGTTAATCCATGTGAAGAGAAATAATACATCTCATCACAGAAAGAAGCAAGGGTGCTGGTGGAAACAGGGAGCTTGGTGTACCTTTGGGATGTGGCCTTGGTGGAGGAAGGACATAAGAAAGGCATTATCATAGGGGTACATCTCCCCAGTGGCCACGGGGAATGTGTTTGAGATGCCACTTCCATCCTTCAGGCCTCTGCATAAAAATACATTAGCTAGTAGAAGTAAAATCTGAAAAACTCAGTCTTTATAAGGAGATGGATTGGTTAACTTGTGAAAAATCCTACAGCAGGGCTAAAAAAGGAGTGGGAAGGAATTAGTGAAAGGGTATCCTAGAAGCACATTTAGAAAAATAAGGGTAATTTTAAGAAAGATACGGAAAATACTAGATGTAAATATAAACAAATGTGAAGACAAATGTGCAGTCCACAGGGAGGTGATCCTTGTGCTGCGGGATTTTGCAATTTGGACTGCAGAAAACTCCAGGGGCTGTCACTAAGAAGCAAATCATTTGCCTAACAGTGAGCAGGACTGAGTGATCTAATAAAGCTTTTCCGTTCCTCGTGTCTGGGGCTGGGAAATTAATGCTGGATGTGGTGCCAAACTATGTATGTTAAATGTTCTCTGTCAGCATTGGGTAGAAGTTAATTTCGTATGTTGATGATAGCACAATCCGTACCACACTGTACCAAAGGAAAGGCAGGCACTTAACCTGGGAGCAGGGAATGTTTATTTCATGCTTGCCTTGGGGTAGGAACTAATGGTGAATCTTGTAGGAACAGCATGCTAGATACCATCTTGTCTTTTATTTAAGTGTACTGATTTATCTCCTACGGGAGGTGGTGGAGTCCCTATCAGCTCTTGAGTCATTTAAAACTGGAATGAACAAAGCACTCATGAATAGACTCTGGGGAGCAATCATGAACTGCTTGGGGATGGACAAGATTAAATACCAGGTTTTTATCCAACTGTGTGCTGCAGATATAGAGCATTAGTCGCTGGGGTGAGAGCAGGGCACTGATGTGAGAGGCTGGTGGCCCCTGGCTAGGGTCTCACCCCATCTCAATGTGCAGTGGTGAGGAAAGTCCCACCATGCTCCCTGTAACAGAGCATTTAAAACCAAAATCTTAAAGACTGTTCCTCAGGTGTGTAAAGTGAACACACTCAGGGTGTGGAGCTGTGTGTGCACTCGTTGTGACCCAACATCCACATTCCTGGGCGCTTCTCCCACCCCGGCACGAGGCAGTGCTGGGAGGAAAGCTGCAGAGAAAGTGCCTGTTTGTCACATGTCTACAGGGCGTGAAGCTTTCCAGCCATAAATACACATGGCTGTCAGCATGACAAGATAATTACTTTATTGGTGGGTTTTCAAGAAAAATGTGGGCCAAAACTTCCTTGTTCAACTCATCAGAGAAACTTCATTGAATTTAAAATCACCATTCTTCTAAGTGAAACAGATTTGGCCCTAAATCATAATTCATCAGTTGCTGGCACCCTGCAATTTAAATCTTTTCCGCAACAAGGAAATAAATCTTTAAAAAAGTATATTAAAATCAGTATTGATTATTCCAAGCAGGAGCCCTGCATTCAGAGCTATAAATCTTTTTTTTTTAGGATCCCAAGTTAAAATATTTCAGCAAAACTGCTGCATAAAAAAAAATCACTATGGTTTAATCATGTGGTAAATTGCTAGGATTTTTGTATGTGGAATTTATAGGGCACCATTTCTTTTAGATTAAATGGGAATGTTCCTGATTTAGCTCTGATTACTCATCTACAGATGGGGTTAATGTCATGTGTCTCTTTGGGGATGTATCTTCTTAAGTAATGATGTCCTTATTGTGTGCTCTATGGATCCGTTGTCAAGACGTCTTTAAATATATCCCGGATGGCACATGGAGGTACCAGTAAATTATGTGTTGAATTAACAGGTAATTCAATCCACCTTGGTGTTAATCTTATTGCAAAATAACAAGCTACATAAAAGCCATTTAAGTGCAATTTAAAAAAAGGAAAAAGCTCTATGAGATATAATCTCTTTAATCGAAAACAGATTTTGTTCAATTGCTTTTAGTCTCCTCTGTAAAAACAGTGAGGCCAGCTCTGCTGTTTCTCCAGAGATGCTGTGTCTGTGCAGCTGGACACAGGAACTGGACTGAGGTGCCACCAAACCAAACTTGTGCTCCACCACCATGGGGGATGAAGTAGGGCTTGGAAAAACAGCTGTTCCTCTGCTCCCTGACCAGCTCCCTGGCCTGTCTGATGTCCCTGGAACAAAGCTGTGCTCAGGGCTGGTATAACCTGCACCCTGATCCTGAGTGCTGCGGCTTTGTTGGCTGACTCTGGGGAGGTGTGGGGCACTAGGTGTGAAAATCTAGTTGTGAAAATGCTCCTCAGCACTTCAGGTGAGGAAATCTTGGGGTGGGGATGAGCAGTGCAGTCTCCTCAGGTGGTACCTGCCCTGCTGGTACTGCCCAAAGAAACAACCTGGGGCTGTTTCTTCGTGGGATTGAAGGTAGCAATAAACTCCAGTGTTTTCAGTCCCAGGAACATCTCACACTGCTGCAGGGCAGGGCTCACGTTCTTCCCTTCTGCTCCTTGGGAATCTGTGGTTGAGGTGCCAAAGCAAGACATTTTGCAAGGGTGTGCACCAACACTGAGCAAATTATGACCCACAGAAACAAACTCCTTTGTGCTTTCTCCTTTGCAATTTTTGGGCTCATTCGCTATGCAAAATTATTTGCTTATCCATTAAAAATTGCCTTTACATTGCATGAATAATTGCTTGGTTTTCTGAGAAATGTGCAGTGTTTTGGTTAATTTTCAGGCTGCCTGGTTTGTTTCTGCTCTGACTGCTGCCAGCAAAAGGGTTCTCAGCTTTTGCTGGCCTCCTGCTCTGCTGCCATGCATTCCTAAAATTAGTAGAAGAATTATAGGTTTCACATCTTTAAGTCAAATGAAGGATTCAGAAATGTGTTTTTTCCCCATGAGTGAAGAGCTTCCTGTTTGTGAGTGCACACTGTGGGGGCCTCATGGCAGGTTAATTTTGAATGGTTGAAATTTAGAATTAATTCCTGGAAAAAGAGCTTTATTCTTGGAAATGCTCTGTGCTATGTACTCCTCTCCTGGAACAATTTTCAGACCATCCTGTCACAAACTAGCAGCCAGCAGATGGGAAATTCAGAGCCTAGCAATCCCTTTCATTCATTCCACTCCTTTTCTGTACATAGACAGTGTTAATCCCATTTAGGTTTTTTGGAGGTTTTTTTCAGAGGGATATGGAATCCCTTTCTGAGAAATGGCTACAAAAATACCTCAGTGTGAGCCTGCAGCAGGACTGTACAAGCAGTGGTATCTCAGTTTGAAATCATGGGCCTCAATCTGCTAAAAATGCATCTGTAGTCAAGTCTTGCTACACTCAATTTGTTTATAAGCGTATTTAGTGATTACTGGTATCCCTTGCCCATGGAATTTAATTCACCAGGGAAGATGGACTGCTATGTTAGCTTACGCACAGGTATGGAGGTCCAAGTCAGGCCATCACACTCTGTGGGACATAAGGTGTGTTTAATATGAGCATAAATGGACAACAAAATAGTTTTTTGAGCAGGCAGGACTCCAGAAATCCCCCAAGAACTGTGTAAAAATCATGTTTCTTTTTGTATCAGCAGCTCACTAAGAGGTGAGCAGCAAAGAAGCATTCCTAGTCTCCAAATCTCTTCCTCCTGACCACTGCACTGCCATGAGCTAAATCCTGCCTTTGTATCCCATTAAATGCTGCATTCCCCAAGGAATATGGTATAGAAATTGCAGCCTGGGAAGGGAAAAGCAGCAGTAACTTTACAATAACTTTGCTCCTTCTAGCTTTGGCACACGGAAAGGCCAAAGTGACACATGATCTGTGTCAACACAGCGTTTGCAGCTGCTCTAACAGCTCACAGGAGGCTTCCCGGGGCTGCCATTCCCTTGCACAGCCCTGCACACAACAGGGTTGTGCCTTTGCCCTATCCTTGCAGCACCCTGCAGCTCACAGCTCGGTGGGGCAGCCTGGACCACCGGGGCTGGCTCTGCTCCCCTGCCACAGGGATATTGTCCCCGTGTCCTTCAGGTGTCCTGCAGAGCACACCTATGGCACCGGAGCAGCCAGACAGAGCACAGAACGAGGGCAAGAATGGGGCAAGAATGAGCTGTACTGTCTCTGTCCAAAGAGGATCTGTATTGTGAATACAGCTCTGCACAATAGATAAGGCTTCTCAGACGAAAAACTGCTTCCCCTTCCCGGCAGAGTCTAAAATTTCTTCTGATGGTGATGACGCCTTGAACAATGACAACCTTCATTCATCTCCTCTGGCCAGGAGGGAGCTGGGAGTTCACGTTTTAATCTCTTTCACAGTGCTGAAGGCACATAAAAGCCTCTCATCACTGTTCTAACACAGTCCTCCATTAGGAGTTATTTAAGCAGGAGCTGCTTTCCCTGCTCCAACCCTCTTTGTAGGAAACCCTTCCAGCACCGCGTGTGGCATCGGCCGGCAGCTGATCCAGTGTTTGCTGTGCTGGACACACCAGTAATGGATAGTTAATTAACCCAATCCATCAGTCAGTCCCTTCCCAAGGCTGCAGTGATGATTTTAAAGCCTAAATGTCATATCTCCTTTCTACCTTTGTGTCATTGTCATATGTTAAAAAAAGAATAAATGAGACTAGAGGCCACTTTTGATTACTACAATTTTTCTTCACATGCTTCATTTGCTGAGCCATTCTTATAAGCCAGGTTGTCTTTATTTGGCAAACTATCCAGGACTCTGGGCTTGTCCTTCTGGCAAAATGTTGTTTGATCCCACATTTGTTTTCATCTTTTGCCTCAGTGTCTTTGTTATTTTCCCAAAAAGCTAAAATTACACAAAACAAAACAAAACAAACAAAAAAATCAAATAGTAGATTTGGTTTTAGATGCCAAGAGTGCATTTGTTTCTCCCTAAGTGCTCTTTTTGTCATGAAAATAACAACCTCTTCCTGCAAAGAAGGTACTTTTCTGCTGGAGCTAAAAAAAGAATGGTCTTGCAATTAAGGTGATTTTGAGCAAAGTTTACTTCATGCCTGGCTTGTCCCAGCCTTCTTGTGTGACCTTGGATATATCCCCCAACTCCTGACATTCTTCTCTCACAAAGGTATTGCCAAATTAAAGATCAGGTTCTGAACAAAGATAAGTAGGTTTGTTTCTCTGACTCCATCTGCAGAAGCTGGGTAGGCCAGCACCTCTGAAAATGAAGCTCCATTACAGAAATTTACAGTGCAGAGAGGCATCCAAAAATGCAGGCACATAGAATAAATAGTTGCTTTTGAAAATCTTGGCCAACACCCACGAACACTTGTAAAGTACTTTCACATCCAAATGTTGAAGAATGGAGAACGATTTAAATGTTTTGAAGTTATTCCCAGGACTAGAAGTTTGCAGTATGTGTCACAAAGAGGAAAAAAAATTAATATAGCAGATGTAACGAGGAAATTCTCAGAAGTTCAGGGAAAAAAGGATATTTTCCTAAAATGCTGTTGATTTGCTTTAGTTTGGTCTGGTTCCCTTCTTTCAAGACTGACATAAATCTTCTGAGCAAAGCAGCTTTCCTGGGAGCTGAGCAGATGCCTGCTGAATCATGGAATTTAACTCTTTCTTGGCAGCCTGCAGGCAGCACACATCCATTCTGCTCTGAAGGGTACAAGTCTGGGGACAATTTGCTGATCCACACCCCATGAGGGTCTGGCCTGTGACATGTCCATCTGCTTGCTGTCTCTTCTGCACACTGATGTGCAGGCTTTGCAGTGGGGACAGCCCCTCCTGCCCTCCCAAGGGTGCTCCTGCAGATGCCTCCCACCACGCCTGAGCAGGGGGTCCCTGCTCCAGCCCAGCACCATGCACAGCTCAGTGAGGGTGGCTGCCTTCCCATGGGTGAACAGTGGTCCTGGGGCAAAGCTGGGCAAAAAGGACTCAGAAGAGAATCTCAGGCTTGGCCAAAAATAACCCTGTTGTTCAGGGGCTGCCTGAGAGGTGGGATCCCTTCCGAGGAACTCCAATGAAAGGTGAGACAAGTCTCCTGAACAGGTTATTATCTCGAGGAGACAAATCCTTCAGCAGGTTGGTCTTTTTTTTTTTTTTTTTCGTTTTTTTTTTTTTTTTTTTGTATCCTTCAAACAAAGAGCCAGCACAATCAAAGAGCTGTAAGATCTTTTTTTTTCCCTTTTTTTTTCTGCCTCTGTCATTCTGTTTCATTTCTGCTGCCCACAGAAACTGCCGCGCCTCCCTGTCTTGTGCTGAATATACATCAAATAGGAGGTGAAGCACTGGCAGTCTTCACAGGAGAAGCCAGGCGGTGAGGGGGAGGGCGTCTTGCATGCTGTGGTGTTTCATTAATTTATTTTTCCCCTTCTTCAGGGAAAAAAGCAAATGTGGGTGACCCAGAGCAGACTGAAAAACGCAAGTGACTCTCAGGCTGGGAAGGAGCCTGAGAAGTGTGAGATGTGTGCAGGTTGTGTGCATCTGCTGCCGGGCTAAAGGGGCGCAGGTCTGTGGTGGGGCTGGTTCCTAAGGGGTCCAAGGGGCTTCCAGGACCCCTCCAGATCAGGATTAATTGCTGCAGACTGGTTCTGTCTCATGGGTGATGGAGGGATGCCACCCCTACCTATACCTGGCATGATCTACCTATTCCCCTCTAGGAAAATGGAATTTCTTGAATGCCCCCTGAATACCAGGTCTTACCTCGGGACCACTTCACATTACTGTTTTTCTCTGTGCAAACCCTTCTATCTATTCCTTCAGTCTCACCTATAAAGTGTAATTTGCCTTTTCATACCAAGGCTGGCTCGTGTTTCCTTCTGCATATGCATCAGATAGGATAAAGGCAATAAGCATTACTTGGCCTGGAGAAAAGAATTGCTATCAACTGGCTTTATTGTGCTGTTTATTAAGCATGAATTAATCTTGGAAATGGTATCACAGAGGCCACTGCTGCTCTTGTGATGTGCACTTGCTTGGTGAAGCCTTTGCTTGAGGGGCTATTTCTAACATTTGGCTAGTTTTCTTCAAGAGGTTTTGTTGTTAGTTATCCTGCCTGCAAACAGGATTCACTGACTACCTGGCAGTAGATACCATACTTATTTTAAGGGAAATCATCTGCACACAAGGTAAGAGAGTTGTCAGATACAAGATGACTGAATTATACTTGCTTTGCCCACAGGTCAGACAAGAAAATCTGCGGCTGTGTAACGCCTGGAACTATCACAGCAAAACCCCTGGGGCTTGGGGAAAGCCAACACCACAAACGCCTTTGTGCCCCAGCTTGTTGTAGTGAGAAACAGCCTTGGAAGTCCTTCTTTCTGAGACCAAACCTTTATACATGTGGATGTCAGCCAAGCCTTGTTCTGGATCTTACACTGGAAGGTGAACTGAGAGCACATTTTGGCTCAGGTGCTGTAATGTGCTTTTATTGCTGTGCTTTGAAATGCATCTTTTCATTTCTCCCCAGAGCACCAGGCCTTTCTGGCAGCTTGAACAGTCCCACATAGTGTTTGGGCCATGAAAATATTTGGTTTTTTTTTTTTTTCTGGTTTTTGCATTGCTTTGCTGAACACCTCCAAGGACCACCCTGGTGAGGATCTAGCTGGTGATGCTCACATGAGAGACACTCACACGAGTGATTTCAGCCTGCTTCTCAGCCCACCCTGGTCCTGCCCTCATTGCTTGATACTGACAACCTTCAGAAGTGGAAAAGGTGCATTTCCCATGCTCAGCCCCTGGCAGGGGAAAATTTGCTTTTTCTTAGGTTTATGCTTCTACCAAGTATAACCTAATGAGCCTGACCCTGCTTACTCTCACCTGAGGAAGGGCTGATAGATGTGCACCTTCCCATGCAGCAGCTTTGTGCCATGAGGAATTGACAAACTCATTATGTAGTGCTGGCTGTGACTGGAACACGCTGCTGCAGCTCCAAGTTGGCACGTGACAACCTGAGGTTGTGACAGCACAAGCCTTCCTGAGAATTTTGTTTTATTTGTAAAATACAGATTGCAAAGGGAGTGGCCTCATTTTTAAGCCCTGCTACTATAGAGGTAGCCAGATGGTTTATGGCATGATAGCAGGTCACAGAAATGTCTCTGGAAATGCTTATGTGTCATATCTGTGTGAGACAGGTCATCTGCAAAGACACAGATGAGCTCCTCCATTTAGTGCAAACAGCAGCAGCCTGATTTATATGGAACACACAGCAAAGGTTGCAGGCTGTGAAAAAGCAGCTCTCCCTTTTTTTTTTTTTTTTTTTAATGCAGATAGCCTCGATTTCACTGCAAATAACACATATAAACCAGACAAGAAAGGTGTACAGTTCTCAAGTTGCTACACTACAGGTATATTTATTCTGCCTCACATCTGAGGTGTGAAGCAGTAAATAACTCTGGAAGGCTGTCCATCTTCCCCTGTCACTTTCTGGTCTGGTTTTATTTAGATCTGACAAGTTTCTAAAAGCATCTTGGACATGCTGCTGCACTGAGGTTGTTGATTTATTAACATACATCCTCCAAAAGCCACATCCAGCTCTGTGCCCTCCCTGGGGTGGGGGAGCTGCGGTGTCCTGTCCCATTTTGACCCTCCCTGGATACCCTCCTGGGCTCCAAGCATGGGAGACCACACTGCTGCTGCTGCTGCTGCTGCTGCTGAGCTTGATGCTGTGCCCCTCGTCTAAGAATAGCCTCACTGTCTTGAACGCCTGCCAGTTCCTGAAAGCTTGGCAAGCAGAGGAAAGAAACACAGCCATTATGTAATGGTTTCTCCTGGCCAAGAAAAAAATCCCATTTATTGATCTCCTGTCTGAAAACCTCAGTAACTCTGCGTAATTGATGACCAGCTGTTAAGAAAAGCTGTTTGGAGGAAGAACATTTATAATTAAAGAACAGACACTTCAAATTCAGCTCTCCCTCCATTTTCTCATTGCGTTTTTCTCTGCTGTCTCAGGGAACAGCCAACCTGCCTGGGCCTTTAAGCTTCTCATTTCAAACCAATATATGCCTTTCCCAGAGAGCAACGCTGCGTTCTCCAATTTCACTCCCTGTGCTACAGAGGGGAACTATTCATGGAGCTGTGTGAGAGAAAGAGATTAAGGAAATATCAAGACTAACAGATGGGAAGCAGGCAGTGGATGACGTGTAGGCAGGCTGATGTTACAGCAAGTCTTATCTTGTTAGCAGAAATATGTTGCAATAAGCAGAGTTCTGGGAGAGGGATTGGTTTTGAGCACGGAATAGGACAAGACCTCTCTGTCTGATGAAGGACCTGCTTGTGTCTAAAAATGATATATTAAGGCCCTGCTACCCCTGAACCTTTTGATCTTGATCCTGTTTTCCAGATCTACCCATCTCCTCTGTGCTTTTGAGGCGAAAATGTTTCTGGGTTTCTCTGCTGAAAAGTGAGTGAGTGTCCCCATTTGTTTGAGGGAAACCAGAAAAATAGGTCACTCAGCTCAGCTGCACAGCCCAGACCAGTGGCTATCCACAAGTCCAGCTATAGCCTTCTTCCTTCCCCTCCCACACACATTCTGAGTAAGGCCTACACTGGAAATAGACAATTTAGCATGAGAATTATATTGTGCATTTAAATGTAAATTGCTAGGGAATTGACAATTGCTTTGTTTGAATTGTAATGATTGGAGTACAGTGTGTTGGGGTTTTTATTAGAATGGTATTTATGTCCTTTTACATTCATCTCAGGCACAAATATATGCACACAGTGTCCTTAAGCTTTCTGTAAATCTTTGAGCTGTCACATTCCTGTTAGGAAACCCATTTCCTTGATGTATCCAGCAATTGTAGGCTGGCACTCATTTCCCCCTCCCCATGTTTGCTTTTTGGAAGAATCTCTTGTTTTAATTCAAGCAGGTGAAAACCTCAAGTCCAAAATGAAAATACAGCTTCTGTCCTCAGTGGCAGTGATCCCACTCCTTTCCTCTCCCCCTTGCTGCCTGCAGATCAGATCACAACCCTGACTGCCAGGAAAAGCCTCTGCAGGGCTGCTAAGCACAGAGATTCCCTACCAGCCCCACCAGCTGAGGGTGACAACTCCATCTCCCATCCTGGTTCTCACCATCAGCTCAGGATTCAGATGCTGGGGCTGAGTTTTTATCACTCAGGTGGTCTGATCCCACTGCTTGTGTAGAGCACTGGCAGCAGAGACTGAGCAGACAGTAATTTTTTCCTGTGGTAGGCAGGGGGAGAGGTTAAAAACAGATGCACACAGATCTGTTCACAGATTTGGTTGCACCCATGGATGCTCCTTCCTGTTAGCAAGGTACTGAGCACCTGCCCTCAGCATGGACGAAAGAGACCGAAAGGGTGGCCAAGTCCATCTTGAGGCTTGCCCCAGAAAAGGGATTTTTTTACCATCCAAAGAGCTAATAAAGTGAGGGAAGCCAGGGGTTAATTAGCTCTACCTTCCCCATCAAATCACTAGTGGGAAAAGCCTAGGTTTCGGCTCTGTTTGCAAGGAGGGGAGCAGTAAATACCATTACTCGCAGAGTTTTTCTGAGGTGCGGCCAATTTTCAGGAATGCTGTATCTCAGTCCAAACAAAACCTGCGTGTTTCTCCTTGGCCTGGCCTTGTTCCTTGAGACTGTTTCACTGATTGATACAGGAGATATATACAAAAATTGAAATAACACATGCCTGGAAATACAAACAAAACACTTTCACCAGAGAGAGAGGATTGCAAAATCAGCAGCTTGCAGGGCTCAAATGCAGCCATCCAGCACTGAAACCAAGCCATTAGGAAAACAAATAAATAAACAAATAGAAATAGAACTGACTGCCATAATCCCCTGACCTTAATTGTGTGGATGTAAGTCTGTGAAAGCTTGAGTCAAGCTTTTCCCTCCCAGCCCCCACGCTAATTCCTCTGGCCTCAGTGGCATAAAATGCATAAATCCATCTGGCCACCCCCTCTCTCCCTTATCCACATAAGCAACCAGGAGGTCAAATCTGTCACTGTTCCTCTGCAGAGAAGACCCAGAGGTGCACCCTGTCAGTCCTGGACTGCTCAACCAGTTCTTACCCAGCTTCCAGCACAGCAGTTGTTCATCTTCACACCTGGATAGAACAGTCGTGACAATCCCACGTTGCTGAGGAGTTTTCCCTCGGTAGCAGGGAAACTTCATGGGTGGGGAATGGCTACTGAGGACTTGGAGAAGCCTGATGTGATTTGTTGAGCCATAGATGTATAATTATAGCGAGTTTCATGCAGTTCTTTTGCAATTTGTCACATTCAAAAAATCAGCCCCTGTGATGGTTAATGTTTATATAGGACTCCAGGTGAGAATCACAGAATCAGTAAGGTTGGAAAGACCTCTAAGATCATCAAGTACAACCATTTACCTAACTCTGCCAAGGGTTTAGAGTGTTTCTAGGGATGGTGACTTCACCCCTTTCCTGGGCAGCCTGTTCCAGTGCTGGACAAAAGGTGTGTTCAGATTAGGTAAAAATACATTCCTGATGCACCCTGCAGATGTATCCCCACTGCACCCCCAGGTCCATTCCTTAGCTCATTCCTTGGGTGCACAGCTGGATTCATCTGCATGGCCATGCAAGAGCTCAGGGTGATGCCTCCCAGCAATTCAGAGACTTTTCGAGATCCTGAAAGACTGAGCCTCCCTTTTCTGGAAGCATTTCCATGGGAGGTACAGACAGAAGAGCTGAAGGAGCCCCTGAGCTATTCTCCATGGGAAAGAGGGAGTAGGGTCAAGCCAAGGCACTGTTTCTCTGTGGCACATTGAAATTCACCCTTGTGGCCTCCCTCATGGACCTGGCAGTACATTTCCCAAGCAGTAGATCCTGCCATAGCCAGGTGGGAATTCTCCCCAGGGTCAGCAGTCACTGCCTTTAAATATCTCAGTCTTCAAATTCGCTCTTTCAGGCCTCAGACAAAAATCTGACAGCTATCCCACAAATCAGGTAAAAGAAAAAAAAAAGTCACATTTAATTACTCCTGAAGGGGGAACTTATACATGAGGAACACTTATTAGTGCAATATATTTTTTCTTTTGTAGCTTTGAGCTGATCTCTAATAGCACCAGCGAAGTCCCAGTGTAACCTTGGAGTGTCTTTCATTATCATTCAGATGGAAACTGCTGTCTTATGACTGCAGTTTTAAATGCAGTACATTTTTATAATTTCTAAGTAGGCAATCAAATGGACGTAACACATGAAATTATATCCAGTCCTGGCACCAAACCCTGCCCTTCACTTGCCCATGCTGCTCCCAGATAATAGGGCCTGAGTACATCTGGGGGCCAGATTTCAACCCCAGGGTGATCCTGCAGTTCTCTGCTCTGACAATAACAATGCAAACATGTAGGCATTTATGGATTCACACATTTTAATTTTAAAGTCACTGCGACTTTTAAAGTCAAGCACTGAATCTGGCTCTCTCCCTTCCTTCCCTTCCTCACCATGGGGGCAGCAGGGCAGGGGCAGCAAGTGGCTCCTGGCTGGAGAAGAAGTGACCCATGAGCTGCTGCATGCTGTCAGCACTGACCTGAGGGTACCAATATCTTCTGCTGTTTTCCTCCCCTCAGGCAGCTCTCTGGATCTGCAAATCCATTCCTTTAGCTAATTAGCAGATGGGAAAGGCAAAACTAATCAATCATTTCCCAGTGGGGCTGCTGGTAGCCTGTCAGTTCAGCAACCAGAGAGGCTCTGCCCTGGCCCCAGTGTCCCAATGTTCCCAGGTGGGCAACTGAGGATCCTGCTTCATCTTAGGTTTCATTTCAGGCTCAGGACAAAGGAAGATGACTGTTTAGCCTGGAGGACACACAATCTGTAGGAAGTTCAGTGGGTTTTTGTCTACACTAAAAACCTATTAGAAAAAATCCTGTATTTCAAGAGACAAGACTAAAAGAGATTAAGAAGGTCAGGGTGAAGTTTGGAAGCCAGCAAACATTGTGAAGGACAAGTGTCTCTTTTCTACTGATGACAGTACTAATATATTTCCATTGCTATTCAATGTATAGGCAGGGAAGATTGCAAAGATGGGAAATCACCCTCTTCTGGGTATTCTGGACATAGTGATGCAAAGCTACAAAATGTGATGTCTCACACGTTGTGTTGACTTGGAGCTAGATTTGCCACCAGAACTGGAGGCACAGAGACGTCTCCAGGAGTCTCCCATGGCTCTGCAGTGCCCAGAAGCAGCCTTGGCCAGTCATCCCTGGGCTGCCTGAGGTGATTGTCCAGGAGCAGGTGGCACTGGAGGTGCTGGGAGTCCCTGTGCTGCTGAGCGTGGGCAGCTCTCTGCCAGGTCCAAGCACTGGGAGCACCGTGGTGCTACAAGAACAACCTGCAGTACCTGAGGCATCCTTGTCAACTCACTCCCACCCTGCTGGGATTCCCAGATGTTGAAGCCACTCACTGTAGAGGAAAAGCAGCCAGCACAGAGATTCTGGCATTCCCTGCTGTTGCAGAAATGAGTGTGTTAGTGATCTGCTGTGATGTATTTGAATCACAGAATCCTACATTATTCTGAGCTGGAAGGGAGACACAAGGATCATGGAGTTCTGCTCCTGGCCCTGCACAGGACATCCTCAGGACTCTCACTGTTCAATAACAACTCAGGAGCATCTGCAAATGCACTGAGTTTTGCTTCATTTAGGGCCTTTTTTTTCTTCCTATCTGTAGGACATACCTGACACTAATGACTGTGCTTCTGGGTACCTTGCAATTTTTAATGTATTTATTTTTATAAGACATACAGGAGATAAGACATGTGTCCATGACCTGCAGAGGGGAACTGAGTCACAGAGAGACAGCACCAGCTTTTAAGGGAAGCTTGTTGGGAGAAGATGCAGTTTCTTGTGCAGAGTGGTGACACTCTGAAACAAATTCCATATAGCTCCCAAAAAATCCACGTGGTCATCCCACGAGGCACATCTGCCTTGGTAGACCCTTGTGTCTCTCTGAGAAGGAGCTGAAGTGGGGTGGAGACACGACTTGTTGGATGGGACACCTCCACTCCACTTCATCCCTGGCACTCCGCCCTGCCTCACTCCGCTTCCATCTGCCAAGCATTTCCATGAGCCATCAGCACTGCTAGTGGATTAGGTTTCCCAGACTCAAAAGAGAGCTTCTTTGTGGCAGAAAAATGCCTCCATTTGTTAGTTAAACCTCAGAAGTTTTCCCCTGGCAGAAGTTCAAGTATGTGCCACAGGAGCGATGGTTTCAGTGCTGTTTTTGAGGCCCCACAGGTTTTCCAGGTCTCTAAGCCCAGCCATATTGCTTCTTTTAGGCTTCCTTTAGGTATTTCCCAACATCTCTATTTGATTTTTGGAGACCACCACCTTCTGAAAGCCATGTTTTTAACCCAGGAATCCAGCAAGTGCTGCCCCAGATACCCAAGCCATACGAGCTGCCCAAAACTGTGTGCAGGAACCTGCCTGACCCTCCCAAAGCATAAATAAGAATAGAAGAGACTAAAAGTCAGCTGGATTCACCAGGGGTTAACCTCCTATTTTTTTGCAGTCCTCTGTTTCTAGCTTTCTCCCTGCCTTCCTAGAAGCCTTGCTCCCTGAGATGAAGCCCTGCCAAAAGCCTCTGGGGACAGCAGGCACTGCCACGTGCCGAGGTTGGCCAGAGCCAGGGTGATAGACAGTCTGAGATGCTCTCCTTCCCTAAGGAAGGGGATTTAGTGAAGCTCCAGAGTATCTGCCAAAGCCATATTTAGCACTGGGAGCTGATTGCAACACTCGCATTGCTCACTGCAGTTTTATAAATATAACCAGCCCAGACAGAATCTCTCCTGACACCGAGTGTGGGGATGCAAGGAGAGGCCCTGATATACTGCCTCACTGAGCTGTTTGAAGCTTTCATCTCTAGCAACACTCCCTTAGCATACAGACCATGGTGGGTGGGTGTAGGGGCAGGAAGGAAGGCCAAGGTGATCTCCTTTGATTTCCCTGTCTGCCCAGAGCAGGAGGATTTTCTTACTTGTCTTCTACATTGCTTGACTGGGTTTTCGCTCCTGAAATTTGCTCCTCGGCCAAGTTCAGGAGTCACAACCAAGATTCCCTGTCCCACATCCATCTGTGTCTGGCCACAGGCATGTACCTTGGGGCAGAATCCTTGGGCTGTCCTAATGCACACTGCAGAAGGCAACACACAGACTGCTTCCTTAAATACCTGCTGATGAGACAGTGCTGCTAATCAAGGGAAGCTCTTTCTTCTTACTAATGAGCTGACACTATGACATTGAAGCATCTGATACAGTGGTGATCACACAGGGGTGAAGGTCTGTGAGAAACACTGCTATCCTGGCACAGCACCAAGCAGAGGCAGGGTCCATACTCTTTAAAAAAGTGCACATATTTTCCCCTGTAAAAGTCAGGATTTGTCAGCAGCTGCTTGCAGGCTCACCTATGGAGTATCCCAAGGATTGGTCTTTTTCTCCTTAAGTTTAAAGGTGATTCTGAATTTTATTGATTGCAGACACCAATTTCCAGTGGAGATGCAGCTACAGTTGCAGTAAATTGACGCCAGCTGAAAGCAGAATCTCTCTTTTAGCTGTCTTTCACAAATGTCCTCAAAGCAGTTGCTGGAGCCCAAGGGGTCACAAGCTGTAAGCTGCTCTGTGTGAGTGGTCCCTTCTGGGATCATGTCCCTCCCAGCTGCCATGGCCAGAAGGACCACAGCACATCAAGTGCACTGACCATCCTAAAGTGTCTAAACCATTGTGGGATAAATGAGAACATTTAGGCAAAAAGTAGAGGAAGTGTCATGCAACGAGAGAAAGCTTCTTGCTCAAATACATGTACCTGTTTTTAATGCCTAAAGGAGAAAGACACCTAATGGTTTCCAGAGCTCAGTAGCCAGATAAAAACAGAGTGCAGAGGTGGTGGAGTGGCAATATCTGTTAATGAAAAACCAGGATATACAGCTGGGGCTGTTGGGCACTTGGCCCAGCACTTGGCCAGAGTAAATGGGCTGAGCCACGCCGGGAGCGGCACCAGCGACACTCAATTCTCCTCCTTGTCAAGCGCCGTAAATTAAAAACAGAATAAAAAGCTTTTAAGGGATGTGCTCACTGACAGTTTAATATAAGTGGCTGTGGCATCATTTTCTACAGATAGGTTTATACGGGGAAAGAAATTGCAACTTGCTTCATAGTAGGTATTTTATTGTTATTGCAGAGTTCCCTGCCACGCTTGTTCATAAGGGGAGATTTTCCAAAGGAGCACCACGTGGAAGTCGGTGGGATAATGGGTTACTGTGACTGTGCCAGGATGAGATGGGGCAAGGGCAGCCTAAAGGTCAGCAGGGCTTCTCTTTGCTCCAGTAGTGGAGCCAGGCTCTGCTGAGGGACAGAGCTCAGGATGCCAGGTGACATCCCCAGCCTCCAGGCAAACCTTCATTGTCACCTTCCTTGCCTCCTGTCCAGCTCAGGTGGCACAGAGCCCCTCCTCCAGATGTGGTGCAGGGCATGAATCCACTGCCCATCTTACAGTTTGGTTTAAGAGAAGAAACTCCTCAGAAAACACAATTTAAATGAACAGAAGCTGCGTATGAAAATTAACTTCTAAAGTTTAAATTATTCGTTTTGGCACTCAGACATGAAAATTTCATTCTCTTCTTTGCAGTATTTAAAATTAATTAGTTTAAAAGTTTCTATTTTGAATTACTTCAGAAGCTTAAGCTGAAGATGGGATGAAAAAGGCTTTAGTCAACCAAATATTTACTTCTAGACCCTTGGTGTTTTGTTTTGAGGGGTTTGGAGAGGGAAAGAGAGAAAGAACAACTTCATGACAACCTAAAATATTTCCCCTTCAATTTTCCAATTTTAACATTTTGAAAAAAAACCAAACACATGGGTGAAATTTCTGAATATTATTGCATTTTCTTAGCTGTTGATACCCAAATCACCAACACAAACCACTTATGATCTGTGAGGCTGTGGTGAAGTAATTTGTGGTTATTCTGTGGAACCTACTCCTTTCACTGTGCTTCCACTCAGAATAAATGTAATAGAAGTTCACCATTTTACCCACTTTCCTGCTGCTTTTTACTCATTGTAGTTAACTTCATGGTTAAGCAGTGAAAGCCCTCTGGACCAGAATTTCAAGAAAACTAAGGTTGTGTCAAATTGAATATTATTGTCTCTGGATTTATAACAAAAGTGACACCACTCATAATATTATTATTACTATCTAAGAAATTTCATTAGTATTATGGACTTGGCTCAGTGCTGATGAAGGCCAGAGGAAACCCTTCTACTGAGTCCAGCAGGCTTCACATCAAATCATATTTACATATGAAATATACATCAGCTAAATACAATCTAGGATATAAAAGGGTCAGCTCCTTTGACAGGAAAAGATTAAGAGAGTACATCCTTCCTTTTATGCCTTTGTATCCATAATTTTTTAAAGCACATCATAAGTAATCTTGTTTTCTGCGGATTTGATCATTTTTCTTTTCTGCCTGGATTTTTTTTTTTTTTAAATTGACATGAGGAAAAAAAATATTAAGGGATATTTGTTAGAAGTGTCTTGTTAGGAATGAAGAATTTGAATTATTTTCCAGTAGGTAAGTGTAGGTGCAAAATCAAAATATTTCAAAAAATGCACCAGAGGGAATTGCCTTTGCAAGGAAAAGTCAAATCAGCCACCTTCCTTGGCATTTCCTGTATCTGCCTGTCACTGAAATTTCTACTGACTGCTCTCCCTGAGAGCACTGATGCTTCACCTAGGTCTGCATTTGAAATGCTTTGGCTTTCTTCTCTTTTAGAAGTACGAACTGTTATAGCCCTTGCAATCCTTTCTCTTTTTTTAATTAAAAACGTTATTCTGGCTGTTTTGTTGTCATCATTGTAAATTGTGAAGCCCTTCCTTAAACACATGCTGGATTTTATTTCCATTAGTTTAATGGAAGTAGTGGTGCAAGTAGGAATTTGCAAGGAGACAAGTATGGAAAAAGCCAAGCTGCTGCCAGGGATGCCTGGGTGTTGGTGGCACTTGTGCTGCTGCCATGGTAAATGTGTTATTGAAGAATTCATTCCTCATGCCTGATTTGTGCCTGATTTGTGCCTGATTTGTATCTGCCTGCCCACAAGTTCACATTTCTATCCCACAGTTTTGGTTATGTTTTCCTGATCCAGGTTTTTCTTTATACCAAGCCCTTTATTGCCTCCTTTTGCTGTCCCTGCCCTGGCAGGCACCCCTCACCCTTTGTTTCTGTGCCTGCTCATGTGCACGCTCACCCAGGATGGGAGCTGCTGATGCAATTATTACTATTGCAGCTTTCAGAAATGCCTTAACTCTTCCAAAGGGGATAATCAATACTTGGCTGGTCTGGGAATGGCAGTGGCTGACTGGGCCACTCTGTAATGTCAGAGGAATAGTTAAACACACGTGTGTTTTCATCTGGTGCAGCCCAAGGCTCCTGGCTGCCAGCAGCTCCCAGCTCCTCTCTCCCCTGTACATGAATTTTCCACAAGCCTGTGTTGTACAATGACCATTCAAGGCAGAGATTCCTTTGTTCCTTTTGTGTATCCTTATCCATGTTTGTTATGTATTACTCACTTTATGACCATCTCTGTGTGATTCTTTCTATAAATAATATTCTCAAATCTCTCTTCTATCTTGTTTGCCATAGCTAATTCTTTAAGATGGGTGTCTCCACCAAAGCTGTAGTCTAAATGAATACAGATAAAAATCATAACATTGGCTTGGTTGTAGTAAACCAGGATTTTCTTGCTTCTGCTGCAAATCAAGCCTTTCAAATAATCTTTTTATTCTATCTCCATAAATACTGTACCGTGGTGACAAAAGACAGGTGATATCTTCAGCCTTAGCTATCATGTTAGTGGCTGGCATTAAATACATAACTCCTGCAGAGTCTGCATCATCTCTAAATGAAAATCTCCTGAAGGAGAAGTCTCCAGGGAGGGGGAAGAGCTGTGAGCCAGTGACTGTGGAGGGTGCCTTGGAGATAGGAAGTTAGGAGAAGAAGCTGAAAACGTGATATGTCTTTTTCAGTTTGACCTCAGCCTCTAATAGTGTTTGGCAAGTCAGCATGGCAGATAAATTGGTTCATATTAGAAAATGGGGTTGATTTATTATGAAATTGATTGCAACCCTGTCCTGTGCTGAAGGCATTAACGATAACAGCATCGGGTGCCTCAGCTCTTACCTAATGGGCTTTCCCCAGGCTCTCCACTGCTGCCTGGCTTTTAACCACAAGCCACACTCCTCTGCTGGTCCCTCCCCACAGGTACAAAACCCTGCCCAGGCAAGGCTCTGTCAGGAAGCTGAGATGCCCTGGAGGGAGCTGGCATTTTCCAGGACATACAGACTCACAGTGGGGGGGCCTGTGAGACCTTTGCAACCAGCACCTTGAAATATATCCAAGCATGGCAAATCTTCTTCTTGTCACTGTTTTCTGAAAGTGGGAAGATTACTGGAAATATGAAAAACTATTCACCAAACTCCTTCTGTTTATAGAATCACAAATTGGTTTGGGTTGGAAGGCACTTCAAAGATCATCCAGTTTTCAATCCCCCCTGCCATGGGCAGGGACACCTTCCACTAGCCCAGGTTGCTCAGGGCCATGTCCAACATGGCCTTGAACATTTCCAGGGATGGGGCAACCAGAGTTTCTCTGGACACCATGTTCTAGTGTCTCACCACTCTCTCAGTAAAGAATTTTTTCTAAATTCCCAATCTAAACCTACCCTTTCTAAGTCTGAAGCCACTCCCCCTTGTCCTATCACTACATGCCCATGGAAAAAGGCTTTTCTTCCTTTCTTTGTTTTTTTTGGGGGGGTGAAATAGAAGGCTCTTTTAGTCACAAAGAAAAGCCATTACCAAATGCCATGAGGGAGTTTCACTACTTTTTGCAAAGAAAGCCATATTCACCCACAATTGCCACAACCTGCAGTGCAGTAGCCTCAAATTCCTCAACAGACTGGGGAATAGACTCTCCCTCTGGAACTGATTAAAACACAAATTAACAAACCAAACATTGTGACCTCTGGGATACTGTAAACAATTTAGGGTGTATCTATTATGGGAAACCAATCTACTACTTGCAGTACAGTTGCAGATGTAGTAAATACCAAAAGAGAGTATGTGTGGTGTCAAAACCAGCCTCTTGTGTTCCTGCCTTTCTCTTTGGACACTTCTGGGTGGTGCCCTAAAGAGCAAAAGATTTTCCAGTTAATTTGCTGTAGTGGTAGTTAAGAGTCTCAGCTTGTGTTGAGAAATCACTGAATAGCAAACCCTGGGATATTTAGTGGCTGGCCAAAGCAATATTTTTCAATATTTATGAAGGAAAAGAGTTTTCAGTGATTGAAATGCACCTTTAGACATTTTCCAAATGAAAAATTTCAATATGAAAGAACCGTGCAGCTTGAAAGGAAAGCTCACTGCAAGAACGGCTGTAATTGGACAAAACCAAAGGTAAACTTTTCAAAATAACTGAAAACAAATTGATTTGGGGAATGAAGGAATGTTATGTTTTTATAAATATTTTCCAACAACTCCCTGCCAGTCAATTGTACGTTGGGTCTCTTTTGGCATAAATTACATCTCTGGTAGAGATGACATTTGTTACACCACCCACATCACAGCCCCTGCTCCACACAGCGGCACAAACTTGTCTGACTCTGCTTTTGCCATCAACTTTAGCAGCATTTTGAGGTGTGAAAAAGCCATACAATATAACTGGCCAGCAGTAAGGAACAACTGCCCAATATAAACTTTTTCAGAGAGCAGCTCTTTCTGCAGAAAGCACTCAGTATGTCTTCAAACCAGCCTTGAAGATAATGTCTTTCTCTTTCCTATCCTAGAAAAAAGTAGGGCACATCTGGCAACAGCTGCTACAAAGCCAAGAGACAATAATATGTGTCTATTGAAGCAAAATATTCATGTGACTGAGAGCCACAGTCATCTATTCCAATGCCCAAATCCTCTCAAACCAGTGCCATACAGTCTTCTCAGGGTCTTTGCTAGTGCTCACTGAGGGTGCTGAGCCCTGGCTGTGTTCACCATGAATTGTTCCTCTCCTGTATGGATTGGAGGCCCTATAGCAGCCAAACCCTGCTGATACAACAGCACTCCTGGGAAGAATTCACCACAGGAAAGCAAAGGGCAACTTTCCTTCCACCAACATCAAGCAGGTAATATACAGATATGAGAAAGACATCTGGGAGCCCCGCACACTTTCAAATTAATTTTTATAGGATAACACCTTGCCCTGAGAAACACTTCTGAATATTATGAGAAATTGTCAAATGTGTTGCTTTTCTGGGCTTGTGCTTTTATCATTAACACCAACGATTAGCAAAAATGCAGACTCTGAGAGGTTCCTTTGATTTAAAAGGTTATCAATTTTGGATGCAATGTCAGAGAGTAAATTTTACAATGCAGCTGAGCTGTGGACTAATTAAAAGACTACCCCAGTACTCTCCTTAACCAATACATCTCAGATTTGTGACAGCCTTCAGGAAGAGTCATGAATTATGCCCCATGCACCATATGCAATCTACTGATCTCTCTGTGTGTACAAATGCTCTGTGTGTGTGTGTGTGTGTGCATGTGCACCAGAGCCCATGCTGATGATGGCTTCTTCACAACTGTGTGAAAGTTTCCTATCTCAGAGAATTTATAGCAGAGGAATTAATGATTGCAGTAATTTTATTTTCTTGCTGCTGCAGGGTTACTACTGTTCTTTAGTTCCAGATGCCCGTGGAGTCAGAGCTGGACAGCAACCTTTCCCATGAAGAGGGTTCACCAATGGCACTGCTCTGGTGCACAGGGGTGAGTTTTATCCATCACTGAGCTCTTCCTTGAGTCCTGACTGAGGTACCCCAATCCATGCATTGTGGACCTTGTTGATTCTGAATACTGTAAAATGAAAATGGGAAAAACACCCATGTTTCACTTTACACCATGCATTGAACAGTGACATATCCTTTAGGCTTGGCAGTCAATGTTTGTGGTCAGCAGCAGTGTCTTCCTTAGCGCTCCACCTGACACAGAAAATCAGGATATTCCCAGGTTGACTTGTGTTTCTCAGGGCAGTGTGAAATGGCTTTCTGCTTGCCAGGATCTCCTAAGTCAGTGCCTGCAAAGGACAATCTTCACATGACAGTTGGTAAAACAAATATATAAAGAGCAAAAGGACAACACGTTTGAAAAACAAGTTCTGGGGTCACCAGGTGAAAGTGGGAAATTATATCAACCAGCTTTAGGTAGAAAAACCCCAAGGCTTTTCTTCAGAAATCTCTGAAGTTTTATGGATCAGGTTTTCCTTTTTCTCAGTCATTCTCCTCCTGGCTGTTGACGTCAGTGGATTTGGCAATAGATCAACAGGGAAACAGAGGGACAGTTCCCCCCCTACACATGCAGGATTAGAGATTCATTCCAAGATAGAGGAGCTAGATTTAGATGAGAGGGAATTTCTGGTTGAGGGTGTTCGTGTAAAAAGTATTATATAGTATTAGGCTTGTATGAGCTCCGGGTGTAATAAAGGAGAATTGTCTAAGCCTTGGCAGGAACATATCCCTAGGACTTTGTTTTGATGAAAAAAACACTGGAAACCTGCACTTAGCTTTTCTGCTAGCTGTAATTATCTAGCTGTATTGATCATAGTGCTAAGGTTATCTGATGGGTAGGGTGTGAGCAAAGATCAGCTTCAGTCCATGAATTAAAGCTGCAGACTGTCAGCTCTAATTTACACACACACAGGCTGAAAATTGTCCTCCTGCAATGGCAGAGCTCCCTGGAATTGACACAGATAGGCAGCATATGGAGCCTGTGCAGCAGGAACGGAGGCACTGGCACTTGGCATTGCTGCTCTGTTTTATGCAAATATCTGGGTTACAAAAGCAGGGAATAAGGGCAGAATAAATTGGGGGAGGTCTGGTACTGGCAGACATAAAACCCTTGGTGGCATTAATGAAATTCACAAGCTTGTGGAAAGCAGGACAGGCTCCTCAGCTCTGATTTCAGCCCTACAATCATGCAATACCTTGAAGGTAAGAGATGGTGATAACTGCAGTTCACACAATGTGAGGATTTGCACAGCAGGAGAATCTGTGCAGCCTGCACAGTAAAATATGGTGTTCCATGTTCTCCAGTACCACAACCAGAGCCAAAGTACAGGAACCAGCAGTTTCAGGGAGCAGGGTTCTCATTAACACACCATTATTCTCTTTGGAGACAAGCCTGTCCTTTCTGCTGCTGAGCTGTTAGATAGGGTGGAGACAAGAGGAGAAGCAGGAGATGATGCCCCTCCTGGCTGTGTTTTGTACCCTGCACTGCTGTTCTGAATGGATCAAATACAGAGCACCTGTACCTCTCCCCTTCAGGCAGCTGTTTCATCAGGGTGCTCTGCAAGGAAGATGTACAAGTCAAATTAGATGTGAAAGATCTCCACAAAATGCATTCATATCACCAGGAGAAGTGAGAGAGTAGAGCTGAGACCCCACCCCACTCCACTGCTGTCATTTGACTTTCACCATGACTGCTATGCAGTTGCCTGTCCATTCACAAGCATTTGTTGTGGGCTTATTTGGGCATATCTTGGCATTTGAGAGGTGTCAATCTGCTAAAACTGAAGTGGCAATAGCTAATCACAGCTTTACTCTCTGCAGAACATAACAGGAAAGCATATGGCTCAACAGCATAACTTTCTTTCTCTGGGCTAACAGCATGGTCAGTTCTGTAAAAAATTAAGAAACAAACTGACAGAGGAATACAGTCTCTGGTCCTTGCTGGAAGCTTCAGGGATCCTGATACTCAGAGATACATCTAATGAAGAGAAAAAAACCCACCCTCCCTCACATCATTATTTGTTCAAAAATTGGCAACCCCAGGTTTTCTTCTCACCTCTGATATCTTGAGAAAACACTTTGCTTTCAAAAGTGAATTATTTTTGCTGGGTCCTTGAAATTCAGTGCCACTCATTTTGGATTTGAAAACTCTCAGTAAAGGTTTAGAGATGGAAATTTCAATCCCTGGACCCTAGAGGCTGTGCAGAGTGGGTGCTGTATTGTATTCATTCAGAACACAGCCATACCCACATGTCCATCAAAATTACAGACTCCATGTGTGTATGTGCAGTACAGTAAGGAAAAGCTGCAAACAGTATTTACAAGATTTCTAACATCCTTCCACAGTGAATTCTTTTCCATCATAATTTACATTTCATACCTGTTTTCCCAAATCTTCAAAGTCAGACGAGCAGATCCTTCTTTTAGCAATGCTGTGATGAAAGCCACTGACTCACAGGAATAACCAGAGCGCAGGATTTGGCTTAACTTCTTGGCTTGATGCCGATATAACATTTCATAGATCTTTTTTAGGTGTTTCCCATTGTCATGGCAACTCTAATCAAAACCCTTTCCATGAATAGCCCTGTCAATTGCAGTACAAGCTCCTGGCTGACTACAGCCTGCAGTTCTGCTCCAGTGTGGTTTCACAAGCTCCTCTTGCTTGACCTTTCATCTCCTGGCTTTCCCCAGATCCCTTATTGCTCAAGCCAGAAATATATCTTTTGTTTTGCAAGAAAGCTTTAAAAATCTTTATAAGTGATAAGTAACAGCCAGATCTTGCAGCTGACTCCAAGGAGGGAGTTGCCTTAGGAGGGATTACAGGCTATAATAAACACCTCTCCTACACATCAGAGCACAGACCAGAGAAAATCCCTGAGAGCTGGCTCTGGCAGAGCACTGAACTCTGCAACTGCCCAAAACTGCCCTTATAACAAAGAGGAATGAGCTCATCTCTAAGAAGGGGATAGGTTTGGTAAAGGGGATCCCACTTGGGAGCAACAAATCCATCAGCAGGATTCCCTGGCAGTGCCATGGTGGAGAAAAGAGACACCACCTGTGTCCCAAAAGTCTAACATCCCCTCCTTGCCCAGCTCTGGGGCAGCAGGGTGGGGAATCTACACTGCTAGGTTTGGCTTTTTCTATCTGATTTTTTTCCTAAGGTATTTGAACAGCCACATGGGAAATTTCATCACTGTGGAAATCAACAGGATTTTGCCCTTGGATTTGTATGGGGCCAAGATTTCACCAGCTCAGGAGCTGAAGGGTTTATCAGAAATAATTCACATCTTGCATATGCATCTTTTCTGAAGTCAGTATCATTTCCAGGCGTGGAAAATAAAGCAGAGAGAGGTGCAATCTCATGCCTTAAGGTTAGCCCATCCCTAACCCCAGGAATGCAAAAGAGATCTCTGGAGTTTTCACTCCTGTGTGGGAGCCACTGCTACAATTCATTATTTTAAGCACTCACAAAAAAAAAAAAAAAAAAAAAAAAAAAAAAAAAAAAAAAGGGGTAGGAAGGAAGGAAGGAAGGAAGGAGGAATAGAAATTACAGGGATAAAAATCCTTCTTTACATATACATATATATTATAGATATTCTATATATATAGTTTTGTCTTGTCTTGTACCTTCAACCCTGCTTTAAATAAAAGCTCACAGACTTGTCGGTTTCCATCAGGCAGAAATTATTATTCGGCTTTAGAAAGAACATCTTGCCAAGTGTTGCAGTTCAAAAATAAGGAAAACAGCTCTGCCAAAATGCAGCAAATGTGATTACACAAAGCCAAGAAGACCATAATTAGATCATTACCATGGAAACAACCTAATTACATGTGTAATGCAGCAAGGTCTGAGCTGCGCATCCGAATGTGTTTTGCTATTGTCTAGCAGGGCCATAGCACTGCCATTTGCCTCGTGTTATTAAGCCACCTTGATCATTTTGGATTGGGTTTTCTTGGAATAAGTCCCCCTCCCCACTATGCAGAGAATTAAACTGTGCATGAAATGACTTGAGTGAGACTGCCTGAGGCTCGCACAGTGTGCAGGCAAACAGGATCCTGCCTGCACCACCACAGCCATGGGCAGCCACCACTGGAGAGAAACTCCCTTGCAGCAAGGTCTGGAGCTCCCCAGGTAACAGCCACACGCAGGAATTGACACTTGATCTTAAGTGCAACCCCGGACAAGAAAGCTGAGCTTCCCAGGGACTTGCTAATGGTTGCTGCCTTCTTCTGCCTTGGATTAATTTCTCCATTGCTGCAATAATTCACCACCAGGACAGTGCCCTGTGGAGATGGCATGGACTGGCCAGGCAAGGACGTCCACGAGGTCTCTGTGTACTGATCCACATGTTGCTTTCTTGAATAACTGGACAATTTTGTGGAAATGGGGGTTAAGCAGAGCTAGGTTGTGGTATTGCCTCACTGGTGGAAACCAAATCACTCCTGAAGGACAGTGTCATGGATCATCTCTGGGCAGACAAAATGAGGCAAGGTCAAAGAATGTTTGTCAGCTTGGAGGATCAAAGCAGAATTGTGAATAAACTGTGTGTAACCCAAAGCAGTTTCAGAGAGGAAAGCCAGGCCTGTACATACATGGCCATACATGGCTTCATGCCTTGCAGCATAAAATTAGACACACAGGGAGAGACAGGGGAGTCATCAGTGAACCTCTGCTATTATCTCCATAAGCCCACAGCCCACTGCTGCTGAATCATGTGGTTGTAGTAAATATGACCTGCAGGGTGGATACACAAAGTGATGGCAAGCACTGCCACCCCCTTTCATGCACACTGGATGTCTGTGCCTCTTCTCAGTCAGACTGGCCTCACTCAGCAGGAAGGGAAGAGGATGGCTCATTAGCTGAGGGGTAGAGTGACAAGGCAAAAGCCAATGGGACTGTCTGGCAAAGCTACTGCTTCTGCTAATTAATAAGGAGAGATGGTTGCTGGGCCAACTGCAGATGTTGCTGCAAATTATGCCATTGCTATCCTGCCAGCGAGCTCTCGCTGCAGCTCGCACATCTCCAGGTGTTCTTGCCTCAACAATAGTCCCTGCTGTTCATTTTGTCTCCTTACAGGGAAAATAAAATACTTCCTTTTGGTGGGGAGAAATGCTTGTTTTGAAGAGTTTATCAAGCCCAGACTCCACTCCTTTAATTTCTGTCCCATTTTCCTTCCTCAAACTCTCTTCATTTTCCATTCAAATTGCTCTCCAGACCACAGAATAAGGCTGGAGAGAAGCATCCTGAGTGATACCAATTTCCCTGCTTGGTTTCCCAGCCAGGAACACTGGGAGGATGTCTTGAGGAAGCTGCTGGCACCTCTTCCCACCCCAGCTCTCTCACTGTCCCCCATGAGGCCACTGGAGATGCAGGCCAGGCTGGTGCTGCTCTGGCTCTGAACAGGCTGTTTCTCCCCCACACATCTATTATACAAACTCATGTAAGTTCACTGGGTAAAACCTGATGTTCCACTTTTGCACAAAGTCAGCAGAATGAAAGAAAAAGAAGGAGAAGCCCAACCCCCACGGCGTTCTCCAGTTTTGCTCCGTATGCAAAACCTGTCTGTACAGCTCTGCTGAGCGCTGATGCCCTACTTTCATCCCTCACATAGCTCAACTAAAAATACACTGAGATTTCAAGCAAGGTCCCTGCTGTGAACTGTCTGAGTGAGCAGGCGTTGCTGCAGCCCCAGCCCCAGCCATGCCTGCACCATGCCGTGCTCCCAGCACAATTTATACCAACCCTGGGCACCACATAGGATGAGAAAAAGCCAGCAATCCCGAGAAAATCAATACCCCTCCTTCCCATCAGCTCCAGAAAAATGTGCTGATGTGGTGTTGTAAGGGCAAAATTGAAGGAGGAGATCACAACTATTGCTACTATTAGTGGTGTTTATAACAGAGTGGGACCGATGAAGCCCTGCTGGTGCCGAGGGTGGATTAGAGCAGTAACATCTGGAGTTCTGAAACAGTCATGAAAATAAAACCATGGCCAAAACTATTCATACTCACTTTATGTGCTCAAACTGAAAAGAGACTATCCTGCTATTTTTTGTCTAATTTGTGAAGTCCTGAAGAAGCAAGATAAATAAAAGTTTGTAGAAACCGATTTTAAAAACAAGGGAATCTAATGGTGATTATTTGTGTTGAAGATAGGGTCAATACAATTTTCTGCCCTGAAAGAAAGTGGCTGAATTTTAGCAGCTGGTTTCTTAAGTTATCCTGAACAGTGGGGGGTTTTTTTGACAAGAATGTGGTTATCTTACAGGGCTTCAGCTTGAAATTCACTTCAGCTGTCTTCTGCCTCATTTTTGGTTACATAAGAAGGAAAATGGGAATTATTTCATGACATGTATGGATTATTTGGAAATAAGGATGTACATACATGGGCCTAATTTATTTGAGGAATGGCCATTACTGCTGTGACAAGTCAGCTGTTTCCACAAGCAGAGGTTTAACCTCATAGGTTCCTTGCATGGGGACATTGCCTGGTTATGACCATTATTTGCAATACCTGGGATGTGACCCCAAATGTCCCAGCTGTGGGAATGTTAACCTGATAATCCTGTGAAATGTGGCATTTGATTCCTGCTGGGGACACAAATCTCAGGTGGAGCCTCTGCCCACAGCAGAATAGGGGACAAAGGGGCTTCCCTGCCCACAGAGGGGTACCCAGGTCCTTGTTTAGGAAGAGGAATCAGTCTCTGAAGGAAAGCCTGATGGAGAGTGCACTTCCCAGGGCAACCCTCACTGCTGCAGAAAACACCTATGATGCAATTCCTTGGCAGGCCAAATTATGAGTAAAATACTTGT
The DNA here is from genome assembly GCA_018697195.1 of Certhia americana. Taxonomy (NCBI): domain Eukaryota; kingdom Metazoa; phylum Chordata; class Aves; order Passeriformes; family Certhiidae; genus Certhia; species Certhia americana. The sequence continues at coordinate 9,855,168 of CM031865.1, read as the reverse complement.
AAAAGCCAGGAAGGCACACACATTTAATTTAGACTTCAGGATGCTGTTGCTTTTTTTCCTATTAAATATTAATTCCCTTTAAAAGAGTATTTTTTGAGCTGTTTTGAGAACACAACTGGTAATCTAATGTCATCTAATTAATTAAGAATTTCATACTCATATGTATTAACAGTCTGCTAATGTTGCCGAGGACATTTCACTGGTATTTAAATACATTGAACCAAGCATGAATTGCATTTAAATGGCAATGATCCATACAGCTTCCTGGAAAGGCATGGCTGGGAGATAAAGTCTGAGTTTGCCTCCCCGACCTCAATGTCCTGGCAGTACACTGAGACAGCTCAACTCAGATTTTACCCCATAAATCAAGAAATGGCAAGGAAACAACAGAGTTTCTCCCAAAACACAGCATAGACAGGGTATATTGTGAGCCCACTGGTGACACAAACACAATCTTATCAGTCACTGTCACCCTCATTAACAGCACCACCTCTCTTTTCTGCTACGCTGTCCTTTGTCACCTGACTTGTTGATTCTTTCAACATATATTTTATTGAAGGTATTGACAGGAGTCCTGTAATATCCAGAGTCACAGATGCAGAGGCAGATCTGTCAGGATGTGAAATTTGAGCCTCCTTGTCCCCTGAGTCCAGCTCCCATCAAGATAAGATGGGAGCTTCCCTGTCTTCTTATGTCCCCAAGGAGGCGTTAGATAGCTGGAGAGAGAAAGGGGGCAGAAAGGGGAAGATGGGGTGTGGGGGTTTAACCACAAGAGATGCATCAGTGGGTTGTGCTCTCCTTTAAGAGCTATCTCAGTTGTTTCCATTTCCAGGATGAGTTCCCAGCACTTTTGCATTACTCTTACACTTGTCTAATACGCCACACATTGATTTTTCCCCTTACTCTCTGCTGACTGCACGGTCTGAAACACCAAAGACCTTAAAGTCAAGGTCAAGTTTTTATTCCCTGTGTAAACAAGCTGTACAGAAAGGGAAAGAGGGAGCAAGCACTTATACAAAAAGATGGAAAACTATTGAACAAATATATTCCTTCTAAAAACCTCTCCAAGGAAGAAGGCATACAAAAGATTAATTCTTTCAGTCTGCAAATTCTGCACAAAATAAAATCCTTGCTCCTGAGGAATAAATGTTAAGAGCAGGCCAGTGTGCACGTGATCAAAACAAAGCCACTCTCTAATGCTTGCAGTCAAACATGATGTTAAGCACTGTAGTGTGTACCCTGTAGTCAAGGTACAATGAAGCATTAAAAATTGTTTCCATCTTGATAGCCAGGAAACTTTTCTTTTGCCCATGCACTGCATACTTTTATTCCTCATCATTGTATCTTAGCATTGATCCCATTACATCAAACTTCCAGTGTTATTTTTCAGCAATTAATGATTCCATCCATTACGTTTGCCCATTTGTAATTAGAAGCAAAGTTAGACAGAAAATGTCTGGCTGCTTATCTGTGATTCATGGACTCCCTTGAGCCTACAAATTTGGCTGGAAACTTGGTTAGAAATAATTCTGGCCCGAGATTTTTGGATGATTCTTGCTTGTCTTGAGCTGAAATACAATGAGTTCAAGTGGTTTGGGGCTTCTGCTTTGGGTTTCTGCCAGACAGAGAAATGGGTCAGTATGGAAATAGCAATGCAGCAAGGTGGAGGTGGAGGAGCTGCCTCACTGGGGCAGACCTGGGTCCCATTCAGGCCCAATGCTGGCACCAAGAGCATCCCGTGCCCAAGCTGGGCCAGACACAACCCTTGTCAGACTCAGCCCTGTCTCTCAGCAATTGATTCAAAACCTGAAGTCTGATGCTCAATGCTTTATCTGATCTTTTTCGTTAAAATGAGTTAATATGTATCTGGTAATAATTGCACACCGATGTTCCATCTCTGTTTGGAAACAGGGTCCCAGGTGGAGCTGACAGCACAGGTTTGGGACAAAACAAATTATCTTATGCAATTTAGTTTAGCTGTTTTCAGTGCTAGTATAATTAAATGAGACAAATACTACAAGGAAAGGTAATACCTTTTATTAGAACAAACATGGTTTGGGGGAAAAAAGCAGATATGTTTTCAGGCACACAAACTCTTTTTCAGGCTTAAATGCCAGAAAGCCTGTCAGTGTATCAGCTGGCCCAACAAATGATATTACTTTCTGTATAAATAGGGCTTCAGTCATATCCTTAGATGATAACAGCAACAATAACACTGCTAACATAATTAAAAGCAGTTGGGGATGATTAAATGTCACTTCACAGCAGCCTTGGACATGAAGTTTCCCAAGAATAGCAGGGTGGAGCTGTGCTGCAGACACAAAAATATTTGTACTTTTCTCTTTATCTTTACTCTGCAATTCTGATTTTACTTACCCTGGTGTAAATGGAAGCCACAGCAGCAATCCCATTTGGATTTTGCACGTGTTTTAGAACAGCCTCACAACCTTGTGTCTCTAATGCAGAGGATAAAAGTAGGTCATGCATTTTCTCCACCATCCTGCTCTCTCAGTAACATTAACCAAAAAGAACAGTGCGTACACATTTTAGCTGGCATCACCGTCACCGTATTCCATCAAATTATGACCCTTCAGTCCCACCACTGGAGAGATTCCCAGAAAACAGCAATAATGTAAATCAGGCAATAATGCAAATGATGCAAAAGAAGAGAAATCCTCCTAAGGTGGAAAATGGATTGACAATAAGCCAGCTTAGCTTTCCCTGATGTTGTTTATTTTCTTATTATGTTCTTAAAGCAAATTTTCCCCAGACACCTCACAAATGACTTCACAGACACAAATAGAAACAATTTGTACGTCACAGCAAATCTTAAAAGAAGCAAATCAAGACTTACAAGAACAGAGTCAAGACAGGCAAGATAAGAAGTAGAGAATGATTATACAAAATAATTTTGAAAATATAGATATTAGAATTTGTTCCCTGGGTGAGAGCAAAACACACCATCGAAGAGCAAGGATGTAAAGGAGTTTTTACACATAGGATTAGGCAAGGTGTGGAAAAAACATCTTCCAGTGAGAGGAGACAATAAGATGTGCAACAAAAGGGATGGAGATTTATGAAAGCTGGGGAGAAAAAAAAGAAAACAGGGAGAGAGCTGAGGGCACGTGTGGAAGAACACTTGTCTGCTGGCCAGGATTCAGGCGATGCTGTGCCACATCCAGCACTGGGCTCTGCTCCCAGCTGTCCCCAGGAGCCATCAGGGTGCCTTGGCTGCAGTAAACAGCTGCTGCAGGTGTCCCATGCAGCACTTTGTCTCATTTCCCCTTTTATAAAATACAGTTTCCAAGCCTGCACTTTTGAGTCACCAGACAAAATTGCAAACTCCACCAGTCTGGGAGAGAGCGTGCTGCTGACATGCGCAGAGATGCTGCAAAACGCCCTAAATAAGCACTGCCAATGTTTATTTCTAAACATCAGAGAACCAGGGAAATAGAGTAGCACTTTGACTGTTTTGATTTGGAAACATTTGTGCAGATTCAACACTTGTCTGCGGCACCCTTCTGGGATGAAACCACATAGGTACACCAAGTGCCAAAAGTGCAGAGACAGAATTTGGAGGGGAAATTCCAAAACTCTGTGTAATTTTGAAGAAAAGCCATTTAAAAGAAGACTGATAAGGCAGAAAATTTGTGTTTCAGATAGCTCACTCCCTCCATAGCCATAACTCTCCTAGGAACCTTATACCTTTGTTATGTCTTAACAAAAAGCCAGTAAAAGAGTCACATTTAAAACTATTTAACTATTTTTGACCTAACCGCATCTCAGTTATTACCTGCTAAATTCCACTACAGGCCATGAAAATAGTTTTAAATGATTGGTTATTTATTTACATATAAATCCATATTTAATAATAGCTCCCTTCATGTTTAAGGAAGGTAACGTAGAATGAGGTTCCTGGTGATTCCTGCTTCTTAGTATAACATCAATTGTAAAAGCAGATTTGCCTAATGGAAGGCCTAGCACTGAAATTCTCTATAAAAAATGTATGAAGATCAGAAATAATAACCATAACTGTTAACATTGTGTTATTAATCATTAATTTTCATTACCACTATGGATCATGATTATTATGTAGCCACAATAAACACATTGGCACTGGCATATCCAGGGTGTGATGACAGGGTGTTTTCTGCCTCTTCTTAAGGACTTTGCTGTGTTAAAAACAGCTTTTTCCAGGTTTTCCTCCTCTGCAAAGGCAGTTTGAGCCTTCTCCCAGTCTCCCTGGCTCAGCCCCACCAGGGATGTCCTTACCCCACGGCAGCACACACAGCCACAGCTTGGCTTGACATTATGGATTAGCACCAGGGCAAGTGCTGGGAAAGAGTGAGTTATTTGATGTTTTCTGCCTCTTTTGAATCTATGGGTTATCCTGAGAATGATCCTGAGGATGATCCTGAGACTGATGATCCTGATGGGCACTGGTTTTCCACTGTGGACTGATTTTCCACTGAGGGGCAGTGGAAAGTGAAAAATCCCACAAATTGAATCTTCCCCTTTTCATTAGCATCCCCATATAGGAGCAAGTGTTCATGGAAAACAAATAACACAGAGAATATCTTTGGAGGAATTTGTTATTACATATTTACAAATGTAGCATCAAGGGATCACTCCAACAGAGTTTGCAAAGTTCTGAACATTTTTGTGTTCATCCAGTACCTGCCATTCTCCAAACCCATCCAGACTCTGCTAAGAGCAGCAGTCACACTGCTGTGCAGATATCTTCTGCATCTATTTCCCCTTCCCTTGCTAGAGCCTGGATAATGCTCATTCCTCAGTGCTGTGATCACAGAGGAAAGGCCAAACTCACCTTTTTTCCCTGAAACAAAATTCAGTGGGATATTATTTCATAAAAAAAATATTGCTGGTGTATTTTAGTTTCACATGAAAAAGACTGGGATTCAATAATGCAGACATGGTCTCACAGGAATGAAATCCCTGCCTGTATTTGGCCATGCAAATTTAATTTTGGTTAACCCTAAAGTAGAAGGAGAACACATGATATTTAACAGGAATGACGGGCAGAGCTATCTGCACTGAAGACCACAGTACAATTGCCTTGGGCTGAGAATAATAATAGAACTGGAAATTATTTTTGAAATGTGATGTCCTGGAGAAAGACCTTTTAAAAGCAGCTATGCATATTCTGAGTCACTGCAGCAAGGCTACTGAGCCCCATGCTGCTCCCTTCCAGGCACTGAGAGTCAATCTGCACCTGGGGTTGTAGGAAACAGAGACAGGTAGGAGGAAAGGGAAATAGACTAAAATATAGAGAAAGGAGGGCTCTGGGGACACGTCATTGTGGCGTCCTTTTCCAGGACTTAAAGCTAATAAAAAAGAGGGAGAGTAACTTTTTACATGGGTAGATAATGATTTGAGCTGTAATGGTCTTAAACTAAAAGAGGGAGATACATTTTAGATATTGGGAAGAAATTCTTTGCTGTGGGGTGGTGAGACACTGGCATGGGCTGCCCAGAACAGTTGTGGATGCTCCATCCCTGGAAGAGTCCAAGGCCAGGTTGGATGGGGCTTGGAACAACCTGGGATAGTGGAAGATGTCCCTGCTCATGGCAGAGGGAAGGAACAAGATGGTTTTTAAAGTCCCTTCCAACCCAAACCATCTATGATTATATGAGAACAGAAGAAACTGGCACTAACAATGCACAATGAATGAATAATTTTCTAATCCCAGTTCTGGGCATGGCACTGAAATGCATCTTGATTTGCTGCTCTCTGGTGTAGCTAATGCATCCCTTTCCTCCTGCAGAGTCTAGAAATAAACAGGTAAAGGCTCTTGTGTAATGAAGGGCATGTAATGAGAACCACCTGTAGGAAATTACAATTTATTAGGAATTCCTTGCTGTCCTGATTTCTTGCAGCAAAATCCCAAAGAGCTGCAGAGAGGAAAGTAAAAGGTAGTGGATGTGCTTCTGTGGCAGCAGGGTCCAGCTACCCCATCATGACAGTGTTGTTGTGTCTGCTGTCCAGATAGGCTCTGGACAAAAGAACTTTTAAACCAGTTAGATGAGGAGGCCAAGGCCCAGAAAGAGTGAGGTTGAAGAGGTGTTGAAGGAGTACAGCTGTAATCCTGTCTCCACTCCATTGATCAGGACACATTTCCAGTGATGCTCAGACTGCCACAACAGGGACATGTGAGTGCTGCAGGCAGCTCACATCCCTTTTCCACAAAACTGTCCTGTCTGTGGCCTTATTAAAACCCCAAACTCATCTGCTGCTACTGAAGAGACTTTAGAACAAGACACCCCAAGGCCTTGAATGGCTTCAGGTGTTTTGAGGAGCTGAAGAGCACCACCATGACATTTTCCTAAGTCCTTTGGCTCTGCAGCACAGGCCACCAGGGCTCACCCACCACAATATCCTGAGCACAAGGACATGCCTGATGGTTGAGAGGGTCCCTGCTCTGCAGGGAGCACCACTGGGGAGGAAGGTGAGCTTAAACAACAGCAAAGCCATGGTCTGAGAATACCAGAGCCAGAGCAGAAACTGAGCTGGCCATAAACAGAGCCAGTTCCACAGCAACGGTTTAAGTAAGGTTATTTTTGGAATCGAAACTCACAGGTGGGAAGGGAAGCAGAAAGCAGATAAATTAGCCTTTAAAAGCCACATTGCTGAGCTCTCTCAGCCCTTTCAGGCATGAGGAGCAGAGGACACAATAAATCCCTCTTTGTTCTTCTGCCACCCCTGTTCACCTGATCGGGAGATAAGACACAGGCAAGGGTTCATTTTGATGGTAAACCATGGGGTTATTCATTAACCTGCTTGGCTAAACAAAACCCTGATAAGGGCAGAGCCCTGGTGGGGGCAAACCCAGGTGCAGTGGGGCCCAAAGTTGACCCTGGGGTGGGCTGGAATGTCCATGTCCTGTGCCAGGACCACCGAGTCACCCACGGTCACAAATGCCCAGGATACCACCATGCTTTGGGGCAGAAAAAACTCCATTTCAGCAGCCCCCTTTTTGCACAGCAAAACCAGGGATGTTGAGGAAAGGCAGTGATGCACTGTTGGATGAAGGCATTGCTTCCTTTTAGCAGCTGGAGATGCGACAGGAGTGATAACAGTGAGAAAAGTAGATGAATATGGATTTTTTTAGTTTGGTCGTCAAATCCAAAAACAGGGAGAAAATGAGTAAACTCAAGTATTTTCCTCAACAGGAAGAGAAATGATCTTTTTTTATTATGCAATTCTGGTTCAAAAAATCCTTTCCTAAAATTTAGGTCAGTTTTTAAACAACAAAGCTTGTTTCCAAACAAAAAGTCAAAATATTTTGTTTTGATGATGTTGAAACAAAATGTCTCCATATCTCCAAACCACTTTTTTCTGACATGTCAGAATGAAACATTTGTACACTTTCTAATTTTTTTCACAAATACCGTTGGTTCCTGCATTTTTCAGTGAACTTATCCATTCAAGGAATGTCACTCAACTCTAAAAATTACCATACATATAGAGCTACCTCTGTTACCACATTATGTCTCATGCAAGCGTGCCAAATGTGAATTCCTCACAAGGGAGCTGGTTACACTTCAAAGCTGACCGATAAAGCCTGGGAAGGCACAATGCCAATTAAAAGGGTCAAAATGTTCCTCAACTTTCCTTCAACCCTCCCCAGGGTCTCACTCTGCAGGTCAGTGCTGTCAGCCACAGCCAGGTGGGCTGTCTTGCTGTCTTTGAAGAGCACATATTTGGGTGTCAAACCAAAGCTCACACCCCCTCACGTGTGTGCAGATTAATGCTGTAACTCTCATTAAGGCACCCTGTCTAAACCACAGCTTCTGGGAAATGTATTTGATGGATCATTGTAGGGATCCTGTTGATCTGCAGGGCTCTGCAGGTATCTAAAAAACCTCTCTGCTGGCTTCTTGCAGGAAGGTTGTGTGGTCATAAAATCATGGACACACCTGGAAATATGAGTCCTCCAGAGCCAGAAATTTTGTATAAGGATCCACGAAACAGAACATCCCTCTATGCAGCCCTGAGGAAGGAGTCATCCATGAAGGCTGGTAGGTAGCTGCAGTGCTTGGGATGACTCTTCTTGTCTCATTTGTCTTCAGAAAGCATTGTCTAACCTTCTTCTGGGGGGTCTGATCATCAGCTCCCTGGTTAAATATTACTAGACTGGAGGGGTTGCATGATTCTTGTGCTCCTGGTGTCTGGGTGGGTGAAAGAAGCCCAGGTCCTGCTGGGGTAGTGGGGTTTATGGAGAGTGGCAGCCTCTGAGATCCCAAACCCTCCTCAGCACAGCACCAGGGCCCATCCTTCTGAGACTGCAGCTGGCACATGCCAGAGTTTCATTAGCTCCCACTGATTCAAATAAAAACCTCCTCTTTGCTGCTAATCACTTCATTCAGGGTTGGAAAGTCCACAGAACTAAAAATATATGCAGTTAGTCAGCAGGTTCATGAATATTTTGAGATAGTGTAGGTCAAAAGTCAGTTTGCCAGCATTATCTTGATTATCCTATGGAAGTCTTTACTCAAAAATAGTCTCCAAAAGTGCAAGTTTAGCAAAACTTGGAGCTGGAATCATTGGAAAACATTAAACGTACTCACCAAGCTAAATTCACATGAGGGCAGTTCCTGTGTAACAGGCAGATGCTTTTAACTAACCTTTTATGTTTTGGTAGTTATTCACATCCAGGAACAATATTAGAGGTATAAGGTTAGAATAAAAAATAATAACTTCCTAAAATCATAATGGAGGGGCTTTATATTCAGATCTACCTGGTGCATGCAGAATCATAGAATTATAGAATCACAGGATGGCCTGTGGTGGAAGGAACCTTTAAAATTATCTCATTCCAACCCCCCTGCTGTGGACAGGGACAACTTCCACTAGATCAGGTGCCTCAGAGCTTCACCCAGCCTGGCCTTGGACACTTCTAGGGATGGAGCATGTGCATTTATCATTTTTTAAAACAAATCATAAGTTAAAACAATCTACAGAGTTTACTGGTGTTAGGACAGGTGGAGAGATTTTTTAAAGAATCTTTTACTCCAGGGTATTTTCTTGGTCATCCTTAGTGGCCAGGGATGCAGGGGATGCCTGGGCTGGGAGCAGTCTCCCTGTGTTCTCTGTGCAATGTGACTTCTGGCTATGGAAGGCACCAAAATGATCCTCCAGCTTTCCTTATCTGCCCTCATGCACACACAGACAATTTGTACACCTTCATCTCACTCTGCTGTACTCCATTACAGTGATTTATGTGCTGTCTGTCATCTGGAGCACTGGAGGAACACAAGTGAGGGAAGGCCAATAAACAAATAATAATCAGCAGAGATAACACAGCAACGAGTCCACAAATGCTACCCCCAAACAGGCAGCAGTGTCAAGCTCCCAAAGAAAGGGAAATTAGGGAGGGGTTTAGTTTTCCAGAGAAGGACAAAAGAGGGAGCCTTTGGCAGGGGGTTAAATCCTATGGAGGAGTGATCCAGCACCATGTTCTTTGCAGGGCAAACACCAGAAAGGATTGGCTGTGGACATGGAAAAAGAAATCTGATATTGTGAAATGGAAAAAGGAGAGCTCCTGGTAGGGAGGTAAAGAGGGAGATGGATAGTGACAGGGAGCAAGGTTGGACTGGGCAGCAGTACTGAATGTGGTGTGAGCATTGCATCCCCCTTTCCAGCCAGGCAGGTAGAACAGGGGTTGTGTGTGCCATAGAGCTGATGAGGCCACAAAATATTCATCCCTTCTACCCCTGTGACCATGCCTTTGATTGCTGCTTGTCACCTCAGGGTTCCTTGTCACAGCCAAAGCACAGCACAGTGCTGGAGGCTTTGCCAGGGCTGCAGGAATGTGCCATGCCCAGGTCTGTGACAGCTGTGCAGGGAGCCTGGGGGCTTTGGAAAGAGTTTGGGGGGCAAAGGACAGCAGAGATGCAGCACCATCCTTATCTCCATGCAAAAGCTGACCTGGCCCATGCTGGGATTCTTGGGGGGTTCTGTGCAGGGCTGGAGCTGGACTCATGGGACCATCCCAGCTCAGGACATTCCATGATTGTCTCTGCAATTTTTTGTGTCACAGAACCACTGTCACTGTGCTGGTCCCCAGGCCAGGGCACACCCCAGCAGCAGCTGTAGGGCTGTGTGGCTGAACAGGGGCCTCTTGCTCAGCACTCAGCATCCCTACATGATTAGAGAAGAACTGGGGCCCTTTTGAATATTAGTGGATGGTAAATTTTTCCCTTCATTTGTAATTCATGATGAATAATGAATTATTCTCATAACATTTACTATGCTGTTCATTTATTATACAGGACAGGGGAATGTTTAGAGCTAATTATTTCTAGGAAGGCTCTGCAGTTACAAAATATGTGACTTTTGTATATTTTTATATCCGTGCTTCATGTGGGGGAAGGGCTGTTTGTTTTATCAGGTTCTTGCCCCTCCAACACCAAGCCTCACCACTGCCTGCAGTCAGGACAGATGCTTCCCTCAACATCAGCAGCCAAGCTGGTCTGCCCCTTTTGCAGGAGGAACCCCTGGAGTAGGTCTGGAAATTAAATTGTCCCTTTTCCTTACATGCAGCAGTAAGGAGGAGCAATGTTTCTGGTGGGCCAGAGCCCCACAATAGCATCACCATGGCCATCCCATCACCCTGTCATGAGGCTGCCACTGCTGCCAACACCTCAGCAGCTGCATCCAGGGAGAAATCCTACACTTCAGTGCCATGTCAGCCATGAGCCAGGGTCTGTTACCTGAGAAACGCCCAGAGCAGTGAGTGATGGCAGGGCTCTGTGCCAGGCATTGCTGGAGAAGCCAGACAGCCAAGTCCTGGGAAGCCAGGAGGAGATGGCCTCCTGAATGGGGAGAGGTTGGGGATGCTGTTTGTTATGCTCTAAGCACTGTATTGGGAGCCTAAGTGAGTAATATCCTTAACAGTGGTCTACCAAGGGCTGTAAATTGTCAGTTGTCAAAACTAACTGCTGTGCTGCTGCTCACCAACAGATTTATCCTGGCCATTTACAGTTGGTAAATAATTTATCCATTATTTTGAAAAATGCTTTTAAGGAGACTCAAGCCTCATGTCCATCTCCTCTCCCCTGGGTGCAGGCACAGCACTCTGCTGGCTCCCCAGCTGTGTCTGTGCCCTGCCCATGCACAGAAGGGTCATTGTCCTGATTTTCCCTGAGTGTCCAGCTACAGGAAGCAGAGCTGGCAGAAAGGTTTCAGTGCCCCCAGAGCTTAGCCCTGTTTGTTGCTCCCAGTTTGAAAGGAAGCATCAAAGATGCACCCATGCCTGTCTTTCTAAGCCCTGTGTGACAAATTATGGGTCCAACCCCCAGCTGGGGAGAGCTGGCAGAGATACCACTGACCTTGATGGAGCAATGTGAGTTTACAGCAGGAGACAAGCTGGTTCTGTGCTGTCTAATATCCTCCTTATCTTCATTATGTGCCTAATATCAATGTCCTCTTGTGGCTTCTAGAGATACCCTTACATATCTCTGGATAACTGTTACCAGAGCTAAGCCAGTGAGAGGTTTATAAACCCATGGGGAAAGATAGTTCAACACCATGTTTCTGAATAATTGATTATCACACGCTTCAGTATAAAACTGATCTTCAGTGATACCCTTTTGGCTGTGCCTCATCATCCCTTTTTGTTTTATTTTTATTCCCCAACTGAAATCTCTCTCCACCAGCTGCCTTTGTAACCTGGTAAGAGCATTGTGAGCTGCCAGTAAATGATCTTTTATTTTATTTTTCGTCCTTGTAGTGGTAAATTATTGTGTCAGCACAGAGACGATGCAGGTGACTAACCTCATAAAATGTAGTAAATGATTAATAAAATCTCAAATAACAATAGCTCCATGGGCAGATCATAACTCGCCTCTCAAGCAGCCCCATGCCTTTAGAGGATTCTGGCTGATTGCTCTGTGGGTGAGATTCTTTTTGCCATGAGACAACAGGGAAATGCCAACCTAGGAACAGCTTGTGAGCACTGAGAAGAGAAACACCAGACCCTGATGTTCAGGGGCAGGGAACTCCCCCTGCACTGAGCAGTGTCAGCACAAATTGGGGTCCCACAGGCAGGTGTTGTGCCCTAGTGCCACAGCTGGCAGAACACAGGGTCACCAGGAGCACATGCTTCAGGGCAGGGAGACCCCTGTGGGCATGGCAGGATGCTCACAGCTGTGGGTGATGGAGGGAACCTCTGCTAAACCACAGCCACGACCCCAGAGACACAGAACAACTGCTCCAGAGGCTGCTCCAAGGGGCTTTAAAAATTTGTTTTTCTCTTCAGAAAGGGACAATTACTTTTGTTAAGGTTATATTAGCCACTTCGATGGAAAGGCTGCTGGGCTGAAGCCCACTCTCAGCAGATTTCAGAGGGGATCAGGGTTTGGCATGCAGTTACAAAAGTGGTCCCCACTTACTCAGAGATTTCTGGAGCAAAACAGCTGTCCAGAGGCAAACAAGTGCTGAACAGGGGCAGACAAAACCATTCAGAAAAGCCTTGCCTGGAACCTTGCCTGCACTTCCTAGTGGGAAGCTGAACCATGAGCCAGCAGGATGGGAAAGGTGTGCACATGAAGACACTTTCTGTTCATGTTTAGTTTTACAGGATCTACAAAGCCCAGAGCTACAGAGGCTGTGCCTCAGCTGCATCCCCATCACTATGACACTCACCTCCACAGACACAGTACCCTTGCAGCACACAAAAAAATGCTTTTCTTGAACCAACTCTTTACTACCTGAAGGCAAAATACAGGACGGAGACCTCAGAGAAAGGGAAATAAACTGTACTTTTCCAAGCAACTCCAACTATTAATATTCCAGTATTGGCCAAGCACTTGTAGAGCTGTAACGAGAACATCCTCTTATGTGCTGTTTCCAGGATTTATGCACAACAAGCAATACATAAATATCAATTAATGAAGCAACTATAGAAAAATTAATTAAAACATGAGAGGATAGAAGCCTCTATTCAGCCCCCTAAAAAGGAATGACATATCACAAATCCCTCCCTCCTGCTCAGAAGAAAGCTCTCAATTCCAGAGGAAGGAAGCCATTAATTTTTTTTTAATTGCACAATACTTTTAAATTAATTCCCATAAGCACCACGATGGAAACAGCAAATGGGGGAGGGAAAATCAAAGATTTCAGGCTTAAATTAGGACTCAATAGCTGTCTCTTGCCTGCTGGTTCTGATTCAAACTCCCTCTATCCCTTAATTACCCTGAGGTGGCAAAGGTGCAGACAGCAAGGAGCAGCCTTGGCTGGGGTCCTCCATGAAGTCCTTAGTGTCAGGGCTTAACTAATGGCACCTAAACCTATAAACTTAAAGCTATAACCATTAATGCATTAATTAGCTTGAATTAAAATAACTATTAAAAAAGACAGCTGAAGGTTAAACCCCCTCATTCATGGTGAGGTTGCCTTTTTTTTCCTGTGCAGTGTTGCAGCCACAATCTGGACAAGGTTGGTTGGTAGAGAATGACAGCTGAGTTGACCCTGGCTCCAGCACAGCCACGGGATTCTCTCCACTGGCCATCCCAGGATGTAACTCATCCTGCTGGATGAGGAAGCATGGAACAAAACAGGGAAATGGGCAAGGAGCATCTCCTGAGCCAGCCAGCCAGAGCTACAGACTGTGCTTGGCAGGCAGTGTGGGTAGGCTGGAAAACCTTTTACAACCTGCTCACCCCCAGATGACATCTGTGACTGTATTTTCCTTTTTTGTGTGTCACAGTGATTGTCCCTTTGGGTCCTGCAGAGTTCTGGTGCCAAGGAGCTGCCAGTGACTGTCACAGCCAAGCACTGGACTTGAAGATCATTGGTTGCTAACTGCAAAATGCTCTGATCCTATTTTTCCTCAGGCTTTTCCAGCTGAGAGCCAGGGATATCTATTCACTTTCAGTGGAGAGAAAGTGGATCAGTGTGACTGCCTTTTATAAGAAAAAAAAAAAAAAAAAAAAAAAAAGGAAAATAGGGCAACTCAGCAATGATTTTCCTGCTTTTTCAAGAGGTGCCCAAGACCTGCATCCCCAGGGTGGTAAGCACACAGCACTAGGATAAATAAACTGCAGCAGTGTCTGCTGCACACGTCAGTGCCTTACAGAAACACTGGTTCAGGGATACACAGGCAGTCTGTCAAACACACACACCACACACTCACTGCCTGTTATCCCAGGGACTGCGAAGGTTGGGCCCTCATAACACCACCAACCATAATAACACTTTCCTTTGCCTGCACCCAGAGCTGAGATTCTAGAGTGCTTTCCTTCAGGCAGCACCCAGTTGACTTTGTGTGCAGCTGGAGGTTTGCCCAGCTTGGTTTGAGCCAGCACTTCTGGAGTTGATCAACGTTGCTCCCACCCAGCAGCTTAAGGTGCTTAGCAAATGGCAGAGCTTCATCTGACTTGCAAAATACAGGATATTTTACAGCATCTACCTTAGAGCTTGATGAACAGATGCAGATTTTCTAAAAATCACTGTGCATTTTAGGCCAGGTGTCAGGAAGGAGCTGCTGAAGGCACCAGCCTCCATGCTATGCCTCATCCCTTGCTGTCCCCTCTCAGACAAAGGTCACCTCTGCCTTCCTAACACTTTCCCTCCTCAATAAGGAGATGCTCCATTGAGTTATTTTGCCTTCTGCATTTATCAAAAATATAATCCGTTAGCTGTAACGGGTCAAAATACTAATTTGCACATGTCTGGGGTTGCCTCCTTGAAGCTCCTCACAAACAGTATGAAATCAATTCTTACAGTGAGCTGGGCAGGTCGGTGCCTATATTAATGTGTCTGTATTCCCACAGATGATTGAGGATGATGATCAGAATGTACAGCAGTGCAGCAGGGAGCCAGTCAAGATCTGGGGAAGGCAGTGGTTGGGTCAGGACCAGAGTTCAAGGTCACCAGAGTCCCCAGCTTAAATAAGGGTGTAACCTAGGACAAGGAGTCCCACCTGCTGTAGCAGAGTGGACTCAGCCTGTGGCTTTATGCCCAGACCACACGGACTTGCCCTTTTCCCTTCTTTCCAGCCTTCCAGCAATACTTAGAGCTGTGCTAACAGCAGCTGGTTCATCATTCTCTCCATGCTGGAAGAAGGAGTTCTGCCCAGGGTCATGTCTGAGCATCCTGGTGATCAGTGAGCACCACCACGGCTCTGTCTTGACCAGGGACCTCGATGCCTTTGCTGTCTGCAACTCCACCTAGCATCAGCTCCCACACCAGGACAGGGCAGGGCATACAGCCCGTTTCCTCATTTAACAGAACTTGTTAATTTTTCTCTTTTATAACCTGCAGCATTATCAGCAGCAAATTACTGCTATCGATAACTCATTAGCAAATAAAATGAAAGACAACGCTGCCGACATCTGTATGAAACCATGTCTGAGTGGCTCTGACTCCTGCTTATTGGGCTTTTAGTATTCATTAAGGCTGGTAAACGGTATGTGTTTAAAATGCTGATCTATGCAGCATGTGTTGAACTCTCAATCTGCATTAGCTGAGACAGCGGCTCGTACCAGCTCTGCTGCCTAACCAACTTGATTTATCATAGTTTCCTAAGCCCTGTTTATGAGGCTGTTTTGTTTGTAATGACTTAATATTTTTTTCACGTGGGAGAATTTATCAACATCTGTGCATCACATTGTGTCGGGTGTCCGGGTGGCCTTGGCTGTAGTTGTAGAGCAGAGCCAGGGCAGAGTCCCTCTGCTGGGAATCCTGTGACTGCTTTCCAAATGACAGCTAATTTAAATCGTCGTGCTTCCTCTGGCCATTTGTATCAGAAGAAGGAAAAACAGTTTATAATTTCCTCTCCTGTCCTTTCTCTGTCTAGTTTAGGAAAAGGAGTGCAGGGCTGTGGGGCTGGGAAGCTCCCTGCCACAGGCTGCCAGCCAGGTCAGGTGGCAGATAAAAAGATGGGTTGTACATCTGTACTGATAAAAACTGATATTTGTGCACGTCACTGGGCACGGAGCAAGCGGGATGTTGTTCTGACATTGACTCTGTCCTCTCCAACAGGCTTGACCCTGACCAGATAAGATGCTCTGTGCTGTTCTGTTTCTTATCTCTAAAGGTTGCAGCCCCATGACATCAAAGATACGCAGAACTGTTCCTTAGAACAATTATCCACAACATTTTCATCTGGTGCCCTCAAAAAATGGCCCACAGTCTTTCAAAAGCATGACTTCAGATACTTTGTGCTCAGCATGCTGTTATTAGACAAAGACTGGGCATCTTATTCCGTCTTAATGATATCCTCAAGCATCTTCCAGTGGCCTCTGGATCTCCTCTGGTCTCCCTTTTGCAAATCAGCTCCCTGAGAAGGAATTTCCTTATAGAAAAAATGTCTCTATGAATTTGAGGCTTTGTTGGTTGTTTTTGTTTTATATTCAGCTAAATAAATATAAATATTTTAAAGCAAAATATTAAAACATTCGAAGCTTTCTCTGATATGGGATTACATCCAGCTTTACCTGGAATACGTGTGGTTTACTACTTACCTGTCTCTGAGGGTGGAAGGTGGACATCACTGTCTCCAGAGAGGCTGGGATGGAAAGGTAATTGTAAAACACTTGGGGTTAGGGCACACAAGTCCTTGTGGGCCTTGCCATAGCTTTGGGAACTCAGATATGAACCCAAACTACTGGACTCCCCATCATGTTTCACTGCTAGGAAATTTCCCACTTCCTGGGAAATTTCTTTGGCTGAACCACAGGCAAAAAGCAAAGAAGATGACCATTCTTCTGACTTGGAAAAAATCAGGTTTTGATGTTGCTATTCAAAGGCAAATAGACCCACATGAAAAAGCCACCTCTGAGCTACACAGAGCAGCAACAGGGGAATTGGGAACCAGGGTGCTGCTCATCCAGTTTCTGATCTCCTCATGCAGCAGACCAGTGTTGCAGCAATGGTAGCAGTAGTCCTCTTGTCAACACATGTTACTGGGTCACACAGCACATTTGTTTCCAATTTGTTTATTCCTGGAATTTGGCATATAATTTTTCATCCACAGCATCTGTGGAAATTTTTGTTAGAAGGGGAAAAGCAGTGAAAAAGATCCACCAGTCCTGGATTTGATTTTTGGCTTGGCCATTAACTCAGGCCATCATTATGGAAACAGCCACTGGGTTGTCTGACTTGGTGCATAAAGACTTGCTGTCATAAGGGGCTGGGGCAAAAATACAGGACTTTTGGGGAACATCTCCCTGTCTCTCCATCTCTCTGCATGTAAAATATCACTAAGAATACTTCTCTCCCAAGGTTGAGCTGACTTTTATGGTTTTACTTGGAAATCTTGAAAGGGGAGTGCTATTAAAGCACAGAGAATGATTATTAACTGATGGAGAGGTATTTTAATGAAATATGCTGGCAATGTTCCCTTTACTGTGCAGTGCCAGTGTTAAATAGGCTGCTTGAAGAGCTGCATATCTTTGCTTTCTGAGTGAATGGCTGAGAAATAACCAGAGCTGCTTCCCTCAGTGTGTTTGTTGCTGGGTCATTCTTCTTTCTTGCCATCTCTCCTTCAACTCCTCCCCAGTAAATTCAGTGTCAGCTCAAAAGCTGAAGGAATCCACAGCATTCCTCTCCTGGGTTTCTCACTGCTGGGAAGCCTTTCTCTATGTGATCCAAAGAGCCCATATTCCCTTTGTGTAACCAGACCCAGAAACTCAGCCAACACTGACTCCCCAAAGCTGTCACTGGGCCCAAATGCTCCTTGGTATCTGTTTATCTGTTTGGTTTATCCCACCCAGGATAAATAGTGTGGGGATGCAAAGGGCATCAGAAGAGATTCAGAGATGTGGCTTTTGCCCATGATGAGTTTCTTGGAAAGCATCAGTGGCACTGGACACAAAGCTGAGCTGGGGTCTGGGACCATCATCTGAGTGTGGGGAGATCCCTCACCCCTCACCCTGAGCAGGGAGCTTCTTTGTGAGGTTTGGGTTTGTTGCACCCCAGTGAAATTAGTTTTGGCTGCAGAAAGCAGAAGGAGGCAGTGATTATTCACAAAGGCTGATGACCAGACTGGCCACAAGTGGCTGAGCTCTCTCCAGCCCTTGAAGCAGCTGTGCTTGAGATAGGAAGCTGCTGCAAGATCTCCCCATGAGCACGTTACCAGATACCATTTCCTTGTGAATGACCTTCTGTGCTGGAGTTGGACCAAAATGTGATCTGCTGAGAGGACAATTCCCCTGAGTTGTCCTCATCCAGAGACAACACGTCCTCACAGCCAGTGACTGCTGTAGACTGAAAATGCCCCTTTGCAACCTGGCCAAATATTCCTGTGTTATAGTCACGTCCCCCCCATCAGCAGGGCTAGCAGGCATTTTCCTTCAGATAGTTTTTCCCTAGATTTGCAGAAAAAGGTGACTTTGGAGTTCCAGTTTGTCCTCCTAAGACCTTCAGGTTAGCCACAAATTCTGGATACGAGCTGGTATCTTCTTTGCTCACACTAGTCCTGCTGAGTGCCACAGAGAAGTGAGAACCAGCACTTTGTTTTGTGGCAATCTCCAGCAGTTATCACATCTCCTGGCATGGGAATTAGGTTGGCAGTTCCCCCCGTGTTCACTGAGCCCCTGCCAGTGTTCCATGTGAATGGGAAACTAAAACAAATCCTAAAACCCCTGTAAGAAGAGATTGCTGTGGGAAAATCGACTTCTGCAACCCAGTGCTACCTTCGAGGAACACAGCAACAGCCAGCCAAAGACACCATCTGTTTGTAGTGGAACATGTAAATTTACATCTATTTCTGAATCCTTGCATTATGAAACTGGAAATGTCTCCTGCAGTGTGCTCAGGACATGGAACAGCATGGAGATCCACTTGGTGTTTGAGCCCAGGACACGTGGAGAGCCTGCTCACGCTGACATTAGACATCCTGCACCAGGCAGCAGGAACCACTGCAAAACTTCTATGTCTCCCAGAGCCTCTGCAAAGCTCCTCCAAAGAATTCACCAGGTCTCACCATGGAAGAGTAGCAACCACTTGATGAGCCAGTTTCCCATATTATGTATCTGGTATTTCCAGTGCCTTTTCCCCAAAAATGGCTGGATTTCTGTTTGTGAGTCATTCAGATTTGCATCAGTTAGAAGCCTCACTGAACAGTTCTAATTTTTGCTTCTTCTGTTATCTTCCAGTGGTTCACCTCATGCCTCTTTTCCTTCTCTCAATGCCTGTTCTTCACACCAAAAGCATGACTTTTTCATCTCCAAACTTCTTTAAATGTTTTTTTAAAAACATTTAAAGACTTCTTTAAATGTCAAATGTAGGAATGCCTGAATCTCTGGACAGAGAGGTCATCCATCACAGAAGGCCAGCACCCATGGCACAGCAGGCAGAGGCTTTGCAGATTGTTCTGGGCAGCCCAGAGGTGGATCCCACTTACTGACCATGGGCTGGAACCCCCTGATTTGGAGACCAGCTCCAACTCAAGGTTAACATGGATCCTTGATCTGTTAAATCCCAGCCTTTGGGCATTACCAGCCCCTGGTATTGGTGTGTATCAACACAGTGAATATACAGTGGTCATCCAACAGGGAAGGAATTCCTTTGGCACATTTTCTAGCCCACAAAGGCCTGAGTCCTGGTTGAATTTTCAATGTGCTCCTGTACGACAAACAGTGATAAAGATGTGAAAGAAAGGAAACTCTCACCAGAGTGGGGAGCATTTACATGAACTGTTCCAGAAATGTTAAATACCATTGGCACAGAATGACTATGGTGAGGTTTGGAAGTGTGAATATCCTTATCCTTCAGTGGCCAAGGTGTACATTTGCTCAGCCATGTTAAAGGCTATTAGTCAAGCTGTGTATTAGAGAGCTCTGTCTTTCCAATGTAACTTCCCTGATCATTTGTCTCACAAAACCACTGCACCCTACCCTCAATTAAAGTTGCATGGAGCCTTCAGCTCTGTCAATGGTGTAATTTGCATTTTCCTTGGCTTGTGAGCCTTGGGGCTTTGTCTTGTGTTATATAGGATATGCTATACAACAACTAGCCTTGAACCAAGACAACATGTGCTTACATGATTGTGAGCTATTTTCTTCTTCAAAGCCTGACTCGTGTACTCCAGTCCCCTTCCAGTCATTTAGCGTGATTCTAGCCTGTGTTTTCCAGAATATTTTGGCCAGCCACACAGCTTTGGGATGGGAGGAATATGTCTGCTATGACCATTTGATACCAGTCTTCAAGCTGGCAGGGCTGACTGAGAGTAATATAGGGCAGGTGAAGAATCAGCTGGGTCCTTCAATTGTCATTCTGTGGTTGCCTGGCATTAGCATTTTGAACTGAAACCAATTTTATTTTTAAAAAGTTTTTTATTTTAATAGTTTTAATGCATTAGCTGGATGCTGTGAAACACTTTCAGCAGCCTTAGTATATTCTTGTTGCTTTCTGATTTTACAGGGTTTGGGCTCATTCCTATTTATTAATGCTGCCCCTTGGATAATTACAGCTCTCCTTCTCTGTGATCATCTCTGATCATATTATAATTTCCTTTAATCTTCATATGAAACTTCCTTAGATTCAGGATCCAGAATGAATTTGAGTATTATTGATCAAAATAATGTGCCACATCTTAAAAGAGCCCTTACTACATGGTGTATATTCTTGCAGCTCATTACAGCAGAATCACTTTGAAATGCAGTCTTGTCCTCTTCCCTGTAATGGGAAGAAATGATATAGTCTTGATGATACTATTGTTCCCCCCTTTTGGTGTAGGATTAGCATCAATCAGCTGGACAGCATGATTGATTTTCTAATTAATAAGGCATTTGTACCAGCTTGCATAACCACACAAAGCTTAATGGGTTCCCTACTGTATCTGAAAACTGGTTTTGTGTGTGTGAGTTTACTCCTGCACTTGGGAAGGTTTTTAACCAGTGGCAAGGCTAGTTGTAGAATCCTTTGCCTAGAGCTCCACAGTATAGTAAAGGATTTAAAACATGTTTCACTAATCACCACAACCAGATTTAAAGCTTATTTTGAATGAAGGCTTTTGTTCCAAGGCTCAAAAACAATTGAGAGGTATGGGAAGAGGAGAATTAATGTCCTTCAAGGTGAGTTCAAAATACAGTTGGTGCAGCACTGCTCCACTAGAGCACTGGAGTGGGGGCTGCCCAGGGGCACTGCCCTGCCCATCTTAGCATTACTTTTTATCATTGTTTGATTTACCCTGAAACAATCCCTGGGCTATCAAAATGACCCATCCAGTTTTACCCCGAGCTCTGTGAGCTCCCCTAGGAGACTGTCTGTCACCCTGAATGCTGTAGCAGCTGTGACCTCAAAGGGATGCTTGAGTTAGAGAATTCCCAGCCCCCACCCTGATCTCCTAAACATCAGAGATGGTGGCCAGGACAGGGAAAGGCCAGTCAGTAACCTTAACTCTGCCCCATGCCAGGAAAATCTGAGTCCAGCAGCCACAGACACAAGACTGGAGGGTCATAGTGTGACCTTGTAGTGCCGAGGAAATGGGGCATGTCCTTGGTGAATAAATAAGCAGAAAACCAGCAGAGAGCTGTCCCACTTCAAGCACCTATTCTAGGCTATTGCAGCTAATTGCTGTGACAGCATAAATGATTTAGGGTGTGAGAAGCTCCCACCTCACCCTGCTGCTTGTAGCCAGAGGCATGGCTGCATCTGCAGCAATGCACCTGGACCACACTGCATGCTGGATTCCATTTCCCTGGGAGGATGGTGATAAACCACCAGGCAGAATCTGAGTAGAAAGAGTTTCCTGCAGGACCTGGCTGCAAGAAAAACCCTGGCTTGAGAAATTCTCATCTGATGCACCATTTTCTTGGACATGTGGCCTTCCTACACTGCCAGACCCGGGGGAGCAAAGCTGAAATCAATGAGAAGAGCTGGAATCTCCTTCAGTTCAACTTTGATCTGGCTGCACTGAGAAAATTATTTAATTCCCATTTTGCATCGTCATGTCTTTCAACAAAAGGAGAGAAACTGCGGGCTCTGCTCCTGGTATGAATCTCCCCTTGGTTGCACAGTCCCCAGGAGCATAAAGATGAAACAAAAGCTAAATCTTGCAGGAAACCCAAACTAAACGAGGTCAAAAATGTTCCATGATTTTAATCTACCCTGTAAATTAAATGCAGTGCAGATGGGAGCATGGTGAAGCTTCTTCACAATCTTTTGCCCTGGCTTATACTCCCCCAGCCCCCTTGCACTAAATTATAAATCTGATGGCAAAAGCTATGCATCAGCATGGATTTTGGCCCCTAGCCCTAACATACTGTCTAGAGAATGAACAAGCTTCACAGTGTTAAAATAAATAGACTCACATGCAAGCCTGGGATGATTTAAACCAGCTCTCAGTGTGAGAAACAGTGGCCACCCATGTGGTAGTTCCAGCATCTGGGACAGACAGCCAGGATGGCAGCTCACAGGCTAGGGGTGGGATTGAGGGGGGGGGTCACACCACTCACAGCTGCCAGGAGAATGAAAATGTAAGGCTTTGGGGTAAAAGACAGTGGGAATAATCTGCTGTGTGAGCTGTGCAGGCTGCTACCAACCACCACGCACAGGGCTGGGGGATTCCCAGCCTGGCCCAGCTGATGCACTTTATTCCTTGAATAAAATATGCTGGGTTGGAAGGGACACACAGGGGTCACAAAGTCCAGCTCCTGATTTGGCCAAAATGGTGATACTGGTTTAAAAGGAGGTGGTACTTCCATTAAATTAAGAATACCCCAACCTGGGACTGTGCTAATCTGAAGTGATTTATTGCATGTAACATGATGGCATCTCATTCTCTGTTGGGATATAATGATATATATTTGGAGCTGCATGTTACATCATCCCTGGCATTTCAGGCCAGTTTTGGCTCCCAGAGGACAGACTGGTTTGCTGCTGAGGACAACCCCATTCTACACCAGCATCTCCACACACCTCAGAGCTGCAGTTGAGAAAACAAACTCTCAAAGCCTTTTGTAAAGCAACATTCCCATTCACATGATATAGAAAGTTATGTGATTTCTCTACCTAGGATGAAAAAACAGCAACAACAGAATTGTTGCTAGAGAGCTCTGAAGGTAATGAGGCAGGACAAACTGAGTTCATGTAGCAATATTCCAGAGCAGAGGGACTTCGATAGGAATGCTCTTGGTCAGCTGAGACTGTGCAATCACTTTAAACCCCCAAGGATGAGGTCTATACTAAAATATTTCAGCCCTCCTCAATGAGGTTAGAAAAGCACACTGTTAGAATGACTCAGCTGATGCGTAATAAGGGAGGAGAAGGTGGAGCACATGAGCTTTAGATTTGTACCTCTGTCATGAGAGACTAGTACAAGCCACAGGCCTTGGGAACCTTTCCTGTCCTGGTGTCCCAGCTGAGCAGAGTGAATTTAGGGGCTGGAATTGCCCCGTTTGGCAACAGGCAGATGCCTCCCTGGCAGAGCAGTGAAAAGTACTGGGTGTACTGAAGAGTACTGCCCTTGTTCAGATGCTGGAGGAGGATTTCCTACACTTGAATTAACCTTGGAGATTTTTCCAAGCTCTGCCAAGGCTGCTGCTGGAGGTGGTCAGCTGCAGGCACCTGCAACCCTGAGACACAGCTTTGCTTTGAGAAGAGCAAAACCCCATCATCTGGGCAGGCTCCTGCCTCCTTTCCCTTCACCTCTCAGCCTCCTGACACACCCACTGACTTTTTACATCATGTATTGTACAATACACCTGTCCATCTTGGAATGCTCAGATTTTTTCTGGATTGGTCATCTTTGATTGGATCACGATGGGATGCTGGAGCACCAAGTGCAAACATCTTCTCTTGCAAATTTTTAACTGGATTCTCATTTAGATTTCATATTTGTCCTATGTTTTATCCTTCTGGGGAATTTGTCATCCCTAATTAATCTTGGATCATATAATATCTTGTGTAACCACCTTATTGATTGTTCTAAATATGCAATCATTTATTATTTTGCTTACTCCATTGGCTAAATGGCATTTCATTTTTTGAGACCAGCTCATCCTTTGCTCATCAGTTCAAAATCACTGCAGTTATTCCATGAATTCACAGATTCATTATATCTTGTTAATAAAAGGGGATAAAGCTGTCTCCTGTAAATAATTTTATTTCATTTGGTTTCCCCAGAATGGAGAAGGAGATGAAATATTATCCAGGATTTCCTAAGCAGGTACACCTCTATTTTCAAGTGTTTTTGATCACTTTGAACTCAAGTCTGAGTGGTGAGAAGTGACAGTGAGCACATCTCTGCTGCACACTCAGCCTGTCCATCCAGCAGAGTCGGGGCATGGGGAAACCCCACACAGTGCACTCAAAGTGGGACAGGAGCATCCCCTGGTAGCAGAGACTGTTCTGACTGCTTCACAAAACCTGAGGAAAAAGATGCTGGAAAGCAGATACCTCTGATCCTCCCCATGAAGGCAGAGTTATGTCATTTGGACATCCATTGGTTTAGTGCCTGTAAGTAAATATTAGTACACTAATATGTTGCATCATAACTTTTTTGTTTTGTTTTGTTTTTTCCTAAGAATGTTTTCTCAGTGAAAAGTGAGGCTTGAGTAAAGTCCCTGGTGGCTGACAGCTCCACTGTGGCAGCCCCAGTGCTGTCAGAGCCACAGCACTTTTCTAAGTGAAGCTACAGTCTGTGTTACTTAACTCAAAGCTGATGGTGGATGAGAAGAGAGATGATTTCATCCCAATAAGAGAAAACAATCTCACTTCTTATCTGTAAATACACTCATCAAATTTCCCCTGCCCTCTCTGTTGTATTACACAGCTCATGCTATATTCCAGTTTCTGGCAGTGAAGATGTAAAACATTTTGATTCTCCATCCTCTGTCCAGGAATAAAACCCTGCTGGGTTCAAGCACTGTGTGTGCCTGGGATGGCCAGGTGCAGCCCATATCACCACTGATTCTGGTGGTGTTACAGAGATCTCTGATCCCCAAAATCACCCTTTTCCCAGCTCTTCCTTGTCCTTAGAAATGCCATTGCCTTTGTGCTGAGCTCTACCCATAATATCTCTGACAACAAATGCTTTGGGAAAGTGACTGCACTTGGTAGTGGTGGTAGAGTGTTCACACATAGAGACCTGATCCCAAATCTGTTGCAGCAGTGGGGTTATTCCCACCAGCCTCTGCTGGCTGTAGTTCAGGAGGCTTTTTTGGTCTAGGGCCAGCCTTTCCCTAGAAGGGGATATTAGCTTTGAGCTGTCTTCTTCTGTTTTTCAGAAAAAAATCTCAACTTTAAAAGTGAAATTACTTAACTCACTCTGTCTCACAGATCAAGAAATGCTACATCTGTTGTTTTCTCATGCAGCCCATAGCTGCAGAGAGGACAGATTATCCAGGGTTAGGCAAACCCCATCCCTCAGCTGGAGAGCAGAAAGGCATTCCCATCACTGCTGGAAGAGTTAAGGATGGAAGTATCTGAACAGCTGCCTGCTTCAAGCCTCTGGCTCAAGCAGAGATCAGAGCAAAAATTTCTCATTTCTTGTGGAAATGATAAAAGTAAATAAAAATCCAAAAACATTTTGTTAAAGGCGAGCTAAAAGCAAAATAGAAAGCTTTATAATTATTTTTTACTAATTTACTTTAATTGAATGCTCCTACATTCAGTCTCAGAGGCTCTCTTGCCACAGCAGCTGAGAAGTGGGGGCCAGAGGTAACCCCAGCTCACTCTCTGCTCTGTGCTCAAGTACTCCCCAAAACAAGCACAAGTATTGAGAGAGAGAGAAATGGTTTTCAGGCAATATTAAATAATTTGGAAAGCGCTTGGGAACTTGGGAATGATTCATGCTGAACAAGGTGAGAGAGTGTCAAATTTCAGGGTGGTTGTTTGACTTTCGAGTCTCAAAACGAGCGCTATTATTTTTAACATTATTCACTGATGTCATTGTAGCAGCTGCTTGAAAGCTGGTGGGGTTCTAAATGACCTGGGAAAAGGGGAATATATTCAGGTGTGTGGCACACCAGGGGCTGGGGATGCATGGCTTGGTCAGACACCCTGTGGCATGAGGGGGTTAATGGTCCATGGCATGATGCCTGGGGTAGGAGAATCCTCTGGCACAGCATGGACAGGAAATTTTCAGCTGCTGTTTGGGAGGAAAGCCTGAACTTGCAGGGATATGCAGTGAGACTCAGGCTCTTGTTTTCCCTTCAGTCACAGAGAGATGTGGCTCACCAGCCTTATGTGGCAACAGCCATGGGAAGGGAAGGGCAGAGGGAAGAGCTGCAGGAAAAATGCCTCCAGGGTCCTTCTCTCTTGGATCGCCTCCCCCTCTCACCCCTGAAATATTTCAGAGGAAGGTTTATCTTTAATTGCAGAACGTTGTGCGGAGTCTCTGTATTATTAAAATGACTCCTGATTTTCTAGGGGTATTCTGTTAATTAGTAGGTTTCTCCTCCCAACTAGGCTGTAAATGGAAAGAATACATACTAAACCGATTGCCCTACTTATGCAGCTACTCGGAGGAATGCTAAGATGGATTAACATGCATAGCAGAAGGCTTATGACCCTGGGAGACAGAAGAACCTGGAATAACCTTAATATCCTGTCAACTTGCATTACTGAACCTCAGTGAACAAGAAGAGCCTATTTAGCAGTCTGTCTTGGAGGAAAAAATCATATCTTTTATCTGCCTTATCCTTCCCTCTTTTCAAATGGAAGTGTTTTTTTTTTTTTTTTAATCTCTCCTGAATTTGTTTTTATGAAGCATAATAAAGCTGTGTCACCCCCCACATATCCTAAATAACACCCCCACTGCATGGAATGGTTTGGCTCTTGAGAGGTGCCTTTGTCTTGCTGTTGTGTGGTGAAAACCATCTGCACCCAGCTGGGCAGAGGATGCTGAGCTGACCCAACCTGCTGCATGTGTGACATCAGCAATGTCACCTCTCTGCTCTTGCATGCTCTGTGTGAGGCACCACCGTGCCTGTGCTGGGCAGAAGGAAGGTGAGCTGCCTTAAAATTGTGTAAATCCTCCCTTCCAAATATTTTCTTCTCTTCCACGAATTGCCATTGTGTATTTCAGACCAGCCCTGAGCTGAGCTCTACCACCCAAATCCCAGATATTTTACTGTTCCAAATCTTCCCAGTCTGGGTGTCTGGGTTCTTCTGAATATTTGATCCTACTGGAAAGATGGTAACCATCACACCCTTCCTATCAATGCACATCTCAGCCCTTCCAAGCCCTTTCCATCACATGAATAACTATTAAGGATAGCAACACTCTTAATGGAATGTTCATCCCCTCAGACCTCTGTTATACATTTTACACCTGAGAAGATCACTGGAGTCCATGTAGCTAAACACACCCCTTTGTGCTAAAGTGACAGCTTAAAAGTCCCTTAATTGCCCCCATGCTGGGGACAACCCAGCCCTGGTCACCTCTTCTGGTCCCAGGAGCATCACAGAGGGGGTTCCTGTGCTGGAGGAGTAAACTTCGATGGGAGATGCAGCAGTGCTCCCATGGCAGGCAGAATCTTCATCATCATTAATTATTCCTCCCTCCTTCACCTTTCCACTTGGGGTTTAGCTCAGCCTTGATAGAAGAGGGGTTATTTCTTTAACGGAGGAAAAAAAAAAAAAAAAAAAAGAGTCAGAAATGCATCTCACAATTACAGAGTTCAGTCTAATTAGGACTGAAAAACACACATGTAATTGCCTTATGTGTCTGCTCCTGAGATTCCCTTTCAGTGTTAAATACGTGTGGAGCACCTTCCCTGACAAATGACATTTTTCTTACAGCTCACAGGGAGCAAAAGGAGAGATCCCTGTGCTGCTGCCCCTCAGGAAGGTCGGTTCCTCTCCAGCCCTGCTGCAAGGCGCATTCCAGAGAACTAGAAGCAGAAAGTAGCCCCAGGGTTTGGGACAACTCCTCATGCCCGTGGAGGGAGAAAACTGTGCTGAGCATAGAAATAGGTCAAGGCTGAAGCAATGCATCCTCCAGTTGCTTTGCTTGCCTCCCTTAAGGAAACACCAGAAGCTTCATTTCTATTCAAAGTGAGGGCCTTTGGGCTCAAAAGGCCTCATAGCAAATGCATAAGGAGTGAAAGCAACAAATACAAGTATTCCTCCTGTATGAAGGAAATTAGAGAATATAGTGAGGGGAAAACCTCATCTGGGACACATATAGTATTTATTCCAGCTACATTTTTCAAAAGCAGCAATCGAACTCTGCGCCTGCTGAAGGATATAATTCAGTTCTCACTGAGGGAAATAGTAAAATTCTCATTTAACAGGATAACTGCTCCTAGCCCAGCCATTGCTTTCTGCCTCTGGGTGCAGTGATCCTGCTTGGGCTGCCCATCCTCCCCCTCACAATCCTTGTAGTGTCCAGTACCAGGGAGATCATGGTCCAACCTTGCCACTTTCCCAACATGTCCTTCCCCAATGGAAAAATGCACCCATGTGTCCCAGCAATATGCACTAGCACTGCAGAGGATGTGGTATTAATTTACAAATATATATATATATCTGGAGTTACAGGATGTGCATGTTCCATATGAGTGGACTGAGAATTCAACCCCCCGTCATGACCTTAACAGCCATGGAGAAGGGGTAGGGGGGATGCAGGATCCAGGACAAATGTCCCAGCACTTGTCCCACAGTGGCAGGAGAAGGGGACTGTGTGGGAAGAGGCAGAAGAAATATCAGAACCCAGTTAAAAGGTCAGCCAGGCTCTCTCAACCCTGAGTCCTCCCCCAGTAAGGAAGTGATAACCTACTTTACATCATAACCTGTCAAAAATATAAACATGTATCATCCAGGATGTGTCAACTAAAGCCAGAGAGAAAAATGTCTCTGGGACTCAGCCAGACTCCAGGGAGTGCCTGGCTGCAGTGCCTGAGTCATGCTTGCACATTGCAGCACACATATTTCATTTGAGTCCAGTTGTCAGGTTTTGTGTTTATTGTGTCTCACATCACACAGGTGGGGTGGTGGCATTGCCAGGACACAGTTATGGCATTGCCAAGGGTGTTCCCATGGTCTGGCAGGCTGGTCTGGCACTGAGGGGTGAGTGGTGGCATAGCTCACACCATCCTGGGTCGAGAGCTGACTGCAGCAGGGTCTCACATTTATGCCTGAAGGTCCAGAAAACTGACACAGTAGAGAGAAATAATAAAAGAAAAATCATAATAAACGACGATGATGCAGAGCTCAAAGTACAAGATGTCAAATGGCTTGTGAAATTGCCTACGAGACAAAGGAAGAAGGAAAAAGATGAAGAAACTTCTCTTGACTTTGGTTGGTTAGAAAGGTGAAGAACTCAACTGTTGATTCAATAAGGTTTCCTCCAGCATCTCTCATAGGTTTTGTACCTGCCCTTTCTGCTAAGATCACCTTTAAAGACCTCAGAAGGATGATGGGAAAACCCTTTGTGACAATTCACCCTAAGAGCATCATTTTCTGGTTTATTCTCATTTCCATTGCAGCTCCAACCAGCAGAACTATTGCTGGACCCTTCACAGGGAGGGGCATGTGAAGCCCACTTGTGGTCCTATAAAATTGCTGGAAAAATTTAGAATGGCAAAGAGACCCTTAGATGACTTTTCTCCTTTTTGGTTTTTTTTTAAGGTAGTTGTTTGGCAAGGAGGGGCTGTGCACACATGGAAGCAGAAACACCAGAGCTGCTGGGAGACAAAGGAAAAGAGAGAGAGAAAAGGGCTGAGATGAGGGTGAAGCTCCAGAGACAGACCCATCTTGGCATGCTAGTAGGCAACTAAATAATTGAAAGAGTATTTGCTGTCAAGTTTCCATGTTTTCATAGTGTCCCTTATGAAAAACACTGCACACCATGATGCTATAAATCCTTATTATCTACATCTTCACAACCAGAAGCTTCCCATTACCCAAAGAAGGGTGAATCCCATGAGACACATTAACGGTATTGAAAACTCCTCCTGCTGTCTTAAACCTTGATTAATCAGCCTTATTTAGTACATGATAGTGGGATAATTGCAGTTGTCCCTGTATTTTTTTAAAAGTGCAATAAGTATTTTAGCATCTGAAACTCTATTTTATTGTCACACAGATATTGATGCTTCCTGGAAAGCCTTGTGAAATCCTCTGCTTGGGGATGGTTCCACTGCTCTGTATTTTCAGGGCACATTATTTAGCTGGGGGTTCCTGTCTGCAGCATTTTTAGCAGGAGAGCAGGATTGCTGCTTCTCACAAACCCATCTGTTCCCGCTGCTCATTCACAACCTGGAGCCACAGTCTCCTGTCATCTCCCTGTCACTTTGGAAAATAATAACTGTGGGAGGACAATATAATGGATTGTTCACTGGCGTATTCCTAGATATTAAAAGTACAATTTGGGGGTTGGTTCCAGAAAAATGGAAAATTATTTCATATGAGTTTAACATAATTATGAGCAAATTAGGCCTGATCCTCATCTCGCTTGGGTCTACATTCACTCACAGCTCATGGAGCTGGCTGGTATTTTTGGAATGTGAAGTCTTCTGTGACATTTTATATGACAGAGGTAATTTGGAGAGAAAAGGTCTGTAATTTTTTCTGTGCTTTTTTTTTTTCTTTCCTTCCTTTTTGGCTTTTTTTTTTTTTATTTCAGTAAACACATGCAAAAAAAAAAAATCTTGCAAGAATTTTCCACAAAACATTTTGTGTTTTCTTGAGAGCATATTGTCAGGCAACAGAGGAACACAACAGAGGCAATTTGGGCTGAGGGAGTTGTTGCCCAGATAGTTTTATGTCCTCTAAAGCTGCCTTTGTCCCCCTGTATCGTCAAGGTCCATCAAATTCTGCTGCTCCGACTGACTGCCAAGGGAAGCTGCGAAAAAATTTTTGCCAATGATGCTTTGCATGAAAAAAAAAAAAAAAAAAGGAATTTCAGCAATTATTATTTTGGTGTTATTAAAAATAGGCTTTGGATAAAATACTTAGAGAAGAACTAGGCTCCAGTGCTATAAGCCAGACAGAAAGCATCCTCTCTCCTTCCCATTGCTCTTTTTCTCCACTGTGAAAGTCAGCATGAACAAATCTCCCCTTTATTTCTCAGGCAGTATTTTCTCTTTGAGTAAAGATATAAGAGATCACAGGAAGGTAAAAAGGTCCTTTTTCAAAATTGCTTTGGCTTTTCCTAATGTTTTATAGTCTCCCATTAATATCATTGGCCAGTGTCCCCTGAGGCCTCAGGAAACGCAATGACAGCAGCAATGATCTTCATGACTGATGGACTTTCTGGCAGATGCTTTTAAGCACCAAAACCTGGCAATTGTGGACCCAAATGTGCAAACTGAGTGGTCCCCATGAGCTCACACAGCTGTCACCAGGGCCCAGCATCCCAATGGAAAGTGCTTGTTTAGGAACATCTCCAACACTTTGGAGTATAAAGTGGTGGGGAAAAACCTTTTCTGGTGATGGCACCTCCTCTCTTTTTGCCATTTTTATTCTCTTGTATTATTAAAAAGAAAATTGTTTTCAAAATTTCCCACCCTTTTCCAGCACACCCCAGGAGGTGGGAGCTCATGCTGCCTGGAGCACATATCCCATTTCTGGGATCACACAAACCATGGGTGCAACTACAGCTCAGGCAGGCTTAGGGCAGTAAGATGAGCACTGAGTCCCAGGTGAGGGTGGATGTGGCTCCCTGGATGTGCTCAGGTCATTCAGCTGTTGTTTTAGTGGAGGTGATGATCATCTTCACCTGCTGAGTTATTTACAACTGATTTTTCTGGGAAATAAAAAGTACTTCAGCCTTTAATAAGTGCATTGCTTTGGGCTAAGCATGTGGGCACTGGGGACAGAAAACAACCAGGGGAATGCACCAGCCATTCAATGTGTCTCAAGACTTCAGGCTGAGGACAAAAAAAACCAAACCTGCATCACCAGAGCTCACTGCTAAATGATAACTTAAGCCAATTATACATGCCTCATTCATCTTTTAGATAAGAAGCAGAGAGAAATAGTTTTTCTATTTCCATAATCATGGCACTTACTATACAAAACGTGATAATCCATAATGAGCTAGGAAGAGAATCAAATGAAGAACGGGGTCTTTTGATGACTTGCCAGTTTTCTGTAACATCATTCATACAGGTTATTGACACAGGAACAATTTTTTATCCTCCCTTTAACAGGACTCCCACTATTAGAGCCTGAAATATGGCAGGCACAAATGTTTGCAGGCACATTTTGGTACCTTAATTTAAGATTTCCTCAGATTTACAAGTTCTTAATTGTATGTACAAGCCAGGTGCCCAGGAAATAATGTCATGTGCAAACAGCTGCAAATACTATTTGTGTGTGATTGGAAGCTGGTCTCCAACTCTGGCCCTCAATAACCACAAAGTGGGTTTTCCTCTTCATGAAACACACTTTGTCACCCTTATTGGCCAGCAATGAACTGGAAAAAAATTTCTGAGGCGCCAACTCCAGGCGAGAATTTGAGATGGTTTTACAAAGTGACTGGGAAGAGAAAGCCAAAAATTTTGGAAGGAGACTTGTGGAAGAAAATACAACTTAGTCTGAGTTTCCTAAAACTTTGGGAAAAAAAATTTAAAATACTGTGGCTCCTGGAGTGAATTGGACTCCTGTGTTTGCAGCTCTGCAAGGAAGAACATGCACTTTGGCCACTTCAAAAAGTCTGTCTTTTGGGTTTCCTTTCTCCCAGCCCTTTCCTTTGAGCCCAGACATCCTCAGCCCTGGCAGAACAGCCAAGGTATGCAGCCACGTGATGAATATCATGTTGCCAATAACATGTCAACTTTATCTCTCTCCCAGAACACCAGAACTTTTTTCCAATAAAACACTAGTTTAATTTTAAAAAGACTTCTTCAGCTCTCACATTCATGGGGGAAAAAAAAAAAAAAAAACACAAACTTGTGAGGAT
Organism: Certhia americana; assembly: GCA_018697195.1. NCBI lineage: Eukaryota > Metazoa > Chordata > Aves > Passeriformes > Certhiidae > Certhia > Certhia americana. Next base: position 9,822,347 of record CM031865.1, on the reverse strand, counting down.
TGAGGAAGAACCCTGAATTTATCATTTCCATTAAACTTCCCACAGTTCTTTAAAGAGCTTTTTTCTCTGGATGCTGAAGTGCTCCTGTTGGAAGGACAGGGCTGGACACCTGTGTGGCCATCGAGTCCCAGGGTGGGAGGAACCAGAGTGATGTCCCCTGTGCCACCCTGGGGACTGGGCTTTGTAACAGAGCCACCATGGTGCTCCACCCCAAAAATGCATCACCCCAGTGGCCCCCTGGCAGGCAATATGATGGAAGGTGAGTCCATGAGCGTCCTCCTCAGATTTTTCTTCATTCTTCTCTTCTTTTTTTCAGTTTCTCAGCTCACTCGATTTGAGGTTGGGATGCACAGTCTGGGAAATATGACAGCAACAAGGGACTTCAAAGTCTTTTCCTGGTCATTACTTATTGATTGCTTCACAGAGAACTCCGCTGGGACTGAAAGGAGGACAGAAATTCTTTCTGAAAAGCATTAATCCCTCTTTTTTAAGGAGATTGAGTTAGATTTTTCAGTTTTTTCAAAGTAGAAGCTGCAGGGGTGGAATTTTCTTCAGTTGAAACATCTCAGCTAGAGCCATTAAGAGATGGACAGAGGGGAAAATCCTTTCCAGAATTTTTTTTTTTTTTTTTTTTTTTTTTTTTGACTGACAGCTCACAGAGGGTCCCCCTGCCTTCCTCAGCACTGATGCTCTCATTGCTGAGAGGGGGGCTGGATTTTATATGAATTAAAATTTGAGAGTTTTTGCCCATCAGAGACCAGGTCAGCATCAATTTGCAGTTTGTACAAGTTAATACTACATCACAAGAAAATTCAATAGAACAACTTTTGTGTGAAGCCACCCCAAGGTGTTTTGCAAATAAAACACAGTAAAATGCCATGTGCAGGGTCTGCTCTCTACCAAATGATATATATTAATGGCCTAAACAGGAGGAATATTTATGCTTAAACCTGCAAGCATTTATTGGTTTTTATTTCATCCTGACCATGGTTGAAATACAGGTTGAAAGAACAGCCCCACACCAGCGAGGTGTCCCCCAGCCCAGGGGACACCCTTTGGTTGGGGACACAGAACATGAGTGGTTTAAAGCACTGGCAGCACCTTGTGTAAACATCTGGGTTTTAAAGATCACACACTGCTGTGTAATGCTCATCAAAATATCTGCTGTGAGGGTGGGGAGGCCCCAGCAAGGCTGCCCAGAGAAGCTGTGGCTGCCCCTGGACCCCTGGAAGTGTCCATGGCTGCACAGGGCTTGGAGCAACCTGGGATAGTGGAAGGTGTCCCTACTCATGGCAGGGGGTTGGAATGAAAGATCTACAGCCCAAACCATCCTAAATGAAAATAACTTTCCATCACAGAAGTGTTGGAGGGGAGGGGGGTTGCCCACAGCTGCTGGGGGCAGAGCTTTCTCTGGCACACCTGAACACACTGGCCTTGGGACAGCCTCGGCTGGCAGGCTAGAAAAGCATACAGATCAGAGCAATAAATAAATCAGGAGTGATAAGAAATGTGGAGGAGGAGGAGGCAAGAAAGGAACCTGACAAAGTTCAGGGCTAGTGCAGGGTGGGCATTTCCTTGACCAGGATAACAGAATACACCCAGGCTCCTTGCAATGCCTTGCTGACTATTTCCATCCAAGCCTGGTCCAGAGTAGGGTTGATTTTTGTTTTTTCCCTCAAAAAGCAGATCTCCACATCTTCAGTGTAGGCTGTGGGATAAAATCACTGCCATTTTGGGAGTGCAAATCAGCTCTACCTGCCATGGAGCTGGCAGAGATTTATCACTGTCATTTGGCACACCACTCATAGATTAAAGGGGCTTGTCCTTTTCACTTCACTTTATTTACGATTTTCAAACAATAAAGCATTCAGGGAGAAATTATGGCTCTGTTAAGCCATAGATGTGTCCATGTTCATGCCCCATAAATGTACCTGAGGGCTGGAAGTTCATCAGTTCGAATTCAGGAATGAATCAGAACTGAGCCAAACAAATATTGGACCTAGACCAGCTTGGGTTTATACCAGCTTTACAAAAACCCCTTTGCTTTGAGACTTCAGGCAAGGTGCAGCCTGCTTGTGTTCCAGTCTGGGCTTCACACAACCCAGTGTTGCCCAAATTTTTATGAATTTATAATGAAAATTTAGTGAGGCTGTGTTTTTCAAGGTTGTTTTTCCATGTTGCTGAGTCCCTGTGCAGCACTGGGGGTGTGCAGGAGGGAGCCACAGCAGGGGCACATCTTTAGGGCTTGGAGCCCCACATCTGCCAGGCCAGCAGCCAGCCTGGCCTTCCTGTCTGCATGGACGTGTTTAATTATCCCCAAGGGACTGGCAGAAAAAAAAAAAAAAAAAAAAAAAAAAGGAAATAAAAGGACAGTGTGTGCTGAGCCCTGTACTTGTAAAGAATCTCTCAACAGCCTCCAAAAGTGCTGAGCTGGCATGTGTTTGTTTGCACATGTGGGTCTCCATGGAACAGCTCTTGTTCTGGGAGGGACAGCTTCTGGTGTGGCTTCAGCAGGGAGAGCTCCTGCACTGACATCGACCACATCCTGCCTGGGTCACATCCTGCTCTGGGCATCCCTGCTCCTGCACAGCCTGAGCCTCGACCTCTCCACCCAGATATCACAGCTGTGCTTTGCTCCAGCACCCTCCTGTTCAGTCTGAGGTGATGCAGCTCTCCAGAGGGGATGCATTCCATGGGGTAAGGACAGGGATGTGACTCTGGCTGGCTGCAGAGCCCAGCTGTGGGGACAGGGAAGTGCCACCCCACAGAGCTGACACGGGGCCAGGATAACTTTGTCCCCGTGGTGCATGAGAACAGCCTCACGTGTGAAGGATTCAGTTAATGCTGGACCAGCCTGGCACGTAGAACATAACACAGTGTGAAACCAAACAGCTAAGGAGAGCTTGCAATTTAGCACCATGTTAATTAATATAACCTTTAAAAACAGTTTTCCTCAGCTCAGACCTGCACTTTGGCTGCTCACCCAGGTTGCCCTCCCACACCCCTCAGGTGGTGACAGAGCCACACCATGTAGCACTGACCAAACTCACCCCAGTGCTGCCAAGCCACAGCCAAAAGGACACAGCCTTGCCCTCAGGTACACCCTGCTGGGTAGGTTTAGGAAGCCAGAGGTTGCTATTTTTCCCACTAATTGGTTTTTTGTTTTTTTTTTCCCAGCAGACACTGGACTCCCAGGGACCACCTCTCTTCAGTACTCACACCACTTTTTTTAGAGGGCTGGACCAATCCTGACTGCCAGCTCCTTCCTCCCACTGCCTAACACACCCTTCCCCCTTTTGCCACGGACAGTCCCATGCCTTATGTGTGCCTATTCCCCCTGCTAGAAACTAATTTCCTTAGACATAGAGTATCTGTCAAAAAAAGAGAGAAGAAATAAAATAATGTGACAGGTTAAAATGTGGATGGACTCATCACATTACTCACACAAAGGTGAGCAGGAGCTGGCACCCAAATACCAAACAGCATATAGCTCTAAATATCCTAATGTATTTTAGAGTGGTCATTGCTAATTAGCACTTGAATCCAACACCCTACTTAGCCTAATTAGAGACATAACAAAAACCTGTTTGAGCTCACATTCACATTGAATATGCAGATCTCTAGCATCCAGCACTGCCCTGCTCCAAAGACCAACAGCAAGCAAAGCCTCTCAGCATTCAGCATGGATGAAAACTGGTCCCAGCATGGCCCTAAACTGGTCCCAGGAAGCTAATGTGTTGAAAATCCGCACCATTAACTCCATTAAAATGCTTTAAATGTAAATCTGAAAGGTTTTGATGAGAGTTATGGTACCGGGGGGAAAGAAGGCAAGCCCACAGTTTAGGAGATACTGCATTTATTTTTTGCATCTTAATCCAGAAGATTTTACAGTCTAATTTAAACCAGGAAACAGAAGGAAGATAAATGAGGAGGAGGAATAGCAGAGAAGAATCATTAAATGGTTTAGGCTGGAAAGGTTGTTTAAAGGCCATCTAGTCCAACGCCCTGAAACAAACAGGGACATCTTCCATTAGACCAGTTTGCTCAGACGTCTGTCCAGCCTGACCTTGAATGTTTCCAGGAATGGGTCATCCACAACCTCTCTAGGCAACCTATGTCTGTGTTTAACAGCTTTCATCACAAAAAAAAATTCTTCCCTAACCTTTTTTTAGGGTAAAACCATCCCCCTCCTCCTGTCACAGCTTTCCCTGCTGGGAAGTCTGTCTCCATCGTTCATACAATCACCGAGCAGAACCCAACGAACAGGTGGCTGTGCCAGGGCTGGCACCAGGAGGGTTAGAGGCACCCTGTGGCTCTGCAGAACTACCAGGCCAGTCAAAATGGGTGTCATTCCCAAACCTGGCTGGTGTTAAGGGAAAACACCCCTGCACATCCACAAGGCATGAAACAAACGCGGAAAATCCGCCCTTGCCCGTGCGCAAAACACCTCATTTCCAGGGATGGATTTAGCCAAGCACTGGGGGGATTTCGCTGGGAATGGAGAGAAGGGGTGCTGTCAGCTCCATGGAAACCTGGCGGGATGGGATTGGCGGCCGTGCCCAGGCTCAGCAGCAGCGACACCGCCGAAAGTACAAGCACTGTTAATATTTAACACGGAGCAGGGACGTGGTAAAACCTAGCAACCCCTCGGCAGTGGTTATGCAATTCACCCTTAATAGCTCGGAGGGATCCAGCATGGTCTTAACACCTCCCCTCCCCCGGTTCTATATGTGAGGGATTTTTCTTCCCTGTTGCTAAACCTTAAAGTGAGAGGAAACAAAGAAATCACTATTACATAATACAGACCTACAGCCAAGTTGTATTCCTGCTGTTTTGGAAACGTTCAGGGGAGGGCAAATCGAAAGCTAAGAAGATCCATGTGACAGGATCCTATTTTTTTCTTCATTTCTTCTTCCCTTTTCTTATTTATTTCCCAGTTAAATACGTTCACTTTCCCCAAGATCTGTTACACCTCATCTAATACTGAGAAATCAAGTCAGTTGGGCCTTTCATAGTGATAATTATTGGCAGCAATATTATAATTATTTCCCACAGGTCTACAAAATGTTAAGTCATACATTGTCACAATTGCATCATCTCTGAAAGAAAAAATGAGGTTATTGAGAGTGAGTGTTTGCTTTGGGTGTCACACAAGCTTTGCACACCCTGCACCCCCACCAGGCCAGGGTGTTCCACATCAATCCATCTGCAGCAACGTGGGCTTACATCAGCAGTGGTCTCACTTGTGGAGATGCTCAGCTCCAGTGTGAGGCTGGCTGCAGAGGGAATATGGGACTCCCTGAGCCCTTAGAGCATTTTGGGGAAGCCCCAAGTGCCCAGGATGGCTGGGCTGCCACCAGACTTGGTGTCTGCAGGCCAACAGTTGCTGTGCTACAGGCATGCCCTGGCTCTGCTGTTCATTCTCATGTCTGGTAGCACAGCAGAGGCTGAGGGAGGATTACTTCTGGCACTGAGTTTCTCAGAAGGCATCTTCTGTGTTTAGTTTTGGCTTTGTTTTAATGTTCCTGAGCACAGTTCTTGGCATCTTACCCAGACAGGGGACAACGACTCAAGGAGGTAGATTACCCCAAAGCTGCTCAGGATCTACCAGAAAATACCTCCCTAAAAACCATCATTTTTGTAGTCAGTGGGCTGTCCCTTTGAAAAACACGGAAAAGAGAGGGGCTGTTGCTCCTTATCAGAGATTCAGCTTTTCCCAGGACAGCTCCAAAGCTGGTTTGGTCAGAGCCAGGGAGCTCCAGGTACTGGGAGGAAACCTTGGCCAAGATCAGACAGGGAGCTGCAGTGGTACCTGGAGGGGGGACTGCAGTCACTGGTCTCCTGCAGGATGCTCCACCTCAGGCAGGACAATGCTCTGCATTTCCTTTAGCAAGCCCTCATACATCTCCTCCTGTGCCTCAGTTCTCTGAGTGTAACGTTGAATCAGTATTTCCTTATTTCTTGGAGTTGCTGTGAGAATACACACAAGCCTGTAAGCTACTCAGTGTACAAGGACATCTGAAGTTCGCACAAAATAATTTAAAACACCTCCAAACCCCAATTCTCAACTCCCAAAGAGTACAACTACACTTTTCTTTCCACTTCATGTTTTTCCCACATGGAAGAGGGGCCTTCCATTAGCCCCTGAGCCAAAACCCTTGGAAAGATCTTAAAAACAAGATAATATATGTTGTGTGGATCCTTTTGCTCTCTTCTGTTAGCTAGCTAACCACCCTGGAAAAACAAGCCATAAATCAATTGAAAGCTTAACCTACAGTCTGCCAATCTGAAACGCAGACACTGCCCCAGGAATGTGACCACAGCTCACTAAAACAATAGGAAAAAAAAAAAAAAAAAACCCAAACAATTCTAATTCAGCAGAGCTGCAGAAGCATAGGGCAGGCAGCAATCCCCACGAGCCCACATCACCTTAAGCCCACAGTCTCCTCCTAAGCAGTGAGGTACAGAGGGCTCTGGTTTCTGGGTGAAGATGGGTTTCAGCCTCCAGCTCAGCTGGAGAGAATTAAAGCAGCTCATGCTTCTCCTATAAAGAGACTGAGGGTCCCTAACAGTGAGCTTTTCTACTTTTCCTCTTTGTTTTAGGCTTTAAGTAGAATAACGGCTCTTCTAGAGATTAACTGGATTTTGGTTAAGGCACCACTGCTTGACTTTGTTTTCCAGGACTGTATGCCTGCTTTGAGCACGGCAAGAGAGCTTTGAGCTGGACACAGCCCATGGTGCCAGGGCTGCTGGCTCCCAGTGTATCCCAGAGAGCTTCCAGCAATCCCCTCAGCATCATCAGGGCTGCCCAGGGGGGTGGTGGGGACACAGAGAAGGGACAGGTCTGGGTGAGAGCACCTGCCCTGCTCAGGGACAGTGTATGGAACATCACAGGAACTACAGCCCAGGCTGACATCTGCCCTCCAGCAGGCTGAGGGGTGGTGCCATAGGACAGTCTGTTATTTCCTTGCTTCCTTGCATGAAGGGGTGCATCAGAGGGATGGCTCTCCTCAGAGACACAAAATGATCTTTACACAAACACAAAGACTTTTAAGGGCTGTGAGCCTCTAGATAGCTGCAATACTCAAAGCACTTTTATGACCAATGCAGCAGTGCAAAGAAAATGTCATTTTTAAACGTAACTGTGTCCTCAGTGAGGTTAATGTATCAAATCGGGTCCAGTCTCCAGAATGAAATCCTGCCCAGATGACCAGAAATTAAGAGGAATAAGGAAAGAAACCTAATGAGATTGTGAACTCAAAGTGAATTTATGAGCTCTGACCACAAAGCAGTATGGAACAGTAGCAAGACACTCATTAACAGCTTGCAGTTGCTAATGGGTGACTATGAGAGAAAGTTTGCTGTAAATAAATGCTAGTATTGCTTCAGGACTTCTGATTTTGTAACTGGGGCTCTTGTAAATCAACATCAGAGCACAGCAAGCTGTGGGATACCTGTTCCCAGATCAGGCCAGCTGGAAATGAAGCCAAAACCAACAAGTTTCCCAGACTGGGGGTTGCAGGGGCTGTCTGGGGGAAGCAGTGCCTGATGCTCCAGGCTGCCCTGTGGAGTCCTTTCATTATTTAGGCAGAAGAAAGAAACACCCCCTTCTCCCCTCACTTGTGCTAGAAACCAACCCTCAGTCAGCCAGAGAAGTGGCCTGTGTTTTTAATACCTTTTTTTGCACTTCATTACTGGGGGCCTCGAGCAAACTCTGTCATCAGTGATGACATAAGGAATAGAAGCAGTTGCAGGGCAGTATAAGTGAAGGGGAAATTAAGCCATTTAACACACGGGCAGGAGACGTGTGTTTGGGTCGAGGCTGGGATTTTTTTCTAATTAAAAACCTGGAGAAAATCTCTTTGCCTCTAATGGAATAAGCACCAAGGCAACTTTATCTGGCCCACGGACTCCCCCCCGCTACCACTGTCTGCTGTAAGAAAAGCAGGAGGGAGGAGTGGGCGAGTCTGATTTCTATGTAAAGATTGTACAGCCAGACCTGCCCTGGAGCTGCAAAGCAACCAGACACTGGAATCCAGCCAGTTTTGTGTCGTTTCTGCAGGGCTGGCCAAATGTGCTACTGCTATTTTGGCTTCATCCGCTTCTTTCCCCTTTTCTAGCCTAATTGCTATGGCTCCTTCATTTCTGCTTAATGGAAAGGGTTAAATAGTTTATTATACTGGAATTTGATTTGCAGAAAAGAGCTTTGATGTTTTCATGTTGCCTGTGACTGGCATAGCAATTGTGATTTTTGCTGCCATGGTTAATATTTGGAAATAATCTTTAACTATTTATGCAAACACAGCTCGCCCTGTCCTTTCCTGTGAATTCCTGAAGTCTGTGGAATTAACCCTCACTGCTGCCCCATGACTATTCACCAGGCTTTCTGATCTGCTTTTGTCGTGGGGTGATGGAAAGTTTTTACATGTCAGGTGAGGTTGGAGATAAAGCATAAGAAATGCTGTGCTGCTGGTGTAAAATTATTCCTCACTCCTTAGTCTGAGGGGACTCACAGATTTATTCAAAAATACAGGAGGAGAAGTCTTAACTTGTGAACACAGGAATGAGATTCCTGTTCTCATCAAGGAGAAAAGTGCCCTTACCACACCAGTGTGTGGAAATTGGAGTTCTTGGCTGGTTGTGAGGAAACCAGAGTGATCTGACAGCAGGGGGTTTTATTTCCATGAATTTGTTGTCCTTTTCTTTGGAGACATGTCAGTGCTGGGTATGGAAACCAGGGGTCTCACCCTGGTTTAGGTAACACATTATCTGTAGCACAGTGTCCATTGCCTGGCTGAGAAGCAGGGAAGACCCCTCCTGTTCAGCAGGATGAGAAGACTGGATGGAAAATTCCTCCATGCTCAGATAAGATTTGGATTTTTTTGATTTGGAAAACAACTAGTCCTATTTCATGTCATCCTGTACCACATTTGCCACCTGATAAGGTGTGACCCTCAAAAGCAGACACTAGAAAGCTCTTTAAGGACCTTTTAGCTGTGGTGTTGGTTAATACAGAAAGCTAGAAGATGGAAAGGAAGAATTAGAGGTCTGTTGAAATCTTCCACAGCAGAGATGCTACAGCTAAACACTCACAGACTGAAAGATATCTTGTTTGGAAGCAGAACAGGACCTCATTCTCTTCTTCAAGTTGTGAGCTAGCCTGATAACGATTTCAACCTAAATATTCCTTTCAGAATATGTTGGGAATAAAACCTTTGAAGCCAGTGTGGGATTAACTCTGGATGTTGCTTTGAAACCTGACATTATGATAGAGACAATCAGAAAGGAGTGGTAGGCTTGGCAGAGAAGATGTTTGCAGCCCTGCTCAGGAAAGAGTGGGGCTGGAAAATGCACCTCTTGCACAGGCAAGGTATCATGCTGGGTTATTGCAAAAGCTCATTTATATCCTCTCTTTTTCAATGTCCTGTGCTGGGCAGCTTGGAAAGCGCATTAGGACAATGCAAAAATGGTCAGACAGCATCTTCCCAGCTGCTGGTGACCTGTGACATTTTGATTTAAACCAGCCTCATTGGACCATTTGTTAAGAATTCTACAGCTTTTTGAATTTATTTGTATTTCTGGTATCCATAATATCTTGTGGCAATCATGGGTGGTTTCCAAGGTGCCATTGAACATGAATGGAGATACAGGCCAGTCCTGTTTTGGTAACATTGAGCAAGTCCTTGTAAATACTTTTCCACCTTAACCAGAGAGCAGACATCAAATGTGATCTGGCTGGACCCCAAAACAAATAAATACTGCTGATGTTCAGAAAGGAAACACCAGTTGTCCTTAAATAGTCAAGCATTGTTCTCTGACTTCCTGCAATAATCTCTGCCTTTTTACCCAAAAAGATTCCTAACTCTTGGGTCCAATACTTCTCTGGTGTCTGCCTACTGTGTGTTTGCAACATTTGTGATTTTTACCCTTTTTCTCTGAACAATCCTGTGCCTAATACAGAGCACGTGGCATTTGGTGGCTCTGGAGGATATGAAGTGGATATTCCATGTCAAAATATCCATGAGGTGACACCTGTCTATAAAACTTGATGTCACCAGTCAGGTGAGTGCCAGGGAGACACAGGAACTGGAGCTGCTCCAGTGATGGGGCACATGGGGAATGTGTGGCCATGTCAGCAGGGACAGATGGGGTGATGAGGACAACTGGGGACTTCTCTGTTTAATCAGCAGTGCCTGAGCACTGACAGCAGCTCACAAAGGCTACAACCACTTTTGGGGAAATCAAGGTGATGAAACTGTGAGAGGAAAGTGTGACTAAGGTGGCAGAGCAGCCCAGAAACACTTGGAGTGAGATCCAACGTGGTTGGGCATGGAGGCTTAGCTGAAGGTGACCTGCAACAGCTGCTCAAAAGCTACAGAGCAATATAAAATAGGGAATATTGCAGTGGCTGGAGGATGGGGCTGGCAGCTCTTGTACCTGATGGGAAGGTGTTGCCAGCAAAGGGGAGGCTGAGCTATGGCAGGAGACACCATGATCACAGGAGATGATGATCTGAGACACTGCCAGGGTGAGCATCCAACACCCTGTCAGAGTAAGAGTTGTTCTCTAGAGCTGTCTGGGAGAGAGGAGAAAAAAACTTTGGTCCATAGGGCACAAGTCCTTGCAGGAACAGGGCAGTTTGTCTATTGCTCCAAGGTCTGATCCCAAATAAACCATGGATAAACACCTTTTAGGAGCTTCAAGGCACAAAGTAAAGCAAGAGGGAATCCTGTGTTCTAATCTGCCACCTGTATTTTTCTTCTGGAACTTGTGGAGTATTTTCCCATTTTAATTATCCTCTTTCCACCTAGATCTTGTTCTTCTCAAAATTAGTGACTGTATAAAAATGGGAGGTGAGACACAACCCCATTAACTTTTGCTGGTGATTCATCTGTAAAAGTCTCTGCACATTCAAAGGGCTGTGATGGGTTAGAAGCATGGAATCCTCTTCCCCAGCACCTGGTCAACTTGGGTGTTAAACCTGCACACCTTTTTGTGGCAACTGATCCCTTGCTGAAGAAGAATTCATCCCACATTTCACTTTTGCTGAGGAGCACTGACCCAAACCTGTCTGGGGAAATATCAGGAGCTTAACCTGGCTCTTCTCCCCAGTTTTGAAGAACTTCTTGGGACATCCCCATGTGGACTCCAGGGACACAGTGCAATGGCAGATAACAATGGATGTGTGCTACTGATAAATTGAAGAATCTGCCACCAAAATATATTTGGAGGCTAATTTGACATTTTGCTGATGGGTTTTCCAACCTGCATATCTTATTTAAGTTATGCTTACAAATACACCGTGACCTCTGAACACTTCAGTAATGGGTTTGAGCCAGGAGTGAGTTGTGTTTCACTGAAGTAATTATTTATTCACTTAATGGGAACTGATGGTTCTGCTCAGCTGGGAGCTTTACATAATTAAAACCATGGTCCCTGCCCCAAGAGGCTTCCAGTCTGAAAGATGAAGCAAAGGCTGTGCCAGCAGAAATTGCAGGAATCCTGTGTGCTCAAACTGGAAGTTCAAAAAATTACATTAAAAAAACCCCAAAAAACCAAATCCAAACAAATGTGAGCTCTTTTCATGCAACTTGAGACAGGGCATTTGGGGCTACCATGTATTTAACAGAGGTTTCTGCTGTTATGGCTGGAACACTGAGAAAGAGATGGCTGCTATAGGTCAGAGGTCTTCCCAAAAGCTGTAAGATAAACTCAAACTTGCAGGGGAAAAAAAAAAAAATATACATAATCCTGAAACTATGCTCAGTGTAACCTGAGGAGAAACATTGCCCAAACTGAAGCTGCCTCCCTTCAATCCAGCCCAGGAAAGTGTGGGAGCCAGTGCCAGACACCTTGCTCCAGGCAGAGCAGCATGGATCAAGGAGTCCTGAGCTAGAGCAATCCTGACATACAGATGTTCTGCAGCTGCCAGGAGCCACTGCTTCTCCCCAGACCCGAAGAAGGGCTTGTGTTCCTGAAAGCTTGTCTGTTTTTTTACTAATTATGTAATTTAGCATAATAAAAGCTGTTACCTCACCATACAAATCTTGTGTCTCTTTGAATAGGTTGGCACATTTCCTAATAGAACCAGAAACTGCTTCTTAAACAGAAGTTTGACCATTATTGTTATTAAAATAGGAAAGGAAATGGAAGCTCGTTCACAACAAAGTGATATTTATTGCTCAGTTTAATTGCCTTATGTAAAGCGCATGACTGGGGATTTGAAGGGGCTGATTTGCAGTTTGGTCACCCTTTGAAACAAAACCACTCAGGGTGAAATTGCATGTTGTAGCTCAAGGATTGAAATGGCTCAGGCAGCTGAGAGAGGAATACAGCAATTACTTAAGCACCAGCAAGACCCCTCAGACTGGGACTTTGTGGCTCAGTCTTTGGGATTTGTGCAGGTTTTATGGCCTTAAGACAAACAGGGAATAGTTCAAACAAGTATTTTCTGCCCAGCCCCTCCCCAGCAAGTGCTGAACCCAACATTTTCCACGAGTTCAGCAGCATTGTGCAGGGGGGTGGGAACTGCCCTGATCCGAGGGCTGTCAACATGTAATAAACCCAGCATGATGGCAATGAAAATATTTTGTTTTTTGGATGCCTGGAAAGCTGCTTTCAGAAGTGGCTGTACTGACAGCATAAGTTCAAGGGCTGTGGAGGTCTGCCTCCTGGGCACAGGAGCTCATGGTTGTGGAGAGTGGGAATTCACCAGAGGGACACCCTCTGTGCACAGTGATGACCAGGAAAGATGCCCACACAAACCAGAACCCCATACTTCAAACAACAACAAAAAACCCCCACCAAACCCTAAAGACTCCCTAGATATCACCAATATTCTGCCATGCCAAGGGCTCCCAGCACAGCTCCTCTGCAGCCAGGAAGATGGGACCTGAAGGCTTTCCAACAGCACCATGGTTTTCTTTAAGTGGCATCTTGTTTATTGAAATGCAACTGTGAGGCTCTGAGCTATTCCCATAGCACTCTTAGTAATCAGCCCTGGTATGTTGAAGGGCATATTTGTCATGTCTCAGCCAGTCTCTCAGAGAAACAGTCACAGGTCATGTTAGTTACCTAATTTATATATCAGGAGCTGCAGGAATGAATCAACAGCATTTTTTTGTATTTTTCCAGACAGTAGCTTGATATTCCCGGCATGCTGATCCCTAGGAGTTCCCTTGCTTTTGTGATCATTCTCAGTCCCTCCTCATTTGGCTGATGCTGCAGTAATTCAAGCAGACAAATGTGCTGTGAGCACAGAGAGACAATGTCTCCCTCCGAGATGAGTCCCCCGAGCAGCTCCTGTGTGTGTGCAGCCCGTGGGGTGAGAGTGTCCACACATCCACACTGCGGGATCATCCCAAAGGAAGCAGCACCCTGTTCCCATGCAGACAGAGGTTATGGAGTGGAAAGAAGCAGTGGTGGACTCTGTGAGCTCACTCTGCTGTTGCACACACAACAAGAGTGCAACTCCTTCAGTGCAAGTGAAATCCATGTGCTTGAAACATATGAGGAAATTTTGGCTTTGGAAAACAGGATCTGCCGGACCTGCACCACTCTGACTGGGAAGTGATGGAGTCACCATCCCTGGACGTGCTCAGATGTGTAGATGTGGCACTTGGGGACATGACTTAGTGGTGGGCTTGGCAGTGGGGCTGGGTTAATGGTTGGAATCGATGATCTCACAGGTCTTTTTCCAACATTAATGATTCTGTGATCCTTATTCCATTAGACATCTCAGGGGGTAGCAAAAATGAAAGCAGAGAGCTGAGGCAAGAGGCCAATACCTCCAGTACCAGCCCATCCCAGTGCCAGGGGCTGCCCAGCACTTCCACATGGATATTCCTGCTGGGACTGAACATGATCCCATCTGGGAGATTTCAGGCAGGTCTTGTCCAGCATGCGAATCCGTGTTTGTTTATTTCTCTCTGGCCATATGTGTTTGGGGAGGAGGATATAGGAAACTGTTCCTGATGGAAGCAATATCTGTAACAAAAAGCAGTATCTGTGCAATTCCCTAAATCCCACGGGATCCCTGAAGAGCCAGTACAGTGCCCAGGGAAGGGGACCCTGGCTGCAGAGAGCAAAGCAAAGAGCAAATTCCCAGGCTGAGGGCTGTGGGGTGACCGAGGGTTCCCCCACACTGCTTTAGGGGTGTCCCTGCATTCCGGGGGCTGCACGGGTGGGTTTTAACCTGGGATGTGAGGAGGGGAGCAGGGCAGGGCTTCCCAGCAGGAATCACCAAGCAAAGAGGAAGATGTTTTACAAAGATCCCTTTGCTCCAGGCTGGCAGTGAAATAAAACACAAGGCTGTGCCCCCAGGGGCCGTGGGAAACACGGTCAGGTGGGGAGGGGAGAAATAAATCCCAAAGGCACAGCCTGCCCTAGTGAGGAAACACAGAGAAGCAAATTATTAACTTGGGGTTTTTGGTTTTTTTTTGTTTGTTTGTTTGTTTTTTTTGTTGTTGTTGTTTTTGGTTTTTTTTTTGTTTTGTTTTGTTTTTCTTTTTTTTTTTTTTAATTTTTTTTGTTGTTTGTTTTGGTTTTTTTGTTTTTTTGAAAGACGAAAGATCACCCATTAACTGTTTCTGGAAAATACTTTCCAAAGCCTTTTGTGCAGCAGTTTTTCTTAGAAGGGCTCCCTCAGCACCCCGGGCATCCCAGGCGGTGTCCGGGGAACTCGGCTGGAGAGGTTTGAACTTGAAATCCTTTATGTAACTTCGACTGTTCTCTTGATGGAGTACCTGGACTTAGCCCAAACCTCAAAAGCAAGTTATAGCCAAATATTTTTGAGGTTGGTAATGAGATACCAAAGCTTTACTTTAAAGAAAAAAGCCGTGTCCCAAATTCCCCCGCAGCCTGTGGGGCTGGGCATGGCCAGGTGAGCCATGTCCCCCAGGTGAGCCATGTCCCCCAGGTGAGCCCAGAGATCACGGCTTCCACTGCTCAACAAACATTTGGGTGTTTCTGTCGTCACACACCCACAGCTTGGGCTTAATCGCGACAGATCCTGTCCTTCCCTGCCCGAAATTCCTACTTGGCTCCTGAAGTCTCCCACTTTCCAGGTGTGACCTGCAAAGCCTCTCTATTTGAATGAAATCCTGAGAAAGGGTGAATGACTTGAGATCTTCAGGCTCTGGTGCAAAGCAGCATTTAAAAATCAGCGGATTCCCAGGGAGAATAGTCAATTAGCAACTAGATGCCCCCCCCCCCCCCCCCCCCCGCAAGGGAAAGGGTTAATTGCTTTAGTTTCCCCCTGATGCTTATGGCTAGTGCCAATCAAATCTGGAATGATAAGAATAAAATATGATTGAAAGTTCTGGCTCTTCCAAAAAGCATATGTTTTAATTAAATTGAGAACTAGCTGGTTAATCAGCACAAGGACTAATGGTCTGATTAGCAGGAAATGCCTGGTGAAAAATAGACCCTCTGTTCGACTGGGCTGGGGGAGATTCATGGGCTGGGGACACAGCCCAGAGCTGGGGGAGCTGCCAGAGCTTTGGAAGGGCATCCAGGCTCCATCCGAGGACCTCTCGGGAGCAGACACATCCCTGATCCCGAAATATGCCTCTGGGGGGATGGGGAGAAGGGAAGGATGTCCTTGAATGGAGCTACCCCCCCTCAAGTGTGTCCCTGCTGAATGCCCAGTGGTGGAAACCCTTTTCAGGGAGCATCCCAGGGGGTGAGGGGATGCCAGGGGGGCAAGTGAAACCTCTGGTCTCAATTACCTTTGAAAGGGAGAGTGCAAGGATGGGGAAGACAGGATTACAAAATCAATTTGAAATTTACTGTGTCAAGGGGGGAAAAGAAAAAAGCCAAAACAACAACAGCAAAAAAAAAAACAGCCCAGCATCATGCAAGAAATAAACTTTTAAAATTAAAGAATCAATGGAGAAATGTCCTTCTAGCCTCCCCTTCCCCCACAGTGCAAAGCACAGGCTGCCTTCTGATTAAAGCTCCGCCTGGAGCATTTTCGGTGGCAGGAGGCCAGGAGAAAGCTTAAGGTGCTCTCTGCAGTTTAAGGTGGAGCTGTTTACTACGCCTTCCCCAGCAACATCAGGTGTGGCCACCGCGGAGCAGCATCCTCATGCTCACACGGTGACATCCCAGACACGGTGACAGCCCAGACACGGTGACAGCCCAGACAGACAGACCATGGTGGCTCTGGTTTACAGCCCAACATGAGCAAAGTCAGGCTCTCTCTGCCAGAGTATCCTCGTGGGGTTCTGTTTTGCTTGCAGCTGCCTGCGGTGGCTTTCACCAAAAAAATGAAATAGGGTGTGAAGTGAGAGCGAAGGGGAGCAGGAATAAGATGTGCCCCACTGTTAGGAGGAAGTGTCTGGGATGGTCCTGCTGATGCCTGCATGCTGGGGTTTGCTCAGAGCTCTGGGATTCAGCCCCAAACCCTGCAGAAGCCTTGTCCTTGTCCATGGTGGCCTCCAACATCCCTGCATTCCACAAGGGCCAGTAAACACCCAGCACTGCCCTGCTGCTTCTTGGGGATCAGTGCTATGGCATAAACACCCCCAGAAGCACCTGGAGGAGGAGAGGTCTCAGCCTGCCAAAAGGCAGGAGGGCACCTCTGTGTCAGAACAGGCTGGGGAGCAGGAAAGGGGCGCTGACAGGCAGCTGACGCTGAAAGAAGGAGGTGCTCCAGAAACCAGGACCAACACAAGCTGTGTCCAGACCTGTCCCAGCCCCTGCTGTAGAAGCTATGATGGCTGCTCTATGCCTTTTCTCTGCATAAGAGGATATGTGAAGGATTTATCTACATAAGAGGGTGTTCAGTGAAAGGTGATGGGTCTGGTGCACACCAGAAATGCTTTATCCCACCCAGCAGCCCCAGCCTTGCCAGTGAGGGAGGGAACTCTGGAGAGCCTTGTCCCAAAACCACACGGGTGCCTCTTTAAAGAAGCAATTTTGGGAGAAGGCTCAGCTGGGCCTGCCTATGGACTTGAGCTGCCCTTGGATCAGCCAAGCCCCTGGGGACTCCCTCCTGTCTCCACAGAGGGACAACACATGGGAAGGAGGTGCTTCTCCTGGTGTGGAAGGAAGCAACAGCACCATGAGGTTAAGAAATAACATACCGAGGTGATGCAAATGCCAGCAGGACTTTCAAAAGGGCCAATCCCAGCACTGAGCCCTCCTAAATATGCACAGTACCATCAAACCTTCAGTGTCATCCCCCCCCCCCCCCCAGTGAAACATGTCATTCAGCATGTTGGCAGTGTGGCAGTATCTCCCATTTGAATCTAGATGCATGAGGTTAGACCTGGTCAGATCTGAAACAGGCTATAAAACAGCACATGCAGTTTTTAAATTGTGCCTGCTGTAGAATACATCTTACAGAGATTTTTTGTTGTTTCTTTTTTTAACTTAAAAGTAATGTGAGGAACCAGGTGAAAAATACTGTGCAGCTCTGTGAAAGCCTCAGATCCATTTGCATGGAGCTGCCATTGAGACTGGAGAGCTGCCAAGTGCAGAATCTATAAATCATGAATTGAGCCCCCCATTCCCCTCCCTAAATCACAATTGTTTTAAAAAGAAATAAAACATATTGGTTCTTTTAATTTGCCTTTTGGAGTCTGTGCCTGTAGGCACATTTTCCAGCTTTTCAAAAACACAAAGACTAGAAACTTCTTCTCATTTTTCAGTGAAAGCTGAGCCTCACTTAATTACTTGCATCCAAGAGCCACAGCTTTATGAAAAATTCCAAATATCAGAAGATTGGTATTAAAATCACAGGGGCTGGCAATGCTGAGATTCCAGTTAGATGCAGAATATTCCTTTTATGGATGTCCAAGAAGAGTAGGCACCAATGGGATGCTGTTCTGCTACAAGACTAACAAATAGAATGAGTTTTGGTCAACTGACACAGAAAATAGACCTAATGTCTATGTTCCTTTGCCAGATTTGTCCTTCTTTCACACTGACACAGCCCCCACTGGCTTTCAGTCATGGTGGCAGCACACAGGGATTTAACTGGGAACAGGGCAAAGGTGTCTGGCATTTGCACAAGAGTTTTGGCAGTCACAGGGCAAAGCACCTGGCAAGGGTGATCAGGAAGCAGGGAGGTGCCAAGGGGAGTTTGGGGATTAGAAAAGCTGAGGCTCAGCCAGCCCTTCAGAGAAGCAACCCAGTGAAATTATGTGATATTTGAGACATCTTCTTGTTCAGGTCCCAACCTGCACCCCCATCAAAGCACTTTTGTTCACCTGGGCTGCTCTCCAGACTCTGGGTTTAACATTGCAGCCCTGACCCCAAGAAACACCTCAGGATCACAGAACCATTTAGGTGGAAAGACCTCCAGGACCATCGAGTCCAGCCATTAATCCAGCACAGTAAAGTCCATCATCATCTCCTTAAATGCCACCTATGTGGGGTTTTTTTTAACCTCTCCAGGGTTAGTGATTCTACCACTTTCTTTATCAGCCTGTTCCAATGCTTGAACACTCTATCCCTAAAGAAATATTTTCTAATATTACATCTAAACCTCCCCTGGCACACCTTGAGGACATTTCCCCTTGTCCTCTATTTTTTGTTACGTGGGAGAAGAGACAGACCCCCACCTTGCATCCTGTCCTGCCTTGGGGTTTCTCCTTGGGCTTTCAGTACTCTCTGTGGCAGTGTGGTTTCTTCTGGATTTACTTCAGTGGCCAGCTCCTCCCAGACAACCTCGGTGTCCCAGCAGCACAAGCACATTTCATGTTGCTATTCACGGGAATGGTGAGATAATGGCCTGAAATCTTGGTTCCTCTAACATAATTGAAAATGGAGCAAAACTGCGACTCTAAAAAGGAAGTCTAAATCAGGTTGCAGAAGAGAAAAGGATATTTGACAGCAGGAGCAGGCTCTGGAAATGCAGTCATTGTTTCTACTTATGGGTTTTGAAATGTAAATAATTTAACACCCAGCTAAGCAGAGGAAAATCTGCTATTTTTGGTTTGTTCTGAACAAAGACAGCTGTGTATTCTAAAACACACGGTTCAGCATTAAAAATAAAATAATACAGAAATAATGCTGTCGAGAATGCCTTTAGGTATTTACGACCCAGTGCCAGGGTCTGGGCTGGCTGGGCCTTGCATTATACTGCAACATTTGCAGGGACCTCGAGTCTTACCAGGCCATTGGAATAAACCCATAAATAAACGACTTGGATGGGCTAATTCTGGGGGCTCGTCAGAAATTTCAGCTGAGGGATAAAAGCACAGGGAGAGGTTACAAAGGCAGCCTTCAGGGAGATGGCCAGGCTGATTCCCAGCTGGGTGATGGATCCGGGGTCAGAGATGGATCATGCTCTGTTATTGAGATTCCCACAGCTGCAGTGAGGCACTGGCTCTGTTCAGTCCAAAGCAGCACGGAGAACCAGACCCAGTTCAAATCCTGGTCCCCATTGAAACAACAACAGCTGAATCAGGCATGCAGATCCGTTTCTGGGAGATGAAGATGAAACCTCCTTCTTCAGAGACCTTAACTGACTTTTTCTTTGGGAGTTGGTACAATTAGGCCTGGTTTGTTTTTCTGTTCTCTCAGCCCTCTCAAATACACATTTTTTAATAACTTGCTGAGAGAAGGGTTAACATCCTCCCAGCTGTATAAAACCTCCTGCAAATGTCACTGCCTTTCCAGCTGTGCTTGCTGCCTGCTGATAGACTTGGCAACAATTTGATGAGATTTTGGTGGGATTTGCTGCTGTTTTTCTGCTGGGTGAAACCAGATGTGATGATGAAATGCCATCCACTGCCACAACAAGAGTAACCACAATATTAGGAGTAGCTGCTGCCCTTCCTTCAGTGTTCACTTGGCCTGGCCACATGAAACTGGGGATATTTTGCTTAGACAGGAAATCTTAGCAGCTCAGAGATGTACTGCTGGGTCCTTCCTCCTGGTCCAGACTCTGCAGAGAGGACACAGAGGTCAGGGAGGAATTTTGCCCCAGCACAAGGGCTGAGTGCCCACAGTGAGGAGGGGCTGCAGCTTTGTGGGCACATCCACCTACCAGCACTCCTGCAAATGAGGGCAGGTCTGTCCTGAGGTGCTGGTCACTTCATCCCCATCCGATCCTCATCCCCAGCTGGTGATGGTGGTACAGTCTGGGCTCTCCCAACAACAAGACTTCACAGGCTTGGCTGGGGAGGTAAAACCTGTGCTGGCACCTACTCTGGCAGTGTCTCAGAAAGCTGGGCACAGCTGGGACAAGCTGACATCTCCTCTGCCACAGATGCAAAGGGAGATAAAACTCCTTTAGAAATATACAGGTATACCTTGGGTGGCCAGGGTTTCCTACACAGCACAGAAACTCTCCCTGCCATTGCCAGGCTGCCTGGCTGTAAGCACATTACCGAGCTGGAGGGCAAAACACATTGGTGCTGATTCTTCTTGGAAAACCTGACTCTGGGGTGGGGAGCACCTGGAAATCTTCCTTCCAGCTCTTATGTTAATCCAGCCTCATGGGCCTGCTGAGGCTCATTGAAATTCAGGGGGAGTCTTCCCGTTGAGCTTTAAATAAGGTCGTTTTTCTCTTCAATGTTCTTTTCTTTTTCTTTTTTTTTTTTTTTAAGCTATGCTCAGTCTGGGGGAAAATGTATTTAAGCACCAAGTGCCAGTGCTGGCTCACTGTCTCCCCAGCAGAGATGTGGCTCTGTGAGAGGCTCCCTCCCCACAGGGAGGTTGTCAGAGGGGATGTCCTCCCATGCAAAGCTCATCAAGCACATTTGTCCTCACTCCAAGCCCACCCAGACATTGTGGGTCCAACTGGGCTGATGTGGAGTCAAATGCTGCTTGGGCTGTGCTTGTTTTGTACATAAGCGAGAGACAGTGAGGGGAAGAGGTGGGCTGGCATGTCTAGGATAAGGTTTTTTGGTTTTTTTTTTTTGGTTTGGGGGTTGATCTGGCTCCTTTCAATGCATGCTTTTTTTTTCTGTGTACCAAAATAGTAAGTTAGGCATTATATAAAATGTGTTATCCAGGGGATTTGAAGCACCTCTCAAAGAAGAGAGGTTATTCCCAATTTACAGATGGCAATGAGACTTACCCAGTGTTGCACACAGCAGGGGTGGCTGAGCTGGGAATGTCCCTAAATGTGCCTGATTCTCCCCACCACATCTCATCACCTGTGCTATTCAGTCAGCACAAACTCTGCTGACCCTCAGACCTCATTTTATCCCAGACTATCTCCCCTTCCACTTGACTCCAGGGATAAAAAGCACCAGCAACTGACACCCATCGGTCATGCTCCAGAATGTCTGATTTCTGGGAGAAAAGTCCTTTTTGCCACAAATTTTCCCTGACTTCCCTGAGATTTGAAAGGGTGAAAGGTCCATGGAGAAGCCACAAAGCAAAAAAACTTTCACTGTTTCTCTCCCAACCCTCTTGGCAGCTTTATCAGCCTTGCCTGCTTTTCCCTGGGAGATATTTTGACTAGACAAGCAAGCTTTGAGTGCTAACTGCTTTCTATTTTATCCCCTTTCCTGCTGAGTATCCCTCCATCTCCCATCCCTCCCCAGCACTGCAACTGCAAACACAAAGGTGAGAGTGAGTGAGTGCTCCAGTTATGTCTCTTTTTTAATTCCTTGCAACTCTCTTAATCCTCCCATCCCCCCAAGACTTCATTAAAGAGCTAAAAATGAAGTTGCTCCTTTGCAATCCAGGATTTTGTAGTATCAGCCATAGGTGAGACTTTGCCCCACGTTGTTAACAAAGATGGTGAATTTTGCAAATGGTTTCCTGTGAATGTGGGCTCGGATGCTGGAATTGTTTCACTGGGTGAATTCCTCTCCTTTCTTCATGCTCCACCTTTCTTTGAGTGTTCATAGAGTGCTTCAACCAGAATTAACGTCTGCAAAAATTGACTTTTGTAACGGGATGAAAATCAATATAAAATTTCAGTTTCTCTTTTCAAGCTGAATCAGATGAACATTTTGAGCCAAAGTACCAGAATGTGTCATGGGCTGAAGAGAAATGGTCAATCAAAATTATCCAAAATCTATGTTTTGACCTTTTCCATTGTAGTGAACTGATCAGATCTTCCTAAATCCTGTTTCTTTTGACTATGAATCACAACACCTAAGATTTCATTTCCAGTTACTTCTATAATGAGTGTGTGTATGGCTTTACAGGGCCTTTGAGGCTGTTGGCAGCTTTTTGCTCCCCTTTTCCCTGCAGGATAAATTCCTTGGTTTTCCTATTTTTGGTGACACATACTCACAGGATTTGCATAATACACCATAGGCTGGAGGGTCTTTTTGACTTACACGAGATTTCCTCAGGATAAAATTATAGATTTTGCAGTAGCTTATTTTTGCTAGAAAAATGTATTTTAATGGAAAATTCCCAAGTTGCTCTTGAGCTGTGATATTCATAATCACACAAATCAGTGTTCATGGAATGTACTTTTTAAGCATACACTGATTTTTATTAATTTCAGCCATATTTTGACACCTGAGCCAAGAGGTAAATCTCAAATCCTGTGATGTACATTGATTAACCATCTAGCTCAAAAAAAGTAACACTGAAAAACCTGAATCAATCATGAGCATAATGAGTTAAAAACATTTCAAATAATACCCAACTCTGGTGAAGTAACAACCTGCTTGCAGAGACTCCACAAGGAGAAAGAAAATCTAAATTCATTGGATAAATTATTTGTTGCAAATTATTTCTTCAGCTCTAATTAGTAATCTTCATTTTACACAGTAGGCCTCTAATGACCTGCTTGACAACTATGATGTCTGATAGACAGTGGGGATTTGCATGAAAATGAGTTTTGTTTTCTCCCATCCCAGCCATAAAATGACAACAGCTCTGCAGCTCGGCTTTGCTGTGCAAAAAGGGAATACCCAGGCACCCAAGCTCTGGGTAAGAGAAGATAAATTCAGCTATTTTCAGAAATAGGGGGACAAAAACCAGGAAGCACTAATTCAAACAAAACCAGGAGGCATTAATTCAAACAAAAAAATAACAGCACCCGGCATACAAAGACTAATCAGATGCGGTTGCTAAGTGGAGTCATGTGAAGAGCAGATGATGGAGCCAGAGCAGAAGATCCAGCTCTCAATGGAAACGTGGTGACCCAGCTCTGAAAGGTCCTGCACTGCTGTTTTCCGGGATTGAAAAATCCTTTGCCTTTTTATGGCAAGGGTTTTGAAATGTTGGATGCATTTCAAGAGCATTATCATCTCCTGTCTGCTGAAAATTGACAAGATTTGGATCTTTCTCTGGCTTGTGTATCTTGAGCCCAGACACATTCAAGCAGAAGGTGATGCTCTTGCCAGTCACGAGCAGCTCAAATAAGGTTAAAACAGAGCAAGAGAAAAGCAGGGTAAGGCAGCAAAGGTAATGTCCCTCCTGGAGTTCCAAGGATTTCTTTCTCTGGGATTTGCAGTATTTTTTTGTGATTTCAGCAATGCTATTCCCAGCCTAGTTCAGCACATCTTGTGCTTTGACAGCTCACTGCACCTGGAAATTATTATTTGATAAAAACTGGCAACCTCTCTCCTTTTGGAAGGCTTTTTTTGGAAATGGGACTTTATTCTTACCAGCCTTCTGAACTTCTGCTGGTGTAAAAGGAGATGGAAGTGGCTGTTGTGTAAGGTCATGCAAGAAGTACTGTAATACAGCCTGCACAATATTCTTTCAGAGTCCTGATCTGGGGGTGCAAACAGGGAAAAGGTTGATGGTTTGTATTTTGGCACATAGGCACAGGGTGCACATACACAGTTTGTCATCAGACAAGCTGCCATCAGAGTCCTGTCCACTTATTTGATGGAAAATGTGAACATGATGGCTTGAATTGTGACAGTAAATCAGTGAGCTGTTGAGGTAATTGAGTCCCGAATCTGACCTCAAAAGCAATCTCACCCAATTTTTTTAAAAATTATTTTCTTCAAAGTAATATTGTAATCATATACATTTGTTAAGAAAAAGGCAGTTTTTAGTTGCTGGTCATCCCATTCACTTGATTCTTTCCTTTAATGATTTGGCAAATGATCTCCCAGCAAAAAAAAAAAAAGATAAAAGATGTAATAAACTGCTTTCAGCCACTTCTCTGTGAATTGATCCTGCTCCTTCTTCATGTATTGTTGATCTTCTAATTTAATCACTTGTCCAGAGGGCACATGCAATTTTTTAGGAAGTAAAAATGTCACACAAGAAAAAAGGAGGATGAGAGTGGAAATATCTTCCCTTGCCAGGCTGTGTGTCCTATATGGGAAGTATCACCCAGCACAGGCACTGCCTTGGTCTGGGAACTGAAGTGATGAAGAGAAGCCTTCATCCTGCCAGCATCAGTGTCACCAAGCTTGGCCAGGGGAAGTGTAAATCATTCAAGGGCCAATGGACAGGCAGCCAGGAATACATCAACACAGCCAGAATGATTGCAGGAGTTTTATTTTACCAGAAAACAAACCTAAAAATAGTCTGGGGAGGGCAGGGGGGAGTGCTCTGTGCCAGCAGCCCTGGCCAGCACTGCCACCTCTACAGGGGCAGCAGCAAAAGTGATTTTCCACAAGTGGGAGTGAGGAAGTGAGAGTGTGCAGTGCTGGTTCACAGCAGCAATGACTGGCCATGATCTGCAGCCTTTAGCTAGTTGACCACAGCAACCTCTGGCTTTCATGAACCCAGAAAGGCAGAAGCTGAAGGGTCAGGCATGGCTGTGCTTATGGATGCAGCACTTTAATGATTCATTGAATTCTTTTGTGTGTTGGTTGGTTGTTTTGTTTTTTTTTTTTTTTAGGGTCAGGAGTTGCTGTTTTAAAATGCTCTGTAAAAAGCAGATGTGTAAATCAATTAACATTTAAAGTGCATTTTCACGAGTGGCAGAAAACCTGCTCAGCTCTGGTGCCTGCCCAAAGCAGCAGCCCCAATGGTCACCCCACAAAGGTGTTCAGCCCTTCAAAGGGATGTAAAACTCAGCCTCCTCTGTGGGAACTCTGCACTGGGATTCCCCAACCACAGTCTGTGGGGAGGGGACACAGCACAGCTCCTCACTTTCAGTCCCCAGGGTCCCTCTGCCAAGGACCAGAGAAGATCTACATCCCTGGGAGAGGACAAACAACAGTGGGCAGCAATTTCTGCATGTGGATGCAGAGAGGAGCAGCTGTGCGGTGGCCAAGGAAAGGATGGAGAGCTGCAGCACGCAGCAGTTTGGAACAGGTGGTGCAGGAGGAGAAGTGGCCAAGAAAGTCCTTTCTAGGGAGTTTCCATGAACATCTGCAATGTGCAAAGCCAAGCTGGGACATGTGCCCATAGCCCGATGTACAGACCTCATCCAAATCTACTCCTAATCTTCTCCAGGCTTAGCTGGGCTGATCCAGGCTGCAACATCTGACAGCTTGTCCCCTGAGACCCAGCAGAAAAGGGGGATGTCCTTGGGCTTTCCAAACCTGGGACTATTCCATGTCCTCCCCAGGTCTCTCCTGGTCACGGGCTGGAGCAGCAAGTGGGGCTGGGACCAAAATAGAAAGTGCCTAGAAAGTGATGGTGGCCAGGGTCTGAATCTGCCTCCACAGGGTTTGGGTCATGTCTCCTGGAGTTTAAAAAAAGAAACAGGCTGTGACTTCAGGCCAAGTCCTCTGTTGGTATAAATGTGCATGGTCCCCCTGAGCAGAGTTCAATCTATTTATACCAGTGAAGAATTTGGCCCATTGGATAGAAGAAATCCTGTATTCTGCTTTGGCTCTCTGAGTTTCTGCCCTGCAAAGCCACAAGCCTGTGTATCCATAGAAAGGAACAATAAAAGGGAGCCTTTCCACTAGCACTGTTTTGAAAAAAGTGTGCATCGAGAGAAAGTCAAAATTTTCACAGGAACACACCCATCCTGATTGGACTTTCTTTGGAAACTGCTTTTCAGCAGGCTTGCACCATAAAATTCTCCCCAGCAAAATTTGTCCCCTGATGAAGCAAACAGCAGAGTTCAGAACACCAGGGACGGGAAAAAATGAAGGGCAAGAAACCCAAATTCCCGCTCTCACTCAGCCTGTGGGACTTTCACCAGCAGGGAAGCATCTTACTAAAGGGTGATTTGCTCATCCAGGGTGTTCCTCTCTCCAGGAGGGTGGAGAGGGAATTTGATTTGCTTGTTTGTTTTAGAAAAAGCTTTGAAAAGCTTTGGCTTCCTCTAAAATTCAGGGGAAGAGCTGCAAAAATCTCAAAAAGAAAAAAAAACCAAAACAACCCTAAAACCTTCTTGGGTTTTGAAAGCTTTTTCCTACTCTGTTCCTGAAGGGGACGTTAATTGTAGAGCATTTCAATTGCAGAAAGTCTGACTATTGAATCAAACAGTCTTTTTGAGCCTAACCAGATGTGTGGGGCTTTTGTGAGTCGCTCTCAACATCACAGCAGCTCAATATAGTTAGCATTGCTCAGAATTTTCATTGCCAGTGGCTGTAAATATGTCTGTATGCATTTCATTGTAGAGACCCCTGCAAGCATCTAGGAACCAAAACTTTCCCTCCACACCCCAGCCACCGAAATGAGATTATGCACTGATTGCATAATTACTGTATAACAAGGTTTGCTCAGCCCCTCCGTGCACAATGCCTGTTTTCATAGCATTTAATGGGAGAGACATAATGGGCACCAGCTTGAATAGCTGCATGCCAACGAGGCATTGCATTTCCCAAAGCAGCTTGAGTCTGCAAAATCTGGTCCAGCTGTTCAGCACACAGAAGGGTGACCAGTGAACGACTCCCAGCCCTCACTGGGACAGGAATTGGAATGTGCATGGGGCAACACTCCCCTTCCCCAGACTGAGGTGGGCTGGCTGGCTCGGAGCACTGGCTGGGTTGTTTCTTCAGGCTACCACAAGCCAGCTACATTAATACTGTGGCCTTCACATGTGTTTTGCTTGCACTAGCATTTGCAAATCTGGACTGATAATGCTCTCACTAATTTTGCTCTGTCTGCTGCTGCTCTGGTCTTTCCTCTTTGCTCTGAGTGAATGATTTAAAATGGCTCAAATCCCACACAAGGCTTGTTTTTGCAATGAGTTAGGCAGCAAATTTGTTCATGTATTCAGCCCTGGCTTCATCCTGAGTGGTATGGATCTGGAACAGCCCATAAACAGCAATTTGCTCATCTTTTAAGCTCTATTGTTTAGGCAATGGGTTTTACTTGGATGGTTGAAGGCCAGCCCTCTCTTTGCACAAAATGTTTTCTCTGCTCCAACAATAACTACAACCCTTTCTTTCTGCTTTGCATTTATTTGCAATTAAAATAAATGGACCAAATGCTACTAGATGAAATGAGCACGACATTCCTTGTTGACTTACCCACAGCTCCAACAGGTCTCCTGGCCCTGCAGTTGCTGCTGGTCCTCTCTTCCCATTGCATATGGCTGATGTCTTGGCTCTCCTTTCCTAAAACACCAGTTCTTCAGGGACTTATTGGGTCTTCTCTCAGCCTGTCTCTGGAAAGGGCATGTTGATGGTGCACAATAGTTACAGCAGGGTCTCCAATCTCCAGCTCTGCACACATGGGTTTATTCTGGGGAATGTGAAGGAGCAGAGCTGGGACCTGTCTCCCTGTGGCAGTAGAGCTGTCCATAAGTGTCTGCCTGTTCAGAGAGAGGGCAGAACAAAGATTATGGGCTGAGCTGATTGAAGGTAATTTTTTTAAGGGTTAGGTTGAAACCCTTAGGTTGAAACATGCTGTCTGGGGAAAAAAAAAGTGAAGCATTTTGAGAAATTTTAAGGCTCTTTAATGTCAGACACACACACTTTGGGGAAAGAGGTTTTCCTCATCCTTTCATTATCCACCATCTCCTCCAACTCATGGTTAAAAGTCACTCAGATCATGCTCCTTGGTTTGCCACCGTGCAGTGCTAAGATTTGTCTCTCTGGTTTGGCAAGTGCCTGGGGAAGTGCCCAGAACAGCTGCTGCCCCCAGAACCAGGTGTTCTGACAGTGGAGCAAGAGAGTCAGGACAGCACAAGCTCAGGGCAGTACAGACATGCCTGTGCCATGCTGAAGAAATCCACCTTCCTCACTATTTTCTGTTGGTGATAAAACCAGCAGAAAACTACTTGGAGAAAGGCTTCTTGAGTCTGAAGTGTACTAAGGAAGGCACTCATGCTATTGGGAAGGTAATTTAAGTTCTTCACCCTTTCTTACTATGCTCACTCACCATAAATTGATTAGCAGCTTTCATGGGAAGGTTGGCAAAGTGAGCTTTTCTGGTATAGCTTTATGAGCTATGTCAGAACCCTCAGTGCACTGAGCCACTCTGGGATGGAGAGAAGTGGAGATGGATCTGGGATGGAGAGCAGTGAAGATGGATCTGGGATGGAGAGCCTTTGAATGGATCTGGGATGGAGAGCCTTTGAATGGATCTGGGATGGATAGCCTTGGAGATGGATCTGGGATGGAGAGCAGTGAAGATGGATCTGGGATGGAGAGCCTTTGAATGGATCTGGGATGGAGAGCCCTGGAGATGGATCTGGGATGGAGAGCAGTGGAGATGGATCTGGGATGGAGAGCAGTGGAGGCACAGACAGTCACCAAACACGTGGGGCAGGAGAGGAAGTGCCGACAATTCATGGGCAGACATTCACTCCTCCCAAGTATGCTATTGGGCCTTTCATATCCTCACAGAGCTGATATTTTTAAAGTTTTTGCTAGACCTCAGAAAAAAAATCAGATTTTTAAGGTCCTTCTAGAGAGATGTACTGAGCAGAAGAGGAGTGTGGCCATTTAGGTCGGCCTCTGTCCCACCAGGGTGCTGGCACGATGCATTACCAGGTTAGCCTGACCCCAAACAAGCCAAACGTTCCAGGAGAGAGTGGCCACAGTGTTTTCAATTCATCTATTTTTATCAAAACACATGGGTGGCTTTGAGCATGGATGCATTTGGCAGCCGGGTGTACCAACCCCGTGATTGCTCCCAGCTGCAGGCACAGCCCGTGCCCGAGCCACCGTGAGAGGGCAGAGGAAAAGCCACAGTGAAACAAGGACCTTGCTGCACAGAAAATGAACATTTTGACAGGCTCCCATCTCATATTAGAAATGTTTTGATTTCGTTTCCTCTGCAGAACATAAACAGATTTTGAAACCTCAGAAGTTGCCATGAGACAGAACCCGCTGTTTCCTGGCCAGCTCTAATTGCGGCTTGTGACCAGCCCTTGCCTATTGAAGTCACACAAGGGAGGATCCTGGCTCAGCACAGATTTGTGTGGAGAAATGTGATTTGTCATTATCTCTTTTAGCAAAGTTAACTCTTCAGCTAAAGATATTTTTTTGTGTCTGTCTCTACTACCAGCAAATACCTGCAAAAAGTGTCCTACAGGCAGTGTGGCAATGGGAAGGGTTGTTGTGAACGTGGCCTGTGATGTAAGCATGAAAATGCCCTGTTTTTATCCCCTGGAGTGCTGGGATCTGAGTGCAGCCATGGGGCAACATTCCTCATTGATCCACAGGCTGAGGCTTTTTGAGTTGTCTTGGAGATTTTAATGCCAGTGGAAAAGGAAAGAAAAAAAAATTACATCAAAAAACCCCCATAAAAATAAGAAATGAGCCACCCAATTCCTCTGCAGACAGCTTCGAAAATATCAGCCTTGACAGCTTTGAAAATATCATCCTTGTATTTCTGGGCAGCTCATGAGCTCAGGAGTGCTGACAAAGTGGCCAGAATTAGGGAAGAGCAAGAAAAATGATGAAGTGCTTGGGCACAGGGGTTTGGCCATGGTGGGAAGAGGCACTGAGGGCTGCATGACTGTGTTGGAAGAGGAAGATATCCAAGGGGCTAGAAGGGGGTTGGTGTTGAGAAAAATAAAAGCCAACAGTGGCAGCACACCAGGAAACCTTTCCTCAATCTGAACTTCAACCCATTGTGAAACCTTCCCTCTGGGGAAATGCTGGAAACCCCGAGGTCATGTCAACAACAGTGGGGCTGGCTGGAGCCACAGGAGGCCCGGCAGGAAATACAGCTCTGGAGAGAGCTGCTGTACCTGGGCTCTTCTGATTTATCTGATCACATCAAAGCAATCCATCCTGCAGGGCTCAGTGCAGGCAGGAACCTGACTGGCAGCCAGGTTTGGCAGAGCAGGGGTAGGAAAAGCCAATTTTGCAACTGGTTGGTTGAGTTACAGCAGCAGTGCACAGACCCACTGCCTGAACAGGCATTAAATCTACAAGCCAGTGTTTTTTGTTAGGATCAGGGTTTCATCTAAGAGAAAATCCTAATTTCACTGTCTGGTACCAAACAAGTTGACAGCACTGCCAAGGATTTATAAATATAGGACTTCTTTCAAAATAATCAGCATTGCTCTTGACCTGAATTCAGGCTGTTAGGTTTTTCTTCCCTTCTCATGACAATTTTATTTTATCATCCCTGCCACTACACAGATTTTTCTGCAATGACTAATTTTGAAGATGGTAAGCTCACTGCTGAAAAACAGCATCAGAAATGTGTGGTTATAAGGAGCAATGGGTGCCAAAGGCACAAATCTTACAGCTGTGTGAGGGGAAGCAATGACAGTCATCTGAAAACAGAATTATTTGCATCCCGTCTTTGTCTTAGTGCCTCTGTAAAAGAAAAACAATCTTTTTTTTTTTTTTTTTTTTTTTAACATCTAAGGAATAGCATCATAAACCAAAAAATCCCTGCAAGTTACTGTTAAATTTCCTTTGTGGTGTCTGTAGCAATCCCTTAAAGGGTTAGCTCTGAGCATTTCTTAATTTTGCAAGGATAACACAGGAAACGGCTGCAACTGTGTTGGATAAGTACACAGATTGTTTTTTCAATGAATTCTTTGTGTCTTTGATTTCCATTTATACTTCTGCATTCTGGTGCACCTAAGCAAATATTCTGGGAGGAGCCAGGGAAAACTGGATTTTTTTCTCAGAACTGACATTTTGAATATTTCCAGCCAGCTTTCAAGTTGACTGAAAAATAAGGGCCATTGTTTGGGGGAAAAAATACCTGGTTTATTCCACATTTTCCCAATATCCAAGTTTAAAATCTCAATGGTGTTTAGGAGCTCCAAGGTTTTTATTTCTTGCCTGGGCTCTGCAGTACTCATCCATGCTGTTCTTGAGGAAGGATGAGAGTTATGTGATGTATGAGAGCCATTGTGACTGAAATTATCTGAGAAATCATTGCAGACCCTTTTGTATTGCAAGAAAAATGGAATTCTTCTCTGCCAGAAGGTAAATAGAGCTATCATGTTTTGGCCACAGCAAATTTTCAAACAAGGAAAGAAGAAATCACGTTCTGTGATCACTTTTTCATGTGCTATTGATTGCTATGGTAATCCCATTGCCAAATCCTTTGGTATCTGAAAGCCTGGGCAATTGTTATTTTTAAAGCCTTAAACCACAGACTGTGCCTCCTGAAACCCTCGATATTTACTGTGCCAGCTCTTAGGTTTCACTTTTGCACGTTTGTGGAGATTTGGGGAGTTTCCAGCCCAGCGAGCAGCAGGACTCGTTCATCTTAATGCAGATACTTCCAAAACGCAGTGGGAGCAGGGCACACATGTTTCCAATTATCATGTAAGAATAAAAAAAAAAAAAAACCAAAACATTCTTAGAGGTTTCCAGACTTAGGCCTAAGTGTTTACAAAACTGGTTTCAGCTTTTAAGAATGTATTTCCTGGCTTTGAAGCGGAGCCCCTTGACTTCATGGGATGTTGGATGTGATCCCTGACTGCTCCTGGAGCTCCAGGAGCTCCAAGGGCCAGCGTGGTTCAGAGCAGAGGCTGATACCCAGAGCTCCATTCCTGCTGTGCCATGGGAGGGCTGTCCCAGCCTGCCAGCCACATGGACTGCAATTCTCTTAAAAGGGTTGTTTGGGTTTTTCTATCCCATTCCATAGGATACAAAGTGCTGCACCACTTTCCAGTCTCTGAGCAGGTTTTGGCCAGACACAGAAAGGAGGCACGTTTGTATTCAGTGGTGTGAGAAGAAAAAACTTCAGAGTATCCTCAAAATCACAGTGGGGAAGCAGAGACAGTGTCCTCTCTTAGGACGCCAGTGCTGGATCACTCCCTCATGTGACTTCCTCCATGTTATTTCCATAGACATTACAAACACCATTAAAAAACACCAGACCAATCAGTCTAAATAGAGTTTATTGTATATTAACATTTAAAATATATATTATGTCCTTTTTGCCCTCTGTTTTTTTTCTTCTTCCATTAGCAGAGAAAACTGCTGTTATATTTTATTTCCCTTCACTTCAGCACTTGATGTACCTCCACAAAAACCTGCAGTTATTCCATAAAATCAGTCACTGAGGTAAATAATAACAATCTTACCCCATAAACCTGCTGAAACTGTTGAAATACAGCAAAAGATTAGAGCAATCATTATTAATATAAACTATAAGAAAACAGAACATTAGCTGAATCTGTTATAAAAAAGGAAATTTTTTTTCCAAGTTGGTTTTAATTTCGAATAAATAGCAGAAATATTTTTTCTGGGAACATGAAGGATAGTTTTATAGCCTCAGTCTATCAGAAATAATGTCCCATTGGCTCTGTTCTCTGCCGCACTTGCTGAAGAGCTCAGGCGCTAAAGCATCAGCTTCTCTTCTCCAGATACAGGGTGAAAATACTGATAATGAACATTTCATAAAAGCACAAAGACCTTTATCAAAGGGAAGGATGCATAATGCATTTTCAGTGTTATTATTATTATTACCGCACTTGCCTTTACACAATCATTATTTGATGTTTAGGTTTGCTTGAGAGGAACATCTGAAAAGGATCTTCTAAGTCAAATCCAATGCTTTTAAAAGGCACTTAATGAATTTTTCTTGCTGTGTTTATGTTGAGAGGTTATTTGTTTGGAGATCATCTGTCTTTCTTTTTTTTTACAAAACATTTGAATTTTGTAAGTCTATTAGTGATATTACTTGTGCAATGGGTACATCTTTCTTCAGTCCTGCAGGATCTCCTGCATGGTGATTTTAGTGCTTTTGAAACCTGCTTGGCTACCCTGCAGACCATTTTTTCTTAATCAGTGAAGATACAGATCCAGTCTTTCCAGAACGTGCCTGATGTGTCTGCACACACCAGCACAAGGACCTGGGCATCCTCAGCCCCTCTGTGCTGCTGGGACATGGAGAGGTTTGGAAAAGCCCCATGGGAACAGAGTTTTTGACCTCTCCATGGGCTTCTTTTGAATAAACCCACTGTGGTTAGATAGAGCCTCCCAAAACACCCATCATCTGGGCTGTGAGGAACCAGATTCTGTTTTTTTCATGGTAATAGTAAAATAATTTTTTTTTCCCTTACTATTGATTCCACCCTCTAATTTCCTGAGGAATTCCTGTAAAATTCCCCGAGGAGTTGCACATAGGAGAGGGCAAGCATTTCCAGGTCAACTCAAATAGATCATCTTAATAATATACAGCAAATTTTCATGCCCACTTGTCTCACCTCATGATGTGAGAGCCGTGAGGTTGACACAGCACTGGAGCCACCCCACCTGTGGTGCTTCTCCTGCACGTGGGGGAAGTAAATAAAAGCAATGCTGGGATCAGGAAGGGTCATATCCTGTGCTTCCCTCAGCCTTTCCAACCTGGTGCCCTGCTGGTCCGTGTCCCTCACTGAGGGGTGATGTCTGGGAAAACCACTGGGAGGGCTGGATTGTTTTTCACCTAGGGATTCAGTTCAGGCTCCCTTCTACATCACCCCAAATGAATTTAATTGAAGGAATACTAAACCATGTCACATCTGTACCAAAATTAAATAGTATGGACCAGATATCTGAGAATCAGGCAGGGCAAAGGATTTTATTATTTTTTCTCCCTTCTTAGTGTCTCTTTTAACATTGCAAAGGCTGTCAGTACCTGAGTGGTGTTAACACAGAGCATGTCACTTTAAATTGAGAAGTTTATCACTTCAGCTCCCCTTTGCCTCCCTTCTCTGACCAGTCTGGCAGCACAACCTTGTCTCTCATTAGTGCCGAGGCAAGATATGAGGCCGTGCTTGGGTGATCTGACAGTTCAGGCCTTTGTTTTTACAGATTGCCTTTAGCAGCTGAACTTGTCAGACATTTTAGGTAGAAAGAGCAGAAATGAGTAATGGAGGCATCTGATTATAGCCATAAAATTCACCCAACCCCAGAAGGATGCATAGCTGCTCCAGAAAACCCCAAGCAGATATTTTAAGGTGTTTGCAGACTCCGGGGCTGCCGAGGTTGCTGCCAGCAGTAATAAACTCCCGTGATCTGATCCCAGCATACGCCCAGCCCAGCCAGCTTTGGTTTTATTTGGGGAGGTGTAGAGGGCAGGAATTCCTTTTGTTGATTTTCACTCCCAATGGCAGGGTCCACACAGAAACCAAATAATCCAGGGCTTTTGCTAAATCTTAGTTCTATTGCTGCTCCCTTGGGGGATTGGCATGAGATGGAGTTTTCAGCACTCCTCAGGGTGTCTTTGGGGAACAAGAGTGTTCTGAAATCCCTGAACTGCCATTGCATGGCTATATCAGATAATGCACTTGGGCCTCTGCCTTTGGCAGCCAGGAGAAGCAGAAATGGCCAGAAAACCATAGAATCATAGAAAAACCTGAGGTTGAAGGGATCCACAAGGATCATTGAATCCAACTCTTGGCACTGCACAGTACAACTCCAGGAATCACACCCTGTGCCTGAGAGTATTGACCAAATGCCTTTTGAACTCTGGCAGGATTGGAGATGTGACCGCTTCCTTGGGGAGCTGTTCCAGGGCTCAACCACCCTCTGGGTGAAAAAACCTCTCCCTAATATCTAACCAAAATACAGGGATGCCTCTGGTACTGGCAGCACTGGTCCATCTGCTCCTCTGCCCTCCAAGACCACTTGGTTTCACTCCTCAAGGTGTGGGCGCTCAGGAGGCAGAGTCTTTTCTCTTTCCTGGCCTGAATTTTACCTTTTGCTTGCATTTTGACAGCACTGACAACAGCTTTGCATTTTGCTGTGTTTCTGTGACAGACACACAGGAATGGTTTCAGTCTGAGATTGAAGCAGGAGGGAGCAGTTTTCCTCCAATGCTCAAACTCCTAAAACTGGGCATGTGTGTCCTGGAAGCAGAAGGATAGTCTGATCATGATGCATGGACACTCAGAGGAATGTCATGAAGCCAAACAGCGCTGGACTGGCTCCAAATGCTGCTCTCAGTTTCTTCCCCAAGTCAGTAGGCAAGTGGCAACATCTCCAGCAGGAGGTCAGACTGACCTTGGAAAATGTAGGCAATGCAGCTCACCCGGTCTGTAAGCTGAGTCCAACCCCAGGAACTGTAAGATGAGGCGGCCCAAGCCAGAAACCTCAACCCCATGACCTGACTTGGCCAGCCCTCCATGACCCTGAGACAACTAAACCTACACTTTATCATGAAAAAGCAGATCCTGTGTCCTTTTGTGGTCATCCCAGCCAAGATCAAACTAGCACAAGGGGTTTAATGCTGAGACTGAGTGAAAAATTTCTGTTTGTTGAGCTGACTGAAAGGCTGAAGATGCTGGAAGCAGGAGAGCCACGGCTGACACAGAGCAAGGAAAACTAATGGTTTTTAGTGTTTCTCATTTATTTCGCCCAGTTACTTGGAACACCTTCTTTTGAAGATTTTTTTTTGCCCTTCGTGCTTTACGGCAATTACCTCTGATTGTTTCAAATTATTAGCATTCAGAAATAAAGCACGATTATCTCTTTCCAATATTTTTTTGCGGGTTTTTGATTTCAAATCCATCCAATAAACCCAATCTGAATTAATGAGCTTGCCTAGGCAATTTTTAGATAAAAGCAAAGGCAAGGAGACATTCCTGCTTTTGCTGCTGCTTGGCAATGCCCACCAGGCAACTCATGCTGCTATTCCCCGCAGGAAATGGTCCCAAAGAGTGAGTGCTGCCCTAGCAGGACCCCTTTCTCCCAGTTATCAGAGGACACCTGATGGTATTTGCAGCAGCAGAACAGTGATGTTTCATCTCCCGTGGTTCATGTGCAATTACAGGAAGGGCAGTTCATGCCCAGGCACTGCCAGAAGCAATGCCTGCTCCACCACGTCCAGCCCCACTGCCAACACCTCCCTGCCTGCCATCAAAGAGAAATGTGAGGAGCTGTTTCACCTGATCTGAGGGAAGCTTTTGACACAGTTAACTGTAGCATATTAATTAACAAACTTCAGCACCGAGACTCCTCTGATGCAGCTCTCACAGGGTTTCACAGCTGAAGTGAAGGAGGAGGAGGGAGGGGACATTTACAGCTCCGGGTCCTTCACCTTCACAGAGATACAGCATCCACGTCCAGCCCAGCAGCTGGGTGTTGGTCCAGGGTGCTGGGAGGGGATGGAGCTGCAGCATCCCCAACCCACCCAGCCAACCTCACCCTTGTGTTATCTTGCAGCCCTGGTATCCCACAGAGGAGCTTCTCACTGTGATTTTCTCTGTGAATTTCTAAGGAGATAGACAAAAACAGGTTAGAGCAGGGGCTGCCTGGCTCCTGCTGCCCCACATCCCAGCTTGGCTCTGTCCATATTTAGACCCATTGTGCTTCCATGGTCCTGTACTACAGAAACCTAAACCAAGGGAAAATGGGGCAGTGGATGACAGCAATGTCACCGTGGCCCCAATGCACAGCAACTGCAGGCCATGGAAATTGGGTCAGCTTCTTCTGGTGTAAATCAGCACTCCTTTGCTGAAGCCAGTGGAGTTAAAAGAGTGCAAGAAAGACCAAAATTAGGTCAATCAGATGCAGAGCTCCTTTTATGCAGCAACGTAACCCTCTTCTTTCTTCCTACTATTCTGCACAGTCAAGTAGGTCAGAAGTATCTCCTGTCAGGCAGCTGGGTCCACTGAGGTAGCTCTGAAATATTCTCCAAACCAATGGGACATCAGGAAAAGATATCCCTGTACCCTTCTGCTACTGTGATCTCTGAGCACAGGTTTGAGGGGGAACAGTCCCCTGCGGGAGGGAAATGAAGGCGGGGATTAAAACACTCCAAAAATCTTAGTCTGGGTTTAACCAGGCAAAAGGTAACCCGCATTCCTAAATACCTCATTTGTAGCACTTGCCTTCTGGGCAGGGTTTTGCCATGGCCTGTGCTTCCAAAGGACATCACAGACATGATGAAGTGGCCTGCAGCAACCCCTGAGCCACCTGCACTGGAGCCCAGTCCCTGTGTGAGCACTGGGATGTGCTTCTGCAGGGTCCCACAGCTTCCAGTGCCCCTGGTGTTGGGGCATGCTTGCTTTCCCAAATGAGTGCTAGAATAATTGGACCAGACCTGTCCTCAGAAAGCAGGGAAACAGCTCCTCTACTTCTCTGCAGAGCCTCTTACACACAACCTTCTGTACATATTTTACACGCCTTGAACCAGTGAGACCAGAACAACTGCTTAACACCCACTGGAAAAGAAACATAATTGAAAGAAACTGGAAATAAGATTATTAGTGAAGCAATCCAGCTTCCTATGTTCATTTAACAGGAGCAGTGCCAAAAGGTAATTCTGAAGCTGGAGAAACTCTGTAAAGAACAGTGGTGGAGTCAGAGGAGCATGGAGAGCGAACGTGAATGAGAAATAGTCTTGAATCACTGAACACGTTGTTTGAACTATAATGATTTTGTGATTCTGACTGAGAACTTTCTGCCTGAATCATAAAATAAATAAGGGTCCTGGAGCACCATGGCTTTGTACCAGCAGCCAAGGAGATGAAATCATGAGACTTTCAGAACCAGAGCTGCTCCCAAGTTTGGCAACTCCCCTCTGCGGTGAGGAATGAAAGCTGCGTGCCAAGTCAGTCACAAATTATAAACAGTCCCAGAAACGGCGATTTCTTCTGCACCCAGCCTTTTTCAACATTCTCTTCTCTTAAATTGTTCCACATCTTGTGCCTGCCTTACCTTGTGTGTGTGTGTAATCTCTAGAGGTCTGCAGACCATCTGCAATAGGTGACTAACACGTGTTAGCACCAGTTCTCCCCCTGGGTGTCCATGGAGCCGGGATGTGACAGGCTCGATAGTGAGGGGTCTTAATTGCTTATCACACTGAGACATTACTGTAGTCACAATATCCATGTTAGACAGTGATAGTAGCAACCAGACTTTGGTCCAACAGCAATAAAAATGTATAATACTAATTTCTGCAATTATTTACCACTCTCAAGCAAATTAGTCATCTCTTTGCTGTACCTGAGACAGTAGATGCCACAAAATACCTTCAGTGCCATCTAGCTACTAAGTTACTTGGAGAGATAAATTTGCAACTCGCACTAATTGCCATAAGGCCCATCAGTGGCAATGTCCTGTTGCAGCAGCTGATGCTCTGCCCTCAGGGGTCTAATCAGGATGGTAATGAAAGCCACAGAGATAATTCGCAACCATAGAAAACTCTGCTTTAAATGGATGCTTATCTAAAGCAGGCAAAGTGAATTCCTCAGAATGATGACTAAATGAATAAATAACTACATGCACCCCAAACCCACAGGGTATTTCCTTCCACTTGTAAAGGCACTTCAGTATCTCCAGTCCCTCTGAACATTGCCAACAAGGAGCAACAGCACTTTTGTGGTTTAGCTTTAGTTTCATGGAAACATAAAGAAGCTATGAAAAATACCTCCCTTGCTTTCTATTTGCCTTGGGTTTCATGTCCATATCCATAATGTTCCAGGACCTCCTTGTCCATCGTGGAGGTACTGGAGCATTTTTATCCCTGATCATCTCTGAACTGCTGGATTTTTATAGAAAGTACAATAAACTTCTAAATTCCATGGACCTATTTCACTGGTGGTGGGTCCACTGGCTGGCTGTGATGCATGCACCCACAATTATGTCCACACCACAGCCAAGTTTGTGTGTTGTGCCAGGCTGGTAAGTGGGTGCATACAGCAGACATGTAGCTTTCCCTAGATAACTCACTCTAAACAGAGCTGTTTTTTCACTTTTTCCACCCCTGGCCCAGACTGTGGACTGTTGCCAGGCATTTTGGTGTGTTCTGGACCAAGTTTCTTAGCAAAAAGCTAAGAGAAGCAAAACAGAATTAATGTCGAAGAGTGACATACTGTATTTTGGTAAGGTTATTCCATTTATGGCGTGATTTGTCCAGATAAAATCTGTCTAGAAATGACCTTATGGTCTGGGTATGATGCTGATACAGGATGCATGTGTGCTTGTCCACCCACAATGTCAAACAGCAATGCTTGGACAAGGATCAGCTCCATGGATGGAGCAGGGAAGTGTCCCTGCCCACGCTGCAGGTCTGACCCTGCTCTGGGAAGGTGAAATCAGCTCCACCAAGAGAAGATTTCCTGGCTGTGGCAGCAGCACACATCTGGCAATGATGCCACACTCACTGATGGCATCAGGACGTGTGTCCGGAGAGATCAGTGCCTGTTGGAGCACAGTGAGGACTTCTTCTTTGGAGGCTCTCACTACCTTAATGCTGGAGAGTTTATCCAGGTGTCTTGGTTGGCCAGACCAGATTATCATGGAATCACAGAATCATTAAGGTTGGAAAAGACCATCGCGTCTAACCCAGTAACACCATGTTCACCACTAAATCATACTTTCAGGTGTCACATTCACATGTTTTCTTGCAAATCTCCAGAAGCAAACAGCATCCATTCCAAACAGCTCCACTTCATGGAGCCCAAGCCAGCTTCTGCCAGCCAACAATCTGTCTGTAATATCAGAGTCAGTGCAAAAGTTTTTGGCATATTAGTAATTGAAATTAGTGCTGAGGATGATACTCATTTCATACGGATGGACCTCAGCAGTGTGAAGTGGGTCTTAAAAAGAGCATCTGTGTGGCACCCACAAGGAGAATTTTAATTTTCACAGCAAAAGGTAGATCTGAGCATGGCAAAAGCAGGCAGTTGAAGCAGAGAAGTCCTGCAGCCCTCAGGCATCCCTCTGAGCTGGAATTACCATATAGACACTTAAATAAAAATGAGCCCAGCACAGGAACCTGACACCATATCTCACTCCAAGCCCTGCTGATTTACACCAGCCAAAAAGAGACCTGACCTGCAGGGCCAAACCTGGCCCATGGCTGTATCCCAGCAGCTGTGGTGATTTAGAAGCTGTCAGTGTCAGTCACCAGTGGGTCTTGTTGAAAGCCAGATTTATCTTGTAATCTGCACTAGAGGCATAAACTGCTACTGCTGCTCCCACACAAAATAAATCAGCCCAACACAGCCCGGAGATGGTGGCTGTGAGCTCCAGACCTCACTCTGATTTATACATCCTTATGTTAAAGGCAGCAGTGGCCAAATGTGGGCAGGAACCTTCCCATCCCACCTCCAGGAAGGGGGACTCCAACAGCAGGGTGGCACTGGGGGCAGTGTGGGGAACTGCCTGTCCTGGGGACAGCAACAACCCTTTGGGTCAGCCTGATCCAGCCTTCCAGTGCCTGGCCAGAACTTCCCCAAGCTGTGGCTGCAGGGGCAAGCGCTGCTGTGAGGAGGGTGACCGAGCAGTGCTGCTGTCCTGCCCGGGGAGGGGACCCTGCTTTGCCAGGGGGATGCCTGAGCACACGGGGTTAATTCACTCTTCAGGCTCACCGTTATTTTAGGCATCTTTTTCTGGTTCTGAAACAGAGGCTGACAAAATTCAGGAAGAAAGATAACAGCATAACACCCACCCAAATGTAGTCCCGGGGAGCGTCAGCCTGCAACTCTTCACATCCCTACAGTGAGCTTATAATTTCAGCAGCTCTCCCCTTTGGGATTTTTTTCTTATCACATAACATAAAGAACATTGTCTTCTCTTTCAGTTCTGCACAGTACACACCACCACTGCCCCATCACTGCCCTGCCACACTCCCTTTGGAGACAAAGCCCCAGGACATGGGCAAATTTTGAAGCCCACCCTGCAAAGAGAGAACAGGATTTGGGGATGTGTCACATCCAAACAGGGCCACAGCTATGGGGTTTTGGCAAGTGGTGACTGAAGAACCAGAGGAAAGATGATGCTGTTTTCCTGGCTACTAGAGGCAGGTTGGTGGCAGCCCATGAGAGCCCACCCTGATGAAACTACAATCCAAGTGTTGTGCTAGAGTCTGCGCATTCCTTGGTGTCGGGTGAAGCCACAGGGATTTGGCAGAGCAGCCACAGCTACACCCAGTCCCTCCACAGATACTGTTGGCAATTTCAGGCAGCAAAATAACACCCTGGCAGTTCCAAAAGCCACAGCGATTAGCAACAGTGTAAGTAATCAAGTAAAAGCTCTTTTCCACAGCCGAATGACCAGATTGCCAAGCATGCAAGGAGTAGTAGCTAAATTGATTGCAGCTCACATGGATAATTTCTATCAGAATTATGTTATTGTATTAAAACAGTGATGCATAATGTATGGCCGTGCATCTGTGCAATAAACATCTTACATTTAATTTAAAAATCTATGAGTCATTAGAAAAGTTCTCTCATTATGTCGCACAGACCTTTGTTGAGTCAGCAGTAGAAGAGACTTCATAAAATAAAGTTCAAGGAATCACATAGATGTGAAATACCTGAGCTGGGAATGGGACTGTGACCTGAGCACTGTGTGACAGCATCCATTGAGTGGAACAGCCCATCCTGGGGGGCCATGTGCGGTGTACAAAGTGAACATCCCTGCTCTGCACTGGAGGCCTGTCGTGCAACAGGCTTGTAGTAGCAGAGGAAAAATCAGCATGTCTCATCCTGAAGCCTTTGCATAGATTTAACTTCCATGAGGTTCTACTGACACTTGCAGCACAGGTGAAGTTGCCAGCTAGGTGGAGGGTTGCATCATACGTGCAGCCAGAGTGGTTTCCATCAGCACTTGCTGTGAGCTGTGGGTCTGCAGTCACTGCATTTTACAACAGGGAGACTCACTCCTTCTGATTAAACTCACTCCCCTCCCTGTGTTGGGAAATCTCTCCCTGCCACTCACAGAAACCCTTTGCACCTCCCAAAGGCCATTTTCCCTCTAGTAATCCATGGTTCTAATGTGGGAACAGCCAATGGATCTCGTTGTTCAGGTTCTTTCTCCAAGCCCTCTGCACTGGCAGCAGCTCTGCGCTCTGCTCACCGCCTCTCAGCAGGGTGGATCAGCTGGACACGACAGTGAGCTCAGCCAAAAAGTGGAGCTCAATGCTTGATTCAATGTGAAAACCACCATCAGCTGGGGACCAGGTCTGGACAGGCAGTGTGATTTTTTTGTCATGTGAAAATGGGCTGATCAAAGTGCTGCTGGCAGGTAGTGTGGTCGGGCAGTGCTGCAGAGAGCTCGGCAGGCCTGCAGGAAACCACAGGGCCCTGAAATGAGCGTGTGTTCGCCAGAGTCAGCAAAAGCAGCCTACAGACCTGAACTTCATTATTTCTTTTTTCATACACTCTTTAAACTGATCTCTTCTTTCCCTTCCCCCAAGTTTTATATCCTTGAATTTTACCCAGTAATCTTTCCTCTCCATGGACAAGGAAGGTTTTAGATGATCTAGGATAATAAAAGCATTGGGAAAAAAGAAAGCGATGGGGTTTTCAGGTACTGTGAAGAACTGTGAAATGGCAATTTGGAGACAGAAGTGCTATTTCTGGTGCTGATATCGCTCTGCCTTGGGAATCCTTCATCCACCCCGTCAGTTTCCACCTGCATGAGGGGCTCACACTGCCTCCTTCTCTGCAGAGGCCCCTACTGCCCACCCAAGCACCTCACACAGCACAGAAGAGGCGTTTTCATTACATGCAGGAGGAACCAGACATCTCTGTCACTATCTAAACATTAGAAGCTTTAATATTTATTGTTCTCAGGTTCCTGTCCAGCAGGCCCGTGCAGCTTGCCACATAAAGATAAAAACATTGATCAATACTGAGCACAGCCACACTATGCTATTCACTCCTCCCTGAGAGGGAGTTTTACCAAAGCTGAATCACAGCAAAAACCTGCAGAAATGATAGCGATTCCAGATTTCAGTGCATATCACTGGGAAACAGAGTGGTGTATGGATTTTCCACCTACCATCAGTTACTAGCAACACAACACACTTCACTCCTGAGATGCACACTTAGGGTTGGGTTAAAAATAGATAAAGGAAGGAGAGCAGAGCACGGTGATGTTTGTGCATGATCAGCACAGGAGCCAACTCAGCAAGAAAGGCACTGGGCAGGGTAGATCCAGTGATGCCCCTTGGAACAGGGCCACGGCTTTGCCCACTCCTTCTGGAAGATGCTGCTTGCTAAAGCAATGGAGAAAATGCAACAGGGAGTAACAGCATGATCAGATAAGGACTAATAGCACACAGCTCTGATGACCAAGGCATGCAGGGAGCTCCTGCACATGGTGCCAAAACCTCACTTAGAAAACACCTTCACTAGAGCAGGGCAATAATACTTTGCTTCTCATCTCATCTTGAGATGAATTGAGGATGCCCCACCATGCCTGTCTTGGCAAGGAAATGGCCTCACATCCCCAGTGGCTCAAGTGAGGGTCTGCTCAGCTCAGAGGGGACTGGAAGCCTGGACCTGGCACGTGTGTTG
Source organism: Certhia americana (assembly GCA_018697195.1). Classification (NCBI taxonomy): domain Eukaryota; kingdom Metazoa; phylum Chordata; class Aves; order Passeriformes; family Certhiidae; genus Certhia; species Certhia americana. Next base: position 9,778,942 of record CM031865.1, on the reverse strand, counting down.
CTGTTGCTAGTCATGATCACGACTGACATGGAATGTGAGTCAGCAGGAACTGGAAAGTCCAGAAACAAGGCTTCCCTTCCCACCTTGGAGACCACCCCAGTGGTCCCAGTTGAGTGCCTGGGACACTCGAGGCCAGAGCCAGCCAGCATGTGGATTTGGCACCACCATAAAGCCCTCGGTACCAGCAGATCTCTCTAATTCAGGCAATTTTGTGAGTGATGTACACGGGCCCTCATGCAGCCCGTGGGGACAGGGCTGTGCTACAGGACAGGAGAGAGAAGAAAAGAGGCATCAGTGAATGTGCATGTCTGTGTGTGTGTGTGTAGCAGTTCAGGCACCATGTCACGTCCCTGCTTTATTTATTCCATGATGTATAAAACCACATAGAAGATGTTTGAGGTCACCTGAATCTTGAACTCTGAAACAAATGATCAACTTCTGACTCATTTCTAAGAAACTTGGGCTTCTGTGACCAAGCTTCCTTTACAGTCATCAGTGATTTTAAAATTACAAGCTGAGAGGACGTAATTTGCAGTGAAAGATGCTTCCTGTACATTTTGTGTGTTTGATTTAGTAGCTGGAAGATGATACTGAAATATTTGAGTCTAAAACAATTAAGGAGCATATTCTGGGGGTTATAGCTGCATTACAGTTCCTACTATGGGTCTCTGGGTTTTTTAACTGCTAACAAACACAGAGGTTGTGTATCTCCACACCCAATAACTGCCTCCACATTCATGCTAACTTTAACAAGACTCACTGTTTTCCAAGGCCCATGAAAGGCCTTGACCTATAAAATTCAATTTCAAATGGCAAAAATCCCCTGGCCACTGTAGATGCTAGTGACAAACTAATGTGTTGTTCCATAACAGTCTGTTTTGAGTGCTGGCTTGACCTGTAAGTGTTCTAGATACAACCTGACTAAAATGGGTTTTATTATTTCCCATTAGTGCCTGCCGCAAGAAAATCAACGGGCAGTCCACAGGGGAAATAAAAGTATTTTCTCCTCTAGATAGCATCCGCTGCAAATGTAAACAGACCCTTTCCCATCTCTCTCCTCCTTTTAGTTTCTTTCCAACCTCTGATGTAATCAGGTTTCCCAAGATACGTGCTTTTGTTGTGAATCCCAGCAGGGTAAGGGCAGGAGATGTTCCCCCACCCCACAGGACCTGCTGCTGTGGTTGGGTGATGCTCCATCAAAGTCCTGGCCCAGCAGCTGGTCAAGGAGATGCACTTTCATCATGCTGGACTGGCAGCACAGCAGGAGGACTGTGGCTGAGTGGTGTTTCCCATATTTGCAGTTGGACTCACTGACATCAGGAACTTTTTTTCCACGGAGCTATAGAACGGCTTGGGTTGGAAGAGATCAAATGCCCCTGCCATGGGCAGGAATGCCACCAGATTGCCCCAAGCCCTGTCCAAACTGGCCTCAAACACTTCCAGGCATGGGGCATTCACAGCTTCTCTGCCAACACACAACATACGCCTGACCACGCTGCTGTGCAGACCCAGCACCCAAAGCAAGCCATGATGATTTGGGGCAGAATCCTGAGCCATGCAAACACATGGCCTGATCAGGCACTGTGTGACAGGGCTGGTGGCACACCTGTTACCTGCACTTGGGCACTGTAGGACAGGGCTGGTGGCACACCTGTCCCCTGCACTCGAGCACTGTAGGACAGGGTTGATGGCACACCTGTCCTGGGGTCAGCTGCACTCAGGCACTGTGGCCACACAGGGACACCCAGCAGCCCCAGCCTGAGCCTGTCCAGTGCTATCTCCACACCCCAGGGGCAGCATGTGCCCCTCAGACTCTTCTCCTTCCTGACTTTATCTGCCCCTCACCAGAGAGTGCTTCCCAGCAGTGCCCACCAAACTCATTTGCCCTCTTTTCATTTCCCAAAACTTTTCTTTTTAAGGCAAATTACGCAGCTAAAAAAAATCCCCTAGCATTAAAACCTACCTCACGTCGTCATGTCTCAGTAAAACAATGACATTTTCCCCTCTTTGATGCTCAGATCTAGCTCTGCAGGAAATTTTACTACCATGACTCTTTCATCTCTCTCCTGGATTGAAGATAAATGATCCTTGGACTCTTCTGGACCTGCATAAATCACAAAAGCAATCTACTAAGAGAGATGCCTGTGGCACCAACTTCAGCTGGAATTGAAAAGGACGGTCAAAAATATCCATAGTGCTTACACAAGGAGTAACAGAGCTGGGGTAATCCAAAGCCTTCTCCTTTTGGCAAGCAGGGACCATGGCACGGAGAAGAGGACAATGGTGGGAACATGGCACGGGGTGAATCACAGCCCTCAGATATCATCCTTGGAGACACCAAGGATCACTGGAGAGAAACCACAAAACTGAGCAACTTCTGAGGGCATGGGATTTGCTTCCAAAGACAAACAAGTCCTGGTTCACTGCCAGGCCACCAAATTTGGTCCTGAGGGTCAGATGCTTGTGACACCATCCCTTTCCTCACCACACAGCTTTACCTGCAACTTAAAGGGGATTTGCCTCCAATCAATATCTGAATAAGGGACTATGGCCAGAGAGATGGTACCTTTGGGGACTTAGGTTTGGGGGTTAGGAAAGGTAGATTGCCTTACACTGCAAATAAAATTCAGCCTTTGTTGAGGTTTCATATGCAGAATGGAAAAATTTGAATGGTGCTGCTCAGCATTACCTTTTCTCCTTGCAGAAACTCCCCTGAGAGTTCAAAGTGATGGGGAAGAAAACCATAGCACCAGAAACTTGTCTTGAGAGCAGGGTGACAACCTCCAGATAAGACTTCTGTTTGAGAACTCCATGAGAAACCACAGGGTAAAAAGGACAGCACATGGCCTGGGAAGAAGTGCATGGTTTGTCTCACACTGCCTCACTTGAAGCTGCCTTGGCCAAACTGGAGCAGGGAGCATGTGGAGTTAATATCCTGTACACTGAGCTGGCTTGGGAGATGGCTATGGGATGGGCAATAGTGGCCAGCTCTCAACATGGCTTCATGGGGTAAAGCAGATCCTCTGTTGCACGAAGGTTTAGGTGCAACTGAGAGCCTGATCCTTGTCCCCAGGTGCAGCTTCACCCTGGAGCACCCCAGCAGGCTGCAGCTGCAGAGAGTGCTGCTCCAGCAGCGGCTGCTCCAGCAAGCAACTACTCCTGGGTGACTTGTGCTTTCCCGTGGGTGGGGTGTAGGCTGCAGAGCTATTTTTGTGTCTCCCCTCGCTTTCACCCGAGTGCAACTGGATACCACAAACCCCATCTCCCCTGAGCAGAGCATGCACAGCACTGCTCATGCAAAGCAATGACATGCTTGCAGGCAAGGAGATGAGGTTTCTCACTTCTTTTTTTTTTTTTCCTTAAGCAAATTTTTGAAGCCCTAATTGACAAGTAATTGTGTTGCTCATTGCTCCTTGAATTTGGGAACATCTGCTGAAATCGTTCATGCAGGGTTGCTCCCCATTAACACAGGTGTTATCTTGAAACTGGATGTAACATGAACCCCCCTGACACTCTGTTCCTTCCAGTCTCATACTGTTTGTGATCCTGTTTCCAGTCATTACATTCCAATCCACACTATAATCACTTCAGTGCATACATGTACCCAGCTATTAAATAGTTTTTTACTACAGAAAAGCACCACCACCCAGCAGTGACCTCTTTATCAGCCAAGGTGGGATGTGGGGACACTTGGCATAAAGCATTATGGATGGTGCCCTCTATTTTTGCTCCATCTCAGTTGGTATTGCATGGCCATCTCCCACTTTTCATCTGTTTTATTCAACTCTGACCACCTTCCTGTAAGGGGTACAGAAACAGGAGCCAGGACGCGTCATGAGAGATGTTCTTTTAGAATAATTATCCTTTTTTCCATTATAGAGCTGCAAAAAGAAGCAGCATCTCTCTTGAGTTCTAAGCCCTTCTCATGAGATAATGAAATCAATAACTCAACGCTCTTCATGCAGGTTTAGGGATTCCCATGCTTGCGTATCTCTACTGGAGATACGATTTTCACAGCTGCTTGATTTTTCCCTTTTCTGACTTGGAAAAGCTTGCAGGGTTTGCATGGCATTTTACACATGTGGAATTACTAATCTAATTTTGGTTTCTTCCATCCTTTTATTTGGGTACAGACAAATAACGTCCTTTCACGCAAACGTATTTGTGGGAAATGACAAAGGGACACCAGCTCAGAATGAAATCCCATGAGCAGGAGGACAACAGATGGAGAAAATGGTGTGAAAAGCAATGGATGGAAAGACAGAATCAGGAGGAGGGAAGGGGATAACAACTCCACTTCAGCGGGGTATTGAACATGAGGAAGGGAGAATGCTGGCTGTGATGTTCTGCTCTCTTCAAGACTGATTTTCACTAAGTTTTTGTGTCCCTGTTGACACTGTGGTCACTGGGACCATTGGACTCCTCTCCCCTGAAATGAAGCTCCTTGAGGTTGGAAAAGACTTCTAAGATCATTGAATCCAACCATTAACTCAGCCTCAGTGGTGCCACAAGGGAGGCTGGCAGGGCAGGAGTATTAACCTAGAGATGAAGTCAGAGTTGTGCACTTGAATGTCTTTTCGCCAACAAAGGGTGTTGACTTGGCAGAAATTTTCTTATCCTTCAGTTGATTTTCAATGAGAAAAATACTGGTGGGCCTCAAGGCTTACTGAGTTGCCCAGGGGAATGAGTCCTGCTGGAGTCCAGCAGCCAGGCCTAGCTAGTAGCCAACATCAGCTTTCCAGCTCCCACGTTGGGAAAAGATTTTCAGAGCTGAAGGACTACAGACCCAGCTTTCACCCCACGTTCAGTTGTGTGTTTGTGATTTACCAAGCAAATTTCTGTGGGCTTTAGTGTGCAGTTTCATTAAAATGTCCTTTTTTCCTAACTCCAGAAGATGGTTACAAAACATGCTGAAATTTGTTTTTCACTCGTTAGGGCTTCCAGAACTTTGTTGTGCTCATCTATCTTACGTTATTTTTCTTTCTATTTGTGGTTTTGAGGTCATGGCTTCAGAAATGTTAACTCTTCAAGTAAAGTTCTGAGCCAAAACCAAAATCTTCTTGGAGGAAATACTGACCTTTCCACTGGTGCCTCAAAACTGAAAAACATGGAAATGGATACATGGTAATTGATCTCTTCTCTGATCAAAAGGTACCTCAGCGGAGTTATGTCCTCATGGAAAATGTTAAATGATAGTGTTGGGTGGACAGTGCAAACAGACACAAACTTTCCCACAAATATTTGCTTGTCTTAAATCTGCTTGGCTCTGCTCATGGCTCGCCAGAGTTTATTTTCCACAAATATTCTAATGAGAGCTTCTTGGCAAGAATATACATAGAAACTGCTCAAGGTAACATCTGAGGAAACTATTTTTGAAGGTCTGTTTTAAGGCCAGCAACCCTAAACCCCTGCTATTTTCATGTTTTTGGAATTACCATCCCCATGGAGAGGGCAGCATTCCCCTTGGAGGAGGCCAGGCGTGGGGATGTGGCTCTGAGTCATGAGTCAGATCCTTGCTCTGCTCTGGGGAAGATGCTGATTAAACAGTGACAGCTGGAGCACTGAGACTGTATGGTCATAGGAAGAAAGCTCTAGAAATGCTCTCCCCTGCTCCCTGCCTTGAGTTATGTGAAGGCAGGAGAATCAGGGATCTCCTCCCCTTCCTCTTCCCCAAATACAGATGACAGCTCACAGGGATGTTCCAGGTGATATTTCAGGCACAGGGAGCAGTGAGGGTCCTGAACATGCAGGACTGGGTCACTGGTCTGGCTGCACACCACTGCCAAAACCACGGATAGCAAAATTCCCTTCCCTTCCCTGAGCACTTAGGCGACTGAGATCCTGTTGGAGCAAGCTGCAACACGAATCCTCCAGGCAGTTTATATATAGCCTGAGAGAATCAAAGAACATTATTTTAAGTTCATGACCTAGCCTTCGTATTCCTTGTAGCAACCGCAAGGCAGCTGGGATCAGACTTGCCCTGTGAATGCAAGGCTGGGGCACCTTCTCTCTCTGGAGCTTGAGCAATGAAGCAGATCCTCGGGGAAGCCCCACAGCAAACTGGTACTGCAGAGCTGGGCTGCTGGGGCTGCACCTTCCAGCTCACTGCACAGCTTGACATCTTCAAGTCTAGCTTCATTTTGATTCAGAAGCGAACGGCTAGAACTCTACTCAAAACTAAAATACCCTTCTGTATAGATCACAGCATTTAGTTTTTATTGAGACTCCTCTATTCTCTATTGTTATAATACATAATAAACAATAAAAGTGGAAAGCCATTTCAGAGTGAAAAATGTCACAGAATCATATAAAATCCTGAGTTACAAAGGACCCTCAAGGATCACAAAGTCCAACCCCTGTCCCTGCACAGGACACCCCAGGAACCACACCCTGTGCCTGAGAGGATTATCTAAACACTTCTTGAACTCTGTCAGGCTTGGGGCTGGGCCACTTCCCTGGGAGCTTGTTCAGTGCCCAACTACCCTCTGAAAGGTGAAAAACATTTTCTTAATTATCCAGCCTAAACCCTCCCTGACACAACTTCAGGCCCTCCCTCAGGTCCTGCCACTGGCCACCCTCCATTTCCCCTCATGAGGAAGCTGCAGAGCCTGATGAGGTTCTGAGCTCAGTCTCCTCTCCTCCAGCTGAACAAACCAAGTGACCTCAGCTGCTTTTATGGCTTCCTCTCCAGACCTTTCACCATCCTTGTGTCCCTCCTTTGGATGATCTCTAATAGCTTTATATCATTCTTATATTGTGGCGTCCAAACCTGCCCACAGGACTCAAGGCGAGGCCACAGTTGTGGGATTTTTTAAAACCTGGTTAGCCTTTGGGGAACACATGATTTTGGACATTTTTTGATGGAAGTATTCCATCAGCAGAGTTTCAAACTTACTTATCAGCTCTGTTAACAGTACTTAGCAATAGTATTTTGCTCTTCTTCAGGCACCTTACGCAGTTTCTCAAAGCACATTATGAAACTATATGACTACCTCTATTCTAGACTGATGTATCTAAAGGTGAGGTGGAAAGTTTTTAATTTCACCTCTAGACCATCATTGCCAATAAATCTCTGTAAATTACATGTGTACAGTCAGGAAACGAAACCATTTTCATGGTGTACATCAAAACTGGGCAGCACGAACTGGCGACGTCCTCCCCAGACAGGACAGATTGCTGCGAACAAGAGTCAAGACATTCTTCTGTGCCACCATCTTCCCATGGAGCTGCTTGTGAATCTCCTCACTGCATGTCTTTTTTCTTCCTCTTTTGGGCTGCTGGCTATGTTCAGACTGGAAATCTGCTGGAAAAAGCATGGTGGTGTCCTGCTGCCATTGATGCTACAGGCTGGAAAATATTATTTAAAATAATATTGGAACAAAAGGTGTGACATGGTGGAAGAGAAAATCACAAGCATTTTTGCAGAAATGTTGCCTGAAAGCATTTTAACAATTCTTTTGGATTTTATTATCTCTTAAAAAATTTAAAGGGAACAAAACTTAATAATTTGGCTTATAGCAAAGAGTGACTTCTGCAAAACACAATCACAAGCAGTTGTGATATTAGCAGCCACCCCTACAGCATTTTGGTTACGTAGGTACTGAATGAGAAAGGCAGAAGGGTATGTTTGGAAAGGAAACCAATTTTTCACAGGTTCCTCCCTCCACAGTGGGAGACCACAGACTGAGATGAGCTGACTACCCTTCCGGTAGCAATAATGCAACTGTGCTATTCATAGCGAGACAGAAAAACACCAGCTGATTTGCTTTGCATCATAATCTGGTAACCTCAGAATTAACCTTGCTGGACGCAGATCTGTTAACTTTCACCATGCTTCTCCCATTAAACTAGTGAAGTCTGGGACAGAAATAGCTGCCCACAGCTGTTATGAATTGATATGTTCCCTGACGATGCTTGGCGCTGCCTGCAGAAAAAAGTTTCTTATTTTATTTTCTGCCATGAAGTCAATCTTTTTTATTTCTTTTATATTTTTTTATATTTTTAATATTCTTTCATTGCAAACTGGTGGTATTAGACTGCTGGGCTATGCTTTGCTTGGAATGGAAAGCAGACATGTTCCTTGAGTCTGCTCCACAATGGTAACTCCATACCTGATATTTTCGCTTCATGAAAGGAAGGGTGGAGGGTGCTGGCAGGGCTGAGAAGCTGCAAGTGCATCAAGTTACACGGGAGTATGCTCTGCACTTCCAGTGCTAACAGGGAGCTACAGACCCTGAGATGTCCCAGCCCAGCTGGCAATGACAGAAAGAAAGGCAACAATCCACTTGAGGCCACCATCCTGAGAACACCAGCTCACACACAGGGGCAGACATGGGTTCAGTGCATGCTCAGAATGGAAATCCCCAAATCTGCAAACAGCACAAAACCAGCAAAATCCCCATATCTGCAAAGCCACGTCTGCAAACTGATTTATGTGTGTACCAGGGAAATGTAGATCTTTAGAAACACATTTACACCTGCTTAGGACTCCTTGGGCCTGGCTACCTTGACTGAAAGACATTTAAACACTGGTTGAGTGTCACATCCACAAAGTAAAGCTTTCATAAATCTTTTTGAGCCCTGGTTGAAAAATTGACTTAATTACCAACAGTCAGATCATGTCCTTGGGACATACAGCACGTTTATAGAAAACAAAGTATGGGAAAGTGTTTAAAGTGAGAACAGTGACAGCAAAACCCACATGAACTCCTGACTTGCTGTCGAGAACATTTGTAGGGTACAGACAAAGCAGCCCAGGTGTCAGGATCATGTGCTCAGTACTTGGCAATGAGACACCCAGACACGAGGGACCTGCCTGCAACTGTCTGGGTTGCAAAACACCCAAACCTGCCCATTCAAAGCAGCAGCATTTTGTGAATCTACATCATTGCAGGGAATCCTGGGGTGGGAAACTCACCCATCCACCCCAGATCCAGGTACCCCACTCTGTGCCCTGTGCTGTCTGCAGGCTGTCCCCACGGTTGCAGCCACCAGGCACAGGTTGCTCTGCCACCTGGCACAGAAACAGCAGCACTCCCCCACATGCAGATGGGATAGTGTGGTGTAAAACTCATCAAGGGCTTGGTTTTCTTCTCCATATTCTCCAATCCTACCTTGATTTAGAAGAAATGAAAGCATTGAGTGTCTCTAAAAGCTCAAAATAACTCACAATTTCTGATCTTATGCCCCTTGCTCCATACATTTTTCCTGTGTTTGCCTTCCTTTGTCCTGCATCTAGAGCAGAGATTACAAGTTGCACCATCAGCAGCCCAGCAAGGTCTAAGTCACAAGGAAGGATCATGAGTCACCTTCCCAGGAGAGTATTTTAGCCATAAATCATTGTTTGTTTTCAGGCAAACTTGTACAATTATGCAACATAAATTCTTTTAAAGCATTTGGGACTTCAGTTCAATTTAAAATCCTATAGGTTTTATGGCCAGAGTGGGGGATACAAATGTGTGCATACAAATGAAGACTTGGGAAGAAGTATGTGGGGAGGATTAAAGGGCATACAGAGCTCATGCACACTCTGGCCAGGCTCTGGCCAGGCTGTACCAGAGCAGGGGAAACCTGAAGGAAGAGCCCTTGCCCAAAGCTGGGTCATGATATTTATGTCTCTGGAGCATGGTTTTGCTCTCCCAATGCAATGAGTGTTTTCTGTAAGCTCAAGGCCTGCTTGTGATGTGTGAGTGCATTTCCACAAGCTTCAATAGAGCCAGGTGACTTTGCCTAGATTAACTCCTGATTTGTGCTGGCTTAAATGGGAATGAAAATATCATCTATTTAAAAACAAGGATCAGTTACACCAGGAGTAGAGGGAGACATTAAAATGTCTCCTATCTGAGTATTTTCTCACTCCAGGGAAGTGTAAAGCCAGAGGTATAAGGCTGCTTGTTCACCCTGTGGCAGCGGGATGATCAGTGCCACAGCCCTGGCACCTTGAGGCTGTTTGTTCATTCTGTCACAGGGGCCTCAACTGTGTCTGAGGTGCTTTTATCACCACCCTCTGCCTCCTCCCTCTCCAAGTACAGGGGACCACAGGTGGGTCTTATCTCTGTGGCCTCACAGGGTGACAAAGGCCCTTGTCACACCTTCCTTTTCTTTTTCTTTAATTAACAGCTGGAATATAAATCCCCCCCTTCCAGCACAAACTCCATGTGAACCTTTCTGCTGGGAGCAAGATGCAAAGCCCAGCTGTGTAACCTTGAAAGCTGCTCTGCATCCACATCCAAAGGGCTCAGCACTGAGCACCTCCAGGACTGGCCCAGCCCCGAGTGTAACCATTGGCCCCAGGGTTTGTGGGGCAGGAGGCAAATGGGAGGAAACACAGCCCCAGGTCGTGTTCCCAGCGCCCAGCTCAGCCTTGGCACTCATCAGTGCTGCTTGCTGTGGTAGAAAACACACTTACTAAAACATTGCTAGGAGCAGGATGAAAGACAGCTGTAACTCAGCACTTTGTGATTTGTGGCAAAACCCACAAATTGCTAACAATAATTATTAATTAGTTAAATTATATTATTATTAATATTATTATTGCCATCATCATCATTACTATTTAAAGGGCCACTGCATGCTGTTGTGCAGCATGACCCTCATAGCACAAACAAGGTCCTTGTGAACTGCAGACCCCAGCGAGAGCTGGGAGCTAAGGGATGCAACAATGGAAAGCAAAGAGACCCCAAAGCTTGGCTCAATGCTTTCCTCAAAATGTACTCTCATCATTTCCAGAGAAATGCCTCGCAAATAAATCTGAGTTTACAATGTTGGCTACCTATTTATTTCTGCTTCTGTATAAAGGAGTGTAGTCTACAGTATTATTTTTTCCTCTTTTATTTAGGGGAACATGCAGACAGCTTTGCATCTCTATGTTCATTTTTCATTTACAATGTAAACTACACTGAAGCTAGGGGAATTATTGACAACCAATACTGAGGCAATCCAAGGCCAGACCTTGACCTATTGATTTCCTCGAGATTGCACAGGACATATGCAGTTCATTGCAGAATACAGTCTTTGTTTGTTTTGTTTATTACTCAATATATAACCATGTGGAATAAAGGACACCGCCAAACTGCAGAAATGCCTGAGGATTTCTATTTAATTGAAATCAGGACTGAGAACATCCTCACAAATCAAGAGCAGTCAGCCTTTGAGAAAATTCACTGCTTTCACAAAGTTTTTTTCCAAATGGGATTTAGCTTTAACTCTTTGTCTCTCATACCAGCTCAGCTACGTAACTTTTAATGATTTCTCTGAAGTGGCTACGTGCTGCTCAGTAGTCTGGAAACTACCATGTACAACAGATGCTGGGCAGGACTCTTGTTTTTACTGAAGCTGTGAACAGTAGCTGATAAAAATCGAGTACATATAATTATCAGAGATATTCCTGATATCTGTCAAAATCTGTGTTTTTTAAAAAGCACCTCCAGATGCTCTTTGAAATCCTTTGAAAGGATTTTGGTTCAGTCCATTATGAACCTACAGGCTCTCCTTGTAGAACTATGACCTAGATCTGAATTTTACTTAAGCTTGACAGTGCCTTAGATTAACTTTTAGTTCAGAGCCCTCTAATTGCAATGCAGACGGCAGTGCAGAGAGCACTTAACTCCATCAGTAGTTTGGCTCCAGCTCCAGCCCTCTCTGAGAGCGCCCCCGCCCTTGATAAATGGGTGCCAGCCCCAGCGAGCAGAAGGAACATCTTGGCTCTGATGTACTAATTAAACTCCCCTCGTTTCCCACACTGGAGCTCCCTGTGTGTTATGAAACAGCCAAACAAGAGTGTTCCTGCTCGGCTAAAAGATTTCACAACGGGACTTTCCTTCTTCAGCTGTAATTTTCCAAACTCCCATTTCCAGAGGCTCTCATTTCAGGGTGTTTATTGGATTGAGATGTCTTGTAATTATAACAAAAGGGTTCATCCCTCCAGCCTGTTGTGAATGGGCAGCAGCAGCCTTCAAGAGGATCAGGATATGAAGATTAATGCAACAAACTCGAATTCTTTTGCTCCCTCCCTCCATAACCAGTGTGTGTGTGTGTGTGTGTGTGTGTGTGTGTGGCTGGGAAGGAAAGAAAGGGCTCCTGTGCTCTGGGATAATAGCAAATGCTACTGAAGAGGAAAAAGGGAAACACTGTTTATCCCTAGCAGAAAGATAATTGATCTGTAGTCTGCACACAACTGGTCTCAAAGCAGCCAGCAGCCTCGTGGAAGGGACTGTAGCTACCCAGAGCCCAAACGAGCCTGTCAAACAAAGGCTTTATGGGGACACCAGGGAGAACAAAAGTGGCACATTTCATTCCTTCATAATAAATCTTCCATCTTTATTGTGCAGAGATGTTTTGCTCCTGGGTGTGCCGTGTTTCTGAGCAGGGCCTGCCCCTGCCACCCCACCCCTCCGAAATGCTTGACGTTGACCCAGAGCCTGAGCTGTGTGGCTTTATGGGGTTTATTTTCTCTGTGCACAGCCAGGCCCAGCTGTTCTCTGCATCCTCAGACAGCTCCCAGGCTCCAGCTCTATCACTCTCTATTTTATGTGTGCTAAAGGTAATAAAATAACCGTTTCTAAATTTAACTAGCATTACATAATGCAGCTATTTATTATGTAAAGCTGCTGCTTACAATGCCTGGAATATTGATCACTACAAAAAATGCAATTCAGCTAGAGCTCTTTTAAATTAATGTTACTGTTTTCCTTTCTTTTTGTTTAAAGGATAAATCAAAGATCTAATTTGTCCTCATGAATTCATCCCTGCAAAGCACACAAGGCACCGGGCAGTGTGTGGTTTGCTGTCACTCAGGCTCATGTGCAGCTTTCAGCTCAGAATCTGGCAGAGGTTATGCCAAGATGACAATTTGTTCATTATCCAAACCACCGGAAAAGGCAAATAAAGCACACTAACCTGCATACTAACCTGCTTCATTTCAAATCAGGTCAATTTTTTTTTTTTTTTCTTCTTTTCTCAGCTATAAAGCAGCATTGGCAGCCACTTAAGAATTCCAGCATTATGACTGTATATCATCATTATCACCTACAGGAGATCATGAATAGGTATTTTCTTACAATAGCACATGAAGCCAGAGAAAATGAAAGATGCTTTCCTATTCTTCAGGTCTTGTGGGGGTAGAAAGAGGGATGGGAAAAGAGAATTAAATATTAACAGAGCGAACATATCACTAAGCAAAAAACAATTAAACAGCACAGCATCCATTCAACAGTAACACCAAATCATGATGCAACCACAGAGCATGGGGTGACATTCTAATCATGGATTAAAGGACTGATTTGTGTCTCATGAGTATTCATGGGCAAAACCTGATACGTACAAACTGATCTCTTGCAAATATGTTTTGTGGGAAACATGAGGTTATACCAGTGTCTGAGCAAAATGATGATGCCTTTTCTTGGCTGTGCCTTAGGGACAAAGGAAATATTTACCTTTTTATCTCCTACTTTCTTTTTTTGCATGGAGTTGTTTTCCTCCTCACTACAGAATGAGACATGGAGTTTTTCCCCATCTACCTGCCCATCCTTACACTTGCCTGTACAAATATAGGCAATCATAAAAAGTCACTGCTGCCATTTGATGTCATGCAGAAAACTAAAGGTTAGGAGGAACCATAGAGCATGTCACTGTGGGCAGTATTCCTCTAATGGCATCCAGGAGGCAGCATTTCCAAAGATGAATCACTCCTACAAACAGAGAAGGAGATGGTGTAAATCCAGCCCCACAGCAGTTGTGCTGTAAGCCATTGCACATGGCTGGTCCATGGGGAAGAGGCTTTGGGACAGCAAATTGGAAAATGTCCTGACTCAGAGGGAGCACCTTTTCTGCACCATTAGAGTGGCCTGGCTTGGCTTCTCTAAGGCAAAGTGCAAAGGTTGCTGTTAGTCACAATCTTACATACCTTCTTTTCTTGCAGTTCCCATCAGCTCAGGACACAATCACATTAAATATACTAATGGACCAAATTATGGGCTCCTAGAGAAATTTCCCTTTTGGACCAGAGAAGACCTCAAGAAACCAATAAGTCTCATACTGAGAAAAGCTCATCTCTAGTGGTATCTGAATACCAGCTCTTGCTATGTAGGTAGAGAGATGTATGCTTTGTGCAAAAGATTTGGGAAATGATCCTTTGCAATATTTTCCACTAAACAACTACTCGAAAACATGGAAGAAGCCACATGTCAACTCAGTGCACTGAGGAGGCTTTGCTGGGTATCCTAAGGCATCTGACTTATGTAGCTGTAGCCTTGATACAGCAGGCTGGTTTCCTTTCCCTATTTTACAGTTTGGAAAGTCCCTGATTTCTCCATCTACATCCTCATCTGCTATCAATCATCAATGTCAGTGCAGGACTGTTTGTTAATACTGAGATCACTCTTCTCAGTCAGCCTCTGAGCAGTTGTCTTCCTTTCGGCACAGTAAAAAATCCAGCAGCTAAGGCAGTGAATTTTTCTAACCTTAATGGAGCTCATACTTTAAAGTTTAAAGGAGCTTAAAGAGTGGGAAAGCCCCTGTGGAAAATCCAGTGTTTCCATATGCAAGTCAGGTTTTTTGTTGTGTATTAGCTGCTGTTATTTTCAGTAGCCAGTGTTTCATTTCTGTTCAGAAGCAAATGCAAGAAAGCAAGTGAGCAATTCATAATGAAATAATCAATGCTGATGGTGAATTCACTGGTGCCTGTGCACTTTGCCTTGCCTATGATAAGAAATTTCTCTTGGGGGCAGCATTTCTTACAGAGATGGATAGATTTATTTTCTGTCTTCAAAATGTTTACCAGCACACCTAGATTTCCTTCTCCAGCCATACTGCTGGTTGAGGGGCCAAGAGCTCCCCACACTAATGCCAGCAGGGGAGAATAGAGGCATCCTGAGGTGGAACAGCAACCCAAAGGCAGGCCACTGTCCCTTTCTCTTCCCCTGAAATTCCCCACTTAGCAGCTTCAGTGGGGCACTCCATGAGTAACTTGAAGTTCACCCAACAAACACATCATGGGATTTAGGAGCCCCAGTTCCCCAGGGTGGGCTTAGTGGGAGCACCAAAGCACAGGCTGCCTGCACCAAGCACCAGGGATCACTAATGCTGGGGACTATCTGAAGCCCCATTCCCACAGTAAGATAAAGCACACAGAGCTGACTTCAGGCTGCTGAGAGCCCTAAGTCACTTAATGTCTGCCCACGTAGCTCTGGCTCCTGCCCTAAGCCTCTAAGGGGCTTGTTTTACTGGTGTGGGACAGGTCTGCTGGTGAGTATGTAGGCTGGGGGTCAAGCCAAGGTGACAGAGAAAACACAGCCCAGTCATGCTCTGTGTAGGTCAGACGTGGGAAGCTGCCCCACAAACATGCCAAGAGGTTACAGAGCTATAAATGTTTAATTGGATTTCTCCACATCAGTCCCAGCAGGTGGAGAAATCCACCTGGAAGGAAGGAAGGAAGCCTGCAAGGAGGATGGGAGAAGCAGATGCAGTGTCTGCTCTAATGCTCAGGGCCACGGGCTCTCAAACCCTGTGGGTTTCTTGGGAGCATGTGGCCAAACTAGGTGAAAATATAGCCAAGGATGGCTAATGAGGAGCCTGTCTGGGAGCAATCCATGAGGGCTCAGCTCTCCTGTGAACTAAACTTGAAGAAAATGGCTGAGGTTCAACATCTTGGAAGGAAAGTGCTGATGAGTGAAGGACTGAGGAAACCATACAGTGTAGTGTGAGAGATGAGAGTATGAGAAGAAGGGTGTTCCTGCAGGGAATAGTCCCAGAAACCTGAACAAATACAGAGCACAAAGTAAACTGAAGAGCTTTACACCAATGGAACTTCACATTCCACATTCAGGTGGAATGTCAGGAGTTCAGTATTTATCAACAAAGCTGAGAGGACAGTTGTACTCACAGCTCACTTAACCATGGGAGCTCCAAAATAGATGCTTCTGAATGCAGGCAGAGAGAAACCCAGGCCATTTTTGGAAACTGCCCTCTTGTTTTTTCTCTCTTTGAAACTAAGGTGAGTGATTTTCACCTTGTTTATGCGACTGTACATGAGAAGTAAATTTAGCAAAGGCAAGAAGGTGATGTGGGTGTAGTGTGCTGGAATGCCCAAAAACCATCCTTATTGTTATTATTAAGCTGTAACTGTATGTGGCACTATAAATCAGCCCACTCTGCTGATAAGGGAGTGTTTGGTAACACTACACCTTTGTAACAACCCTGAGACTGGTGGGGTTCATGAGCAACCCACAACAGTAAATGCCTGAGCTGCCCCTCCATTGGGAAGAGCCTTGGCTCTTTCCTTCCTGACGCTCTTCTGGCTGAGCCACAAAAACCCCTCTGCCTTCTTCCCTGATATCCAGATCTTTGTGCTTTGCAGTACTCCTCTGAGCAGGTCATATGTTCTGCAGGCTTTCGGTCTCGTTCCAGCAGTTTTCAAAGGGGGAACAGAAGACCTTCCTGCAGAAGTGAAACATAACAAAGTGCAGTCCACCTGAGTGTGGCTGGTTACCTTTGCTCAGCATCCATAGGCGTGCATGGGTAACAATCTCACTGCAGAGTACACATTTCTGTTTGGTGCATTCTAGGTGTGGAAGATGCTCCTGGCCTTAGATTCCTCTTCCCATCCATTGTCCCATAGGACAATTTCCTCTCTTTTGTCTTTTTGCTGGGAACAATTGGCTGCCCTTCCCTGCAGTGCAAGATGCTCCTGCTCACCTCAGCACTATCACTGATCCAACCTGAGGTATCCCGGCATCAAAACCAGGAGGCCAAGCTGACTTGCAGAAGCCCCACTGGTAATAATCAAGCCCCCCTGTAAATGGGGCTTACAGACATCCCTGAGTGGGGAAACGACTGGTGAGTGACACAAGGAGCCAAGCAGAGAAAGATCCTTCATTCTCAGCTTCCTGGGGCACAAAACCACCAATGTCTTCTTACAAGACACTCCTGTGAGGGCTTTAGAAGCAGGGATCAGACCTGACACAATATTGGTATTAAAGAGAGGTTATCCTGCAGCCTCTGTGTGTGTTGAGAGCAGACTGCCTTGGCAACATGGCCAATGAAGAGGCCTCATTTTTCCTGTGGTCTGCTTTCACTTCAAATGCTGGAGCACTGTTTTCCAGCTGCAATGATCTGCTGGTCTTGGGGGAAGGGAGAACAGGTCCTTATCTTTAGTATCAAAAAAAAAAAAAGAGCTATAGAAACATTATGAAGGGCGTCTAGCCCTCCCCCCTTCAGCCTACAGGAGTAAACATCCTCACTTAGGTGTGCCTTTTACCATATTAATAGCTACTTCCCTTTCCGTAATCACTGGGTTATTGCTCAACAAATTGCAGCAACGTTAATAGCCAGTGACCCACAAACTCAGAACAGCATCAAAGGTCGCCGAGTTATCTCACGCAACGAACTTACTTTTGATGAATTGGTACCATTCCCTGGAACATTCTTACAGTAATTTTAAGAGTCATAACATCTTACCATGTGCTGCTTTAACTTTTTGACATGTAGCTAAAAATAGCAAGCGCTGTACAGCCTGGGAGAACAGCTTCAAGTTCAGATCTGAGCTGAAAATCCCCAGTGCTTCTGGCTGTTCACATGAGCGTTTTGATTTCAACAGACCATAAAGACAAGGTTAAAATGAGAAGTTTGGATATGAGTCCCAAGCAGGAAGGGGACAGGTACAAAAACCATTTACCTGACTTCATCTGATTTCTATTTAGAAAATCACAGCATCAAAAGCTGGCAACCGAACTGCAGGCAGAGGCCAGCTCAAAATCATCAGTGATCATAAGCAGATGCTGCTGAGGCTTTGGTTGCTCTGCTGTTGCTGTCTCGGCCGTGTCACCACACAGGTGTCGTTGCCCATCTTGGGTCTTGCTCACCCACTACACAACACATGCTCACTACTGCTCAGCAGCCTCACTGGGTGGAGAGAAGGCACAGTGTTTGGTTGGGTGCTTTGAGACCCCTGAGTGGAAGGTGCCATAATGACTGGTATTGACTGTGGTGATTTGCTGGCTCTCTCCTAGCTCCACATCCTGCTGGGAAGGCAGGCACTCGGGGAAGTCTTGAGCTCAAAGGGTAGGTGTGTGCCAGGAGCCCAAACACACAAGGAATGGTGTGAGCTCTGCATCCTGTCACCCTACAGGAGGCCAAGCCAGGATTCACAGCCCCCTGCCATAGCCTTTCCTACATGCCTGGGTATGGGAGAGGATCCCAGTGCTTTCTGTGCACCTGATTATGAGAAAACATGGAAGCTTGGACTATTTCTGTATTATGTTTCCATAACGCCCCTCTGCTACACGCCTGCTGTTCCTTGCTCTGCCCCCTGGTTAGATTAATCTCACGCACAGGGCTGTTCCAGCCCCCTGGGACTCGGGGTGGCTGCATTGGAAGTGGTGAGGAGGTGGCTCTGCCTTGTTTACGTTTGGAGCATGAATGCCTGCTCGCAATCCTGTGGGCTGTTCCGGTTATCAGGCACACAGCACTGCTCTGCTGGCAGCTCCCTCATCTTCAGCTTGTAGCGGGTGATGTGACGCCTTAGGTAATCCAGTGTGGGAAGGGTGAACACCCTGCCATTTACTGGATATTTATACACCCAGATTGGCTTTCTCTGCCTGCCTAGCTCCTTTATTTTTAAAGGGGAATGTGAACACTCAAAAGATGTTTTCCAAAACTGTTGTCTCTCCCCTTACCTAGATGCAGCCAAGGGAATTTTATATTCTAGCTCCCCTCAAAACTTCCAAGACATATTGCCATGCAAAGTAGCCATGAGGGAGCACCCCTACCATTGGGATTGAGGTGAGGGAAAGATGGAGGTAAAGATGATGACCATGGCTGCAGAGGTGTCAGGCAGCCCAGTGAGGGAAGAGTAGCCTTTTCCCATGGGTTTAAGGGCTATGCCTGGAATATCCCTTCACTAAGGCTTAAAGACACATTTTGAGGCTGTGCATGCTGTGAAGTGAGGTGGATGGGTGCAGATGGGATTCCTTGGGTTTGGACTGGCAGGTGGATAGGTGCAGATGGGATTCCTTGGGTTTGGACTGGAGCAGCATGCCTGCTGCTCCTACTTCTTGCCATCCGCTGCTAGATGTGCTCTGTGCAGGCACTGTGGATCTCGCTTCTAAATCCTGGGCAAGCTCACGTGTGATGTTTTGGGGTAATTCAGTCCAAGCTTGTGTTGTGTTTGCTGGGCTGCAGACAGGAAGGAAGATTGTCATGACAGTCATCTTCTTCTCCTACCCATCTGTCCACTCTTCTTTTTATAACAAAGATTTCTTGTGTCATTTCTCTCACAGACTATTCCCACACAAACAGCACAGGAGAAACAACAGCAGAGTCAAGCGCAGCACTGCCCTGGTTGCGTGGTTGGATATGGTTTAGGTAACCAGGCTGCTCTTTTCTGCCACGGGAGGCTCCTTGGCAAAGCCAATAAAATAAGAGGAAAATGTTCCGCACTTGCAATGTCTTTTGTGCCAGGAGCTCTCAGCGCCGTACCCACAACAATGAACCAGCCTCGCAATGCTCCTTTGGGGCGGATTAGCACAATCACACACGTTCTGGATGGCAATGTTAGAGCTACTTAAGGTCAAAATCATTCATTTCAGTATGTCCTGCTGCACTATAACTGGATCAGCTCACCAGGGCACCTAATCCATGGGCTGCAGAGCCCTTTTCCTGACTGCTCACAGCCTCAGCAGGAAGCATAGGATGCTCAGCTGTTCCCTGAAGCTATTCCCAGATGCTGAAAACACTGGGATTCAGCTGGGACTCATGGTAGAAAATGATTATCAGGCTGAGGCGAGAAGCTGGAGAACCTGATAAATTCCCAGTTTCTATTTACTGTTCCCTGAGGACCTATAGAGTGGGAAAAGTGCCCTCCTGGGTGATTTTTCCACCAGCCGTGGGCTGGCTGGCAGAGGACCTGTGTGCTCTCAGTGGTGTCTTGGGACATGTCACCAGAGGGCATTGCTGAGACTTGCAGAGCCCAAACGGGCTGGGATTGCACCAACAATGCCATGGGGACTCTGAAGAGGGGAATTTAGTGGGTTTCACTGTTAACACTATATGGAGCCTACAGATACCAATCTAGACATATCCCAAAGCAGCAACAATCCAGACTGCACAGGTTGGGGTTGGCCCAGGAGCTGTGGAGATTTAGGATACACCTGGTGCTCCTCATCTCCCAGTAGCTGTTGTCCTTTCACAGTGGTAGCAGCCTAGGAGTAATGAGAATTTAAAAAAAATAAAATAAATAACATGCATAAATAAACATGCACCCTCTCAATGTAAATTAAGGCCATATTGCAGGAGAAATTGAATCCAAAGAATGCAAAAAGTCAAACAAACAAACAAACAAGCAACCAAAGAAAACCAATTATTTTTTGAGGGAGTCAGGAATGAGTAAACAAAACAATGAGTGCCTCTGGACTCCAGCATCCGTGCACTGGCACTATCACATCTCCCTGGGAGCAAGGCCTGGGCTTCCTCTTGGAGTCACTCCTGCCTCACCACGATGCCCCTCTACCCTGTGGCTTGTTTATCTCAATTTAAAACAGTTTAATTGTGACACATGGTTTTGCCTGATGAGCCTGGCAGCAGCATTTTTTGTTAAAGCCATAGACAAACCCCAGAAGGATGAGGATTTATTTTTCCATTTTCCTTGTAGCATAAACTTTGGAAGAAATTAATTTCTCCTCCTCCTTGATTGGCCATGCAGTCTTACAAGATCTCCCTACATCATTTGAAAACCAGCATAGATGGTTGGCCTATTGTGAGAAACCACAGGGATTTTTTTAAGCTGTACAGTAACCAGCTTTAGCTTCACGGGGACGAAAATAGACAATAGCGAGAGGAAGGGGGTTCTGGAGAACTCCACCTCACTGTTTCCAATTAGGAAGCGACTTCAGTTTATCCCATCACTGCAGCGCATCTTTGCAAGCAGCACAATTTGTTCAGGTCCTCGCTTGGGCTCTGCTTCCAAGAAACCTCCCTGCTCAGCAGAGCACTTCAGCGTGCGCTCCAGTCCGGCTGAAATCAACAAGGTCCACACAAATGTTCCAAGGGGATCCCAAACTTTCCAGCCCTCCCTGAGCCGCATGTCCCAGCCTGCGGGATGGGGAAGGCGCAGGGAGTGTCCTGGTTGCCGGTGAATGGTCTCAGTGCTGCCTTGCAGCACCTCCAGACCCGGCTGGAGAGCTCTTGTCTTTCACCTAAACTCAGCTTAAGCACAGGCCGCTCTGCTGCCTTCAGCACCTTGTTACCCAAACTGCAACACAGCCTGCCTGACTTGTAATGAACCAGGCAGTGATGAATTTACTATTTACTGTAAACCTTCTAGCCACTTCCTGGCTAATTTTACAGGTTTTAGCCAAGGATTATTCACACTTCTGGCTGAGTACTATCCCACGTCAGTGCGGGTGGAAGGATCTCTCCCTCATTTATTGTCCTTCCTAGTTTATTGCCTTTTTGTTTTTTGTTTTTTTTTCACAGATTAATTACAAACATCTCACTCTGTGAACTCCCACTGTATGGTGGCTGTGTGATCTCAGCGCCATGAATTATAAATGCCTGACATATCACACCAAGCTATTATGATTTTTTTTTTTCCACAAGCAAGCTATGAATAATGAAGAAGATCTATTAAATTTATAATATTCTCTATCTTTGGTGTAGGAACGGGAAGGCAAAGCCTAGTGATGCCTTTTATTGCCCTCCCCTCCCTCTCTGGGCTCGGGCAGCTCAGACAATGTGAGTCTCAATATGGACTCTGGGTATTTAGGAAAAATTCTTGATGTTGTTGGGATTTCAGCCTTGGGGTCAGTCTCACGACGGTATCTCACGTTGTTACTCAGATCGCTGAGGACTGTGGCTGGCCCAGGGCGGCTGTGCAAGGGGCTATGGCTGACACGGCCCCACTATCCGCCCCTGTGCCTCCTGCCCGTTTCTGGCGCATGCTGCACGAAGGATGGAGGTAGAGAAGATGTTTAAATGGAGGGGTGGAGGGCGGCTGTTACAGGCGGCTGAGAGGGAGCCACATGAGAGGAGGGTATGGACCCCCATGGATGAGAACGTGACCCTCAGCCGCCCCCTCTCAGGGGTTTCCCCTCAGCGGCCCCTCCTCAACGCTTCCCCATGGAATCTCCGCTCAGTGGCCTTCGCCTCGGGCGGGGGGGAGTCTCCCCTCAGCCATTCCTCCTCAGGGAAATGGTGTGGGGGGGGTCTCCCGTGGGCACCGCCTTTGCCGCCATTTCCCCTCAGGCCCTTCCCCCACACACGGGGGTCTCCCCTCAGCCCTTCCCGCGGGGTCTCCCCCAGACCCCCCCAGGGGCGCGGCCCCGCCCCTCCCTGCGCGCGGCAGCCCCGCGCGGTGCCCGCGCGCCGCCGGTGACGTCACAGCGCGTTATTGCCCGTGCCCGTGAATGACTGAGCGCCGGGGGGGGGGGGGGGGGGCCTGTAGGCCCCGCGCGCGCGGCGCCCGGCCAGGCGGAAATGGGCGCGCGGGCCGCGGCGGCGGGCGGGGGAGGGGCGGGAGGCAGGTGGGGCCGCGCCCGGCGGCGCCGCGAAATGGCGGCGGGAGGGTCCGGGGGCCGCGGGTTCGGGGACAGCGCCGTCCCGGCGGGGCACGGGGCGGGGTGCGACGTGCTTAGGGAGACCTGAGCCCGCACCTGCCCTCGGGAACGGCGGGTCCTGAGCAGAACACTGGTGTCTGCAG
This sequence comes from Certhia americana, assembly GCA_018697195.1. Lineage (NCBI taxonomy): Eukaryota > Metazoa > Chordata > Aves > Passeriformes > Certhiidae > Certhia > Certhia americana. The sequence goes on along the minus strand of CM031865.1, from coordinate 9,756,252 downwards.
GCGTCGGGGCATAGGGAGAGCCCCCATCCTCATCCCATGGCCATCCACGGCATTGTCCCCGTCCCTGCCTCTTACCCATTCCCAGTTCTTGTCCCCATCCCTATCCACATCCTTGTCCCATTGCTCCTGCTGTGGGTGACAAAGTGGGCCCTGTGGCTGGTGTCACCGAGGCTCTGGGCAGCCACAGGTGGCCCCACAGGGGAGGCCCAGCCCGTGGCCAGGCTGTTTGGGGGCTGCCTTCCCACAGCTTCCTTTGCCATATTCCTGCCTCAGCCGTCTGTGTTTGCCCGCTTGCAGCCACAGCCGGTTTCTGTCACCGTGACAGGGTCAATGCTCCACCCTGGGCACAGTGACATTGTCCCTCACTCATGGCAGTGACCGCGTTGCCCTCACACACCGCTCCCCTGCACACGGACCGGCCTTGTTCCCACTCTCCTGGCCGGTGGCCCTGTGCCAGCGCCGTCTCATTCGGGATCAAACGGAGCCTACCACCTGCTTTTTCAGTGTTCAAACAAGCCACTTTTAAGCTTTCTCATGTGTTTCCAACTTGGCTGTGCCACGAGGATTACGATTTATGGCAGCGCGAGGCAGCTGGGGTGCTGCGTGTCCTGGCTCCGTCAGGCACGGCTGGATCTCGCTGTCTGGAGCTGAGGCTTCCCCCCAACCCAAACCCATAGGATATAAATTCTTTGGGCCAGTGCGATCGCCCAGAGCTTCCCTACAGACACCAGGAGAGCAGGATTGGACACAGGGTGCTGCCCTCGTGGTGGTGGGAATCACCTGCCCCAAGAGCAATTTGCTCCATTGGTGCGGTGCAAAACAAGGGAGAAGATGATGGCACTTAATTTTATTTATGGGGTCAAGTATCTGCTAATAGCAGAGAGGTTTAATCTCTAGGATACAGAAACACTGCCGAAGCAAATGCCCCGGTGCATTTCAGTGCACACACAGGCTGATTAAAACTTGGACTGTCATTTGCCTCCTGAAAGCTGGATAAAGCACAGGGAAAAAAAGTCTGCAGTATAGCTGAATCCTCTTGTTCATGCCCAACAGGAAGGTAGGGGCTTTACTGGAGCATCCCGTGTGTGATACCTCTGGGAGCTGCTGGAGCCAAACAAGACGGACACAACAAATGCCTTCTGGATATAATCGTTCCCAGGCACAGCAGAAGGGAAGGAAGACTTTTATAAACAATTATCCATGCAAGCTGCAAGAGTAGCATTTGCAGTAGCTCTCCAGGGCCTTGATAATACTCCCCTAGTCATGCTGAGATGGATAGGATTTATAAACCGTGGATGGGTATTTCCTACATCGCATCTCTCCTGGCAGTATTAGCCTATGACACTCTCTGCAGAAGACATATATGTTCATGAAAACATTTTATAGCCCTGTTGTGCTGGGATTAATATCAGATAAGAAAGTCCAGACCACGTGTACTTTGTTCTTCCCAACGCATTTCCAAGTCTGCAAATAGAAAAAAGTCCAAAGGAGCAGATGACTATTAACTAATATTCTTGCAACTTGGTGCAATTTTGACATTCCATACACAGTTTTCATAATAATTTTACAGGCTGTGCATTTCTTCAAAAGTAGACTTGTGTGTGTGTGTCCAAAGACAGTGTCTCAATCTAGAGATGTGCAGATAGAAATAATATATCTTGGTATATAAAAGCTGGTAATCAGTGTTGGGAAGTCACTGGTTAAATTCAGCGAGTGGTTCTGAGTCCCACAAAAAGCATTGTAGGTGCCCTGCCATGGGAGTGTGGCTAATAAAGTGTGTAAAACCCTCCAGACACCCCTCTCCTCACCCCTGGAATCTCCCTGAACTATCCATTCTCACTCCTCATTTTTTGGATGTGACCTTCAGAAGCTACCGAGCACAACACAGTGTAGGGAACTTGCTGGACAACTCAGCCTTGTAACTGGAAGGAATGGAAGGAGATGTGACATTCAGTTCAGGTCAGAAACCAATCTGCCCTTGTGGGCCCAGGCTGTGGGGAGAGAGGTGGCAACACAAGGTACCAGTGCAGGTACTGCAGGTACCCAGCTGCAGGTACTGGCACCAAGAGAGTCCACTGCATTTTTGAGACAATCACTCTGTCATAACAGCCTGTTTTGTGGAAAACGCCAGGATTTATTTAATGAATAACATATATGAACCACCCAGGCTAGGGGGATTGGAACTAGATGATCTTTAAGGCCCCTTCCAACCCAAACCTTTCTAAGACTGTGGAGTCAGAAATTTCCTTAGCAGAAAAACACTGAGTCAGCTTTCTGAGACTCTGGATTGCTGTGAGAACAAGTAGAGCAGAAATCCAGAATCTCCAGAAATCCAATTCTTTTTCTGAGAGAAAGAAAATGAGAGAATATTTCTGCCTGGCAATATTATCCACACACAGAACTTCATGTGGAGCGAGCTGCAGGATGGGTTTAGCACAGGGAACCCTTCTGCCTTCAGTGTGGCCATGAAATCTCACACGCCTTGAACAATCCCCATCGCCACCTGCTCTGAGCTTCACACTGTGTGCCCAGAATATTCCATGGTCACTGGTGTGCTCAGAACCTTTCTGTCTGCCCATGGGAACCTGTGGTACCTCCAGGGCATTGGTATTTGAGGCATCCCAGGATGCAGGAGCTGCTTCTCTGCTGCCTGCATCTCCCTCCCCAGGCAGGAGCAGTCAGATGGGCACCATGCAGGGACACTTGTGCGAGGAGAACTGAACATGTTGTGCTGAACACATCTTGTTTTACATTAGGTTTATAATTTTAGGGCTAATATTTGGTTTGGAAGCGCAAAGCCGTGCCCGAGCCCACAGCTGCCAGCTCTAGAGCCGGCAGTGGTGTAATAGCCATTTAATTCCCCTGCACTGTAATCTGATGGTGGGATGTGCTCCCAGGCTGCTTTTAGGTCTGACTGGGGAACGAAATCAATCACAGAACACCCGTTACAACCAAAGCGCTGTTGGTGTCAATTACCTAAACTCTGCAAACGTAACTCTTCTAATTTCCTGTTAAATCAGTAATGTTACCAATCTCAGTCTATTATTTTAATTAGGACTGTGACTGCAGTTGCTAGGAGCCGAGCGAGCGCAGACAAATGCGAATGTGTAATTAGTGCCACAAACGAGTGGCAAGTTGAATGTGTCAACATCCTGGATAGTTACAACATGGGGTGCAGCAGGAGGCCAGGCGATCTGGGCCAGATCCTGATCTCACTGGCCTCAGTGCCAGCCCAGCAGACTCTGCAGAGGTCAGCAATACTCTGGACATGAGCTGGGCACAGGGAATCTGGATCTGGCCCCTGGTCATAGCAGTTTCTTGGAGCTTCACCCTGGGTTATTTTTAAAATGTCTGATGTCCCACCTAGTTTGATTTAATTTTTTTTTTTCCCCTTGCTGTAACGCCTCCTCAGAGCCAATTATCCTGCAGTGAACACTGCAGTCAGGTTAGCTGAACGTGGGTGTTCCCAGCGCCAGCCGGCATCGGATTCCAGCCCTCCCAGGGGACCAGAGCTCCTAGGGTGGATATGGAAGTGCTTGGCTCCCTCCTCTCCCTTCCTAGCTGTGAAAGAAACCTCTCAGCTTCTGTCACATCTGACTGCCTCATGCATCTCCCAAACAGCCGCGCTCTGACAAGGCAGACAGGCGTTCCGACAGCAGAGCAGTGCTAGCTACCAACCTCACCAGCAAACACAAGCTGAGGACAGAACCCCTGGCTAAATATAGAGCCCAACTGGGAGAGAAAACAATGTGGCATTGCAGATCCATCAAAATTAAGAATGAAAATCTGAAGGCGCTGCTCACTGACAACCCCCGGCTGCTCCCAGCGAGCGCCGTGTGCCCAGAGGTCCAGCCCGCCGCCAGTATCCAGCATGGAATGGCACAGGAGGGAGAGCACTGCTTTTATTAGCACTTGGCCATCACTCAGCAGTCCACACTCCACAAATAAATGAACGGGCTGGGTGCATGTCATCCCAGTTCACGTGTTACAGAAATAACGCTGGACTGGAACCAGAGTTAACACAGCTGAGATTTGGGATGTGGCTGATTTGGAGAGAGGGCAGATGGCAGGGCCTCGTTGGGCTATACCTGCTCTTGGAGGCAAACCTGATTTACAGCTCCATCCATCTTCTACACGCTAATTTCCCTGCTTTAGTAGGCCACTCTCCTGCTTCACATGGTACTTCGTTCGGAACAAATAGACCAGGAAAAAGTCTGGTGTATATTGGACGGACTGATTTGGTCACCTTTCCAAGACAAAACTAACACAGAAATAGTATGAAAAAAGTGAGACAACCCTGAGGGTGTTGTGTGAAGGTTATTCCCAGGGGACCTGAGGACCAGGCAGTGATGCTGTGCCAACATGAGCACTGCAATGCCTTCAGTCCTGGTACCTCATCTGGGTCTGGCTGTGGCTCCATGCTCTCACTCATGGCTTGTGTTGGATTGGATTTTTCCTCCTGTCTCATGACATTCAGACAAAGGTCAGGCCCTGTTACTTAATTCATTAAGCTTTGAGCCCACTTCCCCAGTGATGGAGCCTCTGCCACTGCCTTGCAAGAGCTGCTGTGGCCTTGCAGAAGGTGCCTGACCTGCCCTTGTTTTCTTCCTACTTACTTTCCTTTAATCCTCCAAGAAACAGCTTTAATCAAAGCCACATTGCATGTATGTTTTATAACAACAATCCACTGTTACTGTCACTGGTGTGTTTTCAGGCCCTGTCCCAACGTGTGTCCTTGCAGCAGAAAAGCCAGTATCCTTCCTGGGATGGAGCCGAGGCTCACCAGGATGGTTGGGTGCCTGCTCCATCCCTGGGCAGGGTGGCTGTCACCTCTGAGGTGTTGCATGTCATTACACTCATCCAGAGAGCCCTGGGTCTGGCAGAGCTCCCTGCAGCCTCCACACCCCTTGAGATGCCTGTTTTGTGCAGTAAACAGGGAGAATCGCCATCCTCACACCTTGCGTCCTGAAAGCACAGGAGCCACAGCTGGCAGGATGCTGCAGCACCCCTCATGTTGTGCTGCTCCTTACTCCAGCTTTCTGCAGGAAGGGAGGTGTAAAACACCTGTACCATCCCAGCTCCAGGCTGGCCAGGCAGGTTCCTTATCCCACCACACAGCCTTCTGAGGTGAACCCCTTGATTAAAGTCTGTGTGATGTCAGATGTGCAGATACCCTTAGCCGTGGGATTGTACAACTGGCTGGTAATGTGCATGTTAATAAGGCTATTAAGGTTTACAAATATTCTGCTCTTCCTTACAGTTTATAATTTAATTAATTGCCAGTTAATTGTCTTATTTTCCCCCTGTGATTGATGTCAGTGAGTGGGCTTAGGCAGCATCAGATGACAGAGGAAGGAGGAATGAATGCAGCATCCTATGATGGTTTGAGAGGAGATGTTTTTATGGACAAATCCTTTCTGACATGGATGAATACCTCAATGAGATATCACAGAGTATCAGCTCAATACATATTGTAATGGGATCATTAGTGGAGGTACCAGCTGTGTGAGGTTTGTATTCACAAGCCACGAGTAAGTAACGGGGAAATATTGGCTCCTTGGAAATGTTTGCCAAGCATAAATCTCTCTGTTTTTACTGAGCTGGTGTTCAGTTTACATAAACTGGGAAATAATTCTCTAAGGCTTGTGGGACTGCTCCAGCTACCCCTGAAGTCAGTCACGGCAGGGCAGCTTTGGTGAAGGAGGGAATCTAAATGCAGCCCTGCTGGGCAATATTTTTCCATGGGGAAAAGTTAAAGAGGAGGGTTTGAGGAGGGTCTCCCACCAGGGTGTGCAAGCCAGGCTGTGGCTCTGTCCCTAAAACAAGAGGTATCTTTACTTCTAAGCAGGGAAGGGGGTTGGCTGAGCAGACACTGCTTCTTCTCTCCCAGGATTTTGAGTCTGTCACTAGGCTTGTTCTTTACCCTGCCCACCCCCGAATGCATGTTTGATGGACAGGTCTGTGCATCACAGACTGCTGGGAATATCATTCCTTCAAGATCCCTGTTGTACCTGCAGACACGGGCAATGTGCAGCCATAAGGGCCAAGTGGGTCACTGAGCTCAGGTTGATTCTCAACCTGGAGGTGGTGCAGAAGGAACTTCAGGGCTTTTGCCTTCCCCGAGTCTGTCTGGGTGACCAAAGGCAGCCAGCTGTGTGGGGGATTGGCATTCCTTTAGCTCCCCAAGCATGCAGCAGTGCCAAGGGGATCTGGGGTAAACAAAAACTCAGGCAACTTTTGACCAGACTTTGATCGCATTTCAGCAGAGTAAACCTGGAGTGATTCCAGTGGCTTTGGTGTGAGTGGGATCAGACTGTGAAACTGGGCTGCACAGCAGAAAGCCTGGATGTTCCTGTTGGGGTGGGTGTGCAGTGTGGTTGAACCCCTGCTTAAATCGACACAAACTAACGAGGTCATTTCTGAGGCTGCAATCGGAACACGGAGCCAGCCAAACCACATCTGTCTCCTTTAATTCATTCCTTCCATTTTGGGGTCTTAGCCTTTAGGAACAGCTATTGGTGATTACATAAAAGAGATTAGCCAACAGTTCTGCATAAATCAAGGCCAGTGCAAGATGTGTCCTAAGTGCATTGCGAAACCTGGGGCTGGTGCAGGACAAGTTCCTCCTTTTGGGGAGTGAGGCTCCCCAGCACAGGGTCAATGACAAAACCTTCCTGCTTCTCAAAACTGCCCTTCAGACAAAAACCTCTCCAAGCAGAGATGTGCACGGTGGGGCCGTCTGGTGTGGGTTTTTTCACCAAAGGAGATTTTCTATCCAAGATACACGATGGAAACAATGAAAGAAAGAGCTGGAGGACCTTATTGTAAACCAGATCCCCATGTGTGAATGCAAATAAATCTTGCTGCTGAAGGAAAAGCCAAACCAGAATGTGTTACATTTACTCTTTTAGCACAGTTGCTAAGAAAATATCTTGATACGAACACTGTTGGATGACTCAACAAATCTTTTTTTTTTTTTTTTTTTTTTTTTTTTTTTGGTTGGTTTTTTTGGGGGTTTTGTTTTTTGTTTTTTGGGGTTTTTTGAGACAATTTTTTCATCTTCCCCCTGTTTTTTTGTCTGTTAACGTGCAGGCTGAGGTTGTCCCAAGGTCAGGAAGTTGGAATTTCCCTACCAGTGTTGTTTTACTGCTCCTCTCCTTTTTTTTTCTTGCTTTTTTTGCTGCAGGTCACAGCAGATCACAGATAGTGAGGTTGTTGGTGGAAGGCTCAGCCCTTCTCTCTCACTCCATGTGCCCTGGATAGTGCCAGTCTCTTGACAGGAGGCATTGTCCTTCCACCTCATCATCAATATGTCTGCATCGCAGCTTCCCTCGTGAGCTTTTGGAGAAAAATTACCAAAAGCAGTCTTGAGTTTTTGCTGTCTTCATTTTTGAGGAACTGAACATGAGACACAGCAGCTGAACACCAGTAGCTGCTGTTACAGCACTCATCACTGCCTGAAATCAGGCCTGGAGTGTCTTTAATGGTATTTATTGTTTAGAGGAGGATTGTGCGTCAAATCTGAGCAAGACCTGTGAGAAATCGAAGAAAAGGGTATTTACACTCCTCTGGTAGGAAACTGAAACAATGTGCAATTTAGGGTCTGCCATTTAAATATATGTTGACTCCTCATGATGAAACCATCTACCGAAAGGCATTTAGAATTATTTTTTAAAAAGCACAAAAATGCTTATTTCATATTGAAATATTCAGGAAGCATATGCCCAGGAATAGAGCTGAAAATGAAGCTGGTTATCTTTTTTTCATCCTTTGATCTCTAACATCTTTCAAAATCTGGCATCCAAGTAATGTGCCCAAGGATGCACGAAATCAAGGGCTGAGTCCTTATCTCCTCCACTTGATCGTCTCTGCACTGCAATTCACAACACAGATACATTGCTCCTCAGGACTAGCCCTGGCTGAGGCAGTCAAGAAGACTAATCCCAAAAATACAGCTCGTGGGTGGGAATTCATAAATGCCCTGCACAGGCACCCTCCCCGTTTCCTCTCATCCAGGTTGCATTTGGCCCGTGATTCTCCCCAGATGTGTGGTGAATTTAAAGATCTGTCCCAGTCCTTGACCTACATGGAGGAGCACGGAGCCAGTCATTTCTGAACCAACAGCCACAGAGATTCTGAAGCCTTTTCAAGCTGGAAATACCACAGGGAGGAAGGAGAGTGCCTGCAGACAGCAACTGCCTCTGTAGTGAAGGGAAGTCTGAAGTTTCCCCTCTGCTTTTTCGTGCATAAGAGCATCTGTACGCCTCATTTCCATCTTCACAGCTCCTGTAATTTACATAATGAACATTTGCAAAGCCTGAGATCTGGGTTCACTTTGTACCACATTTACTGTAGATGACCTTCAGCGTATCTTCAGAAAAGTTTCCCAGGCAATTTTCCCAAAGGGTGTGAATGTGAAACCTAAGATCGTCAGGGAAGGAGGAAAAGGGAATGAAAGCAGATTTCTGAGATGTCTGTCATTCAAAGATATGTTTTCATTTCTGCAGCAGAACAAAAATATTTGAATTCAAAAAGAAGGGAGTTTTGTCTTTAAAGCAGGTGTTGTCATGTCCCTTTATAAAGTGACTTTAATTAGGTTTGCCTTCCTAGATCTGCAGAAAGACTATTTCCTTGATAAAAATGCATTTGAAAAAAATATTAAGTAGTGGGGAAAAAACCCTCAGAGAGACAATTTTATTTGCATTCCTTCATAAGCAATGGCTGCAAAATGAGGTTATCCACTTTGGCCCCCTGATCAGGTAATGAATCTGAAAAAAAACCTGGTGACAAATAACTGGCAATCTAGCAGAGATTCAGAACTGAGGAGGAATTCTGACCTCGAAGGATAGGAATAGGACATCAGGGTGAGAACAAGCAGCTGAAGCCACTTATGGCTCCTCTGAAGGTGTCAGCTGCAGCTCTGATTGCACCTCCTGATAGTGCTCCAGCAATCACAAAGTGATAAAGCAGGAACTGACCCATTTTTGCTTCTGACACCCATCCTCAATGAACTGTCCTTTTCAGCCCCAAGTTCCTGCAGAGTTCATCTGACAGAGTCCTGGGAAGCTTCATCCCAAGATTATATTGAACTTTATATTATATTTACATGGGGCAACAAGGAAGACAGTTTTATAGGTATTGGCTGGCTTCTGGATAAGCACAAGTCAGGGATCATCACCTCTGAGAGGTGCTTGTGAGTCCACTTGTTGCTGTTTGGGCAAGAACACAGGTTATTGCTCACTGCAGCAATGGAGGATGCTTTAAAGAAGAAATTAATTTTGTAACTGACTCAGGACTCCTGATTGTACAGCAAATGAGCTGAAAGCTGAAATGCAGTGCCTTATTCTGGTGATGAAGAAGGGTTCTCATATCAGCTGTCATAAGACTCTTCAGACAGAATGAATCACAAACCCACCATGACAGGCATGCTGGAAATGCTCACGTAGATAAACCTGACACCATTCCTGTTGCTGTAGGCCAGGCATATATGAAATGTTGCTTTACATAATAATCTTGAGAAGGCAAGCGAGCTTTTCAGATTCCTTTGTGCTTTGAAAACAGTGCCCCGTGTGCCCTCCTCTTAGGGCAGGCAGGTGTATTTGCACACTGCCAGGTAATTACAACATGATGGGTATTAATTAGCCTGTATCTTCCTACCTCTGGTTTGTTGCCAGTGGTTTATCCCTATATCCTTTGGAGTTGATGTTAGAGCTATAGGGCCAGTGTATGGGTGAGAACTGGAGTTGGGGTGAATCTTCACCAGCTTGTTTCTTTTAGTGTGGTCTGGCTTTTGGACTCCAGTCGTTACCTTGGCCTGCAGGCAGATAATTGGATAATTAAGTATTTGGAAGATGGGCTGCATGTTGCAAACTTTCTACCTTGGGACCAAAAAGGAAAGGGGGTGGTTTGGAGGGAGAAAAGAAATGCTGCTGTTTGATGGGCCCTGGGAGGGAGCTCTGGTGCTCCCAGCTCCAGCAGACAGGGCTGGAAGAGGAGCATGTGTCAGATGAGGTGTCCAGCATAACATTTCCTGAGCCAAATATGGGATTTGTGCAGCTCCCCTCTGCATGGTTCTAAAATGACATGAATCTGCCGTAGTCACAGTAGAGGGCTGCTGGACCTTCCTCCTGGATTGGGAGGGCTTTTGCTTTTTTAGCCTTAAAGAAAGATAAGATGTGTTTTTTAAGCACATGCTGGGGTTGTGAACAAATGGTTAATGTAACTGCAAGGCAGCCAGAGAAGCTGTTCCTTGGGCTTAGGAATGTTTCCTCCAGCCTGCCCTTTTTTTATCTTCCCTTTTTTTTTTTTTTTTTTGGTACCATATAGTAGTGTTTAATAATTCAATACATACATAATCCAAAATAAACACACTAATTAACCTTTGTTTTGAAAAATTTAATTAGTTAATGCTTAGTCTCTGTTCAGCTTCCAAACAGTTTGGAGTGGGAAAGGTGCCATGGGGAAAGCATGGCAAAATACATTTAATGCTGAGCACCTTCAATTATTTAAACAGCAACGTGGGCTGGACCAATTAAAAAACAAAGTTGTTATACAGGCATATACATGCTGAAATATCTTGATGTAGTGTTCCCAAACTGCAGCCTTGCTGCAGAATATGTGGTGAAATATATCTGTGCATAAAGCAAGTGTATGGAGGAGGGGATCTGGTGGATGAGGAGTGATTCAGCTGCTTGCCAGGAACCCCAGAACTTCCCTGCTGGGCTCAGGGTGCAGCAGGGAGAAGGGAGGTGCTAAAGCTGTTGTAGTGGTGACTGCCTATCCTGTCTGAGGGAAGCTGGAGGACAAATCTTGCCCTGTGTCCCAAATAGATGATGAATTTTTGGAAAGGTCAAATGCTGTGCTCTGACTCACTAGTACTAGTCATCCATGGCCCAAGTGCCTTCCTTCAAAATATGTAACTGTAGGATAATAATTTTAGCCAAATCCTCAAGCTTTAATATTCTTCCCCAGATGAACTGTAAATAAAATTATTTCCTAAGAGCACTTATTTGAGCTTGATTATTAAATACATTGCCAAAATCTGGTCGTTTAATATACTGCCTGCTACTTGAGCTGAAGTATCTGAAAGACAAAGAACGAAGTAAACGAAAAGGAAATCAACATTTTGCTAAATTGCATGTTTTTAAAAATCCTATAATTGAGGCTGCTACTTCATTTCCATTTGTAAAACAGATTGAGTTCCCCTTCCATCAACTAATGGATCTGGTTTATCTCTGATACTAATTGCAGCATTTGCATGGTTTGCACAGGCTGCGGTGACAGGACGTTGGGTAGGGAAAGTCAAACAGCTCCTGCTGAGCTCTGGGCTGTCACTGAGCAGTGATACTTGGCACTGAGCTCTGCTGAACTTCAAGCCCTTGTTCTTTCTCCTATGGCTCCAAAGTCTGGGTCAATCAACCAAAATAAACTTGTTAATTCGTTTTCAGACTTCTGTGCCTCAGGTCTCACTTGAGAAGCAGTGGGAAGGTTCAGGTGATAATAAAGCAACACCAGACAGTCTGGATGTTTAATTAAACTTGTCCATGCTCTCTCTGACCTAGTGACTGGGCTGGAAATGTCACCAGGACAAAGGTTGCTCATGAGGCTTCCACATGGGCTTTCCTGCTGCACAAGGATGTGAGGCAACGTGGGGGGTTGCAGCTCCATTCTCATTTTTTCAGGTTATTGTTGGGAAGGGAATTACGCTCTGAAGATCTGGGGGAAAAGAAAACAAATTTGGGTTTCTTTTCTTGGGCCCTACTCTAGCAAATCTGTTGGCACACATCTGAATTAAGCACTTCTGGGTGCTGGATCTGGTGGAAACATGCCTGGCTCCTGGTTAGCAGCTGTTCAAGAGCTCACCTTTTACTGCTGGGGGAGGAGGCAAAGCAGCCTTTCAGAGGATTGCACCCAGGAATGTAAATTGGAGACCTCTCTTCTCCCCTACCTATTGGTCTCTGCAGCCCAGACACTTTTCACACTGGTATCCCTGTGCACAGATCTATGATAAAATCTTCTGTGAGGTGTTTCAGCCTCTGACATCAGTATCCACACCTGCAGAAGCAAGCTGAGGATTCACCCTTTGCTGTCCACCCTTTCATTTTGCATTTAGACACAGAAATGTTTTGTATTTTTATTTTTTTTAAGGAACTCTTGAAAGTGATCCATTGGAATCCCAGCATGGCAGAGGGAGCCCTGGCTACACAGTGGCCTTTGTGGAGCAGGTCCGTGGGCTCCGTGCCACCAGCACCACAGGGGAGCTTGTAATAACCACACCAGCACAGACCAGATGTCTTGGAGAGGATTTGGTTTCAAGACACACGGCTGCAAGTTCAGGAGAACGTGGAGGGGGGAAGGGGTTCTGCTCTAATATACATAATTTGTTTAAAAAGTTTGCAGGTGTTAGAATTTTTATTGAAGGCAGGGAGCTGAGAAATCGTATCCAGTCGGTGAGGTAATGGTTTCTCTACTCAGGGAGCACACACAATCTGCATTAAATAAAGGGCAGCTGTGTTGCCAGCAGAATTTTATATAGATGAAAACTAATCTGAGCCATACCAAGCCAGACCTCCGCTCCTGCAAATCCTGGGAGAGAAGAAGAAAATCCACTGATTGCTCACAGCTTTCCTCCAAAAGCTGGTGAAGACTTGTCCCCCCAGGTGTGTTCCCCCTGTCCTGGCTGCCATCGCTCCATGGTCTGCACCCCGACAGCTGTGGGGGATGAGCTGTGGGGCCAAGGATGCTGCTGTGCTGGAGACATCCCTGCAGCTCATCACAGGCTTTGGAGGAGTGGGAACAGCTGCTTCCCCTGTCAGCTCCCAACTAAAATGCCTGTGACGTGTGGTCCCACGGGGGCCAGGTAGAGCTGGGTCCTCGCCTCAGCTCCAGCTGCAGGGTTTTGCTCTCCTAAGCCAGAGAAAGAGAGCACACACCAACAGTGGTTCCCATGGAGCTATTCAGGGGTTGTAGTCTTCTGTTTCCTCTTTCTCTGGGCTCAGTTCTGCTATATGTTGAGGCCCCAGTAGAGAATTTTTTTTCTTATTATTATTGTTGGGTTTTTTTTATAGACAGGTTGTAATGTCAGGATATGAGGTTGAAAGGGCAGGTCTGAGTCAACTCTCAGATGAATTCTGAGCATTTCCTTTCTACGTGGATGAGTTCCAAGAATTTATCTCAGTTCAATAAACCCCACTTATTTCTGATGCTCATTCAAACAGACTTTGAATCCCTTGCGCCCACAGACCAGGGCTGGTCATTTGAGTTCTGCAAAGCTTTTTCCAGACAGGTCAGGACATGTGGAGTCAGTGGGGGGATGTTTTGGGGTGACAGTTGAAGTGAGTTTCTTTATTTTTATATATATTATTGATATTACAGATTGAAAATATATATATATATATATATATGCATGTGTTTATATAATCTACAGCCTGTAAGATTCAGGTACCATCCTTTCAGGTGCTTCCTGCATCCAGTGCTTGGGGCAGAGGGCCCTGGCAGACATGGGTCCTGCTCTAAGGGTGTGGTACAGGCTTTGTCCTCAGCACAGCCCCTCCAAGAGTGTGGCACCTTCCCATCACACAGCAGTTACATAAACAGGGCTAAAATTAGAGCAAATGACACTTCACAGGCACAACATCATCCCCAGGAGCTCTCAGGGTTTCTAGCAGCTGGGGCTGAGGAAGGCACAGCAATGATGTGGGGCTCTGATGCTGGAGATATCCTACCAGGCTGCCCCCAACATCCTCCACATCCCTGAGCCTGGACTGAGCGAGTCCCATGGGGTCTTTTTGGCTGCCTGAAGGAAATTTTCTCTTATTTCCCTCCAGGCTGTCTTTTCCCCTGTTGCTGAATTTCGCTCAGCATAATGATTTCAAGGGCACCATTTTCAATTTCCTCTGCGGAACCAAAATTAATACTGAGTTTATGCCACAGCGTAGCAGTGCTTTAAGCATCCACCAACAGTGTGCATATTTCACAATAATGTAATGACTCCTAAACCCAAATACTGCTTAAACCACTATGATACTCCACTGTAAATCTCAGCAATTCCTGCCTGAACCACCACCAGCAATGACGACTCTGTAGGTGCTGCTGATGTGCCCATTAACATCCCCCCATGACATCCATTTTATCAGCATCAGGGGCATGTTTGGATGCTGCTGCAGGGCAGGAAGAGGTGCTGGCCCTCACCTGGGAGAATGGAAAGACTCACAGCTTGCCTTTTTCTCTTTCCCTTTCAGCACTGCCTCCATAGGGCAGCCCCTCTCCTCTCACTTCCATCACTTGCTCTCATCATGGCTCTAGGCAAGACTTTGATCCAGACAAGAAAGTTCGGGTCTATTTTCTTTGGTCCCCAAGCCTTGTGAGCAAATGGTTGAGATGAAGGATTTTTGTTGAGTTATTCCTTTGGTTTATGCGCTTCTGTTTATGCCTCATCCCTTAGAAGGGAGGTGGCCATGGTTGGGTTTTTTTTCCAAATAATAACATATAGGTGGGAAGCACAGAGGGAAATTTATCAAACAAATGGGTTCTAAGTGATTGCCAAGCTATGGATTGACTGACCATGTTTGCTGCCTTGGGATGTGATTTTGACTCTGTTTAGAAAGGAGCAGGGGGATTACAAGAACCCATGTGTGCAAAAGTACACAAGCCATTAATTATGGCGACTGCTGCACGATAGAATCTAGCAAGAGCTAATGGAGCTTGAGAAACCTGTGGAAAATGTTAGTGAGAGCTGTCAGGATGTTTGTCTTAGAGCTGCTCTGGATGATCTCATCTCTCCAACGTTTCAGAGGGCGAGGGGTGTGCCGGGTCAGCTGGAGCGGGCAGGCAGGCGCCCCAGCTTGGGAAAGAGGGTGAAGGGGTGGGGGGCTCAGGGTCTGCCCAGGCAGAGAGAGAGGCACTTACGGGTCTCTACGGCTGGAGATGAAAAATAGGGATGGAAAGAGCAGGGCTTGAGGGCATTTGGAAAGCATTGTGTTGTGTCTTTTTCTCCTACTCCTCTGAAACAGCCTAAATAAAATGTCACTTGGCATTGCATAACAGGGTGATGCAGGGGGGCTTAGAGGGGCAGCACTGGGGCCCCAGGCAAGGGGGCTGGGGTGGGCAGGAGGGATGTGGCTGGGATGGGGAGCTGATGTGCTGCTGCATGCAGGGCAAGAACCACTTCCCAGGGGAATTCCTGCTGCTCCCAACCCTTCTCCATGCTGTGGCTCGCAGAGACTGTGCCTAGAGGACCAAGTGATGACAAACAGGTCAGAAATGGTGGCTGGGCGATGTCGGAGCCAGGAGTCAGCTCGCTGTTCTGATTTATAAGAGATCTCTCTCTGTGTCCCAGGGCTGCCTTGGCTTTTCATTCATGCTGGCGATGACGAAGGGCCGTGCTTAAGCAGCATGACCGTGCTGGCACGGGCGGCTTTTAGGAGCAGGAAACCGCTCCCTTTATCCTCGCTTGATCTTTCGAGTGAAATACGTGCAGTGCCCTTGTCAGCAGTAAGAGCCTCCTAAGGAAAGAAAGAAAGGTTAGCAAGCAGAAACAGATGTTTACCTTTAACTTCTGGCTTTGTGTGGACTGGGGAGACTTGGGGGAGGAGGGGTTTGCAGGGCAGGAGAAAATGTTCTCTGGAAGCCTGAGAAAGCCCTGTCGGATTGAATCTGCCTTTCCCTTGATTTCGCTGTGGTTTTTATTTGGCCCAGTGTCCTTTCGTCATTATTATTATTATTATTGAAACACACCATTCTCTTAAGGGAAAGATAATTGTTTTTTCTTTCTTCTGCCTGAGCCTCTCAACATGATTAAGATATAGAAACCAAATGCCTGGACATGAGGATGATCTAATAGGCACCGACCAGGCCGAGTCACTGTGGCCCAGTTTAAAAACATGGCACTTTTCCAGAATCTATTTGTTTCTCTTAATATGGTGATTTGTTTTTCTATATTGCTCTCTATAATTATCACTGTGCTGTGTATTCACTGGCTCTAGGCTCAGTGCAATATAAATCTGGAATTAGTCTATTGAAGTCAGTGTCAGATACATTTCCTTTAACATCTAAACTAGGTCTTAGGCCCATTTATCCTACTGTAGCTCCAAACTAACTACATTAAAATAAATACACACCAGTGTTTTTCAAAAAGCCCTTGCCATGGTCCTTGCCTACACCTTCTACCTTTAGGCTGGGGATTAGAAAAAAAAATTGTCAGAGAAGGGAGTTCAGATTAAGTGTTGGAACCAGTTTTTCACTAAAAAAGTGGTGAAACATTGAAATAAGTTCCCCAGGGAGGTAATAGTGTCACTGTCTCTGGAAGTGTCCAAGAGGCCTCTGGATATGGCACTTGTGGGACATGGTTTAGGGGTGATTGTGGTGGGCTGGGTGGATGGTTGGACTCGATGAACTTCAAGTTCTCTTCAAACTTGATGAGTCTGTGATTCTGTGAAGAACAACACCTGTGGCATCCTGCTGTGCCTTCCCTGAAATCTGGCTGTGTTTGCCCTTGATGGAGAAGGGATGGCTTGGAGCCAGTGCCTGCCCCTGTACTGCTGGTGATGAGGTTGGTATTCCTTCCCCACCGTAGTTCAGCCTCCCTCCAAAATGCAGGATAACCCTGGGCTCAGGCTGCTCTTAAATCCGCTGCTTTAACCTTTTGTCTTTCTCTGGGCTGCCAGGGCTGGAAACTCCCTTTACAGGTCCATGAGATCTTGTGGTCTGTCTCCACATATAACATGTGCCTGGTCAGAGCTGAATTGGGCCCAACATTTATCCTTCCCAATTTGTGTTCAGTAGTTCAGGAGGAAGATTGGCAGGTCCTGGCACAGGCTGCCCAGAGCAGCTGTGGCTGCCCCATCCCTGGAAGTGTCCAAGGCCAGGTTGGACAGGGCTTGGAGCAACCTGAGATAGTGGAAGGTGTGCCTGCCCATGGCAGGGGGGTTGAAATGAGATGGTCTTTAACATCCCTTGATGTTCTTAGAGGTGTTTTCTAGACTAAATGATTCTATAATTCTGTATGTGTGGAAATTATCAAGGAAAATATTATCAGCATTGCTGTGCTGCACCCACACATGGAGCTGACCTTCTTTGAGTAGAGGGACCACAGCTGGTCCTTGCTCGTCCCCTGGGAGCAGCCAACTGCTTTTCTGCAGACTATGGCAAATATTTCTTTAAAATAATAAATATATATATATATATATATATATATATATATATATATATATATATAACTTTTAAATCTCTTCCAATTTTAGATTCTGATAATCTGGAGAGATCCTAATATATCTGAGGGATTAAGGACTTTTTTTTCCTTTCTGAGATGAAGGCTGTGCACATCAATGGGTGCACAAAAACACACCTCGTGCTTCCCAGTGTTTTCCCCATTTTTTTTTGTTCAGTCGCTGCACAATGAATGCACTCCACAGGGCTGTGCTGCTGCTTGATAACACAGCTGGAGAGAAGCTATTTTCCGATTTTCAGATACCGTGGTTTATCTCTAATGTTGGTTTTCACTGGCAGTTTAAGAAGTTCTTAGAAAACTCTTCAACTTCCCCCTTCGTACTGAGATGGTAAGAGCAGATAAAACTTGTCGTTTAATAATACCCGTCATAAAATTTAGAGGTTTTTTTGAGATAAACTCAGGAGCTATTATTTGGTTTTTAGAGACAACACATGGCTTACCTCTACCCCAAGGAGAAAGGGAAGTTATTAATTATCCTTCCTGTTGGACCTAAACAAATAAACCAACAAACAAAACAAACACCACCAACACCCCCATCTCCACACACACCACCCCCCCAGCCCCCCCAAAGAATGTAGATTTCTTTTAATTGAAAACTTGAAACTTGAAGATCTGGGGGCAAACCTTTCAATTCAAAGCCAGCAGTTCTGATTGGGAAATTTTCTTGCTGGGTAGATTTGTGGGCCAAGACACACACTCTGTGTGATGCCCTTTCAGATGGGAATCAAGATGTTCCTGGTCATGGTGCCTTACTGGGGATGAGGCTGGGCTTGGGAGCTCTCCCCGTGAGGAAAAAGGAAGCATTCCACAGGCCAGCAGACCTGTTGTGAAGATTTTTGTTACAAACCCACCATTTTTCTAGAAAACATTGTTCCTGCTGCCTACATGCATCACTTCAGAGCAGAGAGACCTTCTGGTCCTTTCCTAAGCATCCCCCCAAACCAGCAATATCCAAGCAGCTCCTGCTCCCTGTTAGAATTCAAACCACAGCCTTCCTCACCACTCCTTTTCTCAGATGACATTTAAACCTGTCAGTGGTTACAGCTGGTGTCACGTAATCTCTGCAACCAGTGAAAAAATTGCACTCTGGCTTCTAAAAACAGAAAAAGGAAGGGGATGGCTAAGAATGGACATAAATACTCCAAAATGCCTGTGTGCTGCTGTCCTTGTGTGTTTCCACCACTCCTCCCCTTGGAAAGCAAAATAAATCAGGGCAGTAGTGAGTAACAACATGCAATAAGCAGACATGAGAAATACATTTATCAGCGGTCAAATGACACGGATAGTGTGTCACCCCTGTCCCCATGCCACATTTGATGGCACTTAAGTGTCATTAGGGATAAGGAAAGGATGCTGGGACATGTCTGCTGAGAAGCTGGAATACAATTCCCATAGAGCAGCTGGAAGGGGATCCCAAAAGGGATCCTCAAAAGGCTCCTTAAATGGATTTATAGAATTGTTAAGGTTGGAAAAGATCTCTAAGGTCCTGAAGTCCAGCCACCAACTCAGCACCACCTCTATGTTGACCACTAAAGCAAGTCCTCAAGTCCCATATCCACGTGTTTTTTTAACACTTCTAGGGATGGTGACTTCACAGCTTTCTTGGGTAGCTTATTCCAATGCTTGACAACCCTTTCTGTGAGGAATTTTATCCTGATATCTCATCTAAACCTCCCTGATTTCTGTCACCCATGGGCTCTGGCATTTCAGTGCTGAGCTGCTCGGAACACAGCCATGCCCAGATACTGCCTCGAGTCTTGAACACACATGTGAATCATCCTAATTGCTTTCATCTGGCCCAAAATGTGGCCACTGGTAAGCAAAGACCTGCTGTTTATGTAAAGTACAAAGTGGGCCAGACAGTCCTCTCGAGCTGTTTCCGTTTCCCCGTGATTAATATATTCAAGTCTATAGTCATTTGTTTTTACAAACTTCACAAACAAAACCTTGATGTTTTGGTACCAAGCTCAAATATGGGAACAATTTGGTTCCCAGCGCCAGCATTTCTGATGCAAGAACTGAAAGGCGTCCAGAAATGCCGTGTTTTCACTGAATAGTCCTCAGTCCCAAGATATAGCATTTTTAAAGCATTACAGAAGCAAAAACAATCCCAGTGCCTTGAAAGCTTTTTACACTGACTCTGCTTCATGGAAACACTGACTCAGGGCCAAATGGCTGATTATGTTGTGTGATGTAAGAAGGAGTTAGAAAGCTTAGCAGGGCATTAGAATAATGCAGTGTGTGTCTGTGTCTGTGTGCAGTGAAGGGGGGACATGGCATTTATTAGAAAGCTTTAAATCTTTTGCAGCTCCACGTTAGTCACTTGCAAAACAGCCTCAGACCCAGTTGAAAGCGATGGGGATGTGATGTGTGACAAGCTCTAAGCTACTGAGCTGAGCTCCTGCTTGAGATCTTTTCAGTTCATTTCAAGGCTGCAAAACCTTCCTCGTTGGGGTGTGGGGGAAGCAAACGCTGCTGCTGTGCAGGCAAGGCAGAAAAGGACTCTGTTTTACTTCTGGAAGGGGGGAGCTAAATTGTGGCATGGCTTCTGCTGTCACACTGAACTAAGGGTGGAGATTTGGGGATGGTGCAGCTCTCCCCCAGTTCAGATGCG
The DNA here is from genome assembly GCA_018697195.1 of Certhia americana. NCBI lineage: Eukaryota > Metazoa > Chordata > Aves > Passeriformes > Certhiidae > Certhia > Certhia americana. The sequence continues at coordinate 9,736,411 of CM031865.1, read as the reverse complement.
GGCAAAGGGAGGGATGTGATGTGAGGGGAATCCCAGCCCTTCCTGTTCCCTGCTCTGTGCTGGTGGGAGCCATTGGGGAAGATTTTATCATTTACTTCATTGGGGAAGATTTTATCATTTACTTTATCTCATTGTCCAGAGAAGCCATTCATTGGAAACGTGAACTTTGAGACAAGTAAAAATCAGAGATGACCCAAGTGCCTGGAGGCATAAAACCAGCTGCTGAATTGTTCAGCTTGTTTAATGAAATGGAGCAGCACAAAGACACAGTTCAAGTGTAGATCTCTATATACAACACTGGCAATAAAATGATTTATTGCAAATTTAAGAGTGGGGAACCTGGTTGGTGTCAGCTGTTAGGAAGAGATTTGGGATAGAAAGTGCTATCAGAAAAGCAGCTGTAGTGCTGTGATGGCAGAACATGCAGGAGCTGGAGATGTGCCACCTCAAAGCTGCTGTGGGAGGTCAAGGGGAGCTGCTGCTTAAACCTCAGGTCTGGCTACAGTGAAGTGCTGTTGTCATCTTGCCCTTGAGTGGTGACTCCCTGCAGAGCCACAGGTAAGTCACTGTCCCCACTGCACCTGCAGGACAGACTGAGCTACGAGGCAGCTGTGCTGCATCTCACTCCTGTTTTCTGAGTATTTCCATTCCACACACACAGTCAGAGCCATACCACAACCATCCATGCCATTCTTTCCTTCCCAGCCACCCCAGTTCCCAGCAGTTTGACTGTGAGTGGGCAGCTGTCTGCCCATACTGCCCTCTGTGCCCTCACTGCTCTCTCTGCCCTCTGTGCCCTCACCCTGCTCCCTGTCTGCCCATGGCACAGCCCCGTGGCCTCTCCTGCCTGCCAGGCAGCTGTGATGGCTCCACACTCGGAGTGCTCCCAGCCTGTTCCCGGTGTGGAGGGTGAGTAAGGCTGTCTCATCACGCTGCTCCCACCTCCAGTGAGTCATCAGCCAAGAGGAGATGCAGGCACCGAATTATATTTGATGCCTGTATCTGAAACACTGGGTTCGAATGACTGTGCAGGTCATTAGATCCCTAATATCTTCTTTAATGGATTTTCTAATGTATCTGATGAATAAAGAGATGCTCAATAGTAAATAGAAATACCATTTGCAACCTTGGATGTGAAATGGGGCCATAATGTTGCCTTTGTTTATGTTTACCCAAGGGTTCTGGACCTCACAGAGGTGGAACAGTGTGAATGCTGCAATGACAGGGGCTGGGAGTGCACGGCAGTGCCACTCCGGGGTACTGCCAGAGGAACAACTGTGTGTGCACTCCGTTTTCAGGACGTGAATGATCCCACTGACTCCTGATCGACTGCAGATATGACCTGAGCTGAATGGGTCTTGTGTTTGCACGGAGAGATGGCCCAGAAGGACCCAAGAACAATTCCAAGCAGACACTGCTCAATGTTGCTTTGTATGTGCAGGGCCTGTCCTCTCCCTGGCTGTGATCCCTGAGGGGGTCCCTGGTGTCAGCGTGCTTGAGATTCTGCTCGGGGATGGGGTGGCATGAGCAGGGTCCTGCCTGTGTCCTGAGCAGCTCTGTAGGCTGGACTGACCCCTCAGAAGGACTGACACTCCCTCACAGGGGCTGCCATCCCTGCTTGGGAGGGAGCCCTGTGCCCTGCTGAGTGCAGCAATTTGAGCCTCTTGTTTCACAAGTGCCACGTTGGTGCAGGACAATGTGATTATACATCCACATCCATTTGTGTAAAGCTGGCAGCCTCCTCGGCGAATATTTCTGTACCTCCAGCTTCTAAATGGCATTTCTGCTAACAGCCATATATCATCATTACCAGCAAGGCTTTGGAGGATGCACGAGCAAAGTGTGATATTACTTAAACCTCTGCAAGTACTGTCTGATAATTAATCAGGCGTGGGTTGGTTATGTTTTCACCTTACTTGGTGAAGAATAATGCAATGCAAGGAAGCAGGATTTTGGTTAAAATTCTGTGGTGAGCTGCTCCCCCCAGGTCAGGACAGTTGTCTCCCTCTGTGTGTGTGAGGGCACCATGGGCCAGAAGGCTGGTCCAAATCTTCCTCCTGAAGCGTCAGAGAGCCACTGAGTCTCAGCCCAGAGGAACCAAGGGTTCTATCCAAGACTGCAGACTCCCCAACCTTTGCTGGGGGGCCCAGACATCACTTGATTTTTGGGGTCTCATCCTGCAGCTATTTCTGCTGTGGTGTTTTCTCCGACCGTGCCATTATGTATTAATAGGGGATGGAGCTGGCAGCAGGAAAGGGCAGCAGAAGCACACATTTGTCTTGCTGTCCAGTAAGCCACATAACAAATAGCGATGCCAAGTGTAATCCTGCTTCAGTTAAAACTGTTGCTTTGGTTTGTCATCATTCATTGTTTGCAGTACAGCTGCTTAATGACAGGATGTGGGAAATAAAAAGTTTTTTATGTCCTAGGAGACTTTTTAAAATAAAAATTCCTGAGTGATGAAGGGGAAGAAGGTGCTTGTGTGGAAACTCTGGGTCTCAGCACTGAGACACAGCCTGGATGGAGTGAGCCTTCCCCCAACAAGGCTCAGGAGATGCAGGTTTTTCTCTCAGCTTTAAAAATAACCTGCTGTGTAAATCCAAGCAGTATCTGTGCTTCAGCTTCCTTTGCTTACATTACACATCTGGTGCAGCTGCCTCTGCCTGGTGCCTTGCAGAACAGGACCCGTGTTTGATAGGAAGAAATTAAAAATAAAAGACAAATGCCATGGATCTGTGTGGGACCACTTCTTTGCAAAACTCCCCATGGAGTTAGCAAATGTTACATATTGAACGTAAATAGAGGAATGGAGAGAATTTACCCATATGGACCATGAGAAAGCAGATGAAATCTGAGATGGACAGGACACTTGTAGAGGAGACTTCATTAAGCCAGTAAGGAAAGAGTCAACCCCAACTATGCCAAGACCTGGGGTGCATGGTGCATTTTATTTCTGGGTACATTTTAATGATCTTCATTTTCATACAGGCTGCAGTGGGGCCACAGTGGGCCTCCACCCCTTCTGCCTGTTAATCACTTCTAATTCTAAATGACAGTGCAGAATTACCACTTTGCATGATCCTTGCTCCCAGTAGGAACTCTCCTACGTGGGTGCACTGCACATCATGTAAGCAGATAGGGAAGGTGATGGGTTTGGTGGGAGATGCATTTCATTTGGGCTTTAAACTCATTTCTGGCAGGTTCAGCCCTTGAAGAACCACTGATATGTATGTGGCCAACAAATCTGCATAATTGCTAGCCCATCCCCTGCTTCACTCTGCCTCCAGAAATACTCTCCCTCCTCTTCTATGTATATTTATTGAGTCATGTCCTGAACAATGTGGAATCAGTGTGGAATTTGCCTGAGGTTCCTCTCTGCTGGCCCAGGGCTTCTCAGCAGCAGAAGCAAAATTAAAAGAGGTGCTGGGGTTGGGATGAAACCACTCCTGCTTATCAAAGAGAGAAAGAGACAAGTCAAGGAGCTGTGCTCTCTGCCCTCAGTGCTGCAGGAGGATTGGGGAGGGGCTGAAATCCCTGTGGTGGGATACTCGGGATTCTCTATGTTTTACAATCTCAGATAAATTCCACTTTTTTTTAGGATCATTTGATATATATTCTTACGGTAATCTATTACCAGCAGATCTCCACCATGCTCATCACCACTCTCTAGGTCCAAAAGTTGTTTTTTTTCCTGTGTGTTTGCTTGTATCCCTTGAAAATTTCTATTTCCAACAAGCCTACTGTTATCTCACTTTTGCTATTTTAAGTTCCATGGCACAAAAAGGCTGACTCACAGAAAGCCATGTTGTAGGAAATATTGGCTCAGCTGAGGAAATAATTCTCTGTTCATTCTTCCACTGTGAGATTTGGGGATATTTTTTATTTGGTGGAGTTTTTTTTTTGGTTTTGGGGTGGTTTTTTTTGGTTCTTTTGGGGTTTTTTTTTTGTTATTTTGTGTGTGTGTGTGTGTGTGTGTGTTTTTGGTCTCACGTTATGGCCCACATCAAGCACTCTGAAATACTGACAGCTATTCCTAAATGCACTGCTCTACCCAGTAGGATCTTACTTTTTGTATATACCCTGAAGTGTTTTATGTACCTACTAGGAACGTTACACAGGATGCTCGCACAGCTCATAAAATTTGGACTCGTATTGGAAATGTTATGTGGGAATGTGCTGCTTAATCTACTGCAGCCACTCACAGTTACTGTCGTCGGGAGGGGGTGCAGATTACAGCCGGCTTGGGGAAGTTTGATACCTTATCAGAAGTCTTCAAGAATAAAACTGAAAGAAGTAGATGTTCAACAAAATGTAGATAATTGACTGAAAAAAGGGGAAACGTGGCAGGCCCCAGTGAAGTCATCCTTTTGGCTGGACTTATGATGCTGTCAGTTCCCTCTGAGTACCTGCAGTCACCCTCTTGCTAAGGGATTTGAGTGGAATAAATCCTGGGTGTGCTTTAATTGAGTGTTAAGCACATCAGTGTTGTGCACTGAAAGACAAGGCTGGAGATCCAGGATGGAATCCTTGCCCAGCGGGGTGGGGAAACAAAAACAACCCAACAACTACAAAACCTCTATTGACTTCAAGGGCTTTAATCACTGGAGCAAGTTGTCTAATAACATACTGCAGGGTGTGCTTTGGCACTGCCACCTTCATCATTCATTTTATGCTTAATATGCTAGAAAACAATATTTAAAATCTGGTATAAATGGATATAGCATATCTGTCTACAAGAAAGCAGCTGATGGAAATAATTTAAGAAATTAAACCAGGGGCCTTCAAGTGTACCTATTGATATTTTTTTTCCTACACTTTTTTGACACCATCATTAACAAAACCTAATTAGAAGGCGGTTTTCAACAATTGCTGTCCTCAAGACATAAAGTATAGCCTTCACATAAATAATATTATCATCTTAAAAATACTTCATAAACACTAATTTACCCTCCCAATTTTCTTATGAGATAAATAATTATGTGTTAACAATAATATAATCACCATTAGTAGCCGTGTTAGTCCTCTCTTTTTATAGATAGAAGCTCATGCCCTGATGATAAACAGCTTGCTGAAGGCCAAATGAGGAGTCTTGCAAGACTCTGATTAGTGAGAGAATCAGTCCTGGCTCTGTCCTCCCCTTATATAAAAACCAGAACAATGTTGGTATAATGAAAGAAAAGCAGGGTTTAAGTGTGGGCAAGAAAGAGAAATCTTCAGGTTGGCTAGATTCTTGGACTGACAAGAAATATTCAAAATGTATGTGGCAGAGATCAAGGTAAATAACAAATATTATATCTTTTGTACTTGTGCCTTTATTTGCTCTGCAGTAATTACACCAAGTAATGCAGATTACATTATGAATCACTATGACGCTTACAAGACTGAATTTTTTGCAACCACATCCTGAGCCTGTGAGATAATCTGTTTGATCTCCTCCGAGGACCAGATACGTCTTGCTTGAAACTTCAGAGGTGTGCGAGAGCAGCTGGGACACACCCTTTTTCGTAACCCTGTTAAAATAAAACAAGTTTGGATTTGCTCAGCCACTGTAGGATGTAACATCTGAGTTAGAAGCCTGCTGTGAAGGGAGCTTTGCCATAACCTCAGAGTTAAGAGAGTCCTCTTCAGTGTTTCTGTCTGAGAAGGAACATTTTCTTTCCATCCTAAAAAAAAAAAAAAAACCAAAAAAACAAACATATTTACATTTGCAAAAAAACCCCAAAATTCAACCCCAAAAAAATCTGTCAAAACTTAACAAAAAACCCGCTCCTTAGCAAATTATTAAAGCCAAAACACAAATTTGTTTCCATACCTGTAAGAACCCCAGTTGACACTAATGCTACAGTGCTGCACCTGCAATAACTAAACCTGCTGAGGTCAGTCTGTGTTGCTTCCCAGAGTGAGGTCTGTATCAGCATCTTTCCATGCTATTCACTCATTTTTCTCCTCTTCTTGTGTGAAACCTCCACCAATCCTCCTGGGGCTGCATTGTGGAGAGTGAGGGATGATATTTAGCTTTTATTTTTTCCGTTCTCTTGTGCCAGGAACCACAGTGGGAGCTCAGGTGGGCACATTCCCTGCCCCAAACAACAGCCCTCTATGGACAGGAAGGTCCTGGGACTGCAGCAACAAACCTACTGGTTTTCCTCTCCAAAAAAAAAAGGGACCATGTGGCCCAGTAGAAACCAAGGTGCAGGAATCTGGTGCAGGGCGCTTGAAGGAGCTCAAGCAGTGGGCATCTCTTCTTTTCCTTTAAAAATCCATTCCTCTGGCATTGATCTGGAAGCTCTCCTTGGTGTGACACATTCACACACACATCTGTGTCTCTCTTACAGCCTTCAGGGAATGATGGACCTCTGGGTGGGAGGTCGGCAGCTATAAAAGTGAGGCCAGACTCTGGCAGGCATCCCCACCTTGCAGCAGTCCTGACCTTGGCCATCTGTACTATTTTCTGGGGTCGTGTGGTAGATTTTGAAAATGGCAATGTGAAATTGCCTGTGCAGAAGGGCTAGAGCCAGCAGCTGTGCCCAGCAGAAGCTCTGTGCACCAGGGAGGTGCTGAACAGTTCACATGCCTGAATGCCAAGTTAGAGCTGAACATGCTCTGAGCAGCAGAACTTGTGTCCTGAAACTTCTGAAAGAGCCACTTGATGGCTTTGGATCACACAGTTCAACTGCCCGTGAATGAGGGACTGTTACCTGGCCATGCTGTTCCTCTGCTCTTGCTGTTTATTCTGGGAAGCAGAAGCCTCCCAAATCAATCTGGTCAGTGTATCAACGAGATGACTGTTTTTGGATTGACTCCTCCCTGGCTTATGGAGATCTACAATGTTATCCATGTTTGTGTGCTTTATAGCAACTGATGAAACTAGTGGTACTGGTATGTTGATCACCAGCATTGGACATTTTTTACCATATATGATCAATAAATGATGAATCACCAATAAATTTATGCTAAGGTGGAGCAGAAGATGCTCCCTACTCAGGGAGAAGCCCTTTTCCAGCATGTCCTCTCCTGCAAAGAGTCATTGTCAGCAGCCTCAAAAAGAATAAAACCAGTGCCTTCAAGCCAGTCAACCTCCATTTCCTTTCTCAGTATGCACAATACAAAGTCAAATAATTTAGAGGGGGGTTTTAATTTTTTTTTTTTTTAATGTTATCTCCCTCAAATTAAGGAAAGAAAAAAGGTCTTTAGAGTATGAAGGCCTCCAGGCCTAACTTTTCCTATCCGGAGCTGGTCGTCGTAGGGAAATCAGGGGGAGGTCTTGGTGGAATTGCTCGGGTGTGGGTGTACCTGCTCATTAGGATTAAAGTGCCCTTGTGGTTCACATTAATCCGCTTTGGGATGCAAACTGACAAAAGCATCTTTGTGGGGGATCCGTCCTTGTGGGGAGCCCTGTCCCTCCCCTGCCCTGCCGAGCCCGGAGCTCCCTCATGGGAGCCTGATGGTTCTCCTGTTTAAACCAACAGGGTTTAAGTCCCGCTGCTTTAAATATCAGGTTTAACCGGGGCTTGCCTGCATATCAAAGGCACTATGGTAGTTTTTACGAGGGAAAGCGTGGAGGGAAAGTGTTTGCCTGTTGCTGTCCAGGCTCCTCCCTGCCCTGCCCGGCGCTGAGTCACGGCCCTTCCTCAGGCAGCAGTGCCTGCACTTTCCTGGAGCTGTGTTTGTGCAGGATGGGGCCACGCACGACCAGGCTGGGGGAGCCCCTGCATAAACAAGAGCTAAAAATGAACAAAGATATTTATTTACGCACTGCCATGCGTGGCGAGCTCCATTCTGGCACCTGGGTTGTGTGTGGACTGGGCTTGAACTTTTCTGGAGCCAGCCATCTGCTTCCTGCTGATGCGCTGGTGCCTCGCTGTGCCTTCAGTCTCGCTCCAATCTGCACAAGATTTATGGATGGATATTATATAGATTTAACACAATAGCATGGGTTTTATTATTTGCTGGAAAATGTTAATAAACCCCAAGTATTACAGATGCATTTTAATCCCTGAAGTGATTTTTGAGTAGAAAGCATGAATTATTAATTGTTGTTATTGTTATTATTGCAGTGCATACCTACCTCACAGGGCATTGTGAGGATTAATTAATTCTTGTAAAGATGTAAAAGGCCGTATAGGTGTCAAGGGTTATGACTAAAGTGCTTTGAAAATGGAAACCACTCTGCAAGTGCCAAGTATTATTATTTATGGAGTCCAGGCAGTGCGCTTGGTGCTGTGCAAACACTGGGCCAGTTATTACAAATATTTGCTTATATGTGCTTGGTAGGCCAAGCACTCCCTGTTACAAGTCATTTCAACTATTTTAAGGATGCATCTTAAAAATATGGGTGTGAGAAGAGTTTCCAGTCATTGGGATGATGGAGCCACTGGATGCAAGCAGCTGTGTCACTGAAGAACTTCAGAAGCATGCTTTTATTCAAAAAACAAGGATGAACCAAGACCTCAGATCTGCTCCAGCTATACATCTGAAGGGTGTATAGTCTGATCTTTCTTGCTGCTTTGGGAAGGGAAATGTAACAAGAGTTATTGTTTAGAAGTGGCTCTCCCAGAAGGCAAAGCAAACTCCCTGAGCTCAGCTCGCTCACAGACCAATCTGCTGCAAACCACAACCTGCTCAACTGCCCCGTGTTACCCAACATCCGTTCTTGGAAACCTCTGAAAGCGAGAACCTCCTTCCCATACGCTCTGGAAGTGTCCCCTGTAGCCTTTGAGTCCGGCTGCACATTTGGGCAGGAGAACTGCAAAGGCTAAAAGCTCATCACAGAGAGTGAGAGGCCTCTGTGCAGTCCTGCAGGGTGTTCACCTTCATGGAAAAAGGGAAACCAGGAAAAATAGATGGGGGATGACTATTAAAGCATAAATCCACCCGAATGCGCTTTGTAGGTCCTGCAGAGCAGAACTTCTCGGGAAATCACCCAGTTGAACACGTCAGCATGTTAAAAAGGAGAGCCTGGCACCCCAGAGCCGTGACTGAGCATTTGGAGAACACCAGACCACGGAAACCTTCAGCCAGATGACTTCAGCTCAGCACGTTGTCGCTGCTCGGCAGATGGATGGGAAGACAGTGTTTGTAGTTCCTGAGGGCCAAACAACGCACACTTCAGGGATTCTCCCTCCCCCGTTTCTCACACAAGCTTTCTGAACGTCACAACTCTCACTCCCCTTTCAGGGACTTCTCACATATCCTTCTTTAGGCCCCTGCTGTCCCCCAGTCCCCTAGAAGAGTTCCCTTTCCTCTTGCCTTAGGCTATGTGCATATTCCCATTCCCCTTCTTCCACACACTGTTACTGCTTATCTTCTTTCACCTGCAAAATAAATCAGAGTTTCAAGAGGTCAAACTCCATTAGAAGCATGGACAGATCTAAGATTATAATGCATGAATGCGTTAATGAGTGCCTTGCCACTTTTTCTTCCCCTGTTAAATTTCTTGATTTTTTTGGACTGGATGTAGTCTTCAAAATTATCGCTTCTTTACATACCTAAAGCAGACAGCCCTACACACCTTTAGTAAGAAGAGAAAGTTGCCCACTTGGGCCACCAAAATCATTACACAAATAAATGCTGAACACCAAGTGATTTGCAATTACTAATATGCTTCCTGGCTTTCTAGAGAGATTTAGGTTTCCTTATCTAATTAAGGCCTCTTGAAGCAAATGGTCTGAAGGGCTAGGATTTTCTCAGAACTAAAAATTTTGCAATGCAAAACGAAAAAAAAATTGCTTTCTCCAAGTATTTAAATCTCTTTCTTCATAAAGGAAGGAAAAATGTATGGGTTTGACCCTGAAGAAAATGAATACTATGAGGGGATCCTACACCCAGAGAGCCACACAAGGCTTTGTGGAGTTGATGGGCCCCATCTGCTTGTATAATAATGCTCAGATAAGCAAAATCTCCCTATAGCATATCCCAGGTATTAGACTGAAGGTAAAATCCAGAACTGCTGCCTTAGGACAAGCATAACTCTCTGGCAATGGCTAGCTCTATCCACAAAAAAAATAAAATACAGAAACAAAATTAAAAAAGCACTACATTCATGGCCATCTCTTTCTGCACTGCCAGCTGCAGTGAAATCAAGGTCTGAAATTGAGTGTGGTGATGTGGACGCCCTGTTTGAGCAGCACCAGAGCTGGGCTGGAGTGTGTGGAGACCTTGGAATGAGCTGGGATAATGTCGGATGTTGCCATCGGATCCGTGCAGGGTTTGTGGTCATTGGGACTCTGTGCGGGTGCCAACGTCCGGACATGAGAGTGCTGGACCATCGCCCAAGAGTGTGAAATGCTGTTGCAAAACCATTTTAAGATGGAAAGGGCTGCCTGGTGACGAATGTGGTTTTGATTAACAAAGCTCGCTTTCAAAAACAAACAATGAGGCCACATAGATGACAAACAGCATTTCAATTGTAAAAAGCGAGCAGCGCCCAGGTAGGACATTGCATTAGTGCAGCGGAGGATTGTTTTCATGATGTGAAATGCGAGGGCAGAGGCAGTAGCGGGGCGCCTGTGCAGGGCCGGGTCCCGGTGCCAGGTGCCATCGCCAACCGCGACGGGCTGTGAGGAGACAGGCAAAACCACCATGTTACATCCTGCATTTACATAAGCTCTGTTGGCAGCGCAGTTTAATGTCTTTCCTAGAAAAGCTCCGCGGCCTGGGGCCTGCCGTGCCCGGCCGGCCTCCCCTTCGCTTCCCTCCCTTTCCCCGCGGCCGCCTCCCCTCCCGCACTGCCGGGCGGGGAAGGGGTCAGGGAGCTGGGCCCCCTCCCCGACCCCCGCCTTGGGCTTGTGTGGCCGGGCCGGGCCGCTCCTCCTCGCCTGGCCTCGCCTCCCGGCTCCGCTGCTTCCCTTCCTTCTTCCTTCCCTCCCTTCCTTCCCTTCCCTTCCCTCCGCCGGCGCCCATTTCGGCGCGGCCGGGCACCCGGAGTGTCTGCGGGCCGCCGGCTGCTCCGCGCCGCTTGGCTCCTTCCCCCAGTAACAGCTCCCACATTCCGCCCCGATCCCTCCTCAATCTCAATCACACACACACACATATTACTTGGGAATGCAGGCACGACGAGTTCTTTTTTTTTTTTTCTGCTCCTCCTCTCGGTGTGGACACCTTAAAAATACATATATATCTATCTCTATATATATATATTAACGATAACTATACGCGTGTACACACACACACACACACACACTCACACAGGCAGGGATGTGCGCGTATATACACGCGGCGGTATAAAACACACGGGAGGAGGAGAGAGACAATCCAGGGTGAATTCCTCGTGCCTGCATTCCCGGGGAAAGGGGGGAGCAGCCGCTGGCAAGGTAAGAACCGGGGGGCTCGGAGCCCCGGGGGCGGGCAGGGGCCGGGGATGGGGGTGGGGGGCGGCCGCCCTGTTTGTGTCGGTGGAGGCGGGAGGGGGATGGGACCAGAGCGCCTCTGTCACCCCCCCGCTTTCATTAATATGTGTATATATACAGAGATATCTGTGTACATATA
>CM031865.1:9523773-9716181 GCA_018697195.1 Certhia americana | reverse complement strand
CCTTACCGGCTTTCAGCGAGACAGAACAAAGCGCAAAGAGGTGCCATCGCAAAACCGCGACGGGATGCACGAGGAGGCAGGCAAAACCACAATTGTGACCATCCTGCATTTACATAGCTATGTGGCAGCGCAGTTAATGTATTTCCTCATAGAAAGCTCCGCGGCCTGGGGCCTGCCGTGACCGGCGGCCTCCCCTTCGTTACCTGCCCTTCACCGCCCCCGGAAGCATCATACCTCCCGCCTTGCCGGGCGGGGAAGGGGTCAGGGAGCTGGGCCCCTCCCGACCCCCGCTTGGGCTTGTGTGGCCGGGCGGGCCGCTCCTCCTCGCTTGGCCTGCCTCACAGGCTCCGCTGCTTGCCCTACTTATTCCTTCCATCCTTCCTTCCATTACCTTCCCTCCGGCGGCGCCATTCGGCGCGGCCGGGCAACCGGAGTGTCTGCGTGCGCCGGCTGCTCGCGACGCTTGGCCCTTCCCCCAGTAACAGCTACCACCATTCCGCCCCGATCCCTCCTCAATCTCAATTCACACACACACACATATTACTTTTTTTTTTTTTTTTTTTTTTTTTTCCCCTCTTCCTCGGGAATTAATCTCCAGTCCCCCCCGTCCCCCCAGCCCTACCCCACCCTCACTCCCCAGGCCCCTGGCCGCGGATATAATTGAATATCACAGCGCTACGCGTGGGTCTTTTTTTTCCTTCATCATCCGTGTGTGTGTGGTGTTTTGTTGTTTTTTTTTTTTTTTTTCTCTGGTGTTTTTTTTTTTTTTTCTGCTGCCTCCTCTCGTGTGACACCTTTAAGAAATACATATATATCTATCTCTTATATATATATTAACGTACTATACGCGTGTACACAACACACACACCAACCTCACAACAGGCCCAGGGGGGATGTGCGCGTATATACACGCGGGAGGTATATAAAACACACGGGGGGAGGAGAGAGATCAATCCAGGGGAATTCCTAGTGCCTGCATCCCGGTGGAAAGGGGGGGAGCAGCGCTGCAAAGGGTAAGAACCGGGGGGTCGGAGCCCCGGGGGGAGGCGGGGCCGGGTATGGGGGTGCGGGCGGCCCCGCCCCGCACTGTTTGTGTCGGTGGAGCGGGAGGCGGGAGGGACCAGAGCGCCTCTGTCACCCCCCCGATTTTCATTAAGAGTGTATACTATACAGAGATATCTGTGACATATAGATATATAATATATATACAGACACATAATGTGTACATATTGTTACCCTTCCCCTCCCCCACCCGCGTGCTGGCTTCCCCTCCCCCACCCGCTTTCATTTTCTTTTTTTTTTTTTTTTTTTTTAATTAATAAAAAAAAAAAATAAAAAAAAGGTTTAATGGAGCGGGGGATGGGGGGGACACCGGCCTCGGCAGCGAATGGCACACGGGAGCCATGGCGAGAGGCCTATTTTTAGCCCGATTTGTGTGGAAGAGCGGCTTCCCCTCCCCCCCTCCCCGCATATTTACTTATGGGGGGGAGGGGAGGGGGGGAGGGGAGGCCCTGCCCCTCCCCCACTGCCCATCCCGATCCATCCGCTCCTCCAAAGGGGATACACCCCCACCCCCCGGGCCATTCCCGGTGTTTCTCCCCCCAGAGCCAAGTTATTGATCAGTTTCCCGGCGAAGTTCAGGGCGGAACATGCAATACCCCGCCGTGGCAGGGAGCGGGCCCGGTTCGGGGCATAATATAAGCTTTTATTTTCCTGTGTCACACCGTCTCTCCTTCCCAGGGCTAATCCTTGTCCGAAAGCCTGGTGTAAATTGAGTGTTGCATCAATTAGAGGGGCTCGCACGGTTGATGCAATGTGTACTGTTTTCTTGGTGGAGGATTTAAGTCCTGAAATATGTGGCTTGTTATTGTTGTACCCTCGAAAGGGTTAAAATTTATCGTGTTGTTCCAGGTGAATTTAATCTTTCATCACCGAATTTCCTTTTAAGGCAGCTTGACAGAATAAAAGTCTCTCCCTCGCTTGTCTTTATCCCCAGAACAGCAAAACTTTGTCTGTGCTTTATGGCAGGGGCTGGTTGCTGCAGATGACACGTGAGTCTGGAGGAAAGTTTGGTTTGTAGGTCGCTGTGTAGGAAAGTGAAGTTTGCTGGTGAAGTTTTTACTACTCTCCAGTGTGCTCGACTTCCTCGTTTTCCTGTCTGTGTAAATCAAATTCCTAACTGATTTATGGGGGAGGGGATCACAAACCATATTCCTTCCTTATTGTTAAGGCATGGGAGGCACAGATCAGGAGAACCAGGTCTTTGTTGCATAAAAAAAAAAAAAAGAGTGTTGTGGGCTTGTCTGACTGGCTTTGCTGTCCTTTCGTGCTAAAATAAATGTCTGAGCACGTTGTGTGCGTTAACAGGGTTCTTTACTCTTGGTGGTCTCTACCTTTTGGCTGTTGTGAGTTGTGCTTCTACAGCAGCAAGGGCACCATATGCAAAATTGGGGTTTGGTTGTACCTGGGCTTTGGGGCAGTTTCGTGCCCTTGTCTTGACCACGTGAGGCTCACGTTGGGTTTGGGGCCTTCCTGTGGACGTGTGTGTTAATGGGCTTTTTGGAATATATTCCAAATGAGGACTGGACCTGCAAGCTCCTGTGTGTGTCCTTAAATTTAAGAGAGTGCATATGTGTGGATGAGCTGTGAAGGGTTTTTTGCCCTTATCCATTGAACAGAAGGGGATGGTGATGGTGCTTAGGGCACAGGTGGTGCCCTGTAATTGATCGAAACAAACTTTCTGTGGTTTTCTCTAGTGTTTTCATTTCCCCTTTGTTTTTGTTGAAGGTCTAATGGAATGGTCACATTTTGTATTATTTACCTAAGGTCACCTGAGCTGGTACACTGTCACTGTCTTAAGTTTTCTTGGGGGAAGTTGGGTTTTTCTCCATGAGAATTGTGTTTTGTGGTACTGTGTCTAGGGAGCATGGTGGCCTGCCTCCCAAACTGTTATTGGGAACACCTGGAGAACGCTTAGCTCTCATTCCTTGAGGAAAGGAGAAGGAAATGTAATTTAAATGTATGAAAGGAGTTGGGGTTTGGCTTTTGGACTTTATAAATTATTTTTAAGACTGTGCATGAGTGTATAGTTTTTGTTTGTTTGAACGTGCACAGCCATAACGTGTGTGCATAGCATAAAGAATGCAGTAATTACAGAAGATTCTGTTGCTTAAGCTTTTTTCCCCTTCAAACAGGTAGTTAAGAATTTTTTTTTTCCTATGAGTTTCTTGTTTAATATGAATACTTCTTTCAGTTTTACTCTATATATGGTAATTATTGATGTTTGTGTAACGCTTTGAAGTTGTAAGGAAGGGTATAAGCGCTAAGTACCCAACAGCAATACTTCATAGTCATTTTCCCATCATGAAAGAGTTTGATGCTAAAAAGTGCTACAGCCCTAAGCATAAAGAGGCTCTGGATGGATTAGGGGAAATGGCCAAAATTGCTGATAATGTTGTTTTCAGATAATAGTTTTAAGTTAGGAAGAACAGATCTGAATAATGTAAAGCAAACTGAGTTATTTTACCTAACTTCATTTTGGTCTGGAATTTAATAGAACTTCGCATTTGAGTCAGAATGTGTTTGCTGTTACAAGTTTTGTAGTGGCAGTAAAGACCCACATCCTACAAGGATGTAATTGTGCAGAAGTCAGGAAGTCCTGTAAAACACACAGCTTGGTGAACATCAGTGGTCTCGTTCAGCTGAATGAGCTCTGCAGTTGTCTGTGAAGTTGCTCCCAGAAGTTGGGTGTGTTTTGCATTAGCGGTGGGCAGTAGGATGTGAAACTTTCCTTACACTGATGCTGTTTTGGTACAACAGCACTGTAAAGTGTTTTGGGAAGGCTGAGGTAGTGGTAGGTGTGACACCTTCTTGTCACTAGCTCCTCTGCTCATTGGGAGTCCCAAGTGAGAGTCACCCCTCCAGTTTTTGCTTGCTTTGCCTGTCTCTTCTGTCCCCCTGGTCCCACAGCCGCTGAGGATCGTGGTGCCCCTGTGAATTCTGGCACCTTGCTCAGTGTCTTCACTGCTGGCAAGCAGAGGAGAGACAGACACAAACCTCCCACCAGCCCTTCCCCTTCCCAGCTGGGACAGGGTGGTGTAAAGTGGTCTGCGCTGTGCTTTGGAGAGATGGGGAAGGACAGGGTGTGCTGCAGGTCAGTGTTGTGTTGATACTGAAATACTGCAATAGTGGGATGTATCGTACCCAAGTGTGACTCAGTGTAATTCACGTTGTTCATATTGAGTGGTGTGATACTGCTCTGTGTGCTGACTGTCCTCACTGGGTGTGTGTTTGCACATGCGTGCACCCAGAGTTCAGGGTGTAATGATGACTGTATTTAATGCCCTAAACATCAGCTCATGCAAGTAGCTGCAGGTTGAGAGAGAAGTGAAAGTGTGTGTGTGTGTGCACACTCTGTAATTATGTGTGTTTGGCTCCTGCAAAAAGTAACTGCTCTGAGAATATACTCATTGCATGCTCATTTTTAAATACAAATTTAAGTGTTTGTGTTAGATGAAGTGTCAGTAGCTTCCCATTAGGAACTATGATTGACAGCTCTTCTCTCTTTTTGAGTTACATTGCTGTGTTAATGTAGTAGCTTCAAATTAACAGGTGATGAGGAAACCATTTCTATGTTCCTGCTCTTGATTTAGCTACCCCTGTCCCAAATGTGCTCAGCTTTTAAAGTGCTGAAGTATGAAGTAAGATGGTCTTAATTTCTGTATAGTCACTTAATGACAAGTGACTTTACTAGAATAAGGTTCATCAAGTGATCCCGAGCAGAGTAGATGGAGACCGCTTTATTCATTTCATAATTGGTTTCTTCTGAGATAAAGTGTGACAATGAAATGAGGAATAAGGAATATCTTTTGATATGAGATTGTAGGGGAATATATTGGCTTTCCTTTAATTTTGCAAAATTGAATTAGCTAAGTGGAGGTAAGAAGCAGTGAAAATGAGGCAGCGTAGCTGTCACTTTGGGAGAGTTGATTGCTTGAGTGAAAAGGTTTGAAAGTCTGGTCTGCAAATTGCCAATTTGTATGAAAACTGGCAAACTTCTTAGGGTTCCGTCTTGTGGTATCTAATCCAAGATGAAAAGGCCCTTTCCTTCCTTCTTGTAATGAAAACAAGGCTGAACTTGTTTATACAAAATGCCCTGGAGTCTCAGTGGCCTTGTTTGATCTCAGGTTAAATGTTCCTTTGGTTCTGAAGAATCTACAGCACCATAACTCAGCTTACACTCTGAAACCTTTAATACCTTACCACTTACCTTTCTATGACATCCTTTAGATTGAACTTTTTGTATTGATTAGGAACCTTAAAAATAATTCTGCCTTGATAAGGAGTTAAGTGGTCACTCCAAGCTGGAGGTTTTGTAATTGTAGGGGAAAATTGTAGCACACACTGGTTGGGTGTGTAGGATTTTGCTGGCTTGGCTAGCCAAGAAGTGAAATTACTGGTGTGTCAGCTCAGTCCTGCTTGCTTGCTTCTTGGATGGGCTTTTTGCAGGGGAGACTATTGAGTGTATTTCCTTACCCGTAGAAATAGTAATCAGAAAGTCTGGTGAGTTGGTGTAGCTTTCTGAAGAACTTACTGAAAGAAGCTCTGAAGTGATGGGGGAATGTTACGGGATTGTCTTGGCTGATATGTGCAAGGTCTTTCAAGGAGTCTCCTTTTACTTTGAATGTGGTGGTGCATGGCCAAATTCAGTGCTAAGTGGAGATACTGAGGTCCTTTGGAATATGTTAGCTGGAATGCCACAAGCAATATCCCTCGGTAGGCTATCGGCCTAACATGCCATTTTTTGAGGATGAGTAATGCAGGCGGATTGGGTGTCAACCTGGCTGTGTGGTTCAGTGCCTGCCTGTGGCCCTTCCTGGTGCTCTGTGCATCCTGCTTGTCTTCAGGAACTGGCAGTGGGGATCTGGTCCATGAATTTGTGCTGTAGTTGTGCTTGGTGCAAGCATGACTCTTAAGAAGAGTGTAAGCTGGCATCTGCATCTCTAAAGTAAGATATTAATAGTCTTATTTTCAAAGATGCTGAGTCCCCGCAGTTGCATGTGAAGTTGGCAGTCTCTGTGTGTGCTTAGCATTTCTAAAAATCAACTCTTGTGTGTGGTTTGCAGGCTTTTGCAAACTCCCGTGAGGGTGTAGTTTCTGTTCCTGGGAGCAGTATTAGTAAAAGGCTATGTTGTGTGCTCTGACTTGTGTTTATTGTTGTAATTCTGAAGTCTCCATGTTGCAGAGGAGCAATCTTGCTTACTAGTAATGTCTAGCAGTAAAAAATCAGAATCATCCAGAGAAAACAGTTGTGTGGTGGTTTTTTTTTTTTTTTTTGTTTTATGATCTGAGGCTGTGTTCAGTCTCTGTTCAATGTCAGTGTGTTGCAGACACTCTCTGCACCGTGTGCCATATGCAGACACGCCGGGTGTCATTTCGGATCGCTGGAGCTGCGTTGCTGGAAGTTTTATCTGCTGTGGTGTGAGTGGCAGACCTTCCCTTCCTCTCCAGTGGGGCAATAGTTCTGCCAGCCTGGCAGGGCAGGCGAGCAGCTGTCCCTGCAGTAATGCTGGTGCTCCTTTTAACCCGTTGTGGGTTTGGGGAATGATTCAGTCACTTCTCTAGCTGCACGCAGAGCTCCCTCTCACCCCACTGACGTCAGGTCAATGGTAGATTTTTATGAATTGGGACTGTGAAAGTGGAAACTTTGCTCTCTGCACAGTTACGTGCCCGTTGGTGGTGACCAGAGAGCAGCAGAAAAGATCTCTGTTGCCTATTCCTGGAGCATTTTTCCAAAGTTATGAGTTAAGGGTCAAATATCTACTGTTTGTGAAAATGTAGTGCTAAATACTGTACCTGGTGCCAAAACCACAGAAATTGTCAAGGTCTAGAGCCCTAAATAGAACCTCTCCTAAAAGTTGCATCCATTTGACATTAACAATGTTAAAAGTTCAGGCTCTTCACATGAGTGACCTATTGCTGGCAAGCTGAGCAGGGAATTATGGATGAGGAGCACATGTGAGGCAGATTTCAGTCCCTTGATGGTTCCCTAAAAGTACCAGGCAAAGAGGAGACAGTTTGATTTCCTGGAATAAGTTGCGCAGGCTGGCCAAGGAGTGGAATAACAAGTTTCATAGCTCTTTAGTGGTTTTTGGACAGACTGATTCATGCTCGAGTGTCAGCATGACTTCTGAAAATACAATTTTGCTTTGTAAAAATAGTCTTAAAAAGATTTCGTTATTTTTCATTTATTATTGATATTGGTCTAACTTACAGTCCTCTTGGACAAATGAGCGTTTTTGCCATTAATTTCAGCAGCTGAGAGAGGAGCTTACCTTAAAATACCGATTGATCTTAAAGAGAGATGAGTGAGTCTGACCCTCCCCCCTGCTTCCTGGTCTCTCTAGTTCACAGTAAGCATGAGAACTTTTCCTCTTTTAGGTTATGTCTAAATTTGTGGGGAAAAAATAGTTTTGATATTGCATAGACCTGTGGGGGAAATAACAGGAGATCTGGGTCAGAAAAGTAGGACGTGCAAGATTTAGAAGCGGTTGAAGTGTATTTATTTGTCCTATATTAGGTTAAAGGAAGTATTGGTGCTCTCAGTTTGGCAATGTTTCCTTAAGTCTGCGGTGTGCTGTAAAGGGAAGACAACTGTTAAACAATGAATCACCACTAATTTTTGTATGGATGTCCACATTCTTCTCTAGTGCAGAAAATTCTGCTTGTGTATCAACACAAACACACTTTCCTAAATACAGACTCTTGGAGATAAATTTTAATTGGGAAGTGCTTTGTGAAAATAAGGATTTTTGTTGTGATGATGTCTGTGATTCTGTAATGTATTTCTTTAGGGGTTGCATTTGTTCAGATTTTATACTTTTTAATGTACTTAAAAGCAAAGTTAGCACAAATGTGGATGGAGAAAAATGAGGGACGGTGTTATCAAACCATTTATTAACGGTGACATCAAATAAATCGTGCTAGAAACATAACTTGTGTAGCAATGGATTAGCTGTTTCCCATTGCTAGTACAACAAATCTGGGGTTTATAGAAGTGGGGTTTGTACTTGCTGAACAACATGAATGTTTTCCTCATGGCGACATGGTACCTGATTTTCCACTTTATTTTGAATGCACAAGTAAATTTCACAATCTGGTGTCTTGTTTAGACTGTAAGTATCTAGCATTGTGGGCACGAAAAAAGTCAGCAATATGAAACTTCAATATGTTGAGTTGTGACAAAACTTGAACATAAATACAATGAAACAACATACTAAGCAGTTTTGGTGAGCTTGATCTGATAACATGAACGGATATCTAAATGTAGTTGATTAATAGAAACCAACTTCTTTTCTTTTTTTTTTTTTAACAGCTTTTGCCTTTATAATAAATATTTGTCACAGTTGTTTGAGTTGTAAGAAAAATGCTTTGTATTTCTGTGAATGTCTTCCAGGGCAGATTGTGAATGGCCTTTGATTACATTAGAAATATCAATGTTATCTTGCTGTTGGCAAAATCCATGTTAGTTGGTTCTTCTGCTGTCTACATGTGCAAGGTTATTTTGATATGGATTAGTTATTCCTAGTTCATCAAGGCCCTTTGTAAGATTGATTCTTACAGTATGTGTAATACACATTAAATACATTAGCAATTAAATTTTAAGAGTCTCTTCTATTAAAATAAGAAGAAAAGCCCTCTTTACCACTGGGTCATCCCATTGAGGTGCCTGGACACCACAGCCCTCCCAGGTGTATTGTTTCCTGGTGAGAGGGGCATTGCTTTTGTCTTAAAAAATGAACCTTCTCTTTTTGTGGTTCTTTGGCTGGTTGTAAATGCACCAAATTCAATTTTCCCCTCAGTCTGCTGTTGTCCCAGTGCCTGGAACACAGCTAGGGTCCCGTGTTGGAGAGATGCTCACTGCTTGCATGGGCTGAGGGCTTTTAGAGATACTGTGTGTATTGACAGAAATGGTGGGAAGAATTGGAAAAAAAAATCTACAGCAAGGATAAAGGGATGGAAACTTTCAGAGGTAGCCAGGGAAAACATTTTCAATGTGTTTTGACTCGCTCTTTGACTCTGGGGGTGACTTCAAACGAGAGGCTCGGAGTGTCTGTGAAGTGCAGTGTCAGACTCGGGCTAGGAGAACGTCCCTTATGTGGGCTGAGATTTGTCTGTTGTGCCAGCAGCAAGGCTTGTGTGTGTTGGACACTGCTGCAGAGCTCCAGAAAGCTCCATTGATGGTGTTAGAATATGTGAAATTTCATTTGTGTGCTTAATGTGCCGCCCACTTTCCCACCTGTGGCCTGTAACTACCTGCTTGCAGAATGGAGCATTTTTCAAGGTGAAATGAAAGAAATGCACAGGTTTTAAAAACACGTTCAGAGATCAGGTTAGTCAGATTTCATTTGTGTTAATGTTCCTGTAAATGGTGGAAGTTTGGAACTGCAATGTACTTCCGTGTGCCTGTTGCTGCTGCCTTGTATTTGTTAATCTGGTGCTGCTGGGCCTACTGCTGTTCTGTGTAATTAAAATAACCCCCCAAGCCTCCCCCTGTGTGATAAAAAGACAAGTGGTGCAAGATTGTGCTGCTTTTTTCTTTCTGAATTAACTCCTTCCAAGTGTCAGGGTGGCTCTGCCTTCTCCTGGCTCTGCTTCCTTGTCTGTGCTGTAGTGTGCAAGTGGCAAATAAGTGTAGTGAGCTGGAGTGTTTTGTGTCCACCCTGACAGTTTGCACCGTTTTATTCTTACCCCTCCCTAAGGCTTTAATTGATTTTTTTTCCTAATCATTCCCTGCCTGTTTATTTTTGTTTTCCTGGGCTTTCTCTCTCCTTTTTGTTATTTTGGACTTTTCTTTTGCCTTCTCCCCATCTGTTCTCTTGTCAGTCCTTTAAATCAAATTTTAGTGCCGTTTTGTTTCTGTTATCTGGGTTTTCTCTGCTTTCTTCCTCTTTCTCAAAACGTAAGTTAAGTTTATATGCAGGACTGGATCCTAGGTAGCCCTCTTGAACTGGAGGGGTTGAATGGGTTTGGATGATGTAGCCTGAGTCAGTGGTGGAGCAAAACCTGCTGGGCTGGTGGGGAAATCTCATTTTCCTGTGTGTGCCCCTGGCAGTGAGCAGGAGGTGAGCGAGGGGCCTGCCTGCGGGCACATGGGTGGTTGGGATGGGCACACAGGGCAGGAAATGCAGAGGACAAATTTTGGCAGTGCTTTTATATGATAAAAATAATCTTGGCTCTAGGCATATAGCATTGATCCAACTCTTGATGAAGTCAGAGGGAGGCTTTGGAGGGAGTTGGTGTGAGTATTTAGTACAGACACAAAAAGCTAAGGAAGTTGGAGTGAAAACCTCTGTGCAAGGTGGAGTTGGCTTTGGGCTTTCCAAAATAAGGGGTTTTATGCAAGAAGTTTTTATTGACATTGTGACTTAAAATTAGCGAAAACAAAGTCAGTCATCGTGAAATCAGTGGCAGCCTTATCTTATTGTTTTTATTGTGGGTAGTGTTGACAAGTCACATGCCCCATTGTTCTGGGTGAACAAACAGGGCTTTGAGGCTGCGAGCTGGGACGTGTGCACAGGCGCCTTTGTCCTGTGTGGAACTGCGACTTTGGAGGTGAGAGATTGGTCTTTAAAGAGTTCACATCCAGAAACTGCATGATAAAATACTCTCTTGCTGGATATCTAAGCACCGTTTTTGTTTCATGTCTCGTCGTCCAGAACCCAAGAAAATAAACACAGGGGACTTAATGGATCATAAACTCTCCCCTACCTCGTTGCCCAGCAAAACCTGTGGATGTGCTTGGGACAGAGAGACTGCAGAATGTGCTTCTGAGAAAGTCAGTAAAAGATTTTTGCTTGAAAGTCTTCCAGGTGTGAGTGCTTTTCCACACAACTGGTGACACTTGAGACAATAATAGTGAACCTCATCTCTACTGAAGTCACAGTTTTGTGGATCATCTCTAAATTACTCATGCCGTTTATAAGCTCTGTAATCAGGACATGTGTAGTGTAACTAAGATGGATGCATTAGAGACTGGCTGCAGGAGCAGACTTGGCAAGTGTAGGCTGTGGATGTAGTCATCCAGCCGTATCTGGGGGAGAATTCCATTGAAATTGCTGTGAGTTTTGCTTAAGGAAGAGCAGAAAGATTAGTCTTCCCTGCCTACAGTGATTTTTTATTATGTTGTTGTTTTTAGTACATCTTAACAATGCCTGCGTAGTTCATTGTCTGGTCCAGCATTTTTGATTTGTAGAACAAATGTGGTTGTGGTTTGGGTGTTTTTTTATTTGTTTGGTTTTCTTTTTTGTGAATCAGCTTATAGCCTTGCTTTTTCCTCTTTGGAAACTGGTGCTTGCAGTGTGTTTGATACCCTGTACAGGACTGTTCACCAGAATGATCTTGAATTGTCAGAGCTCCACAGTAGCTATTACCAAGTTGCTTTTACATACAATGGCATGGAAAGTGGTAAAAACTTTCAAGCTGGTAGAAATTCTCGTAGCAATCTTGACTGTGTGTCGACAGTGTCAGCTGTGTGTCCATCTGCTCTCTGGTATTAGAAAACTTCCCCAGTTTGGGTGGCTTGCAGGCAGTCTGTAAAATACTGCTTTAATTTCAATGCAGAATAAATGGCAAACTTTTGGCATCCTAATGTGGGTGTAATACATCAATGGAATATATTCTGTGGGTTACTGCTCAAGGTTTTCAGACTTTTTTTTTTTTGAGCACGACTGCAGTTTGTTTACAGAGTCCCTTCAAAGGAACTGCTTGATAGAGGGAATTATGGAATTACTTTCTGGTTATAAATTCTCTCCACACATTTCCACAGGCCTGTCTAGCTCTGTAGTGGATCCCCAGAGATACACCTCCACTCCCCACACCCACAATTCTGCTTTTTGGAGTTGACCTAATGCATCGGTATGTGACAGATAACTGTGTTTGCTTTATTTTTCATTTACATCACTGAAGATTTTCTGTCCACATAATGATTGGGACAGAAAGCTGGTGTCAGGATTATCTGTTATTTCTGCCACCGTGTGACCTTAGCAAATGGATTAACAAATTTGCCCATGCACCAGTGATTTAATACTTAACAGGAGCTTTTTCAGACCAGTTCAGTACCCTGAGATCTTCTGGCGAAAGGCTGTGCAGCAGCGTGAAGTGGCTTTTGTTTAATTTTTCAGTCTCTGCTTACTTGAAGTTTTCAGTTTAAGCAAGTGCTCCATTTTTATTTATAGGTTTTGTGTGTGTCTTTTAGTTTTCTGTTGGACAGAACGTGGTCTGTCACATTGGAAATACTTTCTACTAGTGCCAGGGCATGTTGAAATTAGGCTACTTGGTTCATAAAATTAGGCATGTTTGTGTCCTTAGTAATGTGGAAATGCAGCCTTATAAGAAGTTTTAAGATGCCTGCGCTTTTTCTGGACCCTGGTAGAGTTTTGGGAGTGAGGAAAGGCAGAACTTTCTTGGTGGAGCCATTTCAGGAATGGGTTTTGGAGAACAGCTAGCTGCACAAGCAGCCACTTATCCTGGGAAAGGGGTGGTGGGACCCTTGAGCTGACCCTGTTCTTGATGGAGCAGAGGCACAAAAAAAGCTTCTATCCTCTGATGTGGTTCTATTGAGTCCTCTGCCATGCTGAGACAGATTAATGGATCCTAAAAACATCATCTCCAGAAGGATGTGTTAAACCCAGCAGCTGTTTTGGTGGGGAGAGGGGGTTAAGGTCCTGGTAGTTTTGCTGCACCATTTTACTGCCTGACTCCACAGACCCCAGCATTGCTGCTGTGAAGGCTGTGGCTGAACCACTGGAGTGAGCGGAGGTTAGGTTAGGGTGGGCTGTGAACTTGTTATCTCAGCTTTGCTGTCAGGCAGAATCTTCACAGAGCCTGGTGGGCCAGCTGATAGCTCAGCCAGTCTGCACATACAGGCTTGTACTGGCTGCTTGGGTTCACCCATACGTAAAATAGACATAAATCTTTGTCACGTGCATATAATTTCATTTGGGTGAGTCTTCCTTTATAACTTCCTAAATGATTCCTGTTTATAAGTTTAACTATAAGCTATTTTACAAGTTTTTATGAAAATCTTTTTTTTATGCCCTGTACTGGGAGCCAGTGGTGTTTTCCTGGTCTGAGGACATTGATTTCTGGTGAATGTTTTCCTTGTTGGTATAGTGTCTCCTAAAGCACATCTTGGTCCTGGCTGTCACAGCTGTGCTCATGACACTGATGAGCAGACATTTGCTGTTAAATCATCTTCTTTTCATATGTTGTTTGGACGTTTTTCATCTGCTGAAAAAGTGAAATTTTAGGGAGTGTTTTAATTCTGGACAGTCTCTTCACTTTGGGAGTAGTACTTAAATTTGTCTTCATTTGGGTTTTGCCACTATAAATTGTGCTTCGGTATGGTGACTTATTTTCACCGTACTCTACCCTGAGAGGTATCTCTGGTTAATTTGAAAAGAAAGTCCTGCTAGCACTTTAATAAATACCTTAAACTTTGCAAAAATGTATTTACACACACTGGCAGCACGGGTTGAAGTTAAAAGTGGGAATTTACAGTACGCTCACATTTTTTTTGGAATGACTCCAGGAAGAAAGTGTCTCATTCCTGTTTAGAGTAATATATATCTATATATCAGCTGATATAGCTGTTGGTGTAGTCAAGCCCTAATTGTTTAAAAAAATATCACTTAAGTGTGATTCTTTGGTATATTTAGAAGAGCTGAGTGAAGCCCTTTCTTGGCTGAACCATTTTCTTGTGATCTGAGGCAGTTTGCATGTTCCTCCTAAGAAATAGATTATCGCTCCATTGAAGTATTGAAGTCAATTCGGGTTCTCTGGAAGTAATCCAACCTTCAGGAAAGAAAAATATTAGTGTGCATGTTGAGGGAAAAGGTTTCCCTTTATTTTGGAATTTGCTTGTCATGTGTAGCAAATAAGCCATTTTCAGATGCATTAAGGCTCTGTGAAACTAATTTTCAGCACTGACAGTTTTCTAGTCCTGGGTTAAGCAGAAAGATTTAAATTTAATGTTTCCAATTTTTTTTGTTTCGTTTTAAATAGGAAGGGATATGTATATTTGCTTAGTTATAATTTGAGTGCCCTGAATGTTTCAAGATAACAGATAAATGAACGATTTGAAATGCTGAGGACGATGGGGTTTTTTTAGCTAGTTGTTTGTTTCAGTGTCTGAAATGTTTTGTTGCCAGTTTAAATGTTGGAATTTACGGAAGTAGCCTTTGCTTGGAAGCCTTAAATATTTGCAATGTGTTGTTTATTTGGTTTATGAAGTTTTGTGCCATTTGAACGCTGGTTTTTGTTTTAGCAATGGGGTTTGGCAGAGCACATTCTAGCATATGTAGCTAGTCATAAACAAACTAGAGACCACTAATGCTTTAGTCCTGTGGCTGTATCAAAGCATGTAAGGTTAAATTAAAACTGTCTGTCTGACTGTGCTTCTTGGACGTGTGTTCCACTGAGACCTTCAGGATGCTCATGTTAAAATTCTGACATTAAAGCAGTGACTCTCTTTGAGTTTTTGCGACTGTAAGCTTTTAGTCCAGGAGGTGTTTTCAGGTCTGCAGGCTTGGTTTGTGGCTGAGGAGTGAGCTGGGCCTGTTGTCCATGGCGAGTGGCGCTCCAGTGATTTCTGCAGGATTTAAGGCGCTTCCCGGGGGAGGGCAGGGATTTGGCAGAAGGCTGCCCTTCGGTAGCTGTGTGCTCTTGGAAATTACGCAAGCTGGGTCATTTAGGCGGGTTGTGAAGCCTGCGGACGGGCTGCACAAGGTGGGGTGCAGTGAAGAGGAGCGCCAGGATCAAGGGCTGTGCTCTCCAGGCTGCCCTGAGCCGGGTGTGGAGAGCCCGGGCCAGGCTGTCACCCCACCGGCAGGGCACAGCGGGGACAGTCGGGGTCGGCAGAAGAGCCTGGAGCCTTTCCCTCAGCACAGGGATTAAATTCGCTGTGCTGGAGCACTGCCCTTCTCCTGCCGCCCTCCCTGGGACCGGCCCTTCCTTCTCTCCTCACGTTCAGCCACCAAACCCGTGGCGTTCTTCCCACACCTGTTCAAAGCACTTCTCTCAGTGTTGCTTCTGAACCAAATACTGTCTCCGCCTCCCTGTTATTGCAATCATAGAGCTTAGAATCAGTTTAGAAATTATATATTTTTTTTAATATTTGCATGTCTTTTGGTCTGTTTTTTCTAAATAATTTATTTAGGCTTTTAACACCTTAATGACTCAAAACCTCAGCTAATTTTGTTTGGAGCTGTTTCTTCCTCAGGCAGAAATCTGATCTGGAATTTTTTTTTTTTTTTCTAAAGTTTGTGAAGAAAAAGCTCTCTGGTAGCATTTCTGAGTTGTTGAGATTAGCTCTGAATTTCCAGATAATGTAATTTTCTTTTTTGAAAGAGGTCCCCTCCCCCCCTCCCCGGCAAGCCCTAAAGTATTCTTTGTGTGAATGTACTATATGATCTCTAATTATATGATCACATACCATTCCACAAATAGTGCAATACAATAGCATAGAATTATTTCTAGGATCTGGTAGAGGTCTATTCACTAGACTACCTTAAACCCTGAGCTTGCAAGTTGTTTTGTGTAAATTGACTCCTTTGCCTCCCAGAAGCCCTGTTTACTGTAGCTCTGCCTTAAGCCCAGGTTCAAAGCTTGTTATGGAATCGGGGTTTGGGATGTCAGCCTTGAAAGTTGCCATTTAACTGCTCTTATACAGCACATCCATATTAAGTGGGATAGCAGAATAACAGTGAAATTGCTCACCTAGGTCTGCAGATGAATTACCATAATTAACTGCTTCTTCCCATGAATTGCACCTAACGAAGGCTGTGCTGTTTGCTGAAAATAAATTGCATAATGCATTACTGTTGACTAAATTATTTACATACCTCGGAGAGGAGATGGTATAAAAAAGGCTGCAGAACAAGTGCCGGACCATTATGAAAAAGAAATGGGGGGAGGGAATCACAGCTAGAACATGGTGTAGCCTGCCTTCTCCTGGGTCACTGAGGAGCTCTGTGTCCTGTTTGCAACACAGTGTGTGCCTCCATGGTTACATATTTATCACATTGCATTGCATAATGTATGTGTGGAGAAAGCAGAGTTAGATCTGTGCACACAGCCTTGGGCCTGCTCTTAAAAAGAGTGTGGCTGTGTAGTTATAAATTGCTAAAAATTACTTCTTTTTTTTCCCTCCCCCTGTGTAACTGGTCCCAAAATATCTAAAGTCAAAAGCAGAATGTGGCTTAAAAATATCAATTATAAACCAAACTGGACAATTTTTGAAATGCTTGCTGTTCTGTGTTTACCTGTGAACTGTTCTTCGTGTGCCTGTTGTGAGGTGGTTGAGGATTAAGCTATATCCATTATGTGTTTTTCTCAACTTCTTATTTAGCCAAGAACTGTTTTTAAAGAGCTGTATTTGGATCTGCTATCCTTTTGTTGTCTTGTGGATTGCTGTGCGGCCCTATTTATGACAGCTTACTAAAAAAGATGGCTCTACTACATAGAGATTACTTACACTAATTTACCAGAGGAGTCAGACAATAAATATATGTGCGAGCTGCTCCATGCACACGCAGTGGTAACACCAAAATAACTACAACAGCTGAACATGGCTTTCATCAGAGGTGGTATTTTGTGTTAGAATTTTCCAAAATAAGGCTCGTCACAGCTTGGTTTTCCACAGGTAAAAGCTAATCTGGAATCATTGATCTTGGTTCCTAATTTTTTGGGGGGTTTGCTTTGGAATGGGACTTTGTTTTGGGCCTAATCTTGACAAAATCCTTGACAAAACTTGGAAATACTACTTATTTTTTTCTCTGTGCATGGGGTTGTCCATTCTATCTGCGTCCATCACAGAGGTGGTGGCTCAGGATGGACAAAGGAAGGTGCAAATGGGGTCATGGCCCTGCCAGAAACTCAGTAGTTTATGATCACTTCTGGTTATGATCCCAGTGGAAATGTGGTTACAGTCAGTGGGGAAAAGCTTTGTAGAAACAACTCCGCGTAGGAAATTGGATCACAAATAATTTTTTATAAGTAGGCCAAACCATTGCGTGATAAGGTTTGTAGTTCCTTTCTTTGCCAAATAAGCCGGAATGGGTCAGTTTTTGTGATAACAGCAACAAGAAAAATTGTCAGGTTTTTTTGTTTTGTTTTTTACCTATTAAAATTTTTTTCTTGAAAAGCTTTATTTCCTGTTTGAGAACATGTGCTTGAAGTTTGGCAAAGATGTGATCTTTGTCAGCAGGGGATATTTTTGGTTTTGTTTTGTATTGTGTTTGGTTGGTTGGTTTGATGTTTTTTTTAATGTTGGTAGGGCTGTTCTGTAAAACATAAATCTGGCATAGACAATGTTAGTTTTTGCATTTCTAATAGACTGTTCAGGCTGGTGAACCACTTACTGTGGAGAGGTGTTGCAGTATTAAAAAGCAATAAATGACAAAAACCCATTAATTGGTGTGCAGGCAAAAGTGTAAAGAGAGCAGAACAGGCTTGGAGATAAAATACATCAATGCTACCTAACATTTGTGACGTACCTAACAAATTATGATAAAACATTTTGAGCAAACGCTTTTCTCCAAAATTTCAGAATGCTTTCAAACACTTCACACGGTTCCTGCTCTGTACACTTCATAGTGATGAGTGATTAACACTGCTGCAAATACATCCTGTCCAAAAAAACGCCACAGAGGAAAATTTGGTTTGGGATTTTTTAATATTGCGTTTCCTACTTATATTTTTAGAGAATGATCCAAATTTAATTTATGGAAGCAAATTTTCCATAGAAAAGTTTTGAGATTTGCAGTGAATAGAGAGGGAATCTGCCCATGGTTATTACAGTCCTTCAGACACACGGTGAGTCTTGAAATCACTGTTGAAGGATGGAGCCTTTCCTGCTGTTCTTCTGTCGTTGTTTGTCACTGAACTTCTGAACTGCTATTTAGGAGAGAGGGAGGATTGGAAAGGACAGCAAAGACTTGGAAACACCCTGCCAGAACTTGAAATCTGAACTGGGCTGTGGTAAAGGCATATTTCCTATTAGAGGACTGGAAGAAGGAGACCAGAGCCATAAGAGTGTAGAGGAAGGGGAGAAGTAGCATTAACTCTGTTTCTTGCTCTTCCCTTTGGGGCACTGATTCTGTGAAAGCCTGAGTTCAGTGCCCTGCTTTAATGTGGTGGGAATTTCACCAGCTTCCTCGTTCTGTCTGTTAACAATCAACTGATTCAGGGTCACGAGTGTGTTACAGGACACGGCCACCTGAGGTGGCACTGCCTGTTGCCTATGGGACAGGGACCCATCAGTGTTCTGGGGTTTAATTGTGCCTTCTTGTGTGCAGGTAGAACTTGAGGGAAAAAATTGTGCAGTAGGGAGGGGATATATATATAGAGAAAAGCAAGTGTGGAATTACTGATGTTAAATTGTCTGGGAGGAGAAATGCTAATTTCAGAATGTGGCATTGTTATCTTCAAATTTGTTTGGCTTTTTGGTGGGTTGGACGAAGATTTTTGTGTGTTACAGAAAAATTCTAAGATGAAATGTCACAAAGGGAATAAATGAACAAATTTTGTGCAAAGCCTTAGGGCAGTGAGAACCTGCTGTGAGGCATGAGCAGAGGGGGCAAGACTTTACATTCAGTGTATAATTATAGGTGTGAACAATTGTAAACTTGCAGGTGAGAAAATACTGTACTTTGCATCAGGCTTTCCAAGTCCCAGTTGAGCAAGGATGGTATTTGTCTTGGCTAACATCTGTTCCTTTCTGGAGTAAGTAGCTTTAAAGGAAGGCATGAAACTTTAATATGATTTCTGGTTAGCTCAATCTGTCTCTTTCTTTGTATTTTCAAAACATACTTTATTTTATTAGATTCAAGAATACAGGTTACCTATACAAGCTGCCGGCGCCTTACATAAATAATCATATGATAAATGCAATTAGATTGAAGTTCAGCAATATTGAAATCACTTCCATAGGAAGCTGGCTGACTGCCCAGACATCTGACGTCATGTAGGAACCACACTCTTGGTCTTGGACAGATGTCTTTGGCACAGCCCTGTGAAAGTCACTGTGGTTGGGATCTGGGTGGAAATAAGCTCTGAAAGGCTGAGTGTTTATGCCTGATGCCTTCCCAGGCATCTCCCTCCCCTTAAACACCTCTCTGCACACCTCTGAGGATCCCTGCTCTCCACAGGCACGGGGAGGAGAATGCCAGTCCATAACCATTAGGAATTCTTTCATGTATAGCAGCAAGTTTCCACTTAGCCTTCCAAACCCTTGTTATGTGCTGTAATAATGTGGGAGAAGGACTTCGTTGTGGCCAACGTAATTCTTGGTAAACAGAGACGAGGAATGATGTCTCATTAAAAAATGTAGTGTGGCAATAGGAAAATCATGTTTATTACCAGTTCTGGAGTTGTATAAATAGAGATGTGAGACATCTGCTGAGCATTGCTGTAGTAGAAACACTGAAATGTTTTTTCAAGTTAACAAATCTGAGAGCTAGGAAGGAGAGTGGTGGACTGAGGGCTAAGAGCAAGGCAAATGAAATGAGCAGGAGCAGTGGAAAGATGGGAGAATTTTTCGAATGTATTTTCCCAAGGAGGTGGTTTTATAACAGTGTTCAATGTTTTAGGAATTTATATCTCCTTGTGCTTTTTGGAAAGCAGGACAGACTAAACATAACTAGGAAAAGCCTTCCATTAAGCCATTCAGTACACTTTTATTTTTAGGGGGTGAGTGTGTATTGGGCTGGTGGAAATGGGAGCTGCTTCTGCAGAGCAAGTATCACTCCAGCAGTGGGGAGCTCCCTGTGTTGTTGGGATAGTTGTAGGGGGATTCCCAAATTTTAGAAGGTTTTTGTCTCCTCCTCACACACCTGCAGAATTTGGCCTTGAAAGGTCACAAATGCTTATGATAAAGTGGGATTTGGGGTTCTCTTGGTGGCCTTTTTTTTTTGGTTTTTTTCTTTGATTCGTTATTTATTTAAAAAACAGTGAATGTGTCTCAATAAAATTCTGAAAAATGAAGAAACCCTATTTTTATGTAGTGTAGTTCTAAGGTACTAAGGAGCAGAATCATAGTTTAGGTTTAAATCCAAAAGTAAACTAGTAATTTATTGCCTTTTAAACATGAGCAAACAAAATCCCTCTATATTGTTGAAGAATGTTTTGAATCTGTTTTCACAAGAAACATAGAAAAGAATCTCTCAAAATTGGTCACTGATGGCCTAAATGAGGTAATTGTGTTTGCTGTGTGACAAGTGTGTGTTCTTGCAGGATCACTGGTTTTACCTGTTGGTTCAGGAATAAAATAGAAGGTGCAAGTGCTGCAAAACGTAGTTCCAAAATATATGCCAGTATTTCTCTTTATTACAACAAAATCACTTGAAATAAGGAGAAACTTAGAAATTGCATCAGGCGTATTTCAGACTGGTTTAATAGAATTCTTATGTTTCATTTTGTTTTTTGGTTTTGGGTTTTTTTAGTACTCTCAGGTAGACTGCTGGATGTTTTTCTGCTGTGTTTATGTACTGAAATTTGTGAGTTATTCAGTTCTTTTTTTGTTTAACAAAAAATCCCCATAAAATAATGCTGTGCTGTTTTCCACTCAAACCACTCCTTGTTGCCTGAAATTTGTTTTGATGGTAGTAACGTTACCTCAAGACCTGTCCCCTCCCTCTCCAATATTGGTTTTCCTCAATAAAACCCCATTCTTCATCCATTTTCAATTTAGCAACCAGTTCCCCACAACCATTCAGCTTTGTCTAAGTCTCATGCCAAACCAGATTCTCTGTTGTGTGGAGCATCCACCAATTTCTACATTCTGACCCTAGTGTTAGTGTGAAGATTTTCTTTAAGGTTATTCTTAGAAATTTTATGACAAAAATCAATTGTGAACAGCTCAGGAGAAGCAGGGCAAGATTTTTTTTCTTTTTAAACTCTGAATCATTCTAGCTTGAGCTTTTTTTTTTTTTTTTTTTTTTTTTTTTTTTCTTAAATACATTAGTACAATGTGTATTTTGAGGGGGAAATATTGTAAGATTCTGAATATTATCCAAACAGACCTGAAAACTTGGTGACGTTCTGACTGTAGGCTGGATGTCTGCTCCCATGTTCTGTGTACATTTGTGTGTGTAAATGAAATGGTTGCATTCAGTTTAATTTGAATGGTGGAAATTACTGTAGTATTTAATGAATCAGTACAATTGCTGGAATGGGGTGGCATGGGAAGATTGAGGGACTTCGTTATTTATGGGGCAGTTTTTATTTTGTGGTTCATTATATTGACTTGAAATTAATTCACTGTGAGGTTCCTGTAAAATTGCTTTGTGCAAAATAGTATTTATTTTACCTTTTAATAGAACACCCTGACTCCTGTGAAAGACATGAAAATAATTGAAATAAATTATGTGCAAATAATTATTTAAATAATGCAGAAATATAACGTGTGGTGCAATTAAAATTCCTGGACTCCCATCAGTCTTCCTAAGTGAAGTCCTTTAATGGTGTTTTTCAGCTGCACTTTGTCCTGCTCTTGTGTTTTTCCACATGAAATTCCAGCAGCAGCTTAGGTCATCCAGAGCAACCCTTCTCTTTAGAAATGTGACCAGGATTATCTTTCTAGTGATGCCACGGTGAGGATTTTAGGAACACCTAGACAGAGCTGTTCTCATTGCTGCCTGGATTTAAGGTCTCAGAGGGTTTAAATCTATAACCCTGCTGGGGTCAGAAAGCAAGCCCTTACTGGGATTTTGATGCACACAGGAGTAAGGAAAGCTCTTTAGGACCCTGGTTGTAGGCAAGAAATTGAGCTATAATCAGATCTTTCCCTTTCTTGGGTGTCTCCCGGTCTAGTTTCCTCACATTGCTGTGTTTTCTGAAGCTCAAAATAATGCCTTGTTCTCAACCAATATTAATCATCTTGCATGCATTGAAGTGTGGCTCTGACTGTGACTCAGAACAATTTAAACTCAGGCTTCATGTCTTATGAAAACAAATGGCTCCCAGAGGAGAAAGGACTCCTGTTTTCATTTATTGCTCGTGATGGTGAGCTGTGCCTTGGTTTGAGATGTCCCACCTTGCACTGATTTCCTCTCTGTCCCAGCTCATGCTGGCAATGCCATTGGCTCCCATCCCAGCCTTTACTGGGAGAAAACCTTGTAATGGTTTGGGTGGGTTGTGGACAGATCTGATAAGAGAGGGTTTCTCATGTTTGGTCAGCAGGTCAGGCAGGGATTGACAGAAATACGACTGGTGAGTGTTTTAAACATGGGGAGGGAAAGGGATCATTGAAGGGAAGACAGCTCATGGCAAGAATTGAATTGGCTTTGGGAACAGCCCTGGAGCAAGAACTACTGAAGTCAAGGCTGTGAACGATTGATCTGTGGGGGTTTTTGAGGGAGGGTATGTGAAACATTTTCTATCATTAAAATAAATTGTATTTGAGTGTTTTCTAAATGGTACCATGTCTTTACCCCACAATTGAAGGAAGTTACTTTTTGTCCTTTTGGATTGCAGTGGGTGTGTCTGTTTCAGGGGGTTTTAGCAGTTTCAGGGAGATTTTTTTTTTTTTTTTCTTGTAGTGACTGGTCAAGGTTGGTTACTTAAGTAACACGTTTCAAGGTGGAAAGGGAAAGTTAAATTTTCGGTACTGTGTTTGGTCGCAGTGAACTCAGCTGAGGAGAACATTTAATGGTTTCCGTGAAAACTGTCGAGAGCTATGGGAATATTTGCCTAAATAAATTCACCACAATAATTTCTGGATGACACTGAGTAGTGTGGGTATACAGGCTACACTGTAGTTCCACTTTTGGGCATGGGCTAGTGCATTTCTTTTTAAGCATGATCTTCCCCATCAGAAGCAGCATGTAAGATTGGTTGCCCATTTGTCAGAATTTTAGATAATCTAAGACAGAGTTGCTTTTGTAGACAAGTCTATTTTTGGCTTATATTCTGGGAACTTGGGGTGGCAGTTTTTATTTATGTTTTATGTTTTTGCTTTCTCATTGTCCTCATCCTTGTCGAGTGGACAAAGTGGTTACATTTTAAGGCAAAAAATGTTATTTGGTTTGAGAGCTAATGCATTACATTATTCAACAGCAGCCTCCACCCAGTTAAATGTAGTATTGACAGTTGCAGTACCATGCTTCAATGTATTAAAGATTAAAATATGTGTGTATATTTCTGGGAGAGCCCTTCTTTCTGAGCATTTTTATTTGATACATGTAGTCAACATAGCCCTTTTGTCATTTATCTTTTTGGTTTCAGGCATGTCACACCTGTGATCTTTCCGAGAACCTGTGATCAGTTATACTGTACTGAAAAGGCAAGGTATTTTTGATAGACTTCCCTTAAAAAAGTGGGAAACATCCATGGACATTGGTGCAGGTTTGCAGCCTGCAGTGTGATTTTGTGTTATCCTACATAGCTGCTGTGGAAATTTGGCCTCCTGTTCATTAGATTATTCCTTTATTTTATTATTTCACTTAGGAAACTTGGGTTTTTTTATAACACTAGTGAAAGCAAAAATCTCAGGAGGTTATGCGGAATGGCGGCAGTTATTTGAGAAAAATTCAGAATGAAATTTACCTTCTTTTCTCAGCAAGCAAGAACACAAGAATTGGTACTGATTAAGACCTCCTATGTCATCATCTTGTTAATTATAA
The DNA here is from genome assembly GCA_018697195.1 of Certhia americana. Lineage (NCBI taxonomy): Eukaryota > Metazoa > Chordata > Aves > Passeriformes > Certhiidae > Certhia > Certhia americana. Next base: position 9,692,500 of record CM031865.1, on the reverse strand, counting down.
TTTTCAGTTATGGCTTAGGGGGGAGGGGCTGTTTATCCAATGAATTAAGAAAAGAGTAGCAGGTGGAGAGGCTCTGAATCTTTGAGCTGTGCAGTCCAGCGAACAAAGTCATGTTTTTTTTGTGGAGGGGACTGATTTAGTTCTCCTTGCTTGTGACATCTGGCTCATCTTGTGCAGCAGCGTGTGGTTGGATGTGTTCTTGTTCGGTGATGACTTTCTGTTGCATTTCATTGGGCTGTGTCTTCCTGGAAATGATAAGCTCTGTGTGGCTGTGGGAGATTTTGGTATTTTTTCGTTGTCCTGAGCAACATCTGCAGTCAACTGTACAGTTTCAGAGGGCAGGTGTCTGAGAACCCCAAATCTCTACTTGGCAGTTTATGCTTCCAGCAACAATTTGTACGTGGCCAAATGGAAAATGAGAATCCTATTTGCATTCTGTCCTGTTTTCAGTCTGATGGGGAGATTTAGATACTTTAGTTACCTAAAGGACATAAAAACCCAAGCAAGATTGGCCCTAGGCCAGAGCTCCATCTTTGTGCTAATGGGTGAGTGTGCTTTTTGTAACTGTGCTTGTTACCAGGAAATCAGCGAGGGCATGACTGATACCCTGCCTTTGGAGGAGCAGTAGTGTTTGATCAAACCGGGTGTGTGCCAGATCACAGCTGCTCCTTTAGGGCTTTTTTGTGCAAATCCAATCTGGCAACATAATTTTGTACCAGCTCATCCTTTTGCCTTGCCTGCTGGTTTGATATGGTGTCTCATGTTCAGCCCTTGACCTGGTTTAGCCAAAGTCCTTGGTGTGGTTGCAGAGAGAATGGGTAAAGGTTCACATCTGTAACAAAAATCCCAAACCCTCACAGGACAAGCAGCAGTATTTGCCATTGTAAGAATTCGAAATTATTGCAGAGTGTGAGGGGAAATTGTCTCTGGTAGTCAGGACAGGAATAAGATGTATTTCTTCAGTACGTTTCTCTAGTTGTTCAGCCTTCAGACACTAAAGGAAAAAAAGCATGTTGAATTTTATCCTGGCAGTTCCACTACAGTAGGCCAGTCTGCTGCTGTGGATTTGATGTGTTGTTCACAAGTGTGCTGGAAGAGGTGTATTTTACCTCTGTGTCACCACCATAGACCATGTGCGCTAGGTACAGCTCCTTTGTGTTCTAAGCATGCTGGTAGTCAGTGGTTCCAAGCTCCTGTGGATTTATCTGCTCTTCTCTAGAGCCACAACAGCTGAAATAACTTCCATTAAACTTGAGGATAAGTATGAGGGAGTTTGCTTAGTAAAGCAACTCCATGATGATTTCTGGATGTGAATTTCTAACATAGGAGTGTGCAGTTAAGGTAATTTTAAAGAAATGAAAGTTATTTTATGTGAGTGGCAGACTCTCACTTCTTCATATGATTTCCTCATTGGTTCCCCTGTTGGCAATTCACAGTCTGTCCTTCAGGCTTGCACTTAAATGGGTGAGTGTTTGCTGCATTTTCTGCTCCTAACTACCACAGGTGATTATTTGCTCCTCTCTGGCCTGTGGCACTTACAGGTATGCCTCTGGAGTGAGGAAATGAGGAGTCATTAAACTAGAGGAAACTTGAAAATAGCTTGCTTCAGGCAGCTTATTGCAAGGTTGTTTAGTGTTATTTTTTTTTCCAAATAGCAGAACAAAGCCACAACAGTACAAATGTTTTCAAGGCCTTTTCCTCACTGCTGTAACTTGTTTGTTTCTCTTTCTGTAATTAGTTTCCCCCCCCCATGTCATATTATGAAATTTTTGGGCTGTTACCTTACCATAGCTACAGCTTTAGCAAAGAGGAAAATAGTATCCTGAGTAATACCAGATGCCAGGGATGGCAGTGACACTTCACTGGAGTGGTAGATGAAGCTGTCCCAGGTTTAGCCCTGGGATAGGTGACATGTTGACTTCTCCTCCACGTTTTGGCACTAAACCCAAGCTGGGCTTTCTCCCATGGGCCGGGGTGTTCAGTTGCTCTCTGTAGATGTGATGGGGAGCAGTGGCATTATCCGATGGCAGCTGCCAGGCTGTGTTTGCTCTGTGGCTGATGACACAGCTGAGAAGCAAACTGTGGCCAGGTAAAGAGCAGGCAGAGCCAGAGCCCCTGTGCTTGGTGAGCAGCTCCTGGCAGCATGGGAGCTGGATTCCCACGTGTGATGGTGTTTGGGATGCTGGAGGTGAGCTGGATTCCCACATGGTGGTGGTTGGGATGCTGGGAATGAGGAACAATTGGCTGTAAGGAGGAACCTGACTGCTTGGGGCTGCCAGAGAGAAGGTGTCACTCCTCAGAATAAAAAGCAGGGAGTTATCAGGCATTTGGGGTGGCAGGATTTGAGAATAAAAGAGGTGGCAGAAGAGGCCAGGGAGGAAAAATGGCTGGAAAGTGTCAAGGCAGTAGACCGAGGTGGCAGAGGGTGAGTAGCTGGCAGAGGAGAAGCTTGTTTCAAAATGACTGGGACCATTTGGTTTATGTTAGCACATTCTACTTCACAGTTTGGGAGGAGTGCAAATAAACTAGGTCAGCTCATGCAAGCCTTGTTAAGAGAAACATGAAAAAATGGCTAAGTGTAGAGAGAGAAACTATGGGAAACGTCAAAGATAAAATTGTTTGAATGATTTTATAATTTTTAAAATGATTATTTTTATTGGATGTGCAGTGTTAACTTAGTGAGGCAGCATGGATTTTATTTTCCCTGCTGCTATAGTTAATGATTATCTTGCTTCTTTTGGAGAGTGAAAAATAACAGTGGTCTAGTGTGGCTGGGGCTCTGGAAATATCTGTGACTCAGTAGGCAGCAGTTCTGTAAACAGATGCAAGACATCTCAGGAAAGGATATAAAATTATTAAACCATAAAGCAGTGAAACCATAGAACCTTTCAGTGTGTTTACCAAAGTTCTTATAGGTTCATGCTCAAAGGAAATAAAACCACTGCTAGAGAATCTCATTAATTTATGTCTCAGTCAGCTTCAAATCTGTACCAAAAATGCATTTCCTGACTTAAAAATATGAATTTATTAGGACACTACTGCTGTGCTGTGGGTATCATCGGGACGTTGCTCATCTAGTAAATTAATGGAGGCATGTGTGTTGAACTTCCTTACACAGCCATTCCCTTTTGCTACCCAAAGCAGGGTATGACTTTTTTTCCTGCTGTTGCAGAATAAGGGATTGGACCAGAGGCAGATTAGGCTCTAACAGCAGTTGCATTAGAGCACTGCTGAAGTGCACAGCATCCAGGTCTGCAGCTTCCCCACAGGTTTCTGGTTCATCACAGCCACCTTGCCATCCTCAGTAAAGTTCAGCCCTTGAGGGAAAACCCAATTCATTTTTCACAGTAGTGAGACGAGGTGTGGAGATGGAATAACTGCAGCAGTAGGGGAGGATTTGACAGTCCTCAGTGTCCCTGACTGTCTTTCCCCTTCTGCTGCCATGATCTAGGTGACATGGAGCACATCTCTTTTCCTGGCAGCAGAAATTAGTAGTGCTGACACCTTCCTTTGTACACTGGACTCAGCATCTAATGTCCTTGAGGCAGAACAATTCCAGAAGCCTGTCCTGCTAATGAGAAAAAACCCAAAGTGATTTCTTTTAAAGTATTTTCTAGAAATTTAGTGAAGTGTCTGCTTGGGTTTACAAGTTGGGTCATCCCCACAGTCAGTGTTAGCAGTGGAAGAGTTTCATTAGGCACTCGAGTAGTCTCCAGTTTGAGTGGCAGGAACCCATTAACAGCTGAGGCAGGGGATGGGAGAGATTTGTAAATTGGAGAGCACTGTGGTGAAGGTAATTAGGGAGTGATTGCTCTTGCTCTAATGCAAAGACTAAGGGCATCAAATGAAACTAAAAAGTGATATCCAAAATAAATGCAGTTAGGTATTTTTTTCCTAGAATATTCCTGCAGAATTTTCATGCCTCAGGACATGGTAATGCTAAAAGTTGATGTGAATTCAGAAAGCCATTATATATTCATGGAAGAAAAATTGACCTGGAGCTATTGAACACTCAGTTTTTGAGCCGACATGGAAAGGGAGACTTTTGAAAAGGGATTGAAAGGAGACTTGTGAATTTAGGAGCAACTCTCATAATGAGCACTGTGTGAGAAAGCATCCTGATGCTTATCAGAAAATACATCAAGTGCATCATTAGCCATTTGGAGGGAGCTGAAGCTGCTCTCTGGTACCAAATTAGTGATTAGCAAAGTGCAAAGGCCCTTCCTGGTTAATAAAAGAGAAGTTGGTAAGTGTGTTATGTTTGAGGCATTAGAAGGTGAAGCTGGTGCAGGACTACAAAGAGACATGGCAAGACAAAAGCCAGTCACCTTTTCAGAAGGATTTTTAAGTGGTTCTTAGTGGGGTGGGACTGCCTTTGCCAGGAGCAGCATAAGCTCAAGTGTGAGATAACAAAAAACTTCAGTTGGATGGATGGATGGAATAGGCCATGTTTTACTGGTGCTAAGCAGAAAGAACTGCAAAATTTAGATATAATCTAGTTAAATCTATAGTCTATGTGAAGACAGGCATGTACACCAGTAAAAAATGTGGGTTTTTACTGAGTGGCATTGTGTATCTTGTATATGTACTTGAGCATTTTGAATATGTAGAGTCACAGTCTCTAAGGCTTTGGAAATGCTTTCAAAATAAGAATAACTTCGGGGTTTTATTGCCATTTGCTTAAAGTATAAGGAACCCTGGAATGTACACTGAGGCTTCAAGAAGTAAAACCATCTTGCTTTTCATCGTGGTTATTTAAAGAGTAAATGCTCTGATTGTGCAGGCTCAGTTTAGAGGATTCTTTGGAGAGCAATGGAAATGGAATGGTGGTGTATGTCAGCCTTTCAGCTAATATGCCAGCTATATGCTTTAATTAATCTTTTTTCTTCCAAAGTGATCATTACATGAGATTGTGGTTACTCTAATGCAAAAACTAAAGGCACCACATGAAAATAGAAGGTGATGTTCAAAATAAGCACAAGTATTTTTTTCATAGAATATTGCTGGAATCTGCCAAGTACTGCTCAGATAGATGTCATAAAGTTGTGCTTTTTTTTTTTTTTTAACCTTAATATGTGAATGTTTATGATATTTTTTCGTATTTTTATGTTAGGAAATTGAGTTTCATTGAGGGAAGAAGTTCTGTACTAAGCAGATACTTAGCTAAAGGGAGGAATTTTGCATTTGTATTTGAAAATTCTAGGAGCATTATAAGCATCGCCCTACCAAGTTAAATTTTAACCTCAGGATGTGGTTTAAATCTTAATTTTTAAGATAATTCCTTTTAACAACTTGGATTTTTTACCTACATAAAGGTTTGATTAGAAGCCTTGTGCTTACACAATTAAAATATGTCACCATACAATTAAAAATATGTCATGTTACATATTTGATGAATGTTACATATTTGAATATTGGCAGGGTGGGATGGGATGAAGGTAGGGCTGCTGTTCAGGCTTGGGAAGATGGTTGTGTTAAAGTTTCTTGCCTTTTTTTCCCTCCCCCTAGATGTTCACAGTTTAATCTCCAACTTTCTCTCTGTGCAGCTGCTGTTCTTTTTCCTGGCAGAAGATAACTTTGGGATAGCATTGGTTACAGTGTGGGTTCACATGTATAGCTCCCCTGGTATTTAGGGGAAATGAAGCTGGGCTCTTTATGTCCTCACCATGCTTTGCTTTTCATGTTTCAAAAATGTGTTTCTATATAAAATATTTAAGAGTGTTTGTGCCTATATGCATATATATAAAATACAGTGTTTATATGAACATGCTTCTTGGATAGATTTGCCTTGGTTTAGGTTAGAAATAGCAATTATGTGCTAACAAATTGCCTATTACATATGCCCAGTATACAATTTTTTCAGTAAATTTGTAACAGTTTGCTCAGTTCCAAGCCTGTGTGAGCGTGCACCGCCTCTCCAACCCATTCTGGTTTTTGCATGCGGAAATAAATTAATTTGGGTTTTGCATGTTAAGTACTGTATTAATGAAAGCTCAAATAGTCACATATATTTATGGGACTTTGCAACTGCTTGACTTTTAAGATGCTTGATAACGAATTAGGATTAAATACAAACTCAAGGAGCTCCTCTGGCAAATAAGCATAGATACTCATTGCACTCATCATGTGGCAGTTTTTCATGCACATAGTATTTACTTTAGCAGCATGAACTGTAGAATGTGCCCCTTAAAGTGCCAATTGTGGCTTAATTATAGACACAGAAATCACAATTTTAAGTTGTTTTGCTGAAGGCTTTGCACTGGCTCTCTCTGAAGACAAAGTGCACATTTTAGGAACAAAAAAATCCACAATCAGCAGTACCTGCTGGACATGGATGTGCTAGAATCATTCTTTCTACCAGGGTTCATTTTATAAAAGAACACCAGAACCATGTTATTAAGGTTTCAAAGTCAAATACCCCATTGGCAGTGAATAGACAGAATAAACCATTGTAGGACCCAAGATGTCCAAGAGCACACAACCCCACTGGCTGCTGCTTGGCCAAGACCCACAGGTTTTTCTCAGCTGTGTGTCCCAGCCTGGATTGATAGAAGGGCTCTTCCCTCCCTGGAGCAGCACCCTGCATTTGTCCTTGCAGAATTCCAGTGGGTTCCTGGTCTCTCAGGATGCCAGCTCTGCTTTCAGGCATAGCTGCTGCTTGCCCCCAGGTGTTACCTACAAGCTGGATGAGGGTGAATTCCTGGGCTTCTTCTAAGTCATTGGTGGAGACATTGGCTAGGTCAGGTCCCAGGAGAGGTGGCTGCAGTATCCCAGGTGTTACTGGCCTCCCAAATGGCCACAGAATGGTTTGTCTTGGAAGGGACATGAAAGACCATCTCGTTCTGACTCCAACTTGGCCTGGAACAATTCCACATCTTCTCTGGGAAACCTGTTCCAGTGAAATCCCTCACAGTAAGCAATTTCTTCCTCATATCCAATCCAAATCTGCCCTCTGTCAATTTAAAGCCATTCCCCCTTTGCCTGTCTCTCTGTGCCCTTGTAGTCTCTATTTTTTTGTAGGTCCCCTTTAAGTACTGGAAGGTGCTCTAAGGTCTCTCTGGAGCTTTTTCTTCTCCAGCTCTCTCAACATGGCTTCATAGCAGAGGTGCTCTAGTCTTCTAAACAACTTTGTGGCCTCCTCTCAGTTGCTGAAGGGACCCATTAATTGCTGCATTTGGGGCCCAGCTCTGTTTCCACCCATCTGGTGATCATTCATCCAGCTGGACGCATTCCAGATTGGTTAGGTCCATATTGTGGGGTATAAATTGGGGTAATACCCTCTGCTGCTCTCCCTTTTTATTTGTGGGTGGCAGAAAACCTGCCTTTCTGTGGCCATTGAGCACCCCTCAGTCTCCACGAGCTTTCGGATGTGACAGTGGTGGCCTTGCTGTGGCCTCGGCTCTCTGCACCCTTGGACACAGCCCATCTGGCCCCACGGGTCAAGATCAAATAATCCCTGATATGAGCCTCAGCCTTATCTCCCATCTGCTGCCACTAAATCATCCACCTCCTTCAGCAGCAGGCCCACTTTCTCCCTGTTTAGCCTTTTACTATTATTTGCAGCGTTAAACGTCAAACTATTTTCTAAGCATTTCCATGAAATGTTGATTTGAAAAGTTATGGTTTATCAGTGAAATGTAATGCAGCGTGTGTTACACCCCAATTATATGTGCATTAAGCATTCCCATAAGAAGTCTAAACTGAATTTTGCAAATTTTTATTTAATTATAGACTTACATTTCAAGATGTATTAGGCCACCCACTGAGTGTGAGGGCGTTTTAGATTGCTCCCAAAGAGCTACCGGTTGCTTTGGGAAAACTTAGTTCTTGTCATCCTGATGAAGTTTACAGGAAATCTTCCTGCAAAAATGACAGCAGCTCTCCTCTGACTTCTCTATCATACCCAATAACTTAATTTTAAAAACATAAAATCCAGTATTTGAAATAACTTCTTGTTAGTGACAAGTATAAATATTTTCCACTTTTATTCGATATTTGAAACAAGTGCCGTGACTGTTTGTGTATGAATATGTGCATTTGTACACTGCATAGAAAACTACTCAGCATTTATGTGTGCTTCATTCATTTTACTGTAAAGAAAAAACCCCTTGTATGTCTAGCCAGAACAGAATTTTACTGTAAAACTAATGCACTGTGCTCATTTGTATGGGTTGCTGCAACTGGAATTTTTCAAATGCATAATGTGGTGGTCATGATAATGTGTTTACAGAGTGTAAAATTCGAGCTTGAATTATGATTACTAAAATAATTGATCGTCAGCATTTGTGCTTTGCATAAGAAGAGTTCAGGAAAGCTGTATATTAAATAAATAGCGTGTTGGATGAACAGTATTTCTTTCAACTCATCAAAGGAACAAAAACTTAAAGAAGAGCATGTATTCTTATTGCCAATTACTGTCCAAGGAGGATAATGATCCAATCTTTATGACCTGCTAGAACTGTATTCTTAAAATAAATTTCCCATTACATTCCTCTCTGTGTTAAAATACAGTCTTTCTACCAGCAGATAAGTTGTGCCAAAAATAAAACCAGAAAGGTCTCTCATAAATAGTTTCTGGTTATTAAATAATGTGCACTCTCCCTATCCCTTCCCAGCAGGATCTTCTGGTTTCTCCAAAGGCTTAAGGAGCTCCTGCAGGAACTCAAGGAGCTGATACATGCAGGGGGTGAATGAACAAAATTAAAGTTCTCTCCTTAGAACTTCTCTCCCATTTTGATCATCTTGTAAATGAGTAGAAATGTGTAGAATTTGTTTGTAAAACAATATTTACACTGTATCTCTGATACCTACCAAAGAGCGCTCAGACATCAAAGGGGATCTTTTGTGGGAATTTTAAGTTCTGTAAGAAAATTATTAGAGAGATGATTAGGCTTTAGAGGTAATAATAATAATTAATATGTGGGAGTCAAATGCTTTGTGCATTCAGTGTGTTTGATCAGCCCGTGTTCTGGGAGTGCAATCTCTTGGAGAGATCCCAAGTGCTCTGTAGTGTGTGTGGGGCCAGGGCAAAGGATGGAGTGAACATCTCTGATCAGAGCAGGAAAGGACAGTGAGCCTCCTGCTTTGGATGGGGGATTGTTTGCTGCTCCGAGGCAAGAAATAACAGAAATAAAATAACAGAAATAACGCTGTCTCGGGGCCGGTGCAGGGAAATCTGTGAGGAGATGTGCTGTAGTCTCACTGAGATGTTTGCACCCCTGTGCCATTGTTTTCTGGAACTGCTCTGGCAGAGAGGGAGCGATGCAGCTGCTGCAGAGCCAACAGGTTGCAGGGGTTTGGATGTAGTGGAAAAAAAAGGGAATGTGTTTGGTATGGCATAGGCAAGAGGAATACAGGAATACACACCCCCCACCTTTTTGGGTTTTGTTCCCTTTGGCAGTCCCTACCGTCCCTAGTGCATCTGTTTGTATGCTAAAATGATCAAATCAGTAATGATCACTTTCTTGGGGTTTTTATGCTTTTTCTTGTTTCTTTTCTGCAAGGAGTCCTTCAGGGCTTCTAAAGATCTCATTTCTATTCTTGTGATAGCAGGTGCCTTTGATAATCTGTTTTTCTCCAGTCTTGATTATTCTTTTTCTGTGTTGTTTGTTTCTTCCTTTTGGCAATTACATCCTCAATTTTGGATTATTTTAGATTTCTATTGCTAAAATCAAAACATAGTCACTAATCGTCTTTCTGCGTTTGCTGTTTTATTTTTTTGGGCAGCAAGGCCCCTGCTCCTTTGGCAACCTAGTTGTCTGCATATGGTAATTTATATTGTCTCTTAGCTACGAGATATTTTTTGTTCAGCAAATGATTCGTGTTTGTTTGCAGTTGATCATTTTTGTTTAATAGCATTTTCTATTCCATGGCACAGCAGTGTCCTGGGAGAAAAGGATTTTCTCCTGGTGCTCTAAATGAGTTGTTTTCCATTGTGTCCCATTCTTAGAAACAGTCCAGCGAGTGTCCTCGTGGTGTGGACGTACAGCGGGGCTCAGCAGGTTCATTCTGTTCATTTTTTTGGGAATTTCTCAGATGCTGAGCTGGATCAGAATGAGTCTGGCAGGATGCTGATGGAGCCAGGGTGACAATGAGGTGCCAGTCCAGCCCCCAGGTCCCTCTGTGCGCTCTGCTCAGGGACTCCAGCTGCTCCTCGGGAGGAATGACTCGGCAGAGTATGAACCCCCACGGCTCCAAACCAGGAGAGATCTGAAATGAGAGTTTTGGTGCTAGGATCAAAAGATTTTTTTGCGGTTTCCATGAGTAAAATCCCTCCAAAACCAGGAAAAGGGTTGTATCTGCTGATCAAAGGGTCATTTGGCAGCCCCAGCCGGTGAGATTCAATGCAAAGGGAATTTTCAGAAAGCTCATTAAAAATTAATAGTATTGAGGGGGGGAGGAAGCCAGAGATAAATCCTCAGAGATCATGTTCCTTTAATAGAAGTTTTTACTTGAAATGAGAAATACCTGAATGCCCACTAGAAAACAAGTTCTGTAATAAATTCTTTGTACCATGTTCCCTATTTGAGGATATGGGAGGTTTATAAATTCTGGATTTATAACCTGTTTTGTTTCTTGTATGGAGAACTCTTTGATTTATCTCAGTGTTTCTCCTGTACAATTTACCATATTAAAAAACCCCATCAAACTATGGATTTCTATGTACCTTTGATTCTTATGGGTTGTATTGATCTTTCAGGGCCTTCCGTGGTTTTGAAGTGTTTAAGACAATGAAACCTAAATTCAGAAGGTGTTTCTGAGGGTTTTTTTTAATAATGAATGTATTTTATATTATTGATTCCTTATTTGCTACTGTACTAATGGGAGCAACTCTATTATTCCTCTGACATTGCTTGTAGCTAAAATCAGCCCTCTTGGTCCAGTCTTTGGTGTTTCTTACTGATGTTCCAGAAGGGATACAGAGGATGCAGTGTAAAGAAGTTTCTGGATGAAATGTACAAGTTAATTATCAATGAGATGAGATTTTATGAAATTCACAGTGAACTTGGGGGGAATGCTTCCCTGCAGAAGCAAGAGCAACTGTGGCACTGCTGGAGTGAATTACAGAAGTGAAGTGTGAAAAAAGCTTAATTTTGAATGCATACTGAATACAAAAATAATTGCAGGCACAATTAAGATAGGTGACTTCCTGTGGCAGCTGCCCTCTTACTCTTTCTTTCTCAGTGTAATTACCTGAAGATTACTGTAGTCTGGATACAACTTCGTGGTTTATTTCAGTATATTTGCTGGTTTTGGATTAAGTGGTAAAGCTAAGCTTAAAAAACAAAGAAGAAAAACCAACCCACCCAGGAATGAATGATTAAATTTCCTTTATTTGTTTGTTTGGTGCTCACTGTTGTACCTCCCAAGGAGCACCAAGCACCTCAGGATGTGGGCTATGTCCTGCTAGGGATTTCCTTGGGTCTGTTTTCAATGACTTGCATCCAGAGACAGAGGGACTGCCTAGTGCTGTGTGCTTTTACTGCCCTTTTTCTTTCTCTTTTGGAAGTCGTGAATATCAAGGCTGATTATAGATGTTGTTTTAAGGAAGTCTTTTAGGCTTTAATTTACACTTTTGACTATTTAATACCAGAAGAAACGTCTGCTGGGCCCAGAGTGGATCGAAGGGAAAACAATTTAATCAACAGGTAGAAGCCCTTGTTTGAAGTAATTGATTGTAATTTTGCTTTGGATTTAGAGAACTCAAACTTCGTTGAGAAAATAACTGTGCTGCAATCTATTAAAATGTTTGATTTGCTTCTAAGATTGAATTGTTGTAGCAGAAGTGGTATTTATTTTGCTAATCACGCTGATTTACTGCTTTGCTTTGCTTTTGTTAAAGCACATAACCTTTATTTATACAAATTATTTAAGTTTTTATGACTTTTTAGGAAGTTGCATGTTGATGAAGAGTGTGTTTCTAATTTATTGTGTCAAACTGCATTTAGAGGAAGGCGTGTGTCTAATGCACAAAAACTTCACTTGGTTTACTGTTGCTGTGTACTGGATAAAGAGGGAAACTTCTGCATTTCAAACTAGGGAAAAGTGCTCTTTTGACAGTAGTGAAATGAACTGATTTACTTGCTCAGTATTTTGGAATTAGTAGGTGTTTCTCATAACTGGCAGATAAATTTCTTATCCTTGAGTGTCCGGAGTACATACAAAGCACTGAAGCCACTTGAATGCAAAATAGTTGTGGTATGAAAAATAATTTCTATGCCACTGTAAAAACTGGCCACTTAACACTTTTAGTTCATGAACACTCTGCCTGTGATTTCCAGCAGTTCCACTGATTGCTTAGTTGATTATTTAATTTATCTAATTTTTTTCCTAGTGCCTTCAATAAGATTTTATACAGGTTGCCAAAATTTAAAATTGAACTTGAAATTAAAATCTAAACTCAGTTTTGTCGTGATATTTCTATAGTATCTATATCTGCAATGGGTTCTGTTGTCAAAACACTGAAGAATTTCAGTTAAGGAACTGCAAAAGGATTTTTTACTGGCTATTTTTTTTTTTTTTATAATAGGAATTCTTTGCAAATTTGAGGAAAAAACCCTCCCTGGTTTTGAAAGGAATAAACAGAAATGCTTCTGTAGTATTCTCTCTTCTGCTTCCCTCATTTTGTGAGGCAGCAGCACTGGGCTGGAGACACAGCTCTGCTCTGGGGAGCCAGAGGAGACACTGCCCTCCAGTTCTCTTCAGGCACCATCATTTAGTTGTGTTTTGTTTTAATTGGTTAAAATAGTGAGCAGCAGGGCTTAAAATTTACTGCGTGGTATCTGTAGGGGTTTGTATTTTAATCTTTCTTAATTCTAAACATATTTAATAATAATGTCATGGAAGTGTCTATCTTCTTTACCAGAGTTTTTAAGTTCACCTTGCCTCAGTTCTGGCTTTTTGTGTCTCTCTGGCCATGAGTAACTCAGCTCCTCATATTGGGCAGTGCCCACAGCTTTTCTTTGCAAGTGATTTGGTTAATTTAAAAGAGAAAAATAAAAGCCTCAGGAGGGTTTGGGTGGAGTGTCTGAGATAGGGCTGCTGAAATGACCTCACCAGGTCAAGTGTGCTGGCGACTAAGGAGGAGCAAGAGTGTCTTTCTGGTTTGTTCATCAAAAGAAAGGCAGATGTTGGCTTTAATGCTTTTCCAAGTACAGTCTCTTCCTAAAGTGTGTCACATGAGAGAAGTGACATGTGTTTGTACATGGGCAGTTCCATGTGACATCAGACTGTCCCCTCGGCAGCTCTGAGTACCTCCAGAAAGGAGAAGCTGCTGCAGTGTTCCATTGCACCACGGTGCTGGAATCAGGGATATTTCCTTATTTTACCCTTTGTGGCTCTGCAGCTTGTGCTGGGACAGAGGAATTCCATGCAGTGATGGGAGGTTTGGTAGATCACTTTCACACGTGTGTTACTGCCACTTTACACTCTTGTTGCTTCTCTGGCATGCATTATTTGCGCTTCCCCTTCATCCACACTCATCTTGAGCCCATGGATGCTCTCTGGCTGGTCCATACAGCCACTGTCTCCCAAATTTGCTAAGAATGTTAGGCAAGTGTTGTTTTGAGACAGCTGTTCAAGTCAGTTAAGAATTTTGCAGTAAAGTTGTTACACCGTGAAGTTGTAAAAATTAGCTCTTCATATGCAGGCTAAAACAAATGAGTGTAGTTTGATTTTTACTTGCTTTACAGGAAGATATTAGGAACAAAAGGATAAAACTAGTAAAGTTTTCTGAATCACTGAATTAAGGGATTAGCTAAAAATGCCCCAAGGAAATTATCTTAATTTAACCAAAGAACAAATAGTGCTAATTGCTCTTAAACTGAGCTTATTTAGTCTGCTGATGTTGCTACAAAACTGCAACCTTTTTGTTTTTCTGGGAGAGGCAGTGACAGTGGTGGGCACACCCAGCTTGCTACAAATCTAAGAGGGTCAACGAGGCTTCTCTGAAAAGGTGTCAAAACCAGTCCAGTAGTAGTATTCCTGGAAGAATATGACAAGTGGATTTATTTCTGGGTAAAGTTGGTGTAAAAAAAGGAGATACGTTAAATGGGTCAGAAGCGCTAGTGTTTGAGTTGTTTTTATAATTCCAAGATTTTGCTTGTTCCTTAGGCAGTGATAAGAAAGATAAGACACAAGAAAAAGTCCGATAAATGGTTGCAGCTGTACCGTGTCATAGAACAAAAAATATATATATTGAACCTTGTTTTTATCTGATCCTGTAAACAATCTCTTCTGAAGTGCAGCAGCTTGTAAACCTGGGTTTTTATTACTTGTTGGTGATGGAAGATGCATCACCAACAGCATCATCTGGCTGCCAAGTCCTGTGCACTTATTACTCTGTGCTGTATAGGGTCTGTGTATTTATTAGTGCTAAATACCTCATATTGTTCCATTTCAACATTCTCACTTGGAAAAGCATGGCATAAAAGTATCTTCAAAAAAACAGGGAAGAAAAGCCCTTGACTAGGTGTGACTGAAATAATATCTACAGTGTTCTGTTTGGAGATGAACCAGACCCCAATATTTGGTGTTTGACACTTAGGGGAAATACTTTTGCTAGGTGGAGTATTTTTGACAAGTGTGTTTGATACTCCTCCCCTGAGCATTTGTCACTTGCTTCCTTGGTTAACCAATGTATGCTAGCATGATCACAGAAGAAAACAGCAAAATTTACAGGTCTTCTGTTTGTTCTCCATCAATAAAAAGAAATAAATATCTGTAGGTTCAAATGGAAAATAGAAGTATAGCCTTTTTTTCTTGTTTTAAGGAAAGTTCATAAACATTCATCACTTTTTTTTCCTTTTAAAAATGAAAACTGGGCTGGTCTGTGGAGGCTTTAGTGAATTTCTACCAAAGCAGCAAAAAACCACATCAGGAGCAAATCCTGTCAGTGATGGTAACTACCTGATATATTTTAATATTAAGATGTGGGTAAATTTTCTACTTTTAACAGGTTGAAAGACTAAGGAAATTTTATTTCCCAAAGATCAAGAACAGAGGTCTTGAGTTTGTTACTTTCTCTGACCAAGCAGATCACATTGATAGATGTGAGTTGACTTTAAAAATAGAAGAAAAGTCCCATGAAGGGTTTCATGAAGCCCTGACAGCAGTTACAGAGAAGGCGAATTCTGTAGGTGACTGCAGAGGCAGAATTCTGTAAATGAAATTCCCAAATGGTGAAATCCTATCCCCAGCCTATTCCAGTTTGAACGAGATTTGCAGGATGCACAGCTCAGCCAGTTTCGGATTCCTGGTGTGAAACAATCAAGATAAGAATCAAAAAGTAAAGAAAGGGAAAAGCCCTGTTAGATCAAACACTATACACTAATCTTTCTCCTTAGGCAGAATTACTCCTTCCAGAGTCCTTACTACTCTTGTTTAAAATAACAGAAGCCCCATGGCACGGAGAGTTTCTCTTAAGTTGTCTTCAGCTGCATGATTTTGTTATGGGGAAGTTTTCCTGGTTATTTAAAATGTATTTGTAGTTACTCAATCTTCACCAGACCAACCTAAGTCTTTTCTTGCCCTTGATATTTGCTCCTGTGAAATTGCTGTGTTTTTCTCCTGTCGATGCTGTTACATAGCTGTACTTGAGACTGTTCCCTCAACTAACATCAGTATTCTTTTTTGCTGCTTTTTAAACTGTTTGTAAAGTGGTGTAATAGGTTTTCTAATCCCACTTCCACTTGTTTGTAGGATAAACACCTGCTGTGTGTTGCTCTGTGTGTGTAACGCATAAGTTCAAAGGGATATAAATTGAGCTGTACAGCTGCAATGACCATAGGAAATCCAACAGAAAATATTTCCAGTGAAACAAAAATATTGACTTCACTCATTTTGGCAACAAATTAAGTTTGCTTAGGGTTTTTTTCTGCTCATTTTCGGAAGGGAAAACCCTTTTCCTGCTAGCAAGAAAACCAACGTAATTGAAATGTTAATTACATATCCAGCAGTATTTTTAGAAGAAAGGGTTTTGTTGGTTTTTTTAAGGTTTCAGAACAGACCACCTAGATCTCTCCTGGAGACACATAGTTTAATAGTTCAAGTGTATACATATAGCTAAACCCTTTTTCCTGCTTAGGACGGGCTTGAATAAGGGCATTGTTGGGTTGTTACCAGTCAGTCATGGCCTTGTTGATGATCTTTGTAAGACCTCTCTGCTGGGGTTTCGTTTCCTGATGCTCATCAGTTCTTTTGATTATGTTGTCTTTGATGAATCAAATACATGTTTTCCTTGGTCATGCTTAAGTTCTGTTGTTAAAAAAAGGGCAAAGAACAAGTGGCATGATTATATCAGTTTAATACGCTGCTGTTGATTAATGACTTTACTCCATTTATTTAATAGATGCTGTTCTCCTTGACCATAGTGCTAAAGTAAATATTTTGCTATGTTTCTCTGTACTGTAAGCTCCTTATTCTTTGGAACAGGTTTTGGTGTCTCTTATTCCATGTACAAGTCTAATATTGATGCAACTATTCTGCTATTCAGTCAGTGTGATAGACAAACAGCTCTGGTATCTAAATGGTTTGAACAAACAACAGAATAACAGATACATGTTTTATACAGTTAGTGTCTGTGCTGTCTCTCATACCTAGTACATCATTCCATGTTTGCTGAGAGCTTTTTGTCTCTGTCAAGGCACCAGGCATCCTTTGGAAACGCGTATTTTGGTGATGGAGCTATAGGGCAGTGCTGCTCCTGCATTTCTTCCCTTTCAGGGCTGTGTTCCCTCTTCCTTTCCCGAGCCAGTTCTGTCCTTCTCTGACCCTGCAGTGGGATGCTTCAAGAGCTGAGTGGAAGAAAACTGTTAATTTTTTTTAGGGGAAAGGAAGTGTTGAGAACACCCAGCTGGTAGATGAGGGTAGACTGAGGTCTCCCCGTGCTATAGCAGTGAGATCTTGGCTAGGATGTGACTTGAGCATAAAACTAAACCAAAGCCTTCAGGTGAGCCACACCTCTGAGCTCTTAGGGACAAGAGACAGCTAGCTCATTTGGGAATGAAGTGTGCTGCCCTGCTGCCTTCTGTGATTGTAGCCCTTGCTGCAAGGAAGGCTTCCCTTCTCAGGAGGCAGGAAGGCTTGCCATGGTAATGAGAAGCACAGGCTTGCTCCTATACCCTGCTCTGCAATTTGTCACAGCTCAGTAGCTGCTGCAAGAATGAGTTGGCCTTTTAGCAGGCATGGCTGGATAACGAGTGCATGAACAAGGGCAGCCCTCTCCAGGTAGGTTTTAACTCTTTGTGAATCAGGGCCCTCACATGAGGTTGCAAAATTGATGTGTTACAGAAGTGATGGAGACATGGAAAGAGCAGGAGCCAAAGGTTGTAGGAAAGATGGTATTGTCTACTGGTGTCACGGTGTTAAAATTTGGAAAAAGGAAAAAAATCCTTGTGTTGCTTGGTGTTGGGCAATTTATCTGCTACTTAGTCATAAAGTTTACCTGTACAGGAGGAACTTCATCTCTAGGTTATTTGTGTGACACAGTAGTTGTTTGGAAAGGTGATACAGCTGCCTGGGTACATTGTGCTTCAAGTGTCACTCAGTTTTGAAAGTTCCTGGGGAAATGAGGTGGGAGCTGTATCCCAGGAGTGTATGAGCGAGCCCAAGCTCCACTGAAAACTTTGCATTTCTGGTGCAACTTAAAGTTTTCAGAAAAATGTTTTCATACCTGTGGATTTTTAAGTGCTTTTGAGTTTTAAAAGTAACTCATAATTTTGAGGGCTATTTTAAAGGTATTCTTGGATCCTAACTCCTCAGCCTCTATGCTACTACTATCACATACCCAATATCACAAGCAAGGTAGATTTTTAAGAACATGTTAGAATATCTTTGTTTTTAAACCTGACCCTTTGCTGCAAGGGTAGGTATCCTGGGAATTATTCCTGCAGTGGGCAGACAGAAGGCAAGCAGCCTTCCTGCTGTGTCCTCAGAGAGGGAGAGTCACTTCAGCACCACTGGGTGTAGGCAGCGTTCAGGGTCAGTGGCCACAGCGGGACAACTTGAGCCTGTTGACGTCAAGCTGCCTGCAAACACCTCTTGCAGCAGAAACCAAGCCCCACTGCATTGTCTGAATGTCCCCAGCAGCTCCTTAGCTCGGCTTGGCAAAAATATTCATCTGAGCTGTTACTCTGAAAGAATGCCTTGTTTGACCTCTGGGTGCCCAAAGAACTAAAGGTGGTGGTGGTACCAACACTGAGGCAAACCCATCCAGGGCTCCCATGGTGGTTACACTCGTTGAGGTAGAAAATAATACAATATTGTCAAGTCCTTTTGTTATTTTGGGAGATTGCCTTATTTAAACATTTTGAGCCTAGTTCTAAATGTGATGTCTGCGTAGAACATGTGTCCCACCTCCCCGAATCGTGGCATATTTGAGACAGAATTTTAATTAATTCAATAAATTAGGCTTGCCATAATCTAGATAAGTTCTTCTGCAAGGCTATGGTGGAAGGCAGAAGAATATATTGTTCTGCAAACACAATATGTGTCTAAAAACACAGATGAGGCAGGCATTGTTAGCAGAAGGTGATTTTCCTAGGAAAGCGTTTTCAGCTTTGTTCCATATCCCCACACTGGAGACCAATTTAAAAGTCCTTCTAACCTTGCAATGATCAGTTCCCTGCAAACACATTTCCATGTTGACAAAAGCAGCTGCTGCCTTCCTTCAGCTGTGAAGGCTCATCTGAGTTAACTGGGTCTGGATGGAGAAGGGAAGGGTTCTCACCCACCAGTGCAGCTGAGTTGATTTATGGAGCTGGAGAAGGCTGGAATTAGTATCATGGGAAATGTGTCTGCTCTTACTTTGAGGAAAGGGAATGGGAAAAAATATTGTGATTTTTTTTTTTTAATTAAAGTTTTTTTTGTGTGTGTGTGTGTCTCTTTTGTGTCAGTTTTTTAGGCATGTATTCAAAATCCATGGTAACAGAGTGGTCCCTAAATGTTAAATGTTGCACATCAGATGTTTTGGGTTTTTGGTTTTTTGGTTGTTTTTTTGTTGGAGCAGGAAAAATCTTTTTCTCTTTCCTATTTGAAGTGAGTCTGCTGAGGGATTTAGCTGATTAATATTCCAGTGATGAATTTAAAATTTAGAACACAGTTCTATACTAAAAACACAGAAAGATTATTTGTCAATATGGTACTGTTTTGATTAATATGTCAGTCATATTCACTATGTCCACTATTTTCAGAAGAAAAACTCCACAAATTGCAAACTACCTTGAATTTTCACAGGTGGGCCCCCATCCTGCAGGTAGCAGTCTGTGAAGGTGGGGTTTTGTGAATGCTTTAAGGTCCTTTGGCATGAGA
Organism: Certhia americana; assembly: GCA_018697195.1. Taxonomy (NCBI): domain Eukaryota; kingdom Metazoa; phylum Chordata; class Aves; order Passeriformes; family Certhiidae; genus Certhia; species Certhia americana. The sequence continues at coordinate 9,673,192 of CM031865.1, read as the reverse complement.
GTGCTTTGAGTAATAACTCTTTATACTCTTTCCCAGTCTAGACTGGTTTTAATTTCATTCTCTAGGACCTTCTAACTTCTAGATTAGGTGAACTGGATTACTTGCTAATGAATTTCATTTAAATGCCTTGCAAGTGAAATGGTGCTTCAGCACTGCTCACCCTCCTTCCCTTTGGTAGCTGCTGATTGGTATTGACAAGATTACTGGGGTGCATTATGGGGTTTGGATGGAGGTGGCTGAGCTGGTTTCCTCTCCAGCAATTCAGCTTCCTTCCCTTTCAGTGGGCTATGAGCTATTTTCTGTGATTGCCTCAAGTTTTGATTGTTGCTGAAATTGGTGTTTAAACTTCTGCAGGATTCTTTTCCTCTGGTCTGACTTGTCCTATGTTTCTCATTGCACAGTGACTCCTGTTTTTGTGGGTTTACAATGGGTGGTTTCTGTGTCTGGATGAACTTTTCTCCAGAATAGTGCTGTCTGTTTGCCCAGTTCTTATTCTTTATCCCCTCAGCTACTCTTTGTTTTAGCTGTAGAATCACATATGTCCATAGACATACAGGTGCTTATTCTTTGTAAGAGTATGCCTGAAGTGTGGGAACATGTGCAGCTTTAATGTGATATGAATGTACAAATTAAGCATTTCTTCTTTGAAACATCTGGAAAGTCAGTTTACATCAGGTTTTTCTATATTTCTGGTGGAATAAAGGTAAAAGAACAAAGATCAGGAAGTAAAAAATTTCTCAATTGACAGAGAAGAGTTGTTTCAGGGAGAGTTTAGGAATTTGTGTGGATATGTCTCTGGGCAGGTCTTAGGTACTTTCAGTGCTTCCTTGTGAGGCTTCTTGTAAAACATCCTTGCCCATGCCACGCTCCCAGAGTGAAGTACTGAAGCAGTCTGTGCATGTCATTTTGTCACTAGGAACCCTAGTGCTACCTACCAGTTTCAAGTATTGACAGTTTTTAACGACGTCTTGTATGTGGTGCTGATTTCCCCCCACACACTTGTATGTATTTGTTTCTCCGGAAATTTCTGAGTTGGTATTTGTCTCAGTTTAGCCTCTCTGTCAGATCTGAAAAGCAGATGATGTTGTAGACGTGCTGAATTGCTGAAAAAAAATTGCCATACATTGCTGTGGAACTGTGATTAAAAGAAATAACTTTGGTTTTCTCTGTTTATGTTCCAAGAACAGCACTGGTAGAATCACCATTAGCTTTGTGTGTGCCTATTAACCAAATGAAAGGAAGGATTCAATGGAGTGATTAGTTTTCAATTTAGGCTTTTAAAATTATTGTCTCATGCTTTTTGCAGCCTAGTTACTGAGGGGAATATCCAGGATTTAGATATTTTTAATACTGTTTTGATTGGGACACTTTTTCCAGATACTGGATCCAGATAAAAGCAGGATACTCAAGGATAATTTAGAAGAAAAGATACTGTGTCCTTAGAAGGCTTTTGTGATTCAGAAAGCACAACATCTAATGACTGAATTTGTTGTTAGATCTCAAATAGCACCAAAATCTCAGAAAGTATTATAAACAGTGCAATCCTAAGAGGATTAGTAAAAAACACAAGTGCACAAGTTCACATGGGGAACAGGAGCAATTCAATGCTCACGCAAAGAACAGTGGTTTAGCCATTGCACAATCCCAGTGTAATGTCTGGGAAGGAGAAAGTAGCACCAATAGCAGCATTTCTGGAAGGAAAGGGTTAAACATTTCTGCAAGTAGCATTTGGAGAAATCCTTGCTTTGAGCTGATTGTGTTTGGAAACAGGTAAGGACTAGCATTGGTGTACTTCTGGTCTGTGTGTTTCTGGCCAGATCCGTCTCTGTGTTGGTGCCAGGGCTGTTTTTAGCTGTGGTTTTCTTTGTACAATTATTGCTGTACACGATTATTACTGGGTTGATAGCAGCAGCCCAATCTGTGCAAGCAGCCTGGCTGGGCATTTGCTGCTTTGGTGTGAAGGTGGTTTTGGTGTGTCAGTTTTGGCCCTGCAGGTGGGAACTGCCTGGCTCATGCAAGCTGGGTTTATTTAAGGCCTGGAGCATGGCTGGTGTCTGTACACCACAGCAGGATAGGATGCTTTGGACAGGGAGATAGGTGTTGTACCAAGTGTTGGCCCCAAATCTACGAGGGACATGAGCATCAGGTGTGTCATTTTGTGCAGAAAAAACTCGTGCGGGCAAGGCTGGTAGGCACTGGCCCTGAGCACACGTATGTCAGTGCACACAGGGCAAAATCATCTTGCTTTTCAAGTTGAGGGGAGCACTTTTCAATCGATGTTGACACGTTAGTCATCAGGCAGTGGTGAGCCCTTCCCAGCCCCTCCAAGGTGAAGGATCCAAATTCACAAGCTGCTGTGCATTCCCCAGGTGTTGCTTATCAATTTAAAGGGCATCTGGTGGATTACTTTTAAGCGTCACGTAGTATAGCTATACATCTGGGCACCTGTTTAAATCACCGTAACATATTGGAATATAAAGGTGAGAGATAGTCTAAAATCAATAAATTTTAACTGTCACCTGCATTGTTTCAAGGTACATGCCAAAATCCAATAAGATAAATTTGGAAAGAAAAAAAGCTGCTGATGAGGCGTTTGTACTCAGCAATTGATTCTGAAGAAGGACATTGCAGAGTTTTCTAAATGTTTACACATCGCTTCAAGCGGCCTTATTTAAAACTGGAGCCTACAGCCAATTAACATTGAGTGAGGAATGAAGTGAAGTCAGTGAACCCTTTCTTTTCTCATTCTCTGCTCTCTTGAGTCTTTGCTTCCAGCTTCTTTCCGTGTCACTGCCCTGTTTAGATGTAAAGCAAAGGACAAGAAGCCTCTTCCACGGATCAGGCGGAAAGGTTTCCCTCTCTGGCTTCGATGATAAGTACTGCTCTCGAGATTGCACAAGGGCAAAGAGGTGTTGGAAGGAGACAGTCTGGGCAGTGTGTACTGAAGAAAGACTTTTTTCCTTGAAGAAAATGGTTTCTGTTTGTGCAATCATCCCTTTATTTTTATTTGCAATGTTCCTTCCCAAACAGAATAATCCAATCCAAGCCAAGTATTGCACTTGGGGTAGCAGGGCCCTCCTCTGCCTTTCTCCACACACAGCTTTTGTCATGATTTAGACTGTTCTCAAAAGAATATTGCTTGGTTGCTGCTTTGTTCTGTTTTTAGGAAAACTTGTTGTAAGCAAATGATGTTTTTATGGGGCCTGCAGAGCAGGTGTTAAAGCTTTCTCTTCTCAGCTGGTCAGCAGCTCCAGCTATGGAAAAAAATCTTTCTGAGTAGCCTTGCATAGGATACTGTACCTCTTGAGGAGTGGAGTTTCACTTGGCCTATTTACATATTTTCTGCAGCACTAGTCCAACTAAGCAAGGAAATAAGAGCATGTTTGCAAATTCTTTCAATTCCCATCATTCCTGCATTCCTCAGCATCCTCTGCAGTGCCTCTTGCTTGCACTCTGAAGGTGATGTTTCTGCCTGCCTTGTGGGATCTTGGGATCTTCTAAGAATAAAATAAGCCTAAATGCTGCACCTTTTTTTTTTTTTTTTTTTTTTTTTTTTTTTTTGGCTGGGTCCAAAAATGGCTCTGTAATGAATGATTTGGTTGAGCTTGAAAATTGCACGTGAGAACCTCGTGTTGATCATGAGTCCCACAAACTGTAGTTACTCTTTACTCATAGTAAAAGTTTTTTGGCCACAGGTTGCAGATGCTTGGTAAAGAATTTAATCTAAAAATAGTCTGGTAATACTTCATTAGTCACCCATGTCCATCTGTCACCCTTCCTGCTCTTTGAGTGGGTGATTAGATTATGTCCTAAAGAAAAGTCGTCTGGCAAGTGTCTGTATGGAGGGCAGTCACTCAGGAATATTGGTGTGGGTAAAAATCGTTTTGTCACTGTTGAATAAAAATTAATGTTGTAGTGGATGGAGTTACCTCACATTTGGACATCAAAAGCTGTGTGCTTGTACTTAGTTTTTTTGTTGTTGGGTGCATAAAATTATTATTATGTAAAGAAAATTACTAAAATGTAGCAGAGTGTGGATTTGTTTGGATTGTGTTTTTGTTTAGGTTTTAAAAGTGGGCAAGGTTTCTGTTGAATTTTGCACTAGTAAGATTTCTGTTATTTACGTGTTGTCAAGTGTTGCTAGCAATTAATATGAGCTGCTGGGTTTTTTTTAATTCCTGAGGTCACTGCTGGAGCTGGTAACTCTTTGGGCTCGTGGGCACACCTGTGCATATAAATTGAATTATTTAGTGCAAGATATGTTAGGAAAACAGATTTACTTTTCTTTTGCTGCTTCACAGTGGATGTAACCATTTTGGAAGTCAAACCATTGGAATGTCGATTTTTGTTTGGGGTTTTTCAAAGTGTTTAGTTGTCAGTAGCTGTCGTTTATTTCCAGAAGAAATTTGGCATGGGCAGACAACACTGTAAGTTGCCTAGTTGCCTTCCTGAAGCTTTTTGGGGAGAGCTGAAGCAAAATGCAGACATCAGGATGCTTCTGCCCAGGTTGTTGTGTGTGTGTGTGCTCATGCTGAATGGGTGTGACTGTGCAGAGCCTGCAGGTGCTGGTGTTCATTCAGCAGCAACATTTGCTCCCAGGTCTGTGCCAGGCTCCCCGCAGGAGCCAGCTCTGTGATGTGGGGAGGACAGGACATGTGCAAGCTCCAGCTCTGTGCTCTGCCCCTGCTCTGCTCCAGGCTCTGAGCAAACACTCTGCTCCAGGAACTGAGCAGGCTGGGAGAGCCAGGAAGGTTAAATGATAGCATTTTACTGTGTGTTAACAACACTGCTTTCAAAATAATAAATACTAACCTTTCCTATTTGGTTTTCTTTTGTCCCTGTCAGCATCACCCTTCTGTGGCAAGAGGCACCTGAAAGGAAAACTTCTGCATATCAATGCACTGCCAATGGTAAGTACATTTTTAACTGACTAAAGGTGGTGTGGTTTCTCTCTGCACACATGCCATTAGCAGGCTTACACTGCAAATAATATTTTTAGAATAACTACTTTTTAGTATTCAAGTGGATTATTTTCATTTTTAAGGAACATCTAGACCATTGTGCTGTTTGCCAAAAATATTACAATTGCACCTGGTTTTATCCTGTGGAAAGTAGGGCAGCATGTTAATTTTGATGTGAGAAGTGTGACTTGACAATAACATAGCTCATCTTGTTGGTAACTCATGTTGCTTCCTCTTTTGGCCAAGAGCCTGTTTGGGGTGAGCTGTAGCCAAGCCGAGTGTTCTGTTGCCCCCACTTGGGTGCTCTCTGCAGTTTGTTTCAATACTAATAGCTTTTCCCAGATAAGAAACAAAACCAGCTCTGGATTGTCAGGTGCGTTTTATTTCAGTCCATTTGTCAGTTCAAGACCAGTGAAGTTTAAATCTTAGCTTATGTAGAAAGGGGCAATCTTCTTATTACATCTCTGGAGTGTTAGTGTTACAGAATATTGCAAATTCATATTTTCAGACTGTCCTTACGGTTTGCTGGTGCTTCCTGATAGCTGTGCAGATGGAAAGCAGAGCTGAGGCCTGAAGGGCTGGACTGGAACTTACTGCTTCAGCTTTGATCAAACAACCTCTTTTTTAGCAGTTTTGGTGTCGTGTTGTCACAGTTGAGGTGTGCAAGTAGTACCTTTAGCATTAGCCTTAAGAATTAAATGCATAAAGTGCCAGTGTGAGTTGTGTATTTGAAGCATCTCTAGATCGTTGTGCTCTGTACAGAAGTTAAAGGGGTAATACCTTGAACCAATTGCTTTGAAAACTCAATTCTGAATCTGGGAGCTGAGCTGGTTTCCTTTGGTTTGCATGTGGAAATGGACCTAAAGAATATGTAAATCAATTACAGCCTTATTTATACCTTTGCAACTCTGCTGTCTTGCCCTGGGAGGAAAATGATGCTCAAAGAGCATTTGCTTGGATGTAGCTCCTTTACTTTGAGGTAGTAAGCAATTCTGTTAACTCCCAGACATCATGGAGTGAAATGTAATATGTTTGTCACAAAATAAAGCAAAGGTACCTCTGAAATCAGAACATCTGCACCAAGCATGTTGTTTAATAGTCTGGTTTTTAGACTCAGAGTTGACATGAGTAGAGTTTATATTAATTTGGGGTGAACTTCAGCTGGTGGGAATAGATTTGTTGAGTGAGAAAGAATAGTGTTTATGTGGTCACTCAGACTGGCATTTTAACTTCTCAGTCCTGAACTGAGCAGTGCTTTCAGCCTTTTCTAGTATTGTTAAATCTTCATTGTTGTTGTTGACCTTTTTCCAGTGAAAAGCTACTCTGTTTTCTTTTTGTTTTGTAGTGATTGAGTGTTATTTTAGTTATGATTTAAGATACTGCTCTGTATTACTGCCTCTCTTAAAAACATGACTCATTTCATATTAACCTAGTCCTTATACTTCATAAAATTTTAAAATACTGTGAGACTATACTTGAAATGTTACTGCATTTTGTCCTAATTTTCCCCCTACAAATTATATTAGAAATTCAGAATTGCACAGTCTCAAGGGCATGGTAGTTGTTACAGTGATCATAAAACATACTCAACTGTTACTTGCAGTGAAGTACTCCCCACTCTTTTCTTTGAGGGCTGGTTTTGTGCTCTAAGTTGTTATACTTTATTATTCAAGAGATTTCTAAACCATTCCTCACCTCTGATTAACTTGGAAACAGTTTGAATGTAGATTTAAGAGACAAGCTAGACACATTTTCACCATCCCCAAAGTAATCGTAACTAAACTTGTACAGTAAAAAATACTTTTATAGGTTTTTATTATGTTTTTCTCTTTGCTCTGCATAAACAAAGTGGGGGCCAGAGGTTGCTGAAGAAAGCAGGTTGTGAACATCTGCCAAACAGGCCTTGCCTTAACCATGGTTGCCCATGTTCAAAACATATATCTGAATAAGAAATGAATTTTTGATTCTCTTGAGAAATAGTTTTGGTCATGTTTTAGTCCTGATTGTCAATTCTATTTCTTAGTAGAAAAAACACACCAAAAAAAAAATATGCATACTCCATCCTCTTCTATTGTTTTTTTAGATTTTTAATTTTCAAGGTAATTAAAAGCTTATTTTTTGCATCATATTGTTATTATATACATACATATATTATGTATGTATTGACTGATAAACCAAATAGGGTAAAATACTAGTTACTCCTTAAGAGTTATTGTAGTTGTTGGCAATTGTTTAGAAAATTAAATATTTATATTGTGATATAGCATGGCTGTGTTCAGTGAGTGTAAGTTCTCCTTCCCATTCTTCCAGCCAAATTTAATGTTCCTCACAATGGCAAAGGAAAGAGGCAAAGGCTTAATGAAAAAGGCCTGGTAATTGCAGGAAAGTAAGTGTCTAATGCTACTTTTCTAGGATTTTGAAGGTTCATTTAGAGGCTGATAACTGGGTACTTAATCTGTAGTCACAAGAATTAATGAATGTGTCAGAAATAAAAATTTAAAGTCCTGAATCTTTTGTCTAAGAAAAAGATGACATCAGGATTTCAACAAGGGCTTTAGCAAATAAATTTTCTTATTATGTGATGGAACATGTAGCTTGCCCAAGAGAAATTTTCCATTTTGTCTTGCAAGGCTTTTTTGTGAGTTTTGGAAGCAAACCAGTTTGCCTTTCTGCCTTTGCAAGTCATTGGAGCAGGTTTGTGTGTGTGCATATAAATACGTGTGGCAATATAGGAGTGTGCTTATCTGTGCATGTATTTATACACGCATAGAGATGTAGATCTAAATTTAGAAATACAGCCTGGATTGTGTAAAACCCAGGAAGGGTGGGAGGTTCCAGTTTGTGACTCTCCTATGACAGCTTGCTGGGATGGGTTTAATTCTGCAGAAGTAACTAGAGAGGGCTGCGATGGACCCAAGCAGGGCAATGTGGTGGCCTTCTCACAGGCATCCTGGAAAACACTCTGTCTGGGTTCTGAGCCTTTACATGGGTGCTTTTGACAAAGATTGACACCCTGATCAGTTAGAAAGGTCTGATGCAGCAGAGGATAAAGGATGTTATTGTTTATTACAAGCTGGCACAGGTAAAGTCTGAGGATAGGCAGTGAACACAAAATTACCCAGGCAAGTGGTGTCATCAGCAGCTGAGGCATGTCCTCACAGTCTTGGGGGGAATAACCAGTAGGTGATTTAAATCTATTCTCCAGTGCTGCCTACTTTTAGGTGAATACATTATACTGTGTTTTGAGGGTGTACCACACCTATTGTGTGTTATGTCAACTGTGCCTACAGGTAAGAGATGTTACAGAACAGCTCTGCAGGCACTGAGCCTCTTGGGCCAGGACATTCCATGGGTACAACACTTCAGTGTAATTACCTGTTCAGGGGATTTACCTCAGAAACAGCAGGAGGGCTTGGAGGAGCTGGGGAGAATGAATAAGTCACTCCCAAGGGAAGGGACTGGAAGATGTCTGAAGAAATTTCCCCACCCCCCAAAAAAAAAAGTTGTTTTTAAACTGAATGCCTTTGTGGTGTCTTCAGGTGGTCCTGTGACCTTTACTAGTCCTTAGAAGACAGGAGAATGAATAAATGGATATAACTATTATCCCGTGCTTCCCCAGCAGCTAAACCCATCCAAACACTGATCTGCCAAGCTGTTTTGTTAAAATGGTTCCATGCAAAGAAAAACAACCAAGGGGAGGGGATGTGAGCTGGAGAGTTGGGTTTGGTGTGGAAGCCTTGTCTCTGCTGGCACCTGCCAAGGACAGCTGGAGGTCTGTGCTGCTAGCTCCAAGGTTTTTGCACTGGAATTGCAAACCTGGCTTTGTTTCAGGAGGAGCTGAATGGCATCTCTCAACTATAGTTATATAAAATAAGTGTCTGCAGATGAGCAGCTCTTTGTAAGGTGGTGGAGCTGAAGGTCAGTTGTCATTATACTGAGAGCAGGGACCCCTGCTTTCCAGAGTTTATGAAACTTGACAGTACTAAAAACGTCACCCTCAAGAGCCTAGAATAATTGATTAAATAAATAACCCTGCAAGACTAAGGCCCTTATTCTATGAAATACAAATGCATGTGCGTACATGTAACTTCCAGTGTAGGAGTAGTTCTTTTGAGATATAAATAAGGAGCACTTGCATGGATAAAGCTAACCAAGCTTGAAAGCATTTTGAACAGTAGAGCCTAAAAGTGCTCATGAAGTTTATTGTTGAGGCTGTTGGTTGTACAGTTTATGGAGTGCCGCCTTAAAAGGAAAAAAAAACATTTAAATATTTATTTCTAGCAGGTTCTGAAATAGCCTAAAATAACCGACCACATGAAATTTTGCACTGTTTTGCTTCTTCTGAATTCAGTGGATGCTATTATCAATGAGGGAAGGTGAAGTGCAATGTATTTTGTGTGATAGTTTGTTGTGGCTAAATAATTATATTTCAGAATGTTCATTTATTGGATCAGCATGAATTAGCTAATCTATTTTTTTATATGTCGAAGAGGAAATACTACTAATAATGGGATACAAAAGAAAAGTTCCATGGTGCAGTAGGGTGCAAACTGTGATAAGCATTAAAAATTTTATGTACACTATTCTGAATCATTTTTGGAAGGGCTTTTGACTTTTCTGCTTCTTTACAGAGAGCAACTTACACACTAGGAAGATCCCTTTCTGAGTGAGAGTTAAAACGCCCCTTTTCTCCTTTTTCTGCCATTAAAGTTCACCACTGAATGAATCAACTGAAACGGAAATGAACGTCCTTTAAAAAAATTGAACTGTTGGCTCTGTTTTGAAGCAGCATTTGTCAGCGAACTTTCTATGCTGTTTCTCTAAGCATTTTACAGTTCAAAAATAAGCTTTGACTAAGAATTCTCGGCAAAATCATAAATATGTAATTATCTAAGCAGCCGGGATATTTAGCCCCTGGCAGGTGCCCAGTGCAGCGCAAGAGCAAAGGGAACTGGGCCAGTATCTCAAGCTAGAAGAAAATCTTCTAAAACAGAGTGAGGGCCATTTCTGTACCTTATTTACTGCCATTCCTAGGTTTTAAATATTAAATATACCTGAAAGGAGCTGTTCCTGCTGCAGTGGTTTGTCTTCTCTTACAGCTGGTTTACTCTGGCTTTTGCCATTGTTGTCTTCTGCTTCACCTCCCCGCGTTAGGTTTTTTTCTGTCTTTACTGCTTTATACTGGTGTTTGTTCAGTAGATAATAGTAGTGCAGTTAGCATTAGATTATATCTTACTTGATCAACGTGCCATCTGCTTTAGAGGAGAGGGAGATTTTGTTTCTGCTCTGGGTTCACTGCCATATGCCCGTGGTGCAGTTGTATAACCTGAAATGACCCTTTTCCTGCTCTGTTATATGAAAGAACTTGGAAATACAGTGTCAAGTCTTCCTGACATTGACAGTTTGTTGCATAGTTAATAAATTCATCTGGCTTTTGGGTGTAGGTGAAGTAGGATGTTGTAGAGAAAACCCAAGGACAGGCTCTTTTGTGTCCCCAGCACGTGAGTGTTGCCATCTGCAGAAGAGCAAGGCTGAGTTCACAGGAGACCTATCAGTGTGTCACTTGTATCATCAGGCCTCGATCCTGGTTTCCTTCTTGTCAACAGAAAGTTGATATTAGCTCAAGTTAACAAAAGTAAAAGCTGCCCTTAGTTTCAGCAATGCTGATGCTGGGAGATAATGAATATTGCTGCAGAACAGTAGGAAGTCTGTAGGCTGTGTGGAATGACAGTGCTGATGCTGACTTTTATTTACTCAGGAGAAACAGACCTGCTGGCCTTCAAAAGCCAGGAGGACCCTGTGTGGCCATCAGCATGGATGACATGGCTAGGAGCCTGTATTTGCTTTCCAAGTCTATAGTTCACCCAGTGATCAGAAGCAAAAATTGTAGTCAGTCAGTTAGTGCACCCATACTTGTAAATAAAGGTCATGTGTGGTGTTCTTATTGTGATTTAGTGAACAAATATAAGATACTATCCAAGACAAGGGATTTGAATCCCATACTGAGCATATGTATGTAGGATTGGCATCCATGAATTTAATACTAACACAAATAGAGTAAGGGTATTGATGTCAAATGTGAGCCATAATTGGAATCTCTGACCTCATTAATGAAATTCATGAAATCTTCCCCTTTCATTTAATTTCTTTGGGATGTAGATGGACCATATTTTATTACAGTCTACATGTGTTTTAAAAGTACTTTTATTTTTTAGCCTATGTTCAGGTGTTTAACAACTGTTTAAAAAATAAGCTAAGTCCAGTAGCATAAATCAAACTCAAATCCATCCTCCATGTGAAAAGGAGAGGATTTGAATAAAGTAATAAACTGGGCACATGGTGTTACCTGGGAGAGGTTCTGTGCAGGGCAAGGAGTTGGACTCGATGACCCTTGTGGGTCTCTTCCAACTCAGCTGATTCTGTGATAGTGGCAAAGGAGCTTTTACAAAATCAGCCATTTCACTCTTTTGTAGCTTGTTTTCTCTTTCAGCTTAGTTGACACGTTTTATGAGAACAGCCATACACCTCTGGTAAAGAGCATAGAGTAAGCCAATAACATATACATGAATGGCTATGAAGAAGTGATTTTAAGTGTCTGCTTACTGATGAGAATCCAGAATAAAGTCACTGGTGGTTAAAATGAACAGAGGGCAGATCAACCATCAGAGCAGAGTCCTTTTTCATGAATAAAAGAAACAAATTTAAAACTATCAGGTACATAACACACAAATTAAGGGGAAAATAGATGGTCAAAGGTTAAAGAGGGAATGAAAACACAAGTTTTATGGTCACAAGATCAAATGAGGCATTAGTTAATTTTCCTTTTTTTGGTGCAGTTCAGCAGGAGTTCAAGTAATTCAACCGAGTGATTGAACTGGAACAGGAAAGAGTGCCAGAAAAACTGGTTGCTAATAACATAAACAGAAAAAATAATCAAATGAAGTTAAGACTTGTTGTCAGCATTTCACATTAAAATGCATTTGAAAAGGCTGGAATTCCATCCTAGTTCATGGAACCTGATTTACACAGAAAACAAATTTGTAACAAATATTTTTTTAACAGCTGATAAATTATTCTACTAATAAGCTGTCAGAATGGATTTAACCAAGAAGTGACTGAGGCTCAGATCGTGTTTTCTGGAGACTGACCATCTGGGAAACTGGAAGTAACCTGAGTAGTAAGTAAGGGTACTTGAACTATGAGGAGGTGACTTAATTACGTAAATAGCAAGTGGAAACCACATTAGGGATGCTGGGGTTTTGCTCTAAATAGAAGATAAAGTACAGCTTAATATTTTCTACCATTGATACCCCTAGGTGATGTACTGCTCTTTAAGCAAGAACATTGCTGCCTTTTCTTGTACACATTTCATACTTCTTATGATAAGCAAGTAACTGCTATGTGTTTGAGTTTGTGACTGTGAATGGAGCTTAGAAAAGATTGTTGGCATACCTTTCCGCTGGCCTAATTCCTGGCTTCTTTTATATTTAACTTTTTCTAAAAACAAAATCCTTTTTTGCTGAACAGTTCGATTTTGGTTATAATTATTTCCTATGCTGCTGCAGTTAACAAGGTTCCTGTTTTAAAGTCCTTCCCAGCTGGTGAGCAGACTCTTCCACGTCCCACTCCTTGGCTCAGACTGGAAGCTGTGGTGAATAGACTCTTGTGGAGCAAAGTTGCTTCCACTGACCCATCCAGTTCTGTTTCAACATCCTTTTTGCTGAAGCTGACTGAAATTTCTCAGCCGATTGGCCTCCTCGTTGCCCACAGGAAAAACTGTTGCAGTTTTGTTTCGGTTTTTTTGTTTAGTTGCTTTTGTTTCTTTATTCACACATGTCTCCATGGTGGTCCATGTATTTCAGTTGAATTTCCTTTTCATCATAATGCAAACTAAATAAACTCCTGTGTTTTTTTGTCTTTCATAATGCCCATGTCAAGACAGTTGCAGGGATTATTACCCTGTTGAGGTTGACTTACACTGGGACTGTCTCTGTTAAAGCTTCCCATTTTCCAGTCAGTCCACAGTTGGATGTGGATTGTGGTGTATTTGGCAGAGGAATTAGTGCTGTATGAGATCCTCTGAAATACCTTAATCCTAATGTCCAAGTGTCTGGAGCTCATGGGAGTTGGGTTGTGAGGGAGCTGGGAACATGGGGCAAAAACTGTACCCTGGGAGAAAGCAGTGTAGTGCTCAGCAACATTATAGTTCAGCAAATTCAGAAGCACGTAAGCAAGTCCTGGACTCATTTCTTGTCTGATTTGGAAGACAATCCGTTATGTAAATCTTCAAATTTATGCGTTGAAAAAGGAGTGTTATGTGCGCAAATTCTAAATCATTCTGAAAAGAACTCGTGGCATCTATACATAGCAAACCTATGGGGAAAAAATAGTCATTTTTAGGGTTCCTGAGGTTCTGTTGTTGCCCCAAGATAGATGTGGGACATTCTGCAAATGCAGGAATGGAGAAACATCAGGAAAGGCAAATCTTGCGCAGAGTGTTACTAGAAGTGCCAAGTTACAGCTGTGATGGGTGACATCAACTTAAAAAGATGTCAGCTATGCAGGACTCATAAGTTAGGAACCTCTGTGCTTGCTTTTGAAGAAAAAAAGCATTGCAGCTTCAGTGAAGTCAATTGTTCCACGTATTTTTGTGACTCGTAACTCATCTGGTGAAAAATCTGTAGTGGTTTGTAGGCACGGTGCTCTGAGTCAGGAAAGGAGCTGGGTCACAAAGTAACACCCTTCCTTGTGCTCTTGCCCTGGCAGTGTGGCATTTGTGTATTTGCAGTGCTATATGCACAGGAATCTTCCACTGGAAAACTAATTCATGTCAGAGAACTTATTTATTTAAAATAAATCCAGCCATGCCTCGCACATCTCTCTGGCTACCCCCATGAAAACTGCCAAGAGGTGAACTGAAAAATTCCTAGAGGTCAGCTGTAAGGGCCCGTGTTGGGAGTGGGTGAGTTCACAGCCCTCCCTTGGGCGGGTTGTGGGAGCTGAGTAGTATTTAGGACAATTGGGAAGATGATGCTGTGGCTCCTTTCCACAGGCAGCTCACTGCACAGTGTCGGGGTTGAGAAATGACAGTGCAGTCTTCCCATGGGCATGGTTTTAGGGGGTTTGAAGAGCAGTTTTGTGGCTAGCTCAACTTGAAATTCAGTGTGATACGCAGCGCCTCTGCCAGCATATGCTGAAATCCTGTAAGAGTGCTATAATTAGGAAGCTTAGTTGAAGAATTGGGTGAAGGAAACACTTGCATTCCTTAAGTTTAGAGGATTTGTCAAAAAGCAAAGTGTTCCCTAATTTGCTATGAATTCCTAGGAGGATTTCATGACAGACATCTTGGGTTAAAAGAAAAGAAATATACTGAAAAGGGGGAGTGGGACAATTGTTTCTGTTGTAATGTGTGAATGCCATAAAATCCTCCAAAATGCAGCATTTTGAAGTAGGGGTTTTGCTTCTTTTTCCTTCTCTCATTTTATCTTAGTTCAGGAGGATTGTAGGAGCTGTAAAACATGGACTTCACTGTAGGAAATGTTTTTATTTAACACTTCGAATCAAATCCAAGCGAGCTGTAGGGATTGTTTCAGTAACACCTAGGAAAGAAATAATTTGTTTTGGGACCTTAAATCTCCTAAATATTTGCTGAGTGAAGAAAGAACTGTAGTCAGGCAGAAGTGCCTGTAACATTTTGCCTCATGCTGGATAATGGCTGCAGATTTCAAGAGCTTCAGCTGTTTAATAAGGCATTTCCTAACTCAGCCCAACAGCCAGAGCCAAGAACAGAAAAAAGTGCTTTTCCTGTGATGCTTTTACCTTCCCTCTCTCAGCCTGTTCCTGCAAAACACTTCCCTGCTTGCTCATCTCTGCTGTAGCTCAGTGTTTCTGCTGGGCTCCCTGGAGCTGAGCAAGGACCTGCCTTTAGCAGGCTGGTTGCTATGTGGTTAGAAAATAAGAGAATCCCATTCTCTTCACTACTAGCTCTATATTGTTTGTTTTTTCCAGACACAGTTAGACTTGTTACATAGCTCTTTATCTAGCTCTTTTTCTAAAATAAACCAAGGGCTAGCATTTAATCCTCATTCAGTACTACAAATATTTAATTCCCCTGGCCAGAGAAGTTACTGAATTTAGATAAAGATGACAATATTCAGCATTCTATTACCTTAACTCAGTAACAGCTGGCACTTTCAGGAATGCCTAGAAAAGCTGTGTTACATCTCAGCACTTCCATTATCATTGAAAACTCTTCAGTGTATTTTGTCTCCCACAGAAAAGGAATCTCTGGGGGTTTTGTTTGTTTGTTTATTTTTTAGTGGGTGTGCTAGGAGGACACACCTGGCAGCAGCAGTGATACTGACTCTCTGGAGGACCTTGGGCCGTAAGAGAGAGTAGCAGATGGTCCAAGAGAATATGTATTAAAACAAAACAAGAAAAGTCCTGGACAGGAGAATTTGTTGTTGACCTTTGGTGTTGTTTATTGACCTAGTCTGGTGAGATTCTGATCTCTTCAGCACAGGAACGAAGTTCTACGTGTTTATGCAACCTTAGCACCATGGGGGCCCCATCTTAAAAAGAGATCTTTTGGATGATGTTGTTATTTAAATCAATGGTTGTAATAATAATGTTCATTATGTCTGGTTTCTGGTTTTAGTTATTGTGAAGGTTCCTTGAGCAAAGAGAGATGTGCCTGAAGTAGAACAGCAACATTTTA
The DNA here is from genome assembly GCA_018697195.1 of Certhia americana. Classification (NCBI taxonomy): domain Eukaryota; kingdom Metazoa; phylum Chordata; class Aves; order Passeriformes; family Certhiidae; genus Certhia; species Certhia americana. Next base: position 9,657,514 of record CM031865.1, on the reverse strand, counting down.
AGTGAAATGAGCAAAGTCCCCATGATATATCTTGCATGTGTTGCTTTTTAATTGTCTGTGTGTTTTGTAGATGTTTTTGTACCACTCCATTTTATCCAAGTGTGTATAAAACCACATCAGAGATTTTACAAGGGTTCAGATCAGTGCATTTGTGATTTATACTCAGTAGTAAAGATGATGACTGCCAGAGGTTTTTTGGTTTTATATAATCCTGGATTTGCAGCCTTGTAATTCGCTTTGCTGTCTGTTTTAGAGTGCAGAACAGTGATAAAAACTTTGCACATAGGCTTGTTTGACTTTTCCTTCTCTACAAGTCGTGGAATCACAGCTGAGGGGGTGGCCACCCCAGCTCTGCACACTACCTGCTCATTTTCCTCCCAGGCACTGATTTCTGGTGGCCTTGTTTTGGTCAGGTTTTTTTTCCTCAGGTTTCAGAATTACAAATGGAATTGAGGGAAGGGTAAATAGAGATGAATTTGGTTACATATGGCTGTGCTGTAAAAAATGCAGGTCGTTTGTGTCTAGAAAATGGGTCAGGTTTTAATTGCATTGTCAAGGGTAGTTAATGCTTAAACAGTTTGCTTCTTAATATAAAAGGGAACAAAAACAGATCTGCTATTAACTTTTCAAAACATTTCTAAAATTATAGTATGTATGCATAAACCTAAAGTACAACAGGCCTAGAAAGCCTTACGAACCTTTAACTACTTGCAAGTGCTCTCAGTTTTTTTCATGACAAAATGAGCTATTTTTGTTTTCCAATACTGTATCTTGTGGCATCTCTACAGTGATCCTCTTCTGATCCGAGTGTTGCTATGCTGAACAGACAGACCAGTTCGCGTGACCTGAGGCAGAAAATAACATTTTTAGTGTATTTTGAGTAGCTTTTCTAGCAGATTCAGGAGCTGAAGTTCGAGTCCATGATCAGCTGCCAGTGCTGCCTCATCCTTGTGCCTCTGACTGCCTTCCACACCCTGTACCCCACGTCTGCCCTCGGCTGTACCCACAGGTTGTGTTCATGAGAAACCCTGTCTGCTTTTTGTGCTGTGGTGCACAGGGTCAGTGGATTTTGCTCTTTTTTCAACTGCAATTCAGGTGAAGAGCACGATGGCAAAGGATTTATTGTTCCTGTGGTTATATAACGGGGTAGTCAGTGACAATAATTTCAATTAATTAGGTTAAATTCAGCGGAAAGGCAGCTTCTGTGGCATGTTGGAGGGAGAATCCTCTTACCAGGACATCCACCTTAGGCTGACCGTGGAGTCTGTGGTTTGTCTGCTGGGAATTCATTCCCTCAGCAGTGTCACGGAATCTGTGGGATATATTACAGCAATCTGAAAATATACTATTTACAAAGGCTGTTCCTCTGTCAGCAAAAGGGGTAAAGTGTCTATTGTTTGCTTGATTTATTATTTTTTTTTTTTGGTCCTGTGGTTTGAAGAAACTTTTGGGGTAGATTTTTTGAGTGATCTGTATAAAGCAGGACTTACTAGAAAACCAGTTGTCTTCATCTCCATAACATAGCCAAACCAATATCCCTGTTTCTATTGAAGATTAAATGAGACCATAAAAAGTGATGTCAAATGCCCTTCCCTCTGTAAAGCAAATGTTGGCTAGGGCAAGTGTAATTGGGGAAAAAAAAAAAAAAAATGTTTTCCTACTGCTGATAGTGTTTGCAAGTTTTAATGAGAGCGTTGCAAGTAAAATGATTTGGAATGGGAGAAAAAATCAGAAGATATGAACTAGGTCTTGGTGCTGGTTTTGTATAAAGCAGGTGGTGTGAGGGTGGCTGTGGTGTTACAGCTACAGAGGCAAAACTGTTTATTGATTGCTGGGCTCCAGTTTTTATTCATAACTGTCAGACACGTGGATTCCTACAGCTGTTGCTTGAGTGAAATTTGCTGATAGAGGCTTTTACTTAGCTGGTCAAGCCCCCATTCTAATCCTGAACATTTTTAAATTATCTCCCTAAGGTTGAAATATTTTTAGTATATATAAAGAAAAAACATATCAGGGGATGGATGAAACTACACTCATGTCTTCTTTCTTACCTTCTTTTTGAGTACCTTGCAGCTTTTTTTGCTTACAAGTGTGGCAGTTATTAGAAAAAATAAAATGTACAACGGGTATAAAAGTAGCCCATGTGATGAAAGTGGCTTTGGATCCCAGCTAGCTTTGTATTTTTTCTGTGTGGATTTTGTTTCCTTCTGATTTTTTTCTTCTAGTTTTTTAATAGTTATAGGGTGAATTTTAGGATAAAAAGAAAATTTAGGAAATTGAAACCCATAGATAATCCTGTTCCCAGACAGCAAATGATGATCTTAATAACTCAGGATTCTCTTCACTCCCCTTGGATTGAAAGGGGAATTGGCAACGTGCAATATTAGTTTCAGCTACAATTGATTTCTTTGTACAAATACTGTGGTATGCGTAAATACATGAGAAATTAAACAGCTGGCACAGGTCTCCTGGTTTTGTGTAAATCCTAGGGCTAGGAGGGTGTGATTTTAAAATTTTTTTCAAGATTCAAAGAGCTAGCTGCAGAAGGGAGTTCTGTAAATGGCATTATTAGGAGAGTCCTCCTGCAGGATGGGAAGTGATGTGATTTTATACCAAGGGAAGAGCTGAGCAGCAATGATTTCTGATTCTCTTCAAGTCTGTCTTTCCGACATTTCTGAGTATTCCAAATTATTCTGCTGTACAACTGTAAAAGTGGATGATTATCCACTGAACAATGAGTACAGGTCACCTCTTGTTGATGGGATGGTGTTCCCTAGTCTTAAGTTTGTTTCAAGAGCTGTTTCTATGTAATTCTGTCTCCATTTCTGTTTTCTCTCCACAGCAGACATACCTAAAACAAGGAGTCCTGCCTGCCTTTCTCTCAGCAGAAGGCTTGAGGCAATTTAATGTGTGTTGGCAGGGTTTCTCCTGCCAGCTTTCCATCCTCACTGAGCATCCTCTGCAGGATGCTCTTTTTCTGCTCTTCTGCAGACAGTGTCAGGCATCTGGAGAGATAAAGGGAGGAGAACTGTTTTCAGGGCAAATCACAAAACCTAAACTAGAAGAGAACTCAGTGAAATAGGCAATAGTCACAAAAATGTGACTCTCCTCTTCCAAAGTCCCCAACACAGTCAAGTTTTTCCAGAGGAGTTTGGGTTTTTTCCACTTTGTTCCATTTAAGTCCAGTCTAAAGATGTAGTTGTACATTGTATTGCATCTCACAGTGCACTGCTGGTGGTAGCAGCAATCAAAGCTAGTCTTTCTCTGGGATATAATAAAATCAGATTCAGGGATTTCTTGTTACCACTTCCTGGACACTCACTCCTTCAAGCATCGCTGTGTCCAGTGTCCCACTCAGCTTCATTCCAGTTTTTTATTATTTAATTCTTTTTATTTTCTTTCACGTAGACTTCCAGATGGAAGAATGTTTGCACCAGCTTACGTGATGTAATAAAGACTATTAAAATCCAACATGGCTTTTGTACATGTAGTTGCCTGTAATGAAAGTCAGGTATTAATTTGGGAAGGCACACAATAGGAGTATTGTAATTGAGCAGTGGCTGGCATGTCGCTCAAAACTCAAAGTAGGTTGTACTATAAATATAGTCTCTTGTTTTGCAATTGACATTTTGCTAGTGGGTGGCTAATTTGAAAGGAAATAGACCAGTGATCTAATATTAATAACTAATTAATAGTTATGTGGATATTTCAAGTCTATTTTTCTGCTTATTTATAGGCATATATTATTCATCTATGCTGTGTATCCTTCTTTGCCTATATGTTTAATTCTGAAACTTTTGCTTCTGTAGGCTTCTGTTCAGGCTTTGCAATCAAAAGCTTGATAGCAAAGTTGGTATGTTCTCCAAACCCACTTTTTGGGGATGTCAGTTCCAAAGTAATCGTGCTTCAACCGCTGAGGGAAGTCTCCCTCTTGAAGCAAGGCCTAAGAGGAAAGCCAGTGATGCATTGTCTACATTTCACCTGCATTTGTGAGTCCTAAATCAGCATCACTCCTGTATGCTTTCCCGTGTTTTTAAAGGAGAATACAGAGCAGTTTTTAGGCTTCCATTGAAAGTGTGTAGCTCATAGACAAACTGAAAACGAATAAAATAAGAAGGAGCATCTCACAGGCAGCTTGTCCTTTGGGATCAGAATAAAACATGCATTCAAGTGCTCGTTGCTTCTCACAGCATGTGTGTTACTATACCAGAGAGATGTGATGTTTTTGTTTGCTCTGGTGGGACAAACTTCAGCATAGGGTTTTGTCTCTTCTACTTATTCCCCATCTCCTGCCTTCTCTCTCACACTCACATTCATCTGTAAATTAATAAGCATGTGTGGTACTTGTCCTTTTAATGAATTCTTAATTGAATTGATAATAAGGCAGAAGACTATGTGAGACATTCATTGCACTTCGTATATGCCTGATATTTTTAGAGCTGTTTTGTCACATATCCAAGCATTTTTAAATGTATTCCACCAAACCCCATAGAGCAGTGCAGTGATATCTGGGCCTTGACTGTTACCTGTGGAATTTGTGCGCATTGTCTTTGCATCTCATCCCTCTTGTGTGAGTAACTTTGCTGTGAGTGCTCACTCACAGGGAACAAAACTTGTTTCCCACTATCTCTAGAGTTTGCATTACTCATTTAGCTACTGTCCTAGGAGGTTTAAGCTGTGTCCTAGAAAGTGTTTCCTGTTGTTGGATTAAAACCCTGCAGTTACCTGTGGAGTCACCCACACTCCCTTCAACCACACTCTGCTTCTTCTGCATTAACCTCTGGTCTTGATTTGTTGCAGGTGTGAGGAAAAGCCCATGTTAGCAGCAAATGTGTAACAACAAGCAGGTACAGCGTTCTGCCTTTTAACAACCTGCGCTGCAGAGGGTGGCTGAGGGGGTTGCAGCTGTTTGCTTGTTGTGGGGCATGGCACTGATGACAGCAGAAACATCTTGTGAGGCTTTTAGCTTCTGTGCCTTTCCAAAGGTGCTGAGCTCTTCTGTCCTTGGTCTCCCCGAAGCTGTGTCTGTGTTCTAGCACAGCTCACAGTGTCATCGTTGTGAAACAAACAGCTGTGGATAGACAGATGCCTCAGAGCAAGCTGCTTCCTTCCATTTTCTTATAGATGTCCAGAGATTGCAATTTCAAAGTGATTTTGGTTAGTTGGTTGATGTTTCTTGGTTTTTGTGTGTGTGTGTGTGTGTGTGTTTCTTTTTCCTGGCTCTTATGTGCTTTGCTGTGCAGAAGGCAGTTCTGGGCAGAGAACCAATCCTGCAAATCTCGAGTCACAGATGCAGGGATCTTAGCTGAGGAGGTTGGTGCTTCAGGCATCGCTTGGGATCCAGGCCATTTCAAGAAGTGCTTGAGGTTGTTGTCCATTGATAAAATGCAGCTGGCAGTGTTTGTCCAGCCCAAAGGACAGAGCTGACACCAGTAATGCACTCATGTGCACTGGTGCTGAGGGTTGTGTGTGGGGGGAAATGAGGCACACGTTTAAACTCTGCAGGACACGTGCAGTTTGATTTCTCTGATTTTTCTAATTTCAGAGTCAGTTTGAGGTATGTTGGAAGTGACTGTCAGGGAGTTGTTTTGAAGATTTTGTCCCTGTGTATTTTTTCTGACTCCTTTTGCATAACAGTACATGTTTTTATTTTCAGTTCCCTGTGACTCAGGGAATCTTTTCTCTATGTATGTGCATATTGCAGGCAGTATTTAATATAGTCCTGTTGATTCTCCTGTAATAATGAGAACCCATCACAAGGTGCAGTCTTAATCTGCCAAGATTTATAGATGTTTTGTTATTCTCTAGCAATAAATAAAAAAACCTCTTAATAAAAAAATTTGCATAAGCTCTCTTGTATTTCATGTGTTGACATGGGTTAGGTTGTAGGTTGGACTTGATGATCTCAGAGGTTTTTTTACAACCTAAATGATTCTGTGGCAACTTCAGTGTTTTCTCCTCTGTAACAAGCATATCTGCACCTGGGCAATCCTGCTTGCCCTTGTAATATTTACTTGCTAACCTTTTGTATTAAAAATTGTAAACCATGTTTGTCAAATAAAATAGCAGGTCACAACACTTCAGGCATTTTAAAAATTACCTGTCAGCCCTGGCAGTGCACTGGCAGTGTCTGTCAGACACTGGGAATATGAAGCAATGGTTTCTGTGCAAGGGTCTTGTGTTTTGAGCTGCGTCTGATCTACCAATAAATTCAAGGAACTTCACATCTGCCCTGTGAAGGGTTATGAGCAGGAGCAATAGACAGTTCATGTGTTGGAAGTAAATGAGTTTGTTATGTACTTCCTTGTTTGGTTTGGATGTATAGACTTGGAATAGAGTCTTCCATCTGAATGGATTTTTGGTTTTGTTTTAGTTTTCATTATGTTCCATAAGTATCTCACTACAGCTGCTTTCGTGTTTATAGGTTTTGAGGTGGTGTTTTCCTACACGAACACACAATTTTCTGAGTAGCACCACAAATAAATGTCCTTCTGCAAACATTTTTTTCCCCTCTCTTATATTATTAAAGGCCCATTGAGTCTGAAAATTAAGTAATGTAGCTTCCCACAAACATGCATATTTTTCAGCGTAATTGGAAGATGTTTTGGATTACTGTCTTTAGGCCTGTGGAGCCAAGAACCCAATTATAGGCATGGTTAGAACGCGATCGTGTGCGCTAGTCAGATTATAACAAGATTCCAATAATGTAAAATTGCTGCACAACAAATTACTTTGTATAGTTTTGACAGTTGTTGCCTTTAATAAACTAAATTATTAAGCAATACACAGCTGCAACGCCTGCGAAATTGAAGAAAAATAGACTCTTATTTCCCTGTCAAAATCTTTTCCACAGAGCGGGACCGCGGGAGTGTGTGGCTCTGGTTTGAGTTGTTCAGTTGACTTTGTGAATCCATCTGTCCCAAGATGATTTTCTCTGTGAGCAGATGAGAGACAGGTTACAAAAATACATTTAAGACTTTGTCAGGAACCTTCTCTTTACTATTAACGCTGACAGACACAGGCACAATCTCTTGGGCTGACACTGTTTAAGCTAGGATTTGGGGGAATTAATTGTAATTTATGGATAAATGGTGACTAGATTAATGCAGCCTGCTTATTTTCATGACAAACTTGAGCCAAGAATTTACCTCAAGTCTCCTGGCAGAGTGCAAGATATGGTAAGTCCATGTACCAATTGAATTGGATCTCTGAAATCCAAGAACTTGTCGTTCCCTGGAGTAAGGTGTTACTACAACACTCTAAAACAAAGCAAAATTTACTACATTCTAGCAATCAGGCTATTCAATCAGTAGCTTTTTTACAGTTTTCTATCCTGAGCAGCTATGTTCCTTCTGCAGGTTTGAGAACCACTGTGGCTGCCAAGTGACATTTGTATCTGTGCTGGCAAGTCTCTATTTTAGTGATACGGACTTCAATTAGATATGACATAATTATGATACAACCTGCTTTTGGTCCAGTTTAGGACCAAGTCCCACTATTTTTACATACATTTCCAAGCAAATTAAAGCCCAGATTGAGGTATGTGCTCAATTCCAGCTACTTGCTATCTGTTCAGAGGGAACTGAGGCTCCAGCAGTCACTGCCCTGCAGTTTGGAGCTTTCCTGTTCACAGTCCAAGAGCAGCAAGGGCAGACCTTATTTCTGAGCGTCCTTGGCTGCTGTCGCTTGCGGTGTTTCAGCTCTTGCACTTTTCTCCTGGGGAACATGATGGCACTGACTTAATGGGGGTAAATGGAAAGATGAAGGCTGCTCGTTTTCTGTGCGTGGCGAGGGTGAATCTCTGGTCATGAATTTGGAGGCAGGCACAAAGTACAGAGCAGCCTTCTGCTCTCTGAGTGCTGACAGTGATAGTGGTTGATGGGGTAAAATAAAGCCGCTACAGATTGTGTGGAGTGGCAAGGGAGAAAAGGAATAAAAAAAGAAAAATATATTTATTGACCAAATTCTAAAATGGTAAAATAGAGGATTTTCAGGAATGAGAATGATGACCAGCTTTACAGTGCTTTTGAGTGGCTTATATTTTTAAGGGTGGCTTCTTGGGGTTTTTTTGGGGTTTTTTTTTGGAAAAAGAGCTGCAAGCTCCAGACATAATTTTTAATGAGTATGCAAAATAGTGGCTGTAGTATTCGCAACACCAGTCATGAAACAGTACTATTGGAGACAGTCTTTAAAAATTAAATACTTCTGCCTTCCAGTTTTGCAGAAACAATTCCTGTGTTTGATTTTTTTCAATAAGCATATCCTTATGAAACTTAAATGCCTCAAGCCAAGTAGCGTGCATTACGATCAGGCCAAAGAATTGGAATATCTGTCAAACAGAAAGAATGAGAATTTCAGCATCTTGTTTCCAAAATAGCTGTACGTACTTCTTGCTTCCTTCATGTGCCCTTGGCAGTCAGTCAGCTGTAAGACTTTCTGAGCACCATCAATGTACTCTGAAAATATCCTCTGCACTTCGTAAATCGTTAAGAGGATGAATTATGGAAATGACAGTGGATAAGGAAGAGAAGCAAAGATGCACATTCACTTGGGACATTGCCTTGAGGCTGGTGTCATTTGTTGGTTGGATGGTCTTTGAAATAGAGGCATTAGAGGGAATAAGTTGTAGCAAGCAGATCAAATATCTCATTTATAGTCATACTCATCTCACAGAAAGAAAACAACATCAAATATTATTAACAGGTGGTCTAGTGGGAAGACAGCAGTAAACAATACTTCCTAAAAGTGGATAATTCCTCTCCCTGATGGGCCACGTTCAGTTTATAAAATGCACGTCAGTATTTTTTATGACCACATAGGTTATGTTTTCGTCTTGTTTTCCCTAACTGCATATGATTTAAAATCAAAACAAGCAAAACCCCAGTCAGTTGTTAAAAAAAAGCTACTTGTCAGTTTTTTGGAAAAAAACCTTATGATTATTTTTATTTTTAATTTAAAAAATTGAGACTTAAGTCCCAATGGAACAGCAGTAGGGATTTTGTTTAAACAAAATGGAAGAGAAGGAAAAATCAAAAGATGTTGTGGAAAAGACCCCAGGAATGGAATGGGCAAATGGGCTCTGTGCTGATCAAGGAGCACGCTCTAGTGGCAGGTTAATCCAGCCTGGCCTCTTGGGTGCCCATCCTCCACCTTCACTGATACTAATCAGCTTCTTCAAGAAAGTGACATTTTCACAGAATCTTTTTAAATTTACCATTTCTGTTGCTCTCCCATGCCAAAACAAGTGCAATGTGTTTACAAGTGGCATCATCACATGTATTGGTGGTAGTGAGATGAAATTCCTGCTCACTAATTAATTTTGCAGTGGGGAAGTATGTCTATTTTTGCAGATGGTTTTTAAATGCAAAGATATTTTAAGCAGCAGAGGGAAAGATTTCATGCTCACGATGCACAAATTCTTATGGAGTGTGAGCATTTTAGTAACAGACACAGTTGTTAAGCTTGCCTGTAGCATCACGTAAAATGTTGGGTTCTCAAAACCCTGCAAATTTTTGCAGTGTTTTCTGTTCTAGTCCTCTCCCTGAGGCTGGAAAATTTCTTTACTCCTTCCTCTCTCATTTGACTTATTTTTCTGTAATGAGACTGTAGATTTACAATTTGATTCTCTTCCAATTTCTGAAATCTTGTAAGAAAGAAAAATAAAAAAATAAATTATTATGAAGCAAGCCACAGCTGAAGATACAGGAAGGGAAATTGTGCCCTGTGATTAGTAGGTGAGCACCCTGAGAGGTGCTGCACATGTCACTTGGTAGAAATATAATTAAATGTGAAGTTTTTATCCTACATCCTTCACTGTATGTGAAGGTGTTTTTGCCACAAGTTCTATTCACATCACCAACATATGTTAAAAAAAACCCACAAAAAACCCCAAACCATATAGTCTTTAAGTAATGTGTCTCTGCAGCACATGCAATAATTTTTACTCTTATTTATTAATTTGAAACAGGTTAAAAATATAATTTAGAGCATTCTCTGATGGTTGTGTTATGAGCTGCAAATGCCTGCAGAAGCAGCTGACTATCAGGATCCATCTGAAAAATTACTTCTGGTGCTTAGTCATTCCTAAAAGCCCTGTTAAGTTAGGCCATGCATTTAGTTCTTGCTGTTGCCCCAGCCTTCTCCGTGCCACTGCTGAGGGAACTGTGAACAGGTTCCTGCTCTTGTAGGGAGGTTAATGCAATGGTGATTTTCTGGTGTTCAGTGTGTTTTGTGTTTTCTGTGTGTGCTCTGTGGGGTACTGTGGTGAGGAAAGGAATTCCTCTTAAAACAGCTTCTATTGAGGGTGTGATGGTTCTCTGCTCTCCTGTAGGGCCTCCGGGTTCTTTCTCTTGTTTGGCATCATTTTGGGGGTAATTTCAGTTATTTACTTGAGCAGAGTTTGTTCCAAATGAATGAAAAATCTTTAATGTAAACAAAGTGTACAAGGTTCAGAGCATAAAAGTTGAAACTTACTGCTCTGTCTTGTTTGTTCAACCAGCAGGATCAACATCCCCTTTTGATGACCTTTTGCACTTGGAGTTAAAATTTTATAAGCTTTTTAAACTTTGCTTCTGATTATTTTTTCCAAATTAAATTTTAGCAGTGCAGTTGGCATATAGAGTTAGGTTTGTAGAAATGATCAAAGCAGTACATCATAGCCTAACAGAAAATTAAAATTGCATTAATGGAGGGTCAGGACCTTTTCACTTAGTAGTTCTTGTGAACTACTGTCAGTGTTACAGGGAGGACCAGGACACTTCTAGTCCATGGTGGTGGTGGCATCATGGTCTTGGATATTATTGTCCATAGGCTTTCCAGGAGAGAAAGAGGAGCAGTTGACTTGATTCTCTTGGGAATTAAAACATGGGAAATGATTGCTGACCTGTGGTTCCCCACTCAAAAAACAAAAAACCATTTTAAAGTTTTATTGAGCTTAGCAACAGACTAAATTGCAGAGCATTTCTTAGAGGTCAGTGGTTGCTTTTAGGATGATGGAAAGTCTGAAATGCTAAGTCCTGTTTAAGGCATGTGTTGCCTTCCTTGGTTTTAATCCTAGTATTAAGGAGGTGCTTGGGAACTTTTAGTGTTATTTGTAATGTATTTTGTGAGCCTTTGTAGCTGGAGTTTAGTACTTAGAAACTTGTTTGTTCTCTTCCACATCCTCTTCCAGAGGGCAGTTAGCTGTTCTTCTGTTGAGTGCATCCTGCTTCAAACAGCAATTTTTTGACATGTGGATTCTTTTCTTGTGGTGCCCAGACAGTGTTCCTGTGCTTCTGCCTTCAAATCTTCTCCTTAATTTACATAAGATCACTTTCTAATGATTTAATCTGTAATGAATATTGGTGGTAGGAATCACCATGTTACACAAACACAGGATCAGTAATTATTCTGATCACAGGTGCTTAATACATTCCTAGGGACTGTTTAAATTTTGAAGTTTCCTGTAGAAATAAACTCCATGAGGGTATTTTAAGGATTGTTCATATAACTTGCTCTTTATAATATGTTGGTGTGAAATTCAGCTCCTGAATGGTCACTTTTGAAAACCCTGGATGGTTTGATCATTGCCTCGTGTTTCCTAGTTTTTATCATCCTATTGAATCATTTTAGTCTGTATTTGATAACACTGCAGTGTCTATTGCATCAATACTTACCCCTTTGTAAACTTTTTCTGCAGTCTCAAAGTTCCCCTTTGTCAATGTGGGCAGACAAAAAGAACAGAAATTCCTTTGAAGCTAATGCGATGTTCTGTGGTGGGGATTTGCTTTCCACTAGAAGTGTGAGAAGAGGATAGAGTTGAAACTGTAATTTGCTTTTTAAATAAATTCTATGTAAATAATCAAGGTCTCTAATTTTTGTTTGTTTATTTTCTTAACTAAGCATATACTGTTATCAGTAGGAAACTGAATGTTGTTTTAATTCTTTCAGTAAAAAGACTGGTAGAAAAATAGCTTTTATCCTTTTTTCATAATTTAAAATAAATATTGATAGAAACTATCATAATATGGTTTGTGTTACAGGTGGTGTAATACCAAGGGCTGTACTGCTGCCACATCACAATTTTGTGGGGTTTCAGAGAGTAGTTCTGGTAAGGACACTCAATGATTTATCTATTTATTTGTCATAAAAGTGGACTGTAGTTTGGTACAAATCAGTATTACATGCATTTACAGTATTTGTTAGGTATCAGTTTCTGCAGTTCACTGAATCCTTACATTAAGTATTCTTTTATTCAGTGGTCTTTAATAGCTCCTTTTGGAGCTGTTAGTGTCTCGTGGGTAAACCCATATTCATTTTGTTGAGAATTATGGTATGACACATCAATTCACAGTATGGAAATATTAATAAATAGATCTTTTGTCAAAACACATTGTAAAAACTGTATTGTCTTCTTGAAGTTTGGGGTCACTATTGCCTCGGTGTGTATCCGTTCTGTAAAAAGGGTGTGAAACTACTGTATTTTGATTATAGTATGGGGTTTTTTTAGTGCTAAAGTCTTGTCTTCCTAAAGGAAAATCCAAGTGTGTGGTTCAGAGGGCCGTTATCCAGGCTGTGTGCTGTTACTATTGTCTTCTTGAATGTCATGTACAGTCAAGATTTTGCAGTAGTTTCCTGTAGATGTATGTAACTGCAATCCCTTATCATTTCTTTTGATTTGGAAACTTCCTTTAAATATATTTTCTTATCTCTTCTCCATGGCTAAAGTAACAAGGGAGATGAGATTACCTACAACTTACTCTTAGAGAGGGAAAATTCCTTGTGCACCAGGCCACCAGCGGCCATGCTCAAGTATTGTGCAAAAGCACAATTGAACATTTGTTCTTTCAGCAGGAGACAACTGAGACCTTGTATCTGTAGAATTTTTAATATATACCATAATTTAACAAATGTCTTGTGGGTGTAGCAGATGTCTTTTCTTTCTCCAGCACCCCCCTCCTTAAATTCACAATCCCTTAACATTTTTGGCAAGCTCTCTTTGTGTGCTGTCCTGGGTCATTAGAGGGCTCTCAAAGACAGAAGGAATTTGTTTTAACAAACCTTACCTTGCAAGCAGACCCCACAAGATAGAGAAGGACATTGCTGATGTTCTTTGTGGCCTTGCAGGGTAGTGTTGTTCTGGCTCTGCTCCAGCACAGCACTTAAGCAGTTGAAGGCAGTGGAGCTAAAATATGTTTAAATATTCTTCTGGATTGATCTGTATCCATGTGTACTTTCCAAAAAATAAGGTGGGGTCCACAAGAACTTCTCAATGAGATTTTCTGGTCAAGCTAAGAAACAAATTATGCCTTTATGTGTTGGAGATACCGAGGCAAGAGAGGGGTGTCCTTGCTTGAGAAGTCTCTGGAGTGATAAACGAAGGAAGGTGTTGGAAGTTGTGAGTGAATAAAGACTGAAGCCATTTTCCCTTCTGCCATTTGTATTAGGTTGGTTCATCTAAAATAATTGGGCATGGTACTACTCATACTGTGTGATTTCCAGTCCTGTAAATCTGTAATGCCTTGAGCATGCACTACTCAAGCATGTAGGCTGACTTTGGAGTTTCTAAGTCTTTGAGTGGCAGAAAATGGGCTTTCAGATTTACAGGAGAGAAATGACTTTGGGAAGGTTTGAGTAGCATCACTCAAGAATGTTAATGGCAATTCTGCAAAGTAAAAACATCATAGCTTTATAAATATTGTAAGAAAAAGATGACGGGAGCTCTTCGGAGTCTGAGAAATGCTGAAAATTTTTCAAAATGTTGTGAGCAATTTGTGCAGTTATTAAAGTATAATGTCATCTGGAGAAGTCATGAACTTCTTCCTCTCTATCATCTCTTTATTTTCAAATAATGCCCCCATTACTGGAAATGGGTGAGAGGAATTTTATGTGCATAGAATGTGTTTGAGGTGAGGTGAAGATAATCAAAGATGGTGAGTTTCTTTTTGTGAAAAGCCATCGTATCTAATTTGTTTGACTCTGAACTAGCAGAAGTAGTTACTGTGATAGGTTAATTCTGCAAAAAGCAGAGTAGAGGTCATTTGTGGGACAAGCTGCAGACCATTTCAGTGCAGCTGCCTGTGTAATAGTGGCCTGCAGTTACAAGACAGGGTCTATTTCCATCTCTGCTAAGGTTTTAGCTTGACTCAGCAAAACTGGGTTTTCTACACAAAGCTATGGTTGTGTTTCCAACGGCATCAGTGGAGGAGCATTTTAATTCAAACAAGCACCTTCTGCTGGAGGGGGGTCCTTATCAGACAGATGAGGTATTGTCAGGTTTTGAATAGTTTGCTTCAAAGGGGATTAATTAAAAAATTAGTGAGAACAGATGTCTGATGTTGGCCTGAGCAGTCAGAAAGAAGAGGAAATGTCCTGGGTTTGAACTTTTTATCTTAATTGGATCCCTTGTGACTTTCAGCCCATTTGATAAGAGTTTCTTCAGTAGACTCTCCTGCTTCTACTGTACAAAACCAACAGCTTTAAATTTTAAGGGTTTTATGAGTGGGTATAGGCACTCAGGCAAGGTTTTGCATACAGCTTGGGAGGATGATTCCTTCACAAAACAAAAACTTTATATACCACAGGCTGCTGGGTTTTTTTATAGCCCATGTGCTATACAGAAAAGCAGAATAGTGTTCTTTTAAACTACTTTAAAATGTATTTTTTGAATGTCATTATATATTCTTCTACAGGTGTGTTCAGACTCCTTTTACCAGTTAGACCTTCTGTACAGTGCCAAATTAGCAAGAGGAACATTTGGTATGCTGCTTTAATCTTCTAAGATCAACAATGCAATTACTTCTAGGGATGCAGGTGACTTTGCAATGTGTAGGAGCTGTCTGGGGCTGTGTTATGGCAGGCATGATCATCCAGTCTCTGGGAATTTTTCTTTTACAGTGGTATAAATATGCCTTTAGACTTAAGCACTGATGAAGTATCAGAACTTGGCATTTATTCAAAGTTGTCCTTAGTGTGGGCTAATTTGAGTTAGGCAAAATATTCCAATTTCTACAGGCGAGGAAAGAAGCTTGTTTTTGTTTTTCAGGGCTTTCTGTAAAAGAAAAGACTTCTCTTGATGATTCAGATATTGGAACAGTTCCCAGGTTAAAAAAAAAAAGGTACATTGCAGGGTATGAAAATCTGGTCAAGGAGGCTGATGACACTGACAGTGTTGTGTGCCTTTTCCATGTATTATAGGAATATCTCCTCAGCATACATGCTATTCTTAATATTCTGTCAAAAGATCCTTGGTGCAGCTTCATTTTGAGAGGGAAAAAAAGCAGATGCTGAAGGCAGAAGGGGGATCAGCTTAATGTCTAGACAACTTTTGGAGGCACGAATGAGTTTTTCATCAAATATATATATATATGTGCTTGAAGGGAAAAATCAATACGACTTCTTATTGAACTTTGGGTATAGCTAATATAGATGGAGATGTCTCTGCCAAAATACACAGCACTAATACCTAGACAGTACAGGTTTTGCTCATGAAAGCCTGCATAGTCAGATCTGAGGTATGGCACAGAGTAGGATGTAGAGATGGAATGTCTGCATTGAGGGTGGTTCCTGTAGCAGAAACCGAAAATTGTATAAATTAAGGGAAGAGATACTTGCAGGCTTGGAAAACAATCTGTCCCTTGTTGCAGAGTTGCTGGGGGTGAGGTGTTTGTGTCAGAGCTGCCCGTGTGCCCACCAGGGTCTCGTGTTGTGCAGTTGGGTGTCCTGATGGCAGGACTGCACCGAGGGTCACTGCACTGCCCCTCTCATCCCTTGGCTGTCACCCTGCTGCCTCCTGAGCCCCGTGCAGGAGGCAGTGACAGCCCTGAAAGGACCATGATGACAGAATGGTGGCCCAGGAATGCCCAATCTTGCCTTTTGTAAAAGCAAAGCAGCACTCTGCCCTGATGACCAGCACCTACCCCACCTCTGAGCCACCTTTTCCAGAGCTGTTTCAGGAGCACACTCCTCTCTCCTGGCTGCCTGGCAGCTCTGAGGTGTTGCTGGGGTTGCTGTGTTGCTTTATTCCTCTATTACTTCATGATAGATCATACCTGTATTGCAGATTGGCATACAGAGCAGGGAAAGAAGAAATGGAAGTCTTTACATTGGTCTCACGTTCCTGATATTTTTGGTTGCAAATGGAAAATTGGATGAGTGCAGTGATGATGCTGTGTCACTGCCTAGGACAATGAATCAGTGCTGTCTGCAGCTCCAGTCGCTCATGTTCGTGAGTGACCATTCCCAGTGTCTGTAGCATAATATTCCCCTTCCATAATAATTGATTTAAGTTTAACAAATAAGAAGAGCTTTGCCTCTTTGAATACCAAAAATAATGGTTTTAACGTGCTGTTCTTGGTTAGAAATAATTCCAATATGGCATCTAAGTGATCTAGGTGCTTCTGGAAAATTTAGCTACCTAACTTCAAAGTTCACCCAAAAGAAATCTTGAGGTGTCAAAGTGAATACAGCTGGTTTCTGATCCACTTCATAGGCCCTTTTTCTGAAGTAAAATTGTAAGTGTTAAATCTGTTTTAATTAGTCCTTTTTTTTCCTTTTTTTTTTTTTAATGAGGAATAGCTGATTTAATTTTTTCCCTGCTAATTGGTCTTTAATTATTAAAAAAACAAACCCTAGGTGAAGATGGTTTCATACTGCCCTTTGTACCTGATGTTGTTTACACTGGTAACTGATTTCTGTCATTTATCCTCAGACATTCCAGTTTGATTATTCCTGAACAAAAATGTTCTGTAGTTCTAAGATGGCTTCTTAAAGACTCAGAGCTGTGGTTTGCACTTTTTAATACTGGTGTTGCTTTTGGTTTTATTTAAGAATAAGATGGTGTTGTAGGTGGCACTGGTGGAATGGTATAAGGCAAGGAAGCTTTTTTTGCAGATTAGCAACCAGTAGGGCAGGGATAGTGCAGGCATGTGGGAGTAGACATAGCTCTTGGAGATTCACGCGTATTCTGGTTTTGCATTCATGTGACCAGTTGCAGAAACATGTTATCTGTGACTTTTGGGTTTGCAAAAAGTAGGGGGGGTGTTCCGTTTATTTTAAGATCCTGCACTCATAATGGCTATTTACCTGCAGATTCCCACAGGCTCATTTTAGGCTGCCTTAAAGAGGTGGATGTGAAACTGCTTGGGCAAAGCAAAGAATTGAGTTTTTTAATCGGAGGGTAAACTTTCTTAAGCTTTCTTTAGAACTCCATTCATGCATAATGCTGCAGTCAGTAGCGAGTTACACGTCTTTAAATCTCTTGAGGTGAACATATTGGGGCTAGAAGAACTTGTCAGTTCACATTTAATTTATTCCAGGCTTTAGGATATGTTCCATGGCTGTGGAAAAGTTTGAATACTAAATATGAGGAATGTTAGCCTATATTTTCAATACCAAATTCTGCTGGCCAACTGCATTAGATTTTTAGCCCGTTTAATGTCTGGGTAAATGGAGAAAAGCTTGTTTAAAGTGCAGGATATTTCTGCTATTAATGTTCACAAGTGCCAATCTACCTGTTTGCCATTAATCTACAACTCATGAGTAATACTGACCTTGTCCTAAGAAATCAAAGGTATTTTAAAAAACTCCACAACAAACCTCTGCATTGTTAGTATAACTAATTAATTGTTTTTCCTGTCCAAAGGGCGGCACTCTCGTCTTTTTCTTCATCCCAAATTTAAAAATAGATAATCTGGCCTCCTCTTCAGTAAGTATCAGGCTCTGATGTAGTTGCTCTTGAGCTGATTCTATGATTAATGTCCACTAAGGCTGGAAATTATCTCTCCTTGTTAGCAGTTCATATTTTCTTACTTGAAATTTCAATAAATTGTAACTAAAGGATCTTCTCTATGTCCTGTGGGGTTGTTAGGGTGGACTTATTTTTCCTTTTTCACCCCATTATGGTATTCCCTCACAGGAGTTTTGTGTTTCATCCTTAATTTCTCAGAAACCCAGGACTCAGAGCTGTTACTGTTCAACAAGACATCTGCCTCAGGAAAAGAATTGGCAGCTTTTATGCATCACAAAGGAATTTCAGAAAAGTTATTTATTCCCAAACTAGATTCTGCCAGAGTACATAATTCCAAAACTTCTTTTCTCATGGGAAAGGCATAAAAGACTAAGCTTAACAATGGGGAAATAAGCTGGGTTTATTTGCGTTTAGAACGGATCAAAGCCTCTTCCAGACCTGTTCTGTGCACTGAGCACCTCTTTACTGCCTCTCTTTTTCATATGTTTATATCCTCAACACTGCTGAAGCTGTACTGTGCCTGATAATCCCTGATCTTTTCTAAAATAATCTAGGGGTCAGGAAAGATGCTTACACACACAGAGCAACCTTCCACTCCAGGAAATACTTCTCCTGCTCCATTACGTGGTCACTATTATTTATGGAATAGTTCTGTCAATTTGTTATGATGAAAATAATACCTGCACTTGAAAATAATTTTGTAGGTGCCTAAAAAGCTGAGGTGAGAGTGTTCAGGCTCAGACCTGAGGGGCAGGGTAAATGAGAGGGTGGATCTGTTGTTAGAAAAGGTCATGTTCATGGAGCTGTCTGTGCCCAGATTGATGCGGTTTTGGTTTTAATTTGGTTGTTCACTAGGAAAGATGAACCAGTCCCCAAAGCCCTGCAGAAATTTAGTGTAGTTACCAAAATAATTATATCAACCTTAATAAATCCCAGAAATACAGCGTTTTGGAAAAAAAACTATTCCAATACCATCAGGCAAGAGTGGTCACCAATGAGTGTTTCCAAACTTGGACTGTAGCAGAATTCTCTGCTCTCAGAACTGCCAGGCAAGGGCTGATTGGATCCCTGCAGGCTCAGCCTTGCAAGTCCCCAGCTGGGCAGGAGTATTTTTGGAGTTCTGGGAGACAATTTGGAGTCTTTTTATTTTGCTGTTGGTTGTGCAAAAATTCTAGATGTGCAGTATGAAATCAACTTGAGCAAGGAGGTGCCCAGCTAACACGCTGTGCTGAGTTGTAGGCACCAGCTTGGGGCAGTGAGGAGGTGCTGGTTGGCTCTGGCAGACCTGCTCTGGTCCCAGTTTGTGCACCTGTTCAGGAACCTGTTGGGAGCTCAGAGCAGTGCTGTGCTTGGTTACTCTGTGCAGGTGTCACTCTGAATCACCTCGAATTCTTGTTGTTATGGCAACATTAAAAACACTTCCTTATCAAGAGTGAGGGAACCCATTCTGGTAAATACACTGAAATGCGTCAGACAAAGGCCTTTCTCCTGCAGGCACTTCAGGACATGGCTCAGGGCACCAGGCTAAACAAACAAGGGCAAATAAAATGAACAGGGTTTACTTGGACTAGAAAACACTGTTGTTGATGATGAATTGAATTTTTTTTTTTCCAACCAGCAGATTTTTTTTTTTTGTGTAAAATGTTAGCAGCTTGTGTTATAATGGAAAAGTAATGCGAGAAGGACATAGAAAAAGGAGTGCCTGAAGGGAGGTACAAATGAATGCTCTGGAGAGCAGATGGAGAGATGGGCTTAGGAGTGCAGAGTATGTGTAGGCAGTGCATGGAGATGAGGTGAAATCAGGGCAAATGTGTGACCACAGGAGAGACTGGATGTCAGATGGAGAGATGACAGCTGGAAGATGGATCACTAGCTTGGGGAAGATAGCAAGAGCAGTGGACAGGAGCTGCAAAAGGGTGACACTGCATGGAAAGGGAAGAGGAGCCCATATATGAAAAAATCCCCAGTGAAGGTAGGGCTGCTGTTGTTGGAGTGCATAAATACATTCCCACAGCTGCTTCTGGAAACTACATCTGCTGTTTTATTACTAGCAGGTAGCAATGTAAATATTTTAATCATAACAAATAGAATCCATGCCAGGCTATACAGTCACTAATCACCATCCCACAATAAGATTCAGAGAACATACAAACCCCCCCCAAAAAAAAACCACAGACAGCTGAGAATTGACTAATTACAAAAGTCTGCCCAAACTTCAGCCGTTTTCCATGGAGAAATAAGTAGCATTAGTTGGAGAATGAGTCTTGTTTTGTAAGCCATCAGCATCCAGCAGCAGCCTAGTGAAAAACTGTGTCACTGTTAGTGCACCAATATCCATCAGCTCAAGCAATTGATGTAGATGTAATCACTGTCTCTAATAGAAATAAAGTCAGGGTAATGGAACATTGTCACAGGATCAATGTCTCCTGTTTTGAAAATAAACCCCCTCAGCTTTGCTTTTGCATTTATGTACCAGCAGGCGACCACATCATTCAATTCAATTGACACAGTCCCTTAGAGCCCTGAATGATCTATTGTGGGAACATCAGGAAGAACGTATTGGAAAAAATGGAATGTTCCTGATCAGACTTACAGGCCATGTTATTTAGTGGGTTTTCTAGCAGCGATAATGAGAGTAAATCAAGTGAGAGCGGAAACTTAGCATGGTATGGAGATTTTTAATCCCATTTAACTGTTAATTTCTACAGGTTCTTAATCAAAAAGATTGAACCACAGGAATGGTGTTTATTTTCAGTGGTGGTGTTCACAAACAGAAAAGCATTTTTGGACCTTGCCCCTCCCCACCTTAGTCTCAGCAGAAGCCCTTGGTAGGGCTCATTTTGGCTGACTCAAGGGCTCTTCTCAATCTGTTATCTTCTCAGAATTTTTTACACAGTTTGATCCAAGCGAGGCTTAATGGGTGTGCTCCCACATTCATCCATAATTAATTTCTTGCAAAGGCTTTAATGCGGCACAGGAGATCAGCAGCCATATAGTTACATACTTAAAACCAGGTGCATGCCAAAAAAGGCGCACAGAGGATTTTAAACAATGTTGCAGAAAAGGCTTTTTCCAGTTTTCACTTTTCTTGGACTTGATTCCAGCAGCTGTTCTGTGTCTAGATCCAGGCAGCATTAGCAGGCAGCTATTTTAGCACTTAGCAAAGCCATTGAACAATTTCACAAAGCCTTCTTGAGACAGGGTCTAAAAGTTTGATTGCAGAAGTCTTTCTTTTTTGGAATTGGATATTCCTGAAGGAGACTGTAACTGTCCAAAGGGATATCCTTCTAATGGCCTAAGAATGGAAGCTGCAGAGCTTGTTTGATGTTACACTGTTCCTGAGATGTCCCTCTAGTAAGATGGTTTTCCCTTTTGAGGGACAGATGGACAGATGTCTCTCCCTGGAGGAATGCCAGGCATTTGTCTGGTGCTTCCCTCTCCATTACAGAGATATATTTAGCACATAGAGCCTGGAATTTGGACCTTGCAGGTCATCTTGAAGTAATCCATACTGGCCAAACCTACACTAGTGCTCCCTCAGGTGATTCTGCTAATTCTGATCATCGATCAGGATCAGTAACTTTATAACCAGTTTTACAAATGCCACATTTCCAGTTTTGCTGCCATAGTCATCTGTCCAGCTTGTGTGTGGGTAGGACAGTCTAACCCTGAAGGTCATCCCATCAAGCCACAGGTTCTCCCTTTATAAAAATGTCTTTGGTCTGGATTAGACAATTGATGAAGGAGCATTTCATAATGTTTAGCTGTATTTCCTGGTGTGTTCTGATAATTATTTAAGTTCTGAAAGAGGGTGGTGGTTTAACCTTTGAACTGCTATGTCTGGACAGTTTTCATTTAGTCCCAGTTTGTCTCCACAAGTGAACCTGAGCTCTGTGATTAAAAAATCCTTCACTAAACAAGATGTTTGGGTTTGGGATCTTGTGGGGAGTCAGGGAGGGATGGCTACCATGAAGTAATCAAAATGAGGCAGTGCTTACTGCTGGAGGTTTTACTGCATGTTCTGAGCTGCTGAGTTTGGCTTTTAAGTTATAAAAGTTATATTTGCATCTGCAGAAGGATGTTTCAGTACTAGCTCCATTTCAACAAGGTTGTAATTGTCATGCAGGAGAGTTGTGCTTTTCAAGAGATGTCACAGAATCACAGAATGACTGGCATTGGAAGGGACCTCTGGAGATAATTTAGTCCATCTGTGTCTATTTTCATTGTTACCCAGAGAGTTGAAAAGTCCTTAAAATACTAATAAACAATATGTCTTTACTCTTCTGATACAGGAAATAAAAAGAAAAGTCTTCCCCAAACATATTTTCTTCTGGTGTTGCATTATAATAATGAAAAGAAAAGAAAGTTTAAGAACCTAAAGTGTTGAATAAAGTGTCAATACCAGAAATATCCCTGTGTCTTTGGTCATCTTAGGGATTTACAAAATGTAGCTGCCAAGAATCACTGCAAGATGCCCTACAGCTCTCCAGGAAGATGTATTTTCAACTCTAGAAAGCAGAGAAGTTTGCAGCTTTGTAGCTGTGGAAATACAATAGTGAATATGCTGTCGCTTGTGTCTGTGCTGTAACATCCGGAATTCCAGCCTCCTGGGTCACACAGCATATGACTTTGGGGAGGAGAGTCATAGTTCAGTAATTAAATACTACTTTGCTCTAGGCAAAATCAACAAATGGGCTTCATCTGCAGCATATTTTGTAACTGTACTCAGGACTGAGCTGCATTTTTCAGATAAGTAGACAGTAACTTACTTTTAGCCAAGGTTTTGGGTGGTTTTGTGTTTTGTTGTTTTTTTTTTTTTTTTTTCCCTTCTCTTCCCTTTCAGGGTTGTAATTCTTTTTCTTCAGAAGATTTCAGACTGGCTTTGTCATCTTGTATTCTTCATACTCTCAAATTGGCATGGAAAGGCAGAGTCTGTTGCCATAAATTAGGTCACTAAAGCTGAAGTACAGAATACAAATATTTATCGCCTGAGCTAAGGAAGGCAATTCAGATGAGGAAAGAAAAAGTTTTCTTTTTTTCAGTGCTCAGAAATTAAGCTGTATTCCTGAGGTTAAAAGCAAAGCAATAGAGTTTTAAAAATGAACATGAGAAGCGTCTCTTGGTTTAAATTACTAGAAGGAAAATTAGCAAAGCCTGATGATATGAGAAATCAGTAAGAAGTTTCATAAGATAGATAATTTTTATGCAAGTGCACATCTGACATATTAAATCTTAAACAAAAGGGCATTTAGCTAATAGCATTTTAGAGGCACAGGTAAAAATGCAGAAAATGAAAACACTATTTTGAGAAAACACTTAGGCATTTAACTTGAAAAAATGTTCTTCTTTTAATTTAGAATGTTAGAATTCCTAACTGCAGTTCATCAGATAGTAGGAAAACTTTACTAAGGTTTACTGTGCCCAATACAATATTGGCCCCCATCACTCAAATGATGATGTGAAAGACCAAATAGGGGCATTTAGAGCAAGTAGTTTGTACACTTCAAAAAAAGTCATCTTTTATTTTCTTTTTAGTGTGACAAAATGTTCATTTTATTTGAAATTGGTGTCTAATAAATTCTCACACAGAGGGATGTACAACACAAATCATAGACTGCATGCTTGATATATAGGAACCACTAATTAATTTTATGAGTTTTCCTTTATAAAGCTTTTCTAAAGGGCTATGCAGAACTCTTCTTTGGATGTAAACTTAGGAATTTCATCAGCCTTTGGGGATGGACCCGCCATGTCTCAGGGAAGAGCATTTGGAGAAAGCTTTAGTAGAATAGCAACCTCAAGGAATGATGTTTTGTGGTTTAAATCTCCACTTCTGTAACCTATGGTGGCTTTGGTATCTGAATGAAATCCTGCTGGAACCTCACCCTTCCAGGAGTTTGCCAGGTCTGAGTGACTGGATTGAAACAGCACCCTGTGCTCTTTTTATTTTAATCATCGTGGCCATTAAAAACAAGAAAGACTCTTAAGCAACAATCGATAAAATGTCTATGTGCACATATGCTAGAAAAATTTTTGTCTGGATTTCTTGCGAAAGAGGAAAAAATAAAAGCTCTAATGGCAATATTTGTTGTAGGGGATTTACTGTTTCTGTAGCCAGACTTCTGTTTTCCATGGATAAATGTAGCAGTCTGTTTATGTCTGAACATTAAGCATTCTTCAGAGCTACCCAGAGCATTAGCTGCTCCCTTTAACATATCATATTTGGTACCAAACTAATGATGGGTATGTTTTTGGGGAATTATTATTCACAGTAGCCTGACAGGTTTTCCTCTTCTTCTACCTATTGGGAATGTGTTGGAGCCCACCTACAACTGCAGAACTATCACTTTCTTAGGCTGCTGTTTGATGATACCGTAACTGTAATTGTAGTGTAACTCCAATATATGTTATCAAATGGTGATTAAGAGCTCTCCAGTAATAATTTGATGTATAAACTTTCTATGCCAGTTCAGGTTTGTCTGAAAAAAAACCCTAAACAACCCAAAAACCTATTAGGCCAGGAGCCTTATTGGGCAGCCTCTGTTCTCCAGCATTTGGCATGAACGTGGACAAGGAGTACAAAGCTAGCACAAACATGTGGAATAATGATTTGTTAGAAACACAGCCAGGTTTGTATTGTAGGGCATTGATTAGCCTGCAGATCTGGTGCTGATGAGAGTGCAATTCAATCTCCTTTCCAGTGGATTTTAGTGGTAAATTTTACCCCAGGTATGAAGTATGTGAATGGTCCTCAAGGGACAGAGGTGCTGGGTTGAGACATGCCCTGTCTGCTTTGGGGCAGGCATAGAAACACGGACTTCTGCCAGGTTGGGAGTAAAGCCAGAGTTGGTGTTGCTTCTGGGATAAGAAACCTCATTTTCTATGAAAAAACTAGCTTCCAAATGAATTTTTGTGTGATTCCTGGCATGGAATGAGTGGGTCAGTTTGTCTAAAGCACAGGCGTGTATCTTGTCTGCTCCTGACCTATTACTGAGTAAATCTCAAGACCAGCATATAGATAGTTGACTTTTATGGCTGATGTGTGTTATGCCTGATAAATTTTGGGACTTTAGGGACTTCCTATAGCAATGTTAAAAATCACCTGGGCTATCTGGTTGTGGTGCTGATTCTAACTGAGCAGTGGTGTTACAAACCACAGGGCCCATCCTTTGGGAAGGGAAATAAAGCCCGGGAAGAGGCCTACTGAAATGGATGTTCTTTTGAGCAGGGAATATCAATCCTGGTGTGGTCCCATGAGCAATTTGGGCATCTTTTTTTTTACCTGTCATGGGGTATTTTATTTATTTATTTAATCCTGGTTTTACCAGTAAGGAATCCACTTCTCATGCACTGCGCCTGCTCCAGGGTGCAAAACAAAAGTAGAGGCAAGTGGGAAAGATTTCCTTTAAAAGCATAATTAGTTCTAAAACAGCAATGTGGGCGCATCATACTTTACCATGTAATTCCACAGAATGTTTTGAGGAAGATCTGGAATGTTTCTAAGGGCAAGAAAAAAAAAAAGGGCTCTGAGGACCTCATCACATTTTTAGAATGGGTTTAGGACATAAAGCTGCACATATTTTAAGATATTTTAAATGGTCCCTGTGCAAATTAGGCTACAAAGCTAAGACTGTTAGGGATTACATGTTAACTTCTACTTATTTTTGTCTCATTTTAACGTGTCTCTTCGGTGATTTAATTTCTGCATATAAAATGAAGAGCAATATTATTATCTATTAAAGGCCCCAAAATAGGTAGTTGATTGCATGTGGAAATAGTGAATTTGAGGGGAATTAGCCAGCAGCATTGATGAAGTAAGTTTTTTATGGTGCGAGGTACATGTGTGCACGCATGTCTCCATTGTCACAAACAGTTTGAGGGCTGGCAGCGTAAGCCTGGTGTTACTTCAGAGTGTGTCAAAGGGAAATGATTATTGTATCCTCTTCTACTGTCTTTTCTCTTTAACGTGACATTTTGATTTTGTGTTGGGAGGAAGGTGGTTCGGTGTTGCTGGTTGTTGTCGCGTTTCTTGTGTCACTAGGCTGTGGGACGCTTGTCCCCAGGCCCTGCCTGAGCCGCGGGGCCTGCGATGAGGGCGACACAGCAAAGGCCCTCCGCAAAACCTAAATGAGCGCCGACAACACGCACAAAGCGGTATTTTTGGTGAAACCTTTTGCACCCTTTCCAGCTTCAAGGCCCTGATCAGGCAAGCCGTGTGTTTATTGAAGCTATTGGTGTGTTTCTGTGGCGCCGGGGTGCCACAGCCGGTGCTGCAGTGCCATCTCCCGATGGCCGGGCAGGACAGCGGCGGCCTCCCCCTGCCAAAGCTCCTGGTGTAAAGCACTGGGAACCAGCCGGGGAAAAACCAAACTCCTTGGATTCAGGCGGGCTGAGGAACACTTCTGACAAACAAGCAAAACGTCAGGGTTTGGGTTTTTTTTTTTTTTTCCTTCAGTTACCCAGCTACATAGCAGGTGAATTGATGTGGCATCTCCACGGTTGTGCTTTGAGGGGGGAGCTCTCTTTATATTAATAATTCAGGACCACTCTGTGTGACAAATAGCACTTTCATCAGATTTCTGCAGTTTGATCTATCGTTTTTGGTGATGCAGCAAGATTTTGAAAATCGGTGACAGCGAAACAAATACTGCCATTTGTGTGTGTGTACGTAATGTAAAAAAACCTTCTTTATGAGTCTCTTTAAAGTTAATTACCTTCTCCTCTGAAGAAAAATATTGCTCCTCTTCCTACAGCATTTTTCTGTAAAAACAGTCTTAAAGAAAGATAATTTGTTCCATGTATGGCAACAAAACATAGCTGAATAAAATTAGCATTTGGTCCTGTGCATGGTGGAATTGGTTGCTAATGCATGAGATGGCTAAAAACGGCATTATTTTACATTCTGCTTAGTAAACAAGTCCTCAAGGTACATATTTGAGTTTGGCAGGGATGTCTTGTACCCCGCACTTGGCTTGGTATTGGTATGAATGTACTTTCCTTCACCAGTTGTGTTGCACTTACTAGAAGTCATTGTCTTGGGGCACCTTTTCCTTTTAGATATGAGAAAGATTTAAGCAGAACTGCAATTATATTTTTTTTCTTAGGAAACTAAAGCCATCTCCCCCCCACCACCCCCAGCATGGCTGTGAGCTGGGTGACCACATGCCTGGAACAGGTTTGGGGATGTCCATGTGTGGTTTCAGGCAAATAAACTCCTTTTCATACCCAAGCTCATCCTTTAGCCTCCCCTGTTTTTGAGGGGTTTCATTTGGTCTTGTCTTTACAGCACAATGGGACTTGTGGGAAAGTCACACCCTGGAGGGCTGTTCCCATAGTCCAGTTTAGCTGCAGTTGACTGATAAAACTCAGGTGGTAAGAAAAACAGTGTGGTCAATTTCTCTTGTTACTTTGGGAGTTTTTGCTAGGAAAAGATGCCCAGGGAGAATGCACAAGGCAGCCTTACCATGCCAATCATAGTCTTGTACTCGTTATTTTCTATTGTATTCACAACTTTCCCACTGGAGCAGTAGTGCCAAGTGACCTGACCATGCAGCCACGTAGCAAGAACTTTTTATTTTGAGCAATGTAGGAAAACCCATTCTCTGCTGCTTTCTTTACACCAGATCCCAGGTCAAAGTTTGTCAAATAGCAGTAGGAAAGTCCCTTGCCTTCTCAGACTCCAGATCCATAGGAGAAACAATGGTGGTGGTCAGCTGGGTAAAAACCTGGGCAGTTTTGCTGATGAAAAGTGCTGGACAGATAATAGGAACAGGAGGTGGATGTTATTTCATAACATGTTTTGGAAGCTGATGTTTTCACTTGTTTACTTGGAAAGGTCAGTTTTCAAACATTCAGACATCATAAGAATGTTCTCAAAAATGAGACTTCGAGTTGGGAAAAATACTGCATTCTGTCTCTTCATGTCTTAAAGACTGTTGTTGCCTCATATTTTCAAAGTGTATAATCAAAAGTAGATATAGTCTAATACATTATTTGTCTTGCTAAATATTTGCCATTACTAAAATCAAGGAAAAATTGTGTGTAAATTTTTATATATCCCATCAATATTTTCAAAGCACTGACTGAAAGCCTATAGAAATATTATGAATAGCGGACTGTTTAAAGTTTGTTTCTAATGTCAAGAATTCCTTTTGCAAAGCCAAAAGGTATGGCTGAGATGTTTTCTAATATTTAGTGGGATTAGCTGAGCTTGCTTTGAATAGACACTGTGTTGTATCTCATACTGTTCTGTACCTTTTCACTGGAGCAGGAGTACCTGAAAATTGGAGTAGATAAGAATGTAAAAATAAGAACCTGCCTGGATGCCAATGTGAAACCAAGTTCTTGGTATTTGTTACCCAGGCAGAGAAAGACTCATGTTATAAAAAATGTGTTCCATAGCAGTAATGTAGATTGGATGAAACTTACTTGATTATTTTTGAAACCTGTGAAATGAGGCCATTTTTAGTGCTGGTATTAAACAGCAGAGTTCCCCAGTCCATACCAACTTGCACCGTATGAGAATCCGGCCCTTCAATATTTAATTTACTGACCTTTATTTTGTGGTGAGACAAATGACTTTTTAATGACTCCAGCAGACTTATTTGCATGATAGAATAAAGCCATTGTCTATCCTGCCAGGGAACTACTTACTTTATAAATATAGCATTTTTGGGGAAATACCTATTAGTACCAAAAATATTTAATTGACCTACTTTTTTATTTTTTTATTTGCAGGGTTGTGTCCTTTGTTGTGACCTCATGGTTTAACTGGGAATAAAGATGAGTATAAGCAGTGATGAGGTTAACTTCCTGGTATATAGATACTTGCAAGAGTCAGGTGAGTTTTTAGAATTCTGGTTATTAAACAATGCATAATTTATTTGATCTTCATCTGCAACTGGCTTTAGCAAACACAGGCTCATTTAATTATTTTGCCAGTAGGCATGTGCTTCTGTCTGAACTGTTTCTTGGTGTTTCTCCTCAACAAGAGAATGAATTCCTGCCAAGTTACCTTCTGTAACTTAATCAGATTTAGTCATTTGGAGTCTTCAGATGGCAGTCAACCAGCCAAGGACTCACTCAATTGCTAAAATGCATTTTCCTGGAGATCGCTTCTCTGCAGGGTGATGATGGCACTTTGCACCATTTACTTCAGGGCTGCTTGAAGAAGAAAATTGAATGATCAGCAAAATGCTGTTTTTTCCTGTTGTCTTGGAGTGATGGTGCTCCTGCCAGCTGGTCTTGTGCAGCCAAATTCCCTGCCTGAACGTGGCTGTGGGAGGGCAGATGTGGCTGTGCTTCAAAGGAAGAAGCGACAACTGTCACTGTGACTTGTATCACTTGGCTCTAAGTAGAAATGAACAGATTTTTTTACAGGAATAACTCTTGGGGTTCCCAAAAGCCTCTGTCCCTGCAGGCCCTTTTTTTTTGAGGATCTTGCCCTTCTGAGCAGCCAGAATCTCCTGCTTTTTAGGAGAGAGAGCACAAGACACTTGAGTATTGTCAGACTTGAAAAGAAATCTTTTTCCTGTCATATCCCTCCACACTGACTGTGTCTGCACAACACAAGAATGCAGCAGTGCTCCCTTATTTTTAAAGCTTCCCCAGCCCAGTCAGATCAGCAGTTTGAGTTTGTGTTGCATGTTTGGGTTTCTAGATGCAGCCATATGGCTGCAGGGAGTTTTGTGGTGGTGGTTATTCGTGAAGCTCTGTAAGAGACAACATCATCTTTTCCTCACAACTGTGATATTGATTGCTTAACACAGCCTACATTTAGAATGGGGAGATTTGACTGGAAGTCAGGGCATGCCCAGTAAATGAACAAGTGATGATTGTCAGCTGGCAGGAGGGAATATGATCTCAGCAATACATAAAAGAAGTCTGCATATTAAAGCAAAATAAACTCCAGTCTTAAGATAACAGTGTAAGAGATCAGCTTTAATATATATACATATAGATATATAAGAAAATAAACACGTATATTTCATATTTTACCTTGCTGTTTCAATGTTTATTGATTCATAGTTTTTGTTTGGTGATTGCTGATGGGTGGTTCAGGCTTGTTGAAAATGCCTTTGACTGATACAGCATATGTCCACTGCTCATGGACTTCCCAAATTGAGGCAGAGAAGCACCAGAAGCAATGGTGGATGGCAGAATTTTACAGTTTCTGCTTGTCAAAAGAAAGCAAAACCTCATTTTTCCATCTGAGTTTACTGAAAACTACTACATGTTCTTATTCCAGCTGCAGATTGCTTTTGGCATAGGAGCCAAACTTACAAAATTGCTTCATCTTCATCTGAAAGTTTGCAGGCAGCTTCTTGCTTACCTGATAGGGAAAAAGGAGAAAAAAAGAAAAAAAAAAAAAACGGTTTAAGAAAAAACATCATGACAGTACAGTTAATTTGCTGAAACAACTGTTTTTCTGTAGCTTAAATTCACTTTTTTTGGGGTGATCAAATAAATAGCAAGTAGCTGCCATTGCTGCACCATAAGTGTTTGCCACTTCTTGATCAGTGCACACTGCTGATGTAGCTCTAAATGCCAGAGCATATGCAATTATGGTAGCACTGTTCTATGAGCTGAATTCTGTTCACATACAGATCCATTTCACTTTCATGGGTATCAAATCAGTGAGTGAAAATAGCAAGTGAACCTTGTGTCTTGGGTATTTTTTTTTAATTAAATACTAAATATGATACCATCCTTACATGTTGTTTGTGAATATATAAACGCATTTAAATGCTACAGTGAATTGCATATTTTATATTGACTCATGCACAAATGTTTTGCCATTGATACTGTAATTAATAATTGTTGTGTTTATATATGAACTTTGTTTTTCTCTTTTTGTACACTGAGGTGTTTTGGCAAGTTTTTGGTAGTTCAGAAGCATGATGTAGCATTATACTTTGTATAATTTGCTCAGGTTTTAAACAGAAGGTCCTACCTTGGTACAGCAAGTAGCATTGTCTATCTGTAAATCAATTCTGATGTCTTTGCCTTGTCTTTAGGGTTTTCCCATTCAGCATTTACCTTTGGTATAGAGAGCCATATCAGCCAGTCTAATATAAATGGTGCTCTGGTGCCACCAGCTGCTTTGATTTCCATCATCCAGAAAGGTCTGCAGTATGTAGAGGCAGAAGTCAGTATTAATGAGGTAAGGAGGCTTTGCCTGCGGAGCATTGTGTCCTTGCTTGCAGTAAGTTTGAATGTTAGTACTTTTTCTTAACTTTCTTGTATCCTATTTATTTACTTTTACTTCAGATTCCTTACTGCTGGTGTTCACCATGACTCCAGTGGTGGAACCAGAGTGGAGTGACATAACTGGGTGGGGGTTCTGCCCAGTGCAGCCACACAACACCAGGCATGGTGTTCTGGCTCATTGCTTAAAGGTCCGTTGGCTGTAGAGTTTTTACCCTACTCTAATGTTGTAGTGCATCCAGACAAGTGCAATAGAATAATAACTGAAACCAGCAATCTCTTCATTCTTTGGTTTCCTAGACTGGCACTAGGGAGGTGGGAGAGCACTGTGCAGCTCTTGTTTGGGCTCTTGTGTCATCACAGTGAAGTAATGTGAGCCCAAAGGCGAGGTTTCCAAGGAGAGACAGAGGGTTTCAATTTGTGGCAGGAATGCTGAAGGTATATGCCAGTTTGCCTTTTGCCTCTGCTGGCTAATTCATCTTGAGCAGAATCTGTTAAATTTGATGTTTAAATTGTTATTCCAGCAGTACAGAAAGCTATGTATTTTCCTGCCTGATGCTGCAGACATTCTCCCCCAATTTCCATTCTCATTTGTGCCTGTAAGGTGAGAAGCCTTTCTGTGTGTCAGATTACAGAAGGAAACTTTTTTTTTTTCCATTAATTCTGCTCACTTTCCAGTCTCCCTTATGTCTGCTGTTTGTGTGGTTTTCACAGTCCTAGTGAAGCAAATCTTTTCCCTTAGGAAGCCTCAGAAAAATAAAGCAAGTGATAGGAATAGAAGAAGACCCTATATTTATTGCAAGGAATCCTTCTAGTCCCTAAAAATAGATCCTTACAAAGCCCTAGCATATGTATAAGGGTATTTTTAACTGGGTCTTGTCCATTTCAGGATAAAATTCTTCCTTGTTGTTTGAAAGCATGCCAGCACTGTTTAAAAAAAGGAAGAAAACTAGTCAACTCCCCAGATAATATGTTTATGGAAAGTATTAGTCTAATAAGACTATAACTTCACAAGTCAGTGACCCAAGTTGCAATGTTTGCAGCTCTCTCTTCAAACAAACCATTAGATTTTGCTGCAGCCATTCATGGTTGAAATCATATTCATAGATAGCTTACAGAATTTTTTGCTTTAGCAGACAATTCAGCAAACTCAGAACGAGTAACTTTTGATTCCACAGTGGCTTTTTTTGCATGTTTATGACGGCCACTTAACTTTAGACTAAAATTCCAGTCCTGACCACAACAATGATGAGATAGCACTTCCAGCACCATATGTAAACTGCTTTATTATATTAAACCAAAACGTTTTCTTTAGTTTTGTTTGGAATTACCTATAATGTTAATTTGTACTTGGTGTTATTTTTTTTTCTTCTTTTCTCCCTGTGCTGTAATTTAGGATGGTACCTTGTTTGATGGTAGGCCGATAGAGTCTCTCTCACTGATAGATGCAGTGATGCCTGATGTGGTACAGACAAGACAACAGGCCTACAGAGACAAACTTGCACAGCAGCAGGCAGCAGCTGCTGCAGCTGCAGCAGCCACCAACCAACAGGGATCAGCGAAAAATGGAGAAAATACTGCAAATGGAGAGGAGAATGGAGCACACACTATAGCAAGTAAGTTGAGACAGAAACGGCTTTAAGCTGGGTTAGCATTTCCTAGTTGTTTGTCACAGTATGAGCTTGTAGATAATAAGGTAAAAACGTAGAGTTTGGAATAATCCTTCAGCTTGCAGAGAATTCCTTCATCACGGATGATAGTTGAACAGATCGTGTCTCACCTTTGGCTGTCTCCAGTTTTGATATCTGGGGGTGCAGGAGTCTAAGTTCTGAATTCATTAATTCACAATATTCACTTGACCAGTCTCACTTCCAGTACTGCTTCTTTTCCATCTCCTGAAGGTTTTTCACAGGGCCCTTACAAAAAATGGAAAAAAAAAAAATTGAGATGTTCCTGTAAAAGGAATGAGGAGAGGAGTCTCTCAGTCCTTGACTGGTTAAAATTGAGTATTGCTTGTGAAGCTCTGCAAACTCCTTCCAACAGGTTCTGTAAATCCCATGGATCCAAGAACTGTACCTGGCTCTTTTAGTGATATTAAGGTCAGGGTTGCTGGGACAAGCCCTGTGTCCCTTGTCTCTTTTATTGATATCAGTTTTCACGATTTGCTGTTCAAAATTGCTCAGTGCAACTGCTCTCAGGTTTGCTTTGTTCATGAATTCCATTTTAGTTGTGATTGGTGAAATAAATGAGTTCTGTTTGTCATCACTGGTCAAAGGAACACACCTTACAAAGAGGCTTAGTATGGAAAAGTTTGGGTCAGGCATTAAACTGTGATTTTGAAAATACTGTTCTGGAACTCTGAAGTGTATGATTGTGTGGGAGTTACAGTTCTTGCTGTAAAAACACCTGAAGAAATGACATTTTTGGGAGGATGTTAATATTGAGCCATGTGCAAGTTTTACAGCCTGATTATACTAGTTTTTTTCATTATTATATATGCTAAAAAGCTAGAAATACTTTCTTTGGCTGAAACAAATGAGGTCTCTACTTTGATGCTTTCATTTAAAAATCTCAAAGGAGTATTTGCTTGAAAACTGTGAACTGGATAGAGGAAGGGTAGACCTCAGATCCCAGCCCTGTTAAATGTGATGTACCAGCAACCCCTGCTGGCTGTACAGCACTTCAGACTGACATCGATCTCTGACTGAAGCAATGCTTTATGTGGTTCTCTTTCTGAAAAAAATACTCATGTTTTAATAGCCTCTTCTGATTTCTCACATGCACAAACAGTGACAGAAACCCTTAATGCTAAATTAAGCAATAGCAGTGAAATGATTTCTTTAACTGCAGTGAATAAATATGGAACAGGTGAACTGTGCAGCATTTCTTACATTCTGCATTTGCAGTCATCATGAATTCATTCTTAATAATAGAAAATGATTGATCGTAGATGCCAAGAAAACCATTTTGTCAGTTGAATTACCCCCAGTATGTTCTACAGAACAATATGGTTTCAGCTTCACTTCCATGCAGAAAGTTACACTTCCGTAATTGCTGATGAAGTTTGAAGAAGCTTGGTTATGTTTGCTCTGTCACCAAATGTGATTATGTTCATTAAAGTCATATTGTAAGCGGAGTGTTGGAGATGTAGATTTAAAACCTGTTTGACTGCAATTGGTGAAAAGAGAGATTTTTGAAAATGAATGTGTTATAAATGTATTCTTGCAGCACAAGCTAGACTAGTAACATATTGTACTATGCAGTAATGGGCCTGAAAAACAGAGTACTTGTAACAGCATTTATTTTTCAGCATAGAAAAAAATTAACTTTTGGCCCTAATTCTGAAGCTCCAAAATTAAATCCATTTGGATGTGAAGGTTTACAGGGGTGAAGAGCTTTCTCACATTTTTGAAACTCCCCATCTGTTTGTAGTGTTTCATTAATTGGAACTGAAAAAATAAAAGAGTGAGACGGCTCTGTCAAATTTTTGAATCACATAAATTGTGAATTCTTGCACTCATCGAAGAGGAATCTGAACCATACAGGAGTCTCAATGTCCCAAAATGCTAAAATGCACCTCTCTGCATTGTTGTTTCCCATAATGCAGATAATCACACGGATATGATGGAAGTAGATGGAGATGTGGAAATCCCTCCCAACAAGGCAGTGGTGCTGCGTGGCCACGAATCCGAAGTGTTCATCTGTGCCTGGAATCCCGTTAGTGACCTTTTGGCCTCAGGGTATGTGCAGTGCCCACGTGTGGGTGTGTGGGGTGTCTGTGCTGGGTACACTGCTGCTGCATGGGCAGGGCAGCAGCTCAGGGTTTGCCCAAAACACCTTCCCCAAACATCCAGGGCCATAGTGCTTTTAAATGGATATTAATAATAATAATAATAATAATGCACGGGAAGGGCAGAAGGCTCAGGGAACACCTACCCCAAACATCAAATGTCACAGTGTTTGTTCTTTAGAAAATGGTGCTTTAAAATTGAATCTATTGTTATTATTATTATTGCAATTAATGAATAAATAATATATAATTAATATACAATTACTATATTATAACATACAATTCTAATATATAAATATATAAGTATAATTATAATATATAATCAATATCTATTATATATCACATCAATATATTGTATAACACTCTATATTCTGTATTGCATACTATGTATGTAATATATAAAAAACTATGTATAGTGTTTTATATAACTATGTATAATATATTATCTATTTTACATAACATATATTACAATATCATATATTATTAGTGTATTATATATTATTACTATGTGGTATTATATAATATTACAGACTGTCACTATAACGATAAACGTTAATCTAGCCATGAACTAATGGAAGCAGCCATGTGTAAACAGCAGGATTTCTGTCCCCACTCCTCCCTGGGTGTCCTGCAGGTCTGGAGATTCGACAGCACGGATCTGGAACCTCAGTGAGAACAGCACGAGCGGCTCCACACAGCTGGTGCTCCGGCACTGCATCCGGGAAGGGGGGCAGGACGTGCCCAGCAACAAGGATGTGACATCGCTGGATTGGAACGTAAGTGTCCCTGGCAGCACTCCAGGTGCTCCCAGGAAAATCCTGCTGCAGCACCTCACGGTCAAGTTTGAAGTGACAGCAGCGCTGTCCGCTGTGGCAGCACCCGAATAATTCTATTTTGAGCTGTGTTGTAACTTCTGTTATACTTCAGGAACTTCTTTCTGAGTTGCAGTCAGTGAAATAAATATCATAAATCCTATGCTGATCTATTCTACCTCAAATTTGCTTTGTGCTCTTTAGCTTTGAGTTAAGCAGTAAAAATAAATAAATAAATAACCTTTTTGCTGGCAGAGTGAAGGTACACTTCTAGCAACTGGGTCTTATGATGGCTTTGCAAGGATATGGACTAAAGATGGTAAGCAAAATACATTTTAATCTATGATATATTTTCCTATATTGTGGCTCACGGCATAGTTTTTTATTTTTTAATGTATTCATATCAATATAAATTTTCAGGTAATCTTGCCAGCACCTTAGGGCAACATAAAGGTCCTATATTTGCGTTAAAATGGAACAAGAAAGGAAACTTCATTT
The DNA here is from genome assembly GCA_018697195.1 of Certhia americana. Taxonomy (NCBI): domain Eukaryota; kingdom Metazoa; phylum Chordata; class Aves; order Passeriformes; family Certhiidae; genus Certhia; species Certhia americana. Next base: position 9,621,483 of record CM031865.1, on the reverse strand, counting down.
TAAGTGCAGGAGTGGACAAGGTGAGATAATCTTTGGTAAAATTAAAATTCTTTCCTTCACCATTATAATCTAACTTTAAGCAAAAATAGCAAAACTATGTGAAGTAAGTAAATGAAACTAAAGGCATGGGATGTAAATATGTGCTTACAAAGATCTTGTTATGCTTAGCTATGTTTCCTTGGGTTTTATAGTACTTTATTGAGATATTTTAATTTCCTAGATTTCAGTGTCTGTGTATCTCTTCCCATTTAGGTTAGTCTGAGTTGGAAAGTAAGTGTATTGAAACTAGAAACATTAAACCTTTGTAAAACCAAACCATCTAAATTCAGCGAAACACTTCATGCCAAGCCTCAGGAAAAAAAAATTGTCCTAGAGGGATAGGTTCAGGCTGAGTTGGATATCAGTCAAACCTGAGAATGATGATAAAGATTAGACCTGGAACATAAGGAAAGTTGATACATGTAACTGGGGTGGTGCCAGTTGTGTAATGCCATGGAGCTCATTGTTTGACTTTGTTTTATTTCACATCTTTAAACAAATTCAGGTTTACAAGGTCTTCAGTTCAGAGCTGCTGTTAGTGTGAGGTTTTACGTATGAATGGTAGGAAGGGCACAGAGTGATGGGAAAGTGAATTCAGAGAATCAAATACACTATTGCTAGAGTAAGGAGTTGATTTTTTTCCTCTCTAAGTGATTCAAGGTGCAGAAGTCAGCACAGGTTTTCTCTTAGTGAGAGTGGCAAACTGCAACCTCAGTACAACCACTTAAAACTGGCAGTGTCACTGTAAAGTAGTGAATTTTCTCCCTTTTTTTTTTCCCCCTGAATGCATTTTCTTGATTTGCTTTATTAGCCAGCTTTATAAATGCTTGTGCTGGCACAAGGGAAGGAAAATTTAATGTCTCAAAGCATGGAAAGGATGTGTTTATTCTTTTGGCATCTGTGATGGTTATGCCAGTTTTTAAATATTTGTAGAAGTAGAGCTTTCATTTGCAGAAAAATAATTAAGGAAGAAATAGAAACCTCATTCTAGTCAATAAAACTTCTTGGGCAAACAGTTTATACTTTGAAAAATACTCTGCTTTAGCAGAGAGAATGACCCAATCTTAGGCTCTTTTTCCATAATTAATTTGTATGGTCAGTTCATGGTTCTGTTGAATTTGGTGTCAAAATTTTCATTGATCATTGAGGTAGGGCAGGGATATTGGCATATAATATACTGATAAGATACTAATTTTGACACATAAGATTTCTTTAACCAGAAGGTTGTGAAAGTATTGACAGAGAACAACATAGAACAAAACTCACCCTAAAATTTTTCAGTATGTGACTAATTGTTAATAACATCTCCTTAAGAACAAGTGAGTAGCTGATACTACAATTTGAATATACAAGTATTTGAAATTAAAACAGGTGTGTGGAATGGATTACAAGAATAATTGTAATTGCAAGAATATAAATAGGACTAAGGGGATAAAACTGTTCAAAAGCCTGCAAATTCCTTCTTCCCTCTAGACCCCAAAATGTTGTGACTAAACACCTTTCTAATGCAGTCTTAAATTTTCTACTGTTTTCTGTACATCTACTACTATTTCTTTTAGTACTGGATCAAACTCTAGAAATGTTTAATCAAGAGCAGGTTTGGGTGATGGTGAGCAGGGTAGGTATTCTCATACTTCTGAATGGTGGTAATTGTGGGGAAACTAGCAATTTGTACAAGTTTGTTTATTGCTTATTTATCTGTTTAACACAGACCACAATTATTTGGGATGCCCACACTGGTGAAGCCAAGCAGCAGTTTCCTTTTCATTCTGGTAAGTCTTGATTTCATCATTCAGATTTGTCATTGGAAAAGGCAAAAAGGTTATTTTTAAAAAGAAATTTACAAATTTGATGTTCACGGTGCTTATTTGCATCATTTAAAATCTTACAGATAGTCTTTGGTTGCTGAGTCTCATATTGGAATTTTGAGAATGTAAACAAAGATAGATTTGTTCTGATTTTATAATTCTCAGTTTTGTTGCAGTTCCACGAAAGTCATAAAATATGAATAAACCAAGTATTCCTGACTTTCTGTAGTACGGTGGCAGACAAATCATGTGGGTGGGCCACAAGGGATTTGTGTTCATCACCTAAGGACTGCATTTGTCATCCTCCAGCTGCAGTGCTCCTACCCCATATCCCATTGTTCTGCTGTCCCCAGATTGTTTGGCCACAAACCAGCTGAAAGCTGTTCTCTGGCCAGCTGGGCTGGGAGTGCAGGAGGTCAGACAAATTGCTTTGTGGGCTGCATGCTGAGCAATCCTGCCAGAATCAGCTGGAAAACTGAATGGAGAGGATGACAGACATGTCATTGAAGGGTCTTTAAGAAACGTGTCCCATTCCCACTCCTTATTCCGCTTGTGCCACATTTCCAGTGGCATGAGTCAAAAGCAGTCAAAAACATCAACTCAGCACCAAGCACTTCTCTCTCTGCTATATGTCATAAGTGGCTGGTGTGATCAAATGGAATATGTTGTCCATGATTAAGCTTCAAGTTACCACACCATACAATGCTGGAAATAAATCCTTACCTTTCCCTGACTGCCATTCCTGAGCAGGAGCTGCTGGTGGAGATGAGCTCATGTGTGATGATGTGTGAAGTTGTGGGAACCTGTTCCTTGTGCTGACTCCTGAGAGTTTGTTTATAGATGTCCTAACTACAGCTTGATATCTTGCTGCACTCTCTTCTGTATAACTTTAATTTCAAATATGTTCCATATTATGATGACTTATATTAAAGTTGTTCCATTTTGTGTATGACCTGTTTTAGCTGCATTTCTAACTGTTCATAGTGCTTATCTTCAAGACTGCTGTAAAATTGATTGCTTCCTGTTGGCTCTTTGTTCCAAGGTGGTACTGAATTTGCACATTAAATTCCTGCAGAGTGTGTACTGTAGCTTTAAATACCTTTTTTTTTCTTTTAGCACCAGCATTAGATGTTGATTGGCAGAGTAACAACACATTTGCCTCTTGCAGTACAGACATGTGTATTCACGTTTGTAAACTAGGACAAGATAGGCCCATCAAAACCTTCCAGGGTCACACAGTAAGTACTGCAAAAAGGGGATTGCTCTGTGATATTTTTATTAGTGAGAGACTGGGGGCTCAGTGAACTTACCAGTACCCAGCACTTGTGTAATGGTTGGTGACTGGCTACAGGCAAATGCACACATAGGTAGCTGTGGTTCAGGTTTTATGGTAATCACAATCTCTGTGATTATCAGAACAGTTCTCACCCCCATGAGCAGCTTGTTTTACCAGTGCCAGAATCAAGAGTGAGCTGTAGAAGAAGCAGCATGGTAACTTCAAGACTTTATCACATGTCGTACAAGAATGCATGGGAAATGTGCAAAAAGCTGTTAGTTGTTATTGAAGGCAAAGCTATGAATAAAAATTAGGTGTTAAAATCCTGACAATTGTGCAACTGCTCATAACTGCTGTCCAGCTTTATCTTTTATAAGCTGTCATTTGTAATGGAAAGGAAGACTCCAACTTACTCTCACTGTTCACTTTTAGAATGAAGTAAATGCAATCAAATGGGATCCAACTGGTAATCTGCTGGCATCCTGTTCTGATGACATGACTCTAAAGGTAATGGGAGTTTTGAGGCTGGCCCTTGTCTTTGTAGGACTCTGGAAAGCAACTCCATTAGCCTGGATGTTTTGGCAGGATCACTGTTCTTGCCGTGTTGTCCAATATTTGTTCTTTTTTAATATAACAAGGTTAGGCAATCCTAGAAATCCTTGTTAATCAGGGCCAAGCTTTGGTCCAGAGAACATGTTACAGGCTGCCAGCCTGAGACTTGGAGCATGATTTATTAGGTGCTTTTAGCTGTTTACAGAATCAGGTCATTAATCATTAAGCTGTCATGCTTGATGGTTGCTTTTGGTTGAAAGAAAAAGTTGGAATGCGTGTCAGGTAGCTGTACAAGAATGGGTGACTTGTTCCTTTCCTAGTTTTCTTCTGCTTTCCGCTTCTTTCTAGTTAAAATCTTTGGCATGTTGTTTCTTCAGAGGCTGTGTGCACTCCTGATTTTTCCAGTTCATCAGGAGTCATTCTGCAGTTTTCAGTCACACCTACACTTGTCCTCCAAATGATTCAGAGCTACATGCTTTCTTGTAGAGCAGGGGCAAACTTGTGAGTGCAGAGGACACTGGAACTTACACACATGTGACTTCAGGGCACTCTAGAGATCCTTACAAACCTGCCACCAGCAGAAATGAGGCTGTTCGTGCTTGACAAGCCTGTGCTGCTTCCATGGTACAGATTCTTTCCATTAATCCTGTACTGCTTCACATTCACTGGGACCTTTAGCACTGTGCTTGGTAGAGTTTCAGGATACATTTTTTACATTGACAGCACTGTCCTGCTAGTAGCCCTTGGGACAGTTAATCCCATGCAGCTCACTGTTATTTAATCAGGGAATGGCTGAATGAGTAGCCACATAGCCCTCCTGCTGGCGCAGGGTCAGGCTCTGGCAAGGGCAATCACCTTATCTAAATACAAACACTTAAGCCTCCAGTCTAAAGCTGGATGTCTAGACATCTCCAGTCAGCACTGTCTAGCACTGCTGAAGAGCAAGTGATCCTTTCCTAAGTTAAGTGTCTTAAGGTGATGAGGAAACCCCTGAGAGCATCAGTTGTTCTCCATTAGCAGTGGATGGAGTCAAAATAGCCAGCTTAAGCAGGTATTTAATACTTAAACAGCTGAAACTCCAGGGTGATGAATTCCAGTCTGGAGCTCAAGCTGTTGTTGCTGCTGCTTCTCCATGAGTAGAGGTGACAACTGGGAATGTGTCAGCATTTGTGGGATTCAGGCAATTAACTTCTTGGTGGCTGTTTCAAATGGAGGCCAGGCTGGAGAATATGCTGTTGTTATGTTCAGAGTTAGCTCAAAAGCCAAGTACTGGAGGATAAGTCTACCCATCCCTAATCACGTGTGGGTCACTTACTTTCAATGGCAGAAGGAATAAGTGACAGGTTTGGAAGCATGTGGAAGGTGCCTAGAGAGTCATTTACTTGGTTAATTTCTGTCTACATCTAGATGTTCTCTGGGGCAGCTGATATGGGCTCTTTCATCTATGCTAGTTTTGGGAAGAGAAGCTACATTTTGATCCCATCAATTAAACTGGAAACACAGTTTCAATTCTGTCTGCACATTGAAAATCAATTTCCTCTTCAGCAAAGCAGCAGTTCTGGAAAGCACCATTTATTTACACATGCGCCTCAATTGCATCTTAAATACAGTTGGGTTTAAACATGCTCCTGGTAGCTTTTTGTAACAAAAAGTGAACTAAAAGGATTACAGAGATAGGTATTATTAAAAATAGCATTCAGGTGGTTATCTGCCATATCAAATTTCACATGTAGGAAAAGATATAAAAGGCTTCCCAAATCCCTTCTTTAGAAGCAATGTAAACTCTTAATAGGATAAAGTTATTTTGTTTCTTGAGCATGATCATACAGAAGTGGAGTCCTCTAATGACACTGTGAAGTACTGAACACTGAAATCTGGCAATGCAAATACTTCTAAGTCAGGAAAATGCCATAGTGGTATTTGTGTCTCTGGATTTGTGTGAAAACAGAAAATTTCTCTACTATCCCTTATTTCACTCAGTCTGTGTAGCAAGAAGTTCATTTAAAAATAGGACTGTGATATTTTATCAACTCAGACATGAACATTTGCATATTGCTCTTCTCATTTCAGCATCTGCTCTCATCCCTGCACTTTTCAAGGAGCTTGCAGTTCACTCAGGCAGTTTGGTTTCTACAGGCAGCACCTTTATTACTCATTAACCTCACTGGGGACTTAGAACACAAAGACTGAAAGGTCCTGGAATAAAACTTGACATAATTACTCTAGAAACCTAGCAATCATAGCAAATGTTTTGAGTGGCCTGAAAGGTAACAGTCAGCCTGCAAATGATACAGAAGAAACATGTAAAATGTATTTTAGTACAACATTCTGCTAAATTATTGGTGGTTTTCTTCCTTTTTATCACAGATCTGGAGTATGAAACAAGACAGTTGTGTCCATGATTTACAAGCACACAACAAAGAAATTTATACTATCAAATGGAGTCCCACAGGACCAGGAACAAATAATCCAAATGCCAATCTTATGTTAGCAAGGTACTATTTAATCCTGGTTTTAAATGCTTGTTAAACATTATTTTTGCCTTATTTTCTGTAAATGTAAGTTAATGTTTTGAAGCACATAAGATACTTTATCGTATTGTGTTTGTATTAACAAAAAAAATACGTTGAATTGAGATGTAATTAATCTGTTTTTTTTTTTTTTTTTTTTTTCCTTGACAGTGCATCCTTTGATTCTACTGTTAGGTTATGGGACGTAGACAGAGGAATTTGTATTCATACTCTGACAAAACATCAAGAACCTGTGTACAGTGTAGCTTTCAGTCCTGATGGCAGGTACCTGGCCAGTGGCTCCTTTGATAAATGTGTACACATCTGGAATACACAGGTATTGCTCTTCTCTGTGTTGAGAAGTTTGTGTTTTGGTCTTTTCCATCTTTCCAACCTTTGTTTATCCATCAGACTTCAGCCACAAAGAGCTTTGTCGTTCCTAACACACTGGTTTTCTCTTTGTTCTGAGATGATTTCTTTTAATGATTTTATGTTTAATTTCTCACTTTGAATGTTTGCCTGTGGTGAAGCAATACTTGTCTTTACATTGTCTTAGCAAAAAAAATACAAAAGACAAAAAACCAAACAAACCGAAAAGACACAACTAAAAACTCACTGACAAAATCCACATTGAACAAATGTTCTTCTAGAATATATTTCATCCAAAAATAATCTTTGGTAACTCTGAACTGATAAAACAGGGGCTTTTGTGAACAATGACAGCTGGGTGTAGACATACTAATCTGATTGGCTGTTTCATTGAATTTCACTGATAAAAAAGAGAATGCAAAGTGAGGGAAGATAACAATGACAAAATATTTCTATGAAACTTTCTCAAATAGGACAATATTACTTATTTTGTATTTCTGGCAAAAAAAAAAAGAGTCTTGTTACGTTTGAAAGTCTAAAGACCTTGTTAGGCATGATGCAGTCTCTGAGTACTGGGCAATGGGTCATAATTTCTGAAAGGTTCATTTTAGTAATTGGAAGAAGTCATGACCATCCCCAGTTTTGCCTGTCAAACACAGGAGCTCAGGATGCAGTGGTTGTGCCACATTCTTTAACAAGGTGCTGAGACTGTCCAGAAATCTCTTCTGGACCACTTTCCTCTGAGAATTTTAGATTTTAAAAGGGAAAATTTTAACATGTACAAATTGTGCTTGTTCACTTTGAATTTTTGTATTAATTACTTGCCTTGTCCCTTTTTTAGACAGGTGCCCTAGTTCACAGTTATCGGGGAACAGGAGGGATTTTTGAGGTTTGCTGGAATGCAGCAGGAGACAAAGTTGGAGCAAGTGCTTCAGATGGTTCAGTAAGTGTTGCTTGACTTGATTGGTATTCTAGTAATAAATACCTTCTGGGAATCTTTTAACCAACAATGGAGACAAAATTTCCTTCTCTAGCTGAAGGTTGAATACAGCCAGCTCACCTGTAGGTTTTCAACCTTAACCATGCTGTGGTATTGTAAGGAGAATATTTTTATTCCAGTCCATAAAACTCAGAAGGTGGAGATATCTCCAGTTTATATTTTCCATTCCTTCTGGGGCCTGCTGTGTCAGCGTGTTCAGTGTGGCTGGTTTGGAAACAAATTTGTTTCTCTTTCTCTGCCCTTCTCGAGTGAAAATGCTCAGTGTAGGTGATATTATTGTAATGCATGACAGCAATGAAATAACTTCTGCATTGCATTCAACAGCAAAACAATGTGCAGATTTCTAAATGCTTGTAATTAAAAATGTCAGCAGCTATATATAAATATCAGTTTGCTTAGGAAAAGCAGGGAATAAAATCATGTTTAACTAATCATGAATGCTCCCACTGTCATTTCACAGCAGGGTGTTGGAGCATCACCTCCTGGCTGCTCTGACACTGCCCTGCAGAGATCTGCAGTGGGATGGCAGGGATGGGAATGTGCAGGGTCTCCATAAGGAGCACAGTCCTAGGGCTTTTGCTTGCCTCTGTCTCACTATGGTTTGCAAAGAAAGGAAAAGCAAAATTAAAGTAAAATAAGGCTGATAAGGGAATTGTGTTTTGAAGTGCTGTAGCTTCCTTTAGCAAACATCAGCAAAAAGCAATCCTGGCATCATAGTAGTGCAGAGTCTCTGGTGGTATCTTAACACAGGTGCCAAAGCATTTTCCTCCTGAATGCTCCTTGCTGGTAAGTAAGGTTGTCTTGTTAGAGTTCAAATCACAAAATAGGAAATTCTGGATTTTAAGAAGCCTAAATTCTAGAGAATTAATTTTGATTGGTCTTTATATCATTTTAGTCTTGCAAGTATAGTCAATATCATTAAAGGACTAAAGCTCAAGGCATATCCTGAGTAGAAATTGATTATCTTTATTATTTTAATCTAAAAAATTTAATCTTTTTAATCTATTATTTAGTCTAATTATTTTATAATAATTGACCCTTTTTTATACATGCTGTGTGACCTTTTCAGTCCTCCAGTTAATTTGGCCCAAGAGGCTGATTATACTTGGAATAGATTTGTTCTGATATTTTAAAATATTTTCGGCTTAATTTGTTCTATCCTGTGGACTAGCAAAAGCTCTTCTCCTCCACTCTGTTTTAAATGGGCTTGCAGCTGGTGTTACCTTGTGCGTGGTTATATTTTACTAATAAATTTCTATATCTGACAGACCCAGAACCACTATTTGGTGGAGACTTTGGGAAGACTAAAACTGGAATTCGTACACCATCAACTGTTTTTCTGATCTAGTTTAGTACTTGTCCACGTACTTTAATTTCATTTTATATTTTTACAAGCTCGATTTGAGTAAGTTCTCAGCCTCACAGTATTAAATAACAGGCAAACAGCTTACATAAGATGTTGTTGCTGTTCTGATAGTGATTCATTACTATCTGGTAATTACTATTACTAGTGCTGGAGCCCTTAGCACTGGGGCTGGCTGGGTGGTTCATAAAGGGCTCACCTGATCACTTTGATATTATTTAATCATTGTTAATGGATACGAGGTTAAGCTTACACAATCCAGGTGGCAGGTTTTGCTCTGATGTTTCCCACAGAACTGTAAAAACCCCCCCTGTGGTGCTGTGCAGCTGCTGTATTTGTGTGTCTCTCTCTCTCTTTGCAGGTTTGTGTATTAGACCTCCGGAAATAGCGCTCTTAGTTGGAAGCCATGGACCGACTATGAATGTGTACATAGCCAAAATGACTGTCCCTGACCCATGTACTGCTATAGTCCCAATCGAACCATGGCCAGTCCACTACAGCCAAATGTAAAAGAAATATATACATATACTGTATATAAAAAAAAAAGGAGGAAAAAAAAAAAAAAAAAAGGAGAAAAGAAAAAAAATTACACCCTGAAGAGGATGACAGAGTTTTGTCGCAGCTTGTGAATCCTGTTCACCAAGTGCTGGAATCTGCTGTGCCCCAAAATAACATTTAAAGGTTTTGGATATGAAAAGCAGAAGAGAGCGAGAGAGAGAGAGAAATATACCATATACAAGAGCAGACCCATATACATACCAAAATCAGAAGATACTAATGGCAGCCTTCATTACCCCTTCCCCCATGAAATCCATTCTCACGTGGATTGTGGGGTATTTTTGTTTTCCTTCTCAGTAGTTGAGCAGTTTGTGTGTACAGAGAAAATGGACTTACAGAAATCTGCAGCAGTAGTTTTTTTTTCTTTGCTTTTAAACATTGGGTTTTCTGTTTTGGTTAAGTTTACGGATGCATGAAGTAAGGGAGTGATTTAGTTTCTTGTTTATATTTTTTCACCTTGGAAAAAAAAAAAAAAAAGTGTTTCTTTGAAACATGTTTTGATGCATTCTTTGAAGAGGTAGTTTGAACCTGATAATGTTTGGTACATTTTTGTGGCTCCCAGAGCACAATTTTGTGAACAGAGGGAGGGTGGAAAAGGGATTAGGGAGAGAGAAGAAAAAAAAAAATCCTTCTTTGCGGTGAGATATTTCACATCCTTCTCATCTATAAAGTAGGATGGAAATGGGTATAATGCTATGTTTGATATTCTGGTGACATGGCTGAAATGCAGTAATTACTTATTTGGGACATAATTCTGCCAAACTTAAGAACAGAAGGGCACAAAAACACAGGAAAAAAAAAAAAACAGGGATGCAAATAAAAAAATAAGAAAAAATAAAGAAGAAAAATGCATCTTCTGTTGCTTTAAGACCATAGCTAAAATATGGTTAAATTGTGCACTATTGTGGAAAGGAGCAAAGTATAGCTGGGGGATTTTGTTTAAGAGGTTAAGATCTTTCTGGACAAGGGTTCATGCCACAGCTTCTTTGAGAGTTGCCCATCGTTATTTGTAGGAGCTTAGATGTATAATTGTAACCAAACTCCAGTATTAAAAGTATTTCATGTAATTTTTCTTTATTAAAATAAAATCTTTGGCATATATTTGATAACACTGCCATTAAGAGGCAAAATGTTTACTACCTTAGATTTAAAAAAAGAAAATCTTAAACAGAGGACTTGCTTCAAGTTTATTTTAATAGCAGTGATTCAGCTTATTTAAAAGATGAATACTTGCACTAATTCTCCTGCTGCTCCAGTCCTGCAGTTTATTGTATCTTGTGACTACATTTTTTTCCAAATATAGGGTAGATGTAAGCTGCTATTTTTTTAATAATCACTACTATATAGTGTCTTTTACTCTGTTTACAATATCAAGTATTTTTCTTACAATGACAGATGTATATGGCAAACCTTTTTCTGCTCATGTGATTAAAAGTATACTAATAGTGATTTTATTTGTAAATGATAGCATGAGGTTGTGTTTATGCGTATGTGTAGTTGAAAAGGTTGCATCATGTCTTGCATAAGATTCCAAGAGTGTAAATTTATAAAAAGAGAGGTTGTCAAATTTATGTCACAGACATTTTACTTAAGGAATGGTTTATATTACAGAGCTTTGCAAAGTTATCAGTTTTATAACACTATTTCAATCACAATTAATTTTGTGACTTATGATTGTTAGTCTCTAACCTATTTTTTTATTAGTTTGGGGTTTTCCCCCTCCCCAAGTTAAGTATAAATTCATTTAATTGAGATAATGCAGCTTTGACATTTTAACCATTGTTCTTTAGGCACCAATTTCTGCTATTTCCATGAAATAAACATGACTTGAAGCAAGTCTGAGTTTGGCTAAGGTAGGGTAGCAATTTGCCAGTGGTAAAGACAAGTCAACAATACATGGTTTATATACACCCCAGGATTATACTGCTATCGTACACAGCGTTTCAAACCAACACCAAGTCATATCCATAAAGACAGTTATCCGTGGTGGTTCTGTGCCAGCTATTTGTAGGGTTTTGGAACATATTGCAAATGTTTAGAGCAATTACCCTGTGAGTAACAATATGTAGGAAACCTAATATATTGAGTGTCTGGCACTTGAAATATTGCTTTTATTGCTGGAGGTTCATGACTGTGGCTGACCTCTGTCATTTAATGAAAAAAAAAATAAAAATAAAAAAAAAATTCTGTGCAATAATTTTAAACTGTGCTCCCAGGAATAGACACAAATGTTTTGAGTATGTTTAAGCTGCATTTTTCGTTTAGCAATGCATTTGTCAATTGCACTGAATTTAAATCTGAAAGTCAGAAGTGATTCTTGATAGTACTTTTGTATTTTAATATGGACAGTTTATTCATTTTCATAAAAGTTTATTGGATGATTCTTTCAGCCAACCTAAACAATTGTGGTGGAATTCTGTGACATAGCTGCAAAAAATCACACAGCCATTATTTTAGGGTATTGCCATTTTCCTCTTTCTCAGTCATCAGCTGTTTTGGTTGTAATTCTAGTTGCTTCAGCATAGCATCCCACACTCAGAGAACACCAGAGCTTCAGCGTGGCCAGGCCAGGGCTGTCAGTGTCAGGTGTGGGTCCGGCAGGGACATCGGCAACGTCAGCTCGAGCGCTGCAGATACACAGGCACAGCCCGAGGGCCAGCAGTGCCCACTGCCCCCAGCAGTGCCCTGGGACCAGGCCAGTGTCCCCAAGCCAGTGTCCCTTAGCCGAGCTCCGGCCGTAGCTGTCCACTTGTCCAGCTGTCCAGTTGTCCAGCCTCGCATGCCACAGTGCTGCTCCTGCTCGCCCGCAGCCGCCGCGGGCCGGGCACGCCGGGTTCTGCCACCCTGCCAACCAAAATCCAGACAAAAACACCACAGAACCGTGACATTAATTACTGTCTTTTATAGCACAAAGGCCTCGTGTTCCAGGGTGGGGGAGACTGTCCAAATTGCTCCTTTCAAAGGGGAAGCCAAAGGGTAGCAAGGCCCTGAATTTGTGTAGCGTACACGTACATGCTCAGTCTTATGGATGGAGTCATTCCTATTTTTATCAGTTCAACACGGTAACAGGCAAATATCCAAACAAAAGGAAGGGGAAAAGCTGGGCTCAGAATTAACGATGGGATAAGAAATGAACTGCTCTTGAGCTCGCTGTCTATCTGTGCATCCATCTCAGAATCCCGTTTCTCATTTTTGCATGACCGGATCCAGGTTTCTGTAGAGTTCGTCTTTTTCTATTTTTACTTTACCTTTTTCTGCATTTTTAAATTGATGTAAAGATTCCCAACCAGTGGACTTTTTAGTGTAGTTAAGAGAATATCTAGGTCTTCATAAAAGCTTTTTTAGACTCTTTGTAATGTTGATAAACTGAGTTTATTCTGGGACTACCGTTGTGCAGGGTTATTTAGCATGTCTACTAGATGATTGGAAATCTTATATGAAACACTAAAAGTGCCTCTTTTTCTGGGTTGGGTGGAGGGGAGGTAGTAGTTACCAGAGTCAGAACGACATGGCATTTCGAAGCATGTTTCTTGATTTCGTGACACTTTAATGCATCTTGAGAGAAAGGCCAAAGATTTCTACCAATTTTAATTGATTTTCATTTTAAAAAGCACTCCTTTCTTCCTAACACTGCTTACCTCATGCTAGGGTGTCTGATGGGGCGTTGTACCTTGGGAATGTCCTCTGTGTTTAGGGACAGCAGTGGGTGGCACAGAGCGGCCGTGCCGGTGTGCCAGCAGTGACCTCAGCAGCTGGCACATCTCACTCTGCTGCAGGAAGGAGATTCATTACCACTGCAGACTGGAAATACAAGGGTGTCTGGCTTTGTCTGTTTAGCAAAGAGGGGAGCCTTGGGACCTGATTTTTCCAATCCTTGCTTCTCCAGAAATCCCACTGTTGGTCACTTCACCCTTGCCAGGGCGAGCGCCGGAGGCCCCGGTGTGGATAAACAAAGCCTCATCCCCCTCGAGCCGAGGGTCCCCTGCTGTCTGTGGGGTTTTGCCAGAGCAGGGCTTGCCGGATTTAGCCCAGTTCCTTTCTGGAACAGGAGATCAGCTCCTCCCTTCCCAAAGCCCTGTAGGGCCATTCCCCAGTGGGATCTCTTCTACCCTCTCCAGACGCCTGAAGAAAGCAGAAGCAACATTGTGGCATGTTAGAAGCAAATACAGCTTCGGGAGACAGCAGTAAATCTCCATCAAGATCCCTGACATTTTCCGTAGGGAGAGAGACGTGGAGCAGTCCTCACTTCTCTCTCTAGAGAAAGCTCTGAAATACCACGAGCTGTGAAAGTGTGACTGTCTTCACTGTCAGTCTGGTGGGAGGCAGACCAACCCGGAAAATCTGCCGTTTCGAGTGGATTGCAGATTTAGTGTTAATAGTGCTTCAGATCAGTAGTTTTGAGTACATAATTCGCTTTCTCTGCCTTTAAGTTTGAAGCTTGACAATAACTTGAGGCATGTTTTTGTTTTGTTTTGCTTTTTTTTTTTTTTTAATTTTTAAATAATCATTCATTTTTACTTCATAATGTTTTTTGACATTTGTGGGTAAATACAAGAAAACAGTCTGCATGTTGTTGCTAGTCCAGTGTACTTTGCAATCTTGTCCTCAACAGACTGCAGTGTGCAGAACAGTAATTCTAGAATACAGAAGTAATTTTCTCTCTCTCCTGACATTGACATTGTAGTTGTAATGGTTTCATTTGGAGTTACAAATCCTTTGGGTCTAATTCTGTGAGCCTACCTATAGCACTGGATTAAAATGTCTGCATCATTTCTTCAGTTATCCAGTTAAACTACAACTGTTGTAAAAGTGTAAACCAGCCCATGACAGTTTTTTGTACTTGTTTAAAGGACTTTTATTGTTCAGTTTTCATGATTATTGTCTAAAGAAGACTGATATAGATGTTCTATACTGTCCTGGACCATGTTAATTACACTTTATGATGTATTTTGGTTCTACATCACAACGATTTGTCCCCCAGGCCCTTATATCCCTTCTAGGCACATTTTCTGTTGCAGTTTCCCTTTGCATTGTATTGCTTTGACAACTGTAATTTGAATCAGATCTGAAAGAGGTCCAGAATAAAATATATTTTGATATTACCTTGGCTGAATGTTATATACCAGTAATTTTAAATGCTTGGGTGGAAGATTTGCAGGTCATTAAGCTGTGGAAATGACAGACTGAAACAGTATTTTTAATATTTAGTTTGGCACATTTTCAGGTAAGACAAGGTGCAAACAGCAGCAGGAGGTGTAATGCACTGTGGTCTGCAGCATGTTTGGGGGCACACAGTAAATTCTGTGACAATGACACCATCCCCTGCCACCATGTCCTGCTGTTCCCTTTAGGGGAACTGATTTAGTTCGTGTTTTACATGCTCCATCTGCCCATCACCCCTACACCTTTGGAACAGAAGCAGAGGCCAGTGGTGCTTGCAGCTGCAGGCCAGCTGTGTGGAAGATTCTGGAGGTATGGGAGCAGCTCCTCCCTGGTGATGGAATCTCAGGTTGGGGAGATCTGGTGTTACAGAGCAACTCAATTTGGCTGTGCAGAGCAACACTGTGTTACTGTACTTCAGATGTGTGAAACCATTCAGAGTCACGTGTGAAATAGTATACTTCCATCATACATATAATGATTTAATTCCTTTAGAATTGTGGGTCACATCATAATCCAAGTGAGGGAACCCTGACAGTTTCATTTCAATGTGTCTAGAAATTTATCTAGAAATCGCTGCTTTTTCTTGTAGACTGCTGATTTGTTCTATATCCAAAAGTAGCAGCTTTCTCAGTAATCCTGTCAAAATTGATTCTATTATTTTGAAATTTGCTGTGGAAAAGTGCCTGTAATGAATTGAAAACAGAGGAGGGACCCTTTTTTACAAGTGTAAAACCATTCTTCCCTTCACCTGAAGTCCAAGTGCATTGCAGGATTTCTGCATCACTTGGATTTTGAGGCAGCAATGTTGGAGCAGTTTCATGATTCTGACACAGACTGTGAGGTGATACCTCGTTAGTGCAAATGCAGGAACCACAGACCAGTGTTGTGTACATGTTGCTGTCACATGGTAGTGATGGCCAGCTCCATCCTGTGAAGAGGAGACAGATTCCAGGTAGGTGCCTTATTCCATTGCTTCCCAAATCTTCCCTGTGGATTTTAGTTAGAGCCTGATTCTTATAACCTGTAGGTATTCATAAAGTCTGTGTTCCCTTCCTCACAGAGAAATGATTTAATGGAACTTGAAGTGATATCTTTGATTTGCTGATGCCAGCACAGGGCAGCTGTAAGGAATAATAAATTGGGAGGTATTTATTGATGATTCTGTAGAGTGATGATGCCCCAGTTAGTATTTTGTCCTTAAGGAAAGCTGACCCTGGAGCTCTGCAGTGCAGGGGCTTTTGTGGTTATCTGACTAACTGAAAATTGGTGCCATAAAGCCTTGGTTAAAGGATTAATAAAGGCAGGGGTTTTTAATAGACATCATGTGAAAATGTTCTGCTTCCAGATTATTTCTTCAGTTACCGAGTCAAGATTTTGGACTCAAAAAAATGTAAAGGCATCTTGATAAAGGTCGAGTACTTTCAGCAGACTATTTTCTTTTTTTCCACAGAGTTTTTCTGACTTGTTCTAGATGCTGAGTGCCCTGGTTTTAACCTTGAGGATGCTGTATTTTCTGTAGTACACATTCTTGAACAAGAACAAGACCTCACTGGACTGGTGACAGCTGGGACTGAGTGTTCTGCCTTCCCAATTAGAGAACCAAAGGCCCAGCTCACAGTGATGCTGATGGGAAATTCCCAATTACTTCAGTGCAAGCACACCTAGGGCAGCACCTCTGAAAAAAGATGTTGGTGGATGAAGGAGTTTTTTATTCTGACATATCCATCCATTAAAAATCAAGTTTCCTGTGCCACTGTGTTGAAGTGCTCATTCCACAAACCTAAAGCACCTTTTGCTCCTTGTATATTGTCTCAGCCTTGATGGAAACTGTGAAATCTGCAGGCTCTATTTAATTTGTACCTTTGTCCTTGCTTCAAAAATACTTTCTGCTGACAAGAACCTCTGAAGGTGTGGGGCCTGCCTTTAATAAATGCTAGGCAGAGGGGCACAGGTGGGGGTTAAGTCACGTGGAATGGCTGGGGGCTCTCCAAAGCTGCCCTGGGTCTCCACAGCCTCTGCCCTGCTCAGGGAGTTGTGCTGCTGCATCATTTGCAGTTCCAGAAGCCATTTAGAGCACAGTGTCTGCTGAATGTTCTACTTGGGCTGCACTGTAGCTCTGTGCTTTATAAATATGGAAAAAGACCCTTTTTTTTAATGACATAATAACCATTTATTCCTATTACCTGTCAGCCACAATAATTTTTGACATACATCCCTTAATTTCTCATAAGTGATTAGTTTTTAAAGTTGCAAATTCCCACCACAGGACAATAGTGAAGAATTGCACTTAGTTTACTTCTTAAATAGTTACTTGAAAGTCTTGCAGTTCTTTCCCTTTCTATTGCTACAGCCCATCTGTCTTCAGTTTGCTTGAACACTGCAGAAAAGTCAGGTGCTGATTATGTGGATGGGAACAAACTGCTTTCTAGCAGTGAGTAATTTGAAGCCAGGAGCCAATTCCCAAGATACAGAGTTTGTTGCCATTGTGTTGTTTACCATCTCATGCTCAGATTGGTAAAACTTGCTGTGTATGCTGAATTAAATATTCTATTATTTTATTCTATTTATTTCTATCCAGTTCCTGCAGCTAATTCTATAGGAAAATAACTCAATACATTTTTCACAGGAAACAAATTATAACTTTGCCCTGTGTGTTGTTCAGGCAGGGAAGTCTCCAATTCTTCTTGGAAATGTCAGCTGTATAGAGGTGTGGCTTGGTGCTGTTGTCAGGACAGTGAGTGATCTCCAATTTGGGGCTTTAGGTATATAATTTCTTATCTTGAGCACTCAAGAGTGAAATACTTGTTGACCCATTTATTTATTTATGTCCTGGCTTATTACTGTTTGCTTGGCCGGATGGATAAATCGACTCAAGTGTTTCCATCAAATGCTTTTCTAGTTGCAGGTAAATTGTGCCTTTGAATTGGACAATAAGAAACAATAAGGATGAGAAATCTGTGCCCACAGTGCTCTGTTAGTTTGAAATCAGCACATTGTGACTTTCTTTGCATTTGCAGCTGAATCTCTTTTTACATGGATTTGGGAATTCCAAGAGTTCTGTCTAGTTCTTCAGCCATTTTATTCCACTTTGTCTAGGAGGACTTTTAAATGAGCAGAAAAAAGGGGAATACTTTTATTTTTGGAGTTTCTGTTTGAAAATAATGGGAGTCACCAAGTCAAGAGGAAGGTGAGGGGAAATGTCTGAGGTTGTAGGTGTGGAAGGACCCTTGGCAATCAGGGAGCTGCACGTGCCTGGTCCTGCCAGGCTGCTCCCCAAAGCTTTCCTGTTGAAATCCTGCGATAACCTTAATGGTAAAGCACTTTCCTCTCTGATCTGAATCCTCTGTGCAATTAAAAACTTAACATTTTGTCCACCCTAGATGTGGAAGGGGGGAAAAAAAGCTGTTTATTGTTCACAGCAGCCTTTTATGTCTTTGAAATCTGTTGTGCCTTTTCTTCTTTAAGCTGAACCTTCCTCAGAGTGTCTTAATCAATTCATCAACACCAGCTGCTCTCCTTGACAGACAATCTAATGAATACTGAAATAAGAATCTTGTTTATAAGAAATACAGTCTCTGAAACAAAGCAGGGAGAAACTGAAAACAAAATAAGATTTCTGGTTTTGCAGTTCTGCTATTATAACTCTGAGAAGTAGCTCAATAATTTATAGGCTTTGCTTTGCTGATGTCCCAGCAAGGAGCCCCCCTGATTTTTGGAAGTGTTACATAGTCCCCTTTTTTTTCCTTTTGTTACCTTTGTGTTGTTCCCCATTTCTGGTTTTCAGCTAGTGACAGGTTTTTGTCCAAGGCTGCCTAGCAGGTCTGTGGCAAAGCTAGGAATTAAACTCAAAATTTCCCCCCAAACAGGACAGAGGACCAGGCTGAGGGCTGTATCTGCCCATGGCTTCCACCTGGGACCTTGCTCCCAAACCAACACTGTGACAGAAATGTTTCAGAAACAGTGAGAGAGGGGAAGGACCCCTGGGAAGCAGGGCCTCAAGCAAAACAGAAAAGTGAATTCAGGAAATGCTCCAGTGATATATTAAGACATTGGTAATAGTAACAAGGAAGACAGGAAAAAAAAATTAACTGCTCTATGTTAAACATGCTTTCAGGCAGTAAATGCTTTTTAATATGATAAAAATATATTTCAGACAAAGTCTCATGGAGACCCACATATTCCTGGTTTCTGACCACTGTCTTACGAAGGACTTCTTTTAAATAGACCAAAGTCACAAGGATTCAACAATATCCAAATCTATTGTGAATAAAAAGCTTTGAACACATGCCATGTTTTAGAACTGTAAAACCCCCAAAACCTGCAGACTAAGTAGACGCCATTGCTCAACTGAGACTGCTGCTGCCTTGGGGAGTATGGAGAAAATGCATCTCCTTTTACAGCCTTGTGTGAGAGGGGAGTTTTAAGGATCCAGCAGTCCCAGTGGTGATAGAGGGGGTAGGTGTGTGCTCTATTTTCAGCTGCTTCCATATCCCCAAGGAGAAGTGGATGCCAGAAGAGGAGATTTTATTAGCACAAATATCATGGTACGTGTTCATTAATATTAAGAAATTACCACTGCTGCTGAGCAGGAAGCATGTGCTATTTTTCCATTAGATTTCTGTGTCTCCTCCCTTTTCTGAAACTTGCAATTCCAGCTGGGATGGCTGCAGCAGTGCTTGGTTCACGGTAAGCTGTGAGATTTTGGGTTTGTTTCCTTCTCTCAGTGTTAGGGTAGGAGTTGTGCTCTGTACAGGTTCCTAAGCAGTCAGTCTGTTGTGTGCAGGAACATCCAGCAGAGCAGTGCAAGCTCAGGAGCTGCTGCTGTCCCAGCAGGACTCACCATGTGTTGAGGGCTGTTTCCAGAAACACAAAAAACAGCTGGATCTGAACTAATAGGGCTGGATTTTAAGTTTCAGGGTGTGGGTGAGGGATTTGTTAAAGTATCCTGGCAGCTCTTCTGACCTCGAGTGATGCTTGTGCAGGACTGTCCCGTGTGGAGGCAGCTGAAGGGGCAATGTGGTGCTGCAATTGCTCGTGTAATCTGAACTGAACTACAAATGGGTAACAGAAAAGTGTCTTGGAATGGGAGCAAATGCAGTTAGTCAGATTCAGAGCATAAGTGGTGCTATTATTTCTCATTCCCTGCAAGCCAATTTACTTCACTTCCAGCCTGCCTTCCTCTCGATACAAAGCAGCAGCCAGAGGAGTCATTAAAACAAAGCTCGGATCTGTAATTCAGATGCTCCAGTGATAGAAAAATGTGTAGTTTCAAGAAAAAGCACGTGCAAGTACCAAACCTCCCCCAACTGCAGAGATGTGTGTCTGTTCAAACCAACCCCTCTGTGCTTTAGAGGAAACAATTTACTACTTAAGTAAATAAACACAGCTGTTAAGAAGTTAAGATTAGACTGTCAGATTCATCGTCCGCTGAGTAAATGATGGTGCACAGGCCTTCCCTGTCTGCAGAAGGGAACGATGGAGCATGCTTCAAAGGTGGAAAAAAGGAGATTAAAAGGCAGATAAAAGAGCTGATGCATTGGGACCATGATCCTTCCGGCTGGAGTGCTCTTCCAAAGGGAATTATAGCAGGTGCAGGTGTCTGTGTGGGTGTATGGGGGGTGCAGGGAAAGATTAGGATTTCAGGAAGAGTACCAGGCTGTCAGCTTTGCAGAACAACAGGGAAACTTCCACAGGCACAGTTGGATGTTGGTGCTGGTGGCTGTGCACTTCCAGCCCTTCCTGTTGTTTCCTTGCTTCAGTTTGTCCTGCAGGGGTGCTGGCTCTTCCCACTCTCCTGGCTCCCTGTGGCACACTCTGTGGCCATTAACATCAGTTCAGGATTTAAGGTGTAATTAATATCAGAGCAGCCTCCTAACCAGCAACAGGGAGGGGGATATAAGCAATGCTATGTTTTGCCTTTCTCTCTTGTCCTGCCCCAAGAGGGTGGAGGGGTTTTCCTTCTTGGAATTATAAATATTTCTAGGGTGGCTAACTGAAATTCACCAGCCAAATCTCTGGGAACTTGTGTACAATTTTAGTATAAAAAAACCCCCAACTTCCATCTCTGTGACTTTGGCTTTAAACATTGATAACAGATATTTGATGGAACCTCAGACAGCTGCAGTTTTGCATGAAGATCCACTGCTTTCCTGTCATTTTTGGTGCTGTCCTGTTAAACTGTGCTACACCTTCTGCAAGTGCCAATGCCATGGTTGAAGCACATGTTTTAGGTTTTGTTTCATTTATTTTTCATCAGCCCAAGAGACTCTGCAGGTGGCAGGAGCTGCCTGGGAGCCTGGCTCCTTCCTCCTCACTCCCTGCCTTCCCCTCCAGACCCTGCCAAGAGCTCTGCTGATTTTCCTGTTAGCTGCCTGTCCCTGCACCCTTCACCAGTACTATTCTTCCCTGGCCTGTTTCTATCCCTGCATCTTCTGCTGTTTGCAGTCAGCTGCTGAGTCAGTGATTCATTTCCCCAGGTGCCTTAGGAGGTGACATTTCAGTGCAGGTCATCACTCACACCCATCCCATGGCTCTCTGGCAGCTGAATGGATGAGGGGTTCTGGTTTTGGAAGCAGCAGTGGTTCAGCCCAGCCAACAGGTCTTGCTTCATAGTCATTCCTTCCATTTTTCCATTGAAGGAAGATGTGGTGAGGGTGTTGAGGTTTTGGTGTTATCTATTAAATCATGCCTAGTTGCTCATTTTTAAATAATATATCTTCATATAGGAATGCAAAGGATGAGCATCCATGGTTAATGGCAATTTAAAAACCACAGTCATCAGGTGATTTATCTAAGTGATGCACATTGGGTGTTTTTGAGACACAAGTTGACTGAGAAAATGAAGTTGTTCTGTTTCACTAGAAAATGCAGTAGTTACTTATTTGGCTTAATTATTCCATATGTTAATGCCTTGCTGCTCTTGCAGCTGCTGGCAGAGAAAGGCTCCTTTCAGGCAGTACTGTGCATGCTAATGAATCCCAAGGTTTGTTTTCTTGGCTTTTACACTTGTGATACCACTCCATCCAGCTGTGTGGATCTGTGGCCCTGGATAACTACAGCAGAGAACCCCACACTCAGTGGAAACAAAATCTATTGATGGCAAACAAGTTTCCTGTTACAATAAGGACTGGTGTGAGTTCAGTGTGTGTTGGGAAGACAAACATGGGACTTGTTACAGAAATCATATGTGCCTTTGAAAGGCATGGGAGAAATGCTTAAGGGAGTTGATTTAATTTTTTAGTCATTTTCATTCAAAATGTCTACAGGAGGTTCAGCTCTTTTTTCCTTCTTCCATCCAGGAGCCTTACTGCTCCAGGCGTTTTGGACATGGGTTATCCCTGTAGTATCCCTCATGAATCCACAGCTCTTCTAACCCCTGTCTCTGTTCCAGACACAAGCCTTGACTGCAACACTTGGCTCAGTTCTGTTTCTGTTACATTTATAGCCCCATCCTTGTGCTTAATACCTGCTTAGGAGGCTATTTCTGCTTCATGTCATTTGTGGTGTTATTTAAAGTGGAGCTGCCAGTGCATTCATTACCCAAAATACCAGCAGAGTTTAACGGGTGTTGCTTTTCCAGCTGATGCAGAATCCTTGGAATCTGTGTCTCTGCACATCCACCAGGAGCCCAGGGCTGTGCCTGTCCTGGCACACACAGACCAGCTCCTCTCCTCTGGCTGGGCTCTGTGCCTCATTTTGGGCTTGTTTGCCTTGAAAAGCAAAGTACAAAATAAATACATTTGAGAAAAAAGGAAAGAGGGGGAGGGAAGAGAGAGCGGAAACAAGCCAGGCTCTGCTCCTACTTCTTCCCAAGCCTTATTCAGCCCTCACACATCCTGCACAGCTCTTCAGGGGTGTGTAATTATCTGGCAGTGCCGTGTACTTTGCTCTCCCTTCTCTGTGCTGAGAGAAAGCTGCTGAGCCCATGTTCCTTTCAAAAATAACAGTAATAAAGGAGACTTTAAAGGAAAAGATGCTGTTCCCCTGCAGAGTGTGCTTGTTTGGGCAGTTTGATGTCCTATTTTTATTATAAATATAATTGAATTTCCAATAGTTACACACAAACAACTGTCGTTTGGGAAAAAAAGAAGAGATGTATGCTAATCGAAAGCACCCATAATTACACAATCTTCAAATTAATTAACGAGCCAAAGCCAGCCAAACATTAGCATTTAGAAAGTGCTTTGCTGCATTAACCACTAATGAGTTCATTTAAATCCATCATGCAACCCATTTTGGAAAGTATGATCCATATTTAATCATATTCAATCAGATTTAATAATGGAATTCCTAACACAAGGCATTGTTGATTGTGAAATTACCATAGAATTTTATTTGTAAAATACAGGGGATAAAACATAGGTATTTATTGTTGGTTGAATTGTACCTTGAAAGAAATGTGAGGAAAAAAAGATCCACATGTTCAGGTAAGTATATTCTTAATGTGTTAAAGGATTTTGTTTTGTTGTTTTGGGTTTTTTTGGGGTTTTTGAGGGTGGAGAGGGGTGGTGGGTGGGGATATTCTTATTATTATTTGTTGGTTTTGTTAGCATTAAATGAAAAGAAATTATGTCACTTTTAAGAAATTAATCAATAGTTTCCTAAATATACTTGGGAATTCCATGATAAAATATTTTTGCTTCAACTATTTGCTGGTTTAGCCTAGGCAATTATGGCACTGCTCTGCTCCCCATTCTGTTCCTTTAGTGCTGAAATAACACAAAAGGAGTCACAAGAGCTTCTCGGCATTTAAATCAGAGCAACTGAGGTGAAAATTCCATTCCTGCCTTTTCACAGACAGTCTAATTTCTGGTCCCATTGAAAGCACCAGAGCTTTGTCACTGGACTTAATAGAGCAGATAAATCCCCATCAGCTCAGAGAGAAGACTTCTTCCACCAAAGTCAGGGTAGTTGCAAAACTCAAGACACTCCTTTGAATAAAATATCTTTCTCTGTGGAGTCTTTTGTTGAATGTTTCTGCCAGATAGAGCTGTTTCAGTGGGAAATTTCAGCCCAACAGATCCTTGAACTCTAAGCCACACTGGCACGTGCAAAAGCCAAAGGCTGGGCTGCCCACTTGGCACAGGGCAGACCACTAGGGAGCTGTCCTAGGATAGAGGCTGTCCTGGTGTGGGATTCTTCCCTTTTTTCATGAGAGGCTTTGACAGGGCTCAGCTTTGTTCACATATCTTCAACTTTCCTGAGTTTTTGGTCCTCAGGACAAGGGAAGCCCCTGGAGATCAGCAGTGGCTCCCCAGCACTGTCCTGGCATGGCAGCACTGGTGATGAAGTTCTCACAAGAGAAACAAGCAAGGCCTCCAGTGCTAAAAGATGTGGGACTCTCCAGGGAATTTTTCATATCCTTGTCCTTGGGACAGGTTTACTAGAAACAGAGGAAGAGCCAGAGGCTGAGATAAGAGCAGTCTCTGGCTGGAATTACCTGCCTGGCTCTCTGCAGGTATGGGAGAGGAACGTGGATGCTCCCTCTAAGCTTCCCTTGGGATCTCTGCAACACCTGGTGTCCCTCTGACACCTCTGCTGTTCTCCAGGGGATCCCACTGCCCATCTGCCCTGCCTGTTCATCACGTGCTGGGAGTGCAGCATGAAGGTTAGATGTTCTTTTATATTGAACAAACAAATCTCTCAGATTGTATCAGAAATTGAGAAGCTTTTATGCTTTGGCTCTTGGAGCAGTAGTGGTTTCATTTTCTTTCTGAAAAGTTGGATAGTCCAGAAAAAAGATAATCCTCCCCCTAAATAAAAAGGACTTATTTGAAAACACCTTTAGTAGCAACTCAATTTCTCTTTGATTTCCTCATAAACTTCTCTGTTCTACCTCTTATTCAGTGTTGTTGCTTCAAATTCAGCTTCTCAACTTTGTGACCCAGGTCAGAGAGAAAGGATTAACTCATTAGCCACCCATAAACACCAATAAAACTGCTCTGAGGATCTCTCAGAACCTTAGCAGCAGTAACATGCCCTGGAGTGAGCATGCAGGTGAAGGGATTAAATGCCAAAGAAAGTCTTTTATCAAATATGTTCACAATAATTCTTTAGAAACAGTACTGTGCCTTCAGTGGATAAAGGAATTGAAGTGATTCACTTTGGGGACAGCTCATTATGTCTGTCCCACAGCTCAGCAGAAACCCAGGAATTCCAATTCCCAATCTCTTGGTGTAATTACAAAACTTTCCTTAGTGAAATGTTGGTTGTAGGAGTCACTCCTTTGCATCCTAATGCAAAAATATCCACCATTAATAGCAGCATAATGGAATAAATTTGCCAGATCTCATGAAAATACACTGACTGAAACATTTGATTAGGACAAGTTTAAGACTTCAGAGGATGTCTTCAGCTGCTTGTAAAGATAAAAGCAATCATAAAAACTAAGTGACTCTCAGTTAGAAGCTGTATTCTTAAGCTTTTAAATGCACATTCCCTCTAATTACCAAATACTTCTTGATGCAATGCACTTTACAAGTAACAGGACAAAGTTTCAGAGCATTTGTGTTTTTGCAAGTTGAAAGCCATTAATATTTTAGAACTTAGTAACAAAGGGAAAATTGCACTGGTAGAAGAAGTGATTTTCTGTGAGTGTACTTAAACCTGTGCCAGCCAATCCGTGGGTGTTCATTTTTTCATTTAAGAACTGTTTATTTTCCCTTAAATCAATCAAAAATGCATTCAGGTTGAGATAAATGCAGTCCCTTCACTCCAAAGTCCCTAAATCCTGTGGCTGTTGTGCTGCCTTAACTTTAGGGTTTCTGGGGCTGAGGAAAACCAGGTTGATGCAGCCAAATGGAGATAAAGCCTTTCTCAAAGACACCACATTGCCTCTGTGTCTTTTTGGCTGATCTTATAACAGGTTGCTTAAAACATCCCTGACAGGAATTTCAAGGAATGCTCTCATGTTTTTAAGGAGGATTATTTTAAGGGATGTGTGAGACAACCTCACAAGATGCTTCTCTAGCAGGCAGTGCATGTCACACTGTGCTCAGGAAATATCCTCCTCCCTTGAACTCAAATACCAAATTAGGTAAATGAAAACCCTCGTTCCTTTTTCAAGGTTTCTCTCTCACATGTTCCTCTGGAGGGATAAGGGGAAAATCCCAGGCCTGCTAGGTTGAAGCGGGAAGAGCTTAATTTCTAAATCAAGACACAGGAAATTTTCACTTTTGACATTCCCAGATCTCCACATTTCTGCTCTCTCTTGTTTGAGTGGTGTCCTTCAGTTAAGTGTCCAGTTTGGTGCTGGGGGTGGTTCATTAGGGCAGGATCCAGAGTGCATCCCAGTATTCCCATCTGAGATGCCCTCAGCATTCAGGCTACTTCCACGGTCTGAGCTTGGGGTGATCTGTGCTCATTCAGCCAGCCTGGGCAAACGTGGTCATACCTGGTGGAAAAGAGAGAAAATCCAGCAGAGCCCTGCTGGGGGAGCTGAGGCACTGGGCAAAGGGCAGCACTTCGGGCTTGTCACCTTGCAGCAAGTGAGGGCTGACTCCTGAACCCTCCTACGTGTGAAGCAGGGGAGCTGGAGCCTCGTGCTCTGAAATGAAAACCTGTGTGCCTTCAAATTCTGGGACTTCAGAGGCATTTGAAATCCAGATCAGGAGTTTAGTAGCTTAAGCCCTGTCCCTAATTGACATAAGTGAGAGTGCCTATATTCTTCACTAGTGTTGGTGTCATAAATATCTCCATTAAGTAGCAATTAAGCTGCTGGGATTTGGGCTGTATGCCATTATAAGAGGTAATTATAAAAGAATTGGATTAATTGGTTCCTGAATTATTTATGTAGACATAAATATTGCACATGAGATTGGTGTTAAAGAGGATACTGGCATGAAGAGAGGAATGGGATGATGTATTGATTTATCCTATTTCTTTAGTTCTTTCTCCTAAAAATATTAGAAAGGTAGAAGTTTGTTAAAAACTATTCCTACATTAATGTGCATACATCACCTTATCAGTTTTACAGAAATACACTCCCCAGATAAAGCCATTCTGTGTGCTTTTGTAATCTCTCCAAGTCCCCACAAATAATAAGTGTTGAGAGTTCTCTCTTGTCAATACAATGAAGGTATAATTTAGAGCTGGGGGAAATGACTGATTTCACAGATATTAACTTTATCGAATATACAAACAACAGATGTATTATAGGGGAAAGAAGGAATTTCATGTGAGCAGCACAAAGAACACCAGCAATCAGCAAATTTAATCAGTTTTTGACACTGCAGCATTCTCACAGACTAACGGTGCTTGTCAGCTGTAAAAATAATATAATATAAAGAGGTGGCAAAGTGAAAACAAGACAGGCTATTTAGTATGCAAACAAGTAAGAAACTTAGAGAAGATACATTTATAAAAACAGAGATTATGCTTTGAATTAAAACTGTCATCTTTAAATTGATCTATTTTTGTGTTTCAGGGCACTATTTGATGGGGTCAGGAAGAAATAACCTGAAAAGTAAAACACAGTGTTGAAGTTGGAAAAAGCCACTCTGAAAAGGCAGACTTAAAAAAAATGGATCTGGACCTTTGTGGTCCTTCCTACAACTGCCCTAGGGAGGCCAGACTGGCTGATGGGAGGGGTTACCTGTCATAAAGATACTAAGGGAATGTTTTATGGATCTCTCTTTTGCCATCCCTTTTGAAGATAAATGGAGAAAGCATTTAAAAAAAGCTCAGACAGGGGAGGTGGTGCCTGCAATGGCTGGCACCCAGGGGAGATGGAAAACAAAATGTCAGAGAGAGGGTCCTTCCCTAGTCAAAATGGTCTGCAGTGGCACTCATGAGATGTGTGCAGGGAGCTGCCTGCAGACTGGTTTTATGAAAATTAAAATTTTCTCTCACTTTTTTGAGCCTGAATTGCATTGTAGCTGGTTGGCCTTGCTGCCTGTGGGAGCTGTAACCAGGATTTGAAGCTTTGTGCATTTCTTAGAAGCGGGGCACAAACTGGGGTAGATGCAGAGAGGGTTTTTGTGCTCTCAGGAGGAAAGACATAGCGGGAATATTTTGGGCCATGTGTTGCAGCATCAAAAACCAGAGTCTCAGCCCTTTCATAGGATCTGAAATACTTGAAAACTATGTGTGAAAGAAAGGTGAGACCTGAACAGCACAGTCTGAAGTTTCCTAGGTAGTAGTAACCACAGAAGGAAATGAAAGTGCTGACAGACAGACTCTAAGGGACAAGTTTTTCAGCTTGATTTAGAAGAGATGTTGATACAAGAAATCACCCACTCCTAATGACAAATTAGCACAGACTTAATGGTTTGGTTCAGCTTCAGAAGTCGAGATTGAAGCGCCCATTCTCAAGCCATATGTGCTCTTGATGATTCCACGGAGGTGACAACGATTCTTTTCCAGGTTCTTGCTTCTGATGGCCACAGTTTTCCTTTGTGCTATCACCTGGGTGCCAGTTTCTTCAGTTTTACCTGCTCAGGCCCAGGTGAAGTCACAGGAGCAGCAGAAAAGAAAGCAAAGGCAGCCCCAAGGGTTTAGCATGGATGTTGTGCACACACACCATAACTGTGTGCATATTTCTGGGGCTGAAGTCAGCCTGGCTGTTATGTGAAGAACTGATCTAAACCAGTCTAGAAACCTTATATTGTTAGTGTTGAAATCACAGGTTTCTGGTAATTTGACAATTTTTAAAGGAGGATGTCAAAACAAATCCGTTTCACTTGCTTGTGTAAATTAATTTAATTTTGCCTTATTGAAATGCTTAATCTGTTTATTATTTTGCATAAGACATTATTTTAGGATGTTTTGACATTATCAAAATGAAATGGCTCAACATCATGGAAACAGAATAGTTCTGTGGCTTTGTCTCATGGAAAAGCTTGTTTTTCTCCTAATAGTGAATAAGATTTTTGAGATGTCAGTATTTTCTCTGGAATTCATAAATTCAGCTCTTTGGAAAGCTTCCATTTTATATCAGTCAACTTTGGTGAGATTTAAAGTTTTAAGTTGCCTCCTCCGGTGGAAAGCAGACAGAAAATAAAGACAAGTTTGGGGGCCTGGGAATTCTCTGCTGGTGCAGAGTTTGTTGGGACAAAAGGATATGCTGTCCTGTTGCAAAAGGACATGTGGAGTCCTTTTGTCTCCACTTCACCCACCTGTAAATGGGAACATCGCTGGTTAACTCAGTTCTTCCTCAGCAGGCACTGAGAGAGGGTTAATGCTCCCCAAAAAGCAATTCTGAGGTAAGACACAGTCCAAAAGTACAACTTGACCTTTACCTAGTGTTGAGTCCTGTTGTCTTTGCATCCCTTGAGTCCCTGGTGATACTGAATACCCCAGACCTCCCTACTGGGGACCCTCCTTGGGCTGTGAGCTCAGAGCACTCATGGCACCTCACTGTGTGGTCTGGGATCACCCTCTTCCCTCCCAGCTGGCTACAGCAGAAAATCTCGAGCACACGGAGAAAACCAAATGGTGTCTGCAGACAAATGTAAATGTTTGTACAAGGCATCTGCAGAAGCAGGCTGATGGCTTCCCAACAGCTCCAGCTCGTGCCAATACAGGGAGCAGGCAGCCTCTGGGCATACCCTGTATCATCCCTCTGCTCTCCCAGGCTGTCAGCAAGGCACTGTGGTGACGTCTGCTCCCTCTGATGGGAGAGAACTGGAAGCAAAAGGTTTGTGACCAGCTTAACTCACATACCAGAGTTTCACCCGAGCCCCTGCAGCAGTCATCTGTCATTCCACTGATGATTGGGAAACTGAACTGCAGGTCCACTCATCCAGAATCACAAATACTCCACTGCTGTGGAACTACTGGTGTATGTCCAGGTTGTGGTGCTGGGGAGGGCCTCTCAGATCAGCCATGGGAGCCTCGGGGAATGGTTCAGCATTAAAAATGAGCTTCCAGTTTGCATTTCAGCTCTTCTCACCTTGAAAGCTGACAGTGCTGCATAGCCAAGTCCTTCAGTTGAGGATCTGACCCTTAGCCTGTGGAATTCCCATTATTCATCATCCTTTGTGAGTAGCTTGAACCAGTATGTTCCACACTATCTTTACTGAAGTGATTTAAGCACTGATGCAGCCAGGTGTGTCTCAGATGGCATGTTGTGATTGTTCAAGCAATGTAAAATTGTTTGTTGTTTTGTTTGTTTTCAGTTTCGGTCAGGTTTTTTTAAGTGGAGAAGTGGAGGGGATGAAGGCAGCAGTCAGCAGGGAAGTGATATCAGTAATTACTGGTTGCACGTGTTTGCAGTGCTGAGGATATTGCTGACTGTCTCTGATTGCTGGAAGAGCTGAGTTCCTGCAGAGCAGGAATTGAACACAAATGCCATTAATGCTCATTTCTGCCAGCTCTTATTCTGGCACTCTGTGGGTGAGACAAAGCCCATTGGGAGCTAGGATTGGGCGTCACCTAACTCAGTTCCCCCTCACCTCAGCTGGCAGCTGATTCTCCAGAGTTCACACAGGGACTCTCCAGAGGAGGAGGTGATGCCCAGGACTGAGTTCACCCCCGTGCCAGAGCCCACCAACCATGGACTCATGGTGTGATGCTGGTCCCAGCCCAGCACCAGCTGAGCAGCTCAGTGTAAGAGACGAGCCCAAGTTTCCCTCATTTGCCTCATGACCATTGTGAGGACAGAGACTCAAACCCCGAGGACTCCATTTGCTTTGGACAGGGGCTCTGGCCTGGTCGAGGTGGATGCTTGCCAAGTGATTGTTGGCAGGTGTGCCTGGTGTATCCACAATACACAGCTCCAGGCAGGTACAGGTGAGTAATGGTACATCCTGCACCTTTACACTTGCTTCTTGGGACAATGGTTCCCCTCCACACAATAATACTGTTTAGTTTATTGCTTTAGCCAGATGCTACTTGCTTTGGCAAAAGGCCATAGAAAGTGACTTTTCTGCAAAGGACTTTGAGATCTCCCCAGGGAAGGAAGACACCTCTATGGGCAGAAGCCTCGAGGACATCGTCTCTCCATTAGTAGATGTACCCCTCTTTCTCTCTCTCTTTACTTTGTTTTTTTTATTTCTCTCTTTCTCTCTCTTCTGTCTCATAATTGTTGTTGGCATTCAGTAAAAGTGCACTGCTGTGATTAAACTGAAAGTCCCCCTTTGCTGTGTGTCTTTTACCCTCTGAGATTGGTAAAACAAACCATCACGACCCCTGCTTGTATTAGCAGCTCAGCCACTGGGAGAAGTGTCCTATAAATGCAGTGCAGGTGGTATTTGCTCACCCAGGTGCTCAGGTGTCTGTCTCAGGAGCCAAATCCTGCTTGGTGACCATCCTTGTGTGTGACAGCACATTGGGTGCCGCTGGTGTCCCCAGCCCGCACGGCTGCAAAAGGCAAGAAGGAGCATCAAAGAGTTTGAAAGTTTAGCCTTTTGTACTGTAAATAACGTAATTACAGAGGGGAATGGTGGGAGAGCTGCCAAAGCACAGCGGCCGGGGGTGACCATGGCAGGGTCTGCGGCTCTTTGGTACCCGGCAAGGGAAAGCCCAGGCGTGTCCGGCTCTTCCCAGGGGCGGGAATGCCGAATCCCGGGAATGCCGAATCCCGGGAATACCCCATCCCGGGAGTGCCACGTCCCGGGAATGCCCCATCCCCGGAATGCCCCATCCCGGCAATATCGAATCCCGGGAATGCCGTCCCGGGAGTGCCCCATCCCGGCAATACCGAATCCCGGGAGTGCCCCATCCGGGGAGTGCCCCATCCCGGCAATGCCCCATCCCGGCAATGCCCCATCCCGGCAATGCCCCATCCCGGGAATTCCCCATCCCGGGAATTCCCCATCCCGGAATTCCCCATCCCGGTAAGTGCCGGAGCGAGCCGGGTCCCCGCGCTGCAGCTGCAGCCCGGAGCCGCCAGGTGGAGCTCGCGCGCCGCTCCCGGCCCTGAGGCCGCTCCGGGAGCGACACGGACGGACGGACGGACGGATGGATGGAGGGATGGAGGGATGGAGGGAGGGAGGGATGGATGGATGGACGGACGGATGGATGGAGGGATGGACGGATGGAGGGATGGATGGATGGACGGACGGACGGAGGGATGGAGGGATGGATGGACGGATGGAGGGATGGATGGACGGACGGACGGACGGATGGAGGGAGGGATGGACGGATGGATGGATGGAGGGAGGGAGGGAGGGATGGATAGACGGACGGACTGATGGATGGAGGGAGGAGGGAGGAGGGAGGGATGGATAGACGGA
Organism: Certhia americana; assembly: GCA_018697195.1. NCBI lineage: Eukaryota > Metazoa > Chordata > Aves > Passeriformes > Certhiidae > Certhia > Certhia americana. Next base: position 9,589,671 of record CM031865.1, on the reverse strand, counting down.
CGGACAGATGGATGGATGGATGGAGGGAGGAAGGAGGGATGGATGGACGGACGGATGGAGGGAGGGATGGATAGACGGACGGACAGATGGATGGATGGAGGGATGGATGGATAGATGGACAGACGGACTGATGTCTTGATGCCCCTTGTCACTGCTGTGACTGTCTGAAGGTGCAGGCAGCCACTGCCGAGCCCGCAGCTCACGCTCATTCTCACTCGCAGCCCTTCCTGCAGTGCTGCTGCTGCTTTGGGCAACAGCATGAAAGGAAAAAGCCTGGGAAACATTATTATTGGATGGCTGAGGAGCTCTTTGGAAATAGGTATTCACCAGGGAGGCTGGGGCTGGATTTTCTTACCAAATTCACTGAATATCTGCTTGAGAGCCCCAAAGTGAGGACGTAGAAACAATTGCTTGTGTAAGCTGGATCTATCTCAGGGAGAGGGGAACAAATTCCCCGACAGCAGCTGAGCCTGTGCCAGACAGCAGCTTCATCCCTGAAGAGCTATCCTGACCTAAGCAACAATACATCCTGCTAAGTCACGTTAGCATAAAGCTCCCTGTACTTGTGTTGGAAACAAGGAGCTGGGTTGGAAGTACATTTTGTCTTTGTGACTCACTTTTAGCCCTGGATTTTCATATCTCCTCCCCTGCGCTGGGGGAATCCCAGGGGAGGCAGCAGGGATGGTCACGAGTTGAGTAAAATTCTTTAATTTTTGGTGACTGGCACAGCTGATGGCCAAACCCCAGGATTGCCTTAGTCAGCAAAGATGACACAAATCACCTGGTGCCACTGGGAAGAAAAGGTGGAAATGGGAGGCTTTTTCCTTTAGGAGAAGGCATGGCTCTGACAGGGTGTGGGATAACTTTTTGTTTCTTTGCCCTTAACCCAGCACTTTCTGGTATTAACCATTCTGTGCAGATCATCTGCTGGGTGATCTCTGGGGGGCAGAGCCAGAATAAGGTATCACAGGGGAGACAGGCAAGAGATGGGGTGGTGTCACCCCTGAAAACCCTTCCCAGGAAAGAACCTCCTCACCTAAAGTACCAGGGGCCAGGGTGATGTCTCCCTGACAAGCCTGTGGTGCCAGGGATGTGTGTGGCACCTCATGTTGCAGCTGGGCAGAGCTGTATGTGCTGGCATCTCCAGCCCTGCAGCTGTCATTTGTCCAAGTGCAGCAGGAGCAAAGGAGAACAAACCCACATAACACAAAACAGTTCAGTGCAAGAGCCAGGTGGAAACCTCAGCAGCTCAAACTCTCAGTCCCAGACTGTGACTTTTAGCAAACCATTCCAAGTTTCACAATGAAAGACTCGTTCTGTCAGTATTTTTAGCTTGACTGGAAGAAACAGATTTTACCCAGAAATTTTCTGGAAGAGGGGGAAAAAAGATCCCTACTCTTTTCAATGTCCTAAAGTTGGTGAGATATTTCTAAGCTCATCTCTAACACTCCACAAAAGGCGGGGTTAAACAGGGAGAATGGGATATTGTGTGTTAAAATTGCAGCTGAAATCTCCTGTTACTCATTGTAACCACATATTTTCTGCTGCAATGAAGGACTAGGGAGAAAGTGCACAAAAAATTGTAGAACAGCCATCTAAACATTTAATGGTGCACCTGTGGTAAAAATTAATGTAAACTCCTACTCTCCCCCCCTTTCTAGTGGTTGTGATTGATTACTGCCAGCTCCAAACTCAGTGTCCCAGTGCCTGACCTGCCATCCAGTGGGAGCATGAGGCTGCATGCCCAGCCAACAGCATGCCTTCATTTCTGTCTCAGCATGCTGCTCTGTGGAGAAGAGATGAACACTGTTTAGAAAGGAAAAAAAAAATTAAAATGTTGCTAGATCATGTAAAAGTAGAAACCCATCTCTGTTTTCCAAAGGGCCTAGAGAAAAGACATGCCTTTCTGCCTCTTAATTAGATCACAAATTTTTCTGGCTGTTGGCAGCATCTCAATGTTCACCCTGAAGGCAAAGATCTGAACAAATTACATTTTGCTATCACAGGCCCCTGTACCTGTGCTGCATTCCCACTAAAGCCTGGGGGATGTCCCTGTGTGAAATGTGGGGGCTTTGGGAACCCTCAGGAATTGCTGTTCTTGGGAAGGCACAGGGGCAAAGGAAACCACTGCTCCCGGGGATGGTTGGCAGCCTGTGGCACTTAACACTTGTCACCATTTGGTGAAATACGACACTCTGTGGGGGAGCAAAGGCATGGGATGTGTGTGCTGCAGACTGGAATCACTCAAGGAGTATTTTGCCAGATTTTTTATTCAATTTTCTTCATAAACACAGAGTGCTGATGTTGATGTATGTGCTACATACCTACAGATGTGCTCCTGCATCTCTTCTCATGTTAAAAGCATTTTCAGTTGCCTGAGAAGTGCTCTGGCAGAGTTGAGTGATTTTCCTCACAGGGTCTCTCCTTGCCATGTTCATGCAGCTCTTGCCAATGCTTTTGCATCAGAAGCAGGATCAGACCCTCAGGAAACCCAAGGTGACACTGGTGACAAAAGAGAAGCAAATGCTGATAAATTTGTGGTCCTGGTTCTGAACCCTTTCTTTGTTGTTCTAATTGATTGTTTGCTGCCCACATTTTCTCTAGCAAGGATGTTTCCTGAGCAGAAGGCAATGACAATTGTGCCCTTGGCCAGTCTCAGCTCAATAAACTGCTGGTGTTCTGCAACAAGTGTCAGAGTGGGACTGGGACTCTCATGTTGCCTCCAGCTCCTGGTGCTGCTGACCTCTGTAGAATACAGGTAGGTTTGATTTTATTGGCTTCTGATGCTGCTGATGGAGAATGCCAAAAATTAAGGAGTTGGATGAACTCAAACTGGGAAAAAATGCATTTTTGTTTTGAACTAAAGACCTCACTGGACAATAGCAAATGTAATTAAATGCAATCACACTCTTGGAAAATAATTCTTCCCTGCTCCAACAGCCCCTCTTGCAAGGCAGAATCCTCAAAAGGCCTTTTCTGTAGAGTTCTGCTCCAATCTGTTGCTAATCTCATGATGTTGGAGAACTGAGTGAGAGGAGACCCTTGGGGAGGGAAAAGGCAGTGAAGGGTTTACAGGAGAACCTGTAGATAGCTGTGAATCTCTGTTCCCTCTCAAACATGAGTCTGGCCACACAAATACAATGAAAACCTTAGTCTTGACTTAAGCTCTTGCCTGTTTAGTTGACCTGATTGAATAGCAATTTTTTTCTCCTATTGAACACATATTTCAAGAGGGAGGAAACTTCCCTCCCTCTGCCTTTTTGTCTCTCCCCCAGGCAGCTATGACAGGTCTGTGTCCCCAAGGTTCTCACCAGATTCCTGGAGCAGCTCTACTCTCACAGATCCCTGTAGGACAGGTCCTGCTCTGCTTGTGCCTCCAAGTCCTCTCCTGTATCTGCTGGGAGCCATCTCTGTTCCAGAGTAATTTCCAGATGTAGGAAAGTTGTTGTGGCTGTAACATGTTACACAGGCTAGTAGACAAATGGGTCGATGTCCTCAAAACAGGGATGGTGTTGAGTGACTTTGTCCCTCTGCCCTGCCCCTGGGCAGGTGTGTACAGGGGAAAGTGATGCTTTGGTTTTTTTAGAGGAAGAGAAATCATTTTTGCAGTGCTTTGAGAGAGGCCAAGGTAATACCTACTCAAACATCCCTGAGTAATCCCAAATAGTGCTGCTCTCTGAGTTTTTCCATTTGTTTTACATGGATGGGCTAGGGATTTTCACAACCAAACTTCAAAGGTTAAATGCAATGAAATCAGCAGAAAAATATGTGTATTTAACCTTTGGCTGTGGCTAGGTAAACCACTTAATTTCACAACGTTTGCACTGGAAAAGCCTGTATTTTATGATTGTCAGAAGGACATAAATTGAGTGTGGACAGGAAAATAGGTCAGGAAAATGCTCTTCAGAGCTTGCTCAGGACTGCACTTCCCTGGTGTGGATATTCTCATGGTGATGATCATACAGGTAACCCGACCTTCTCCAGGACTGTGTTGTGGGGCAGAATCCTTGAGAAGCTGAGAGGAGCACTGCCCTGACACTGAAATGCATTTTGAAATGGGACACAAACTCACCCTGCACAGTGTGTGGGTGCAGCAGAAGAGGGACCTGACTGCAGCCGTGGTAACTCTGGTCACCTCAGAGCAGAGTGGCAGTAACTGAGTTGGTTTTGGCTGTGCCACAGCAATAATAAACTGGGCAGGTGACATCCAAGTGGCTCTGCTGCAGTCATGTCCCGTGGTCCACCAGCTAAAAATATCCCCATAATAAAAACTAGTCTGGTTGCTATAGTCACAATATTTTAGGCAAATCTCAGCTTTCATTAAAAAGGAAAGGAAAGGGAAGGAAAGGTTAGGCTCTCATCTTCCTGAGCCAGAGAAAAGTTTAAAACGTAAAGCAAACACGACCTTGCATTTCAAAGATCAGGAGATAGGTCCTACACAGAAAAGCACCATGCATCCACAAATTGCTATTAAATACTGCCATTATTTATTGAGTGGGTTTTTTTTCATTATTTTAAAGGCTGCACCATGATTGTGGGCAACTGCTGCCAAGATTTTAATCATTGAAAATTGGCAGAGCTTTGTAAACTGTTACACAATCAATGAAGGTGCTTCACAGCAGTTGGGAAGATCAAGATAGATATTGGATTAAACTTGCTAATTAGTGCTAAATACAAAATGCATGTGCACTGACCTCCTTGCTAGGTTTCCATATCAGGATCAAGACAAACTGAACTGTTATTCCTGCTTTTTTTCTTTTCTACTTGCTGCCTGTGTGCTACTGAAGTTTTCAAAATATCTGGAGTTTGCATTGATTATACAGTATGGTGTACTGTATAATATACAGTGTATACACTTATAGTGTATATTTGTCACAAAATTTATTATATTTTCTTATGCTTGCTGACTGAACTCATAGGAAAAAAAAGGTCCTTTTGTGCCTCTACCAAGTTTAATTTTGGGAAAAGTCTCTTCTGGGGATGTGAGCAAGAACATGATGACATTGTTATGTCTGGGACCATACAGAAGTGTCAGAATTTCTAATGTTTACTGCCTACCTGGAGATTACTTACCATGTAATCTGTTTTATTATATTTATTGATTAGCAAATGGGTGAAATGTGATGTGAGCCCTAGTGCAGCACAGGAGGGACAGGCAAAGTGTATTGCTCTGGTAGGTGGAATGTTTGGGCAGGATTCCCTGCAGGAGCTGAGCCCTACAGCAGGGAGGTGGCTGGAGCAGGACCAGACCTGGCTCCAATTCATTCCTGGCATGGCTACTTCTCTGAGCTTGGGGTTACTGGGATGTGACTGCATTTGGGGAAATGGGGGATGAAATTGTCCTAAGCACAGAGGAAACTTCAGGTGGGAGTGTTGTGGTCCAGAGAGGGATTGAATATCTACAAAGAGGGGTTGTTTTGCCAAATAACCACTATTTCATAGCCTAAATCAGGTGCTTGAGATTAGGCAGGGCAGACCAACACTGAAGTGTCAGAAATACCTCTGAAGCATCATACTGTTTTGTCTACAGCATAATTTCCCTGTGTAGTGGAGGAATGCAGATGTACCTGCCCGACCAGAGAGCAGGGAAGCTAAACCCATTCATATTTTGGTGTCTCCTCACTGTGCATTTGGGTTCTTAATGTATTTTTCAGCATCTCTACGCCTGAATTCTCTCATCCATAATTCAGCCATGTTTTGAGACTGAGGCGTTCTGTGATCCTGCACAACTTCTGCACATCACAGCCAGGGACTGCGAGCAGGGGTTGTTTCTTCCACAGTGTTTAGAAAAATGAACCTGCAGCCCAGCCATGAGGTGAGTTGATTGGAACTATAATTCTGCTGGTGTGAACGAGTGACTCAGCTGCTGACAGAGTTTTACAGTGTTGTAACCAACAGCAAGGCTTGCTCTTCACTCCTCTCTTGGCTGTGAGCATTCTGCTCTGTTGCTTCAGGGAAGGGAAACTCTTGAGGAAGGTTGGCTCATCCAAGGACAATAATGACAGCCATAATATTTTCTGTGTCTATTATTGGCAGGAGGGAAGGAGGAGGATGTGGTTTTTTTAAAGCAATACCTCCTTAAGTGGAGAAGTATGACTGAAAAAGTGAAAAAGTTTACCGTGAGCAAGTTGGAGTTTATTATTAATGTTGATTGGTTTTGTTCTCTCAGCTTTTTGGAGCATGTGTCTCAGTGATAAGGAGTGTGCAGGAATACTTACTTGATTAGAACCAGCAACCAAGGCCAGAGGGTGGTTTCTTTTGTTTGGTTCTTTTTAATAACGAGTAATTTCTTTGGTATCCTCTCACAGACAGCCAGTATTAGTTGCATCATTCAAGGCAGTCTTCTATCTCCTGGGGTTGTTTCCAATGATGTAATGATTTTTTCCTGCCTTATTTACTCTTTTGGGTTTGTGAAGAAGTGGATTCTTGCCCTCTGAATGGAAAGAAGCTCTGAAATATCTGGCTCTGGCTTTGCTGGGAGATCTGCGGTAATTAAAAGATGACCAGTCTAGTTAGGTGATTTTATGTAAATGTTTAACTCAGATTTCTACTTGAAATGCATCAGATAGAGTTGCAGGAGAATTTATTGCTGAGTGACTAATATTATTCTACTCTTGAGGTCATCCCAGTCTGTAAAGGCTGAGTTTCTGGTTATGCAAAGACAGCTGACCCCAAAAAAGTGCCTGTGAGGCAAAATCCTGAGAAGACCTCACTCACGTCCATTCTATGCAACATTACCATCATCTTCCAGTCTGTCTGTGCAAAAATAGCATCAGGACTGGAGCAGGAATGGCTGTGCAGAAGCTGAATGGTGCCTCAGGGAGGCTGGGGGTACCGAGTATCTGCTGGAGGCAGATGCAAACCCCACCCAGAATGTCAGCAGAGATGAGATGTATTTGGTGGAGCTGAAGCAGCTGAGAGGGAGGCATGACTCACATGTGCCATTGTTGTTGAGGTGCCTGCGTCTGGTGGCTGCAACTCTGCCATGCCAAGATGTATTGATTTGGAAGTTCATCCTGTCAGTGGGATGCACCAGCCTTCTGCAGGCAAGTGAGGATAGATTGTCCATGGGATTCCTGCATGTGATTCTTATTTAAAGGACAAATTTCCACCATTTTTATGTGGAAGCAGCAGGAACCACAGAGATCTCTCCTGGGCTTGAGCTAACTCCTCTGGACTAGCTATAACACTTAGATAATTTAATGTACAAAGCTTCAGGTTGTCGTCATAATGTCCCTTCATGTAAAGTACTTCAGGAACAATTTGGCCAAGGCAGCAGGGATACTTCTGTGTAAATATGTCATGAGACCCAGCCTTTTAATGTTCATAAAAAGGCAGGATGTCAATTTAAGCTCTCTTCTATCCAATGCATCTGAGGTCTGCTGATTTATGGAGTACTGTAAATTGCAATCATATAAGCCTGTAACACTCTGGCAGCTATTTAAATAGCAAAACTTTCTTCCAAAAACATGATATATGGAAGGTATAAAAGTTTTAAAGCAGGAGCCTGCCTTAATAGGGAAAGAGTATTAGCTTTCATTTACTGACAAGAAAGAGCTGATTTTCCTTACAAGAAATTCTCCTTTCATAGCCACCCCATGCTTCGTATCAATCAAGTCATTGCTTTTCTGCTGCCAAGATCCTGGGCAAGATTTGCTTGTGGGCAGCTGGGAAAGGTTAATATTCTCTGAATACTTGGTGACAGAGCTGAGCAGTCAGGGCATGGATTGAATTCCTGGTCCCCAGTAAAATCAAAGGCCAAACACTCATTTGCTGGTGAAACTAAACGAGGTTTCGTGACCAGGAGGGAAATGGAAGAATGACAAAATAAATCAAGCTGAAGTGTCAGTCTGCAGCGGGAAGGTCCAAGGGCCAAACGTCACTCTCAGCACTCTGCCATTCACCATGCATGTTCTCATGAATCCTGCCTTCCACCAGACACTTCCCAGGGCTCCCATGGGAGGGGGATGCCAGCAGGCAGGAGTGCAAGTGCCTGCCAGCTTTAGGTGCATTAGATTGGCACTTCTGAGATCATAAAAGACACAGGAGTCTCATGAGAAGGGAATAGGGGATTTGAGCAGTCTGGCTAACTCGCTCATGGTGGCACAGAAACCTTTGTTTGTAAGTAAGCTGAAGTCCTCAGCATTTAAAATAGCTGTTACCTTGCAGACCAGAAGGAAGTGACTGTTTATAGACATCCATGTTCCAGGAGCAAGGAGGAATAGCAGAGCACAGGGCAGGAAGACGCACTGATGTGATTTTACTGTCAGGAACTAGTTGAATATCAGAATAACAAAGATACTGATTTACTGTGTCACAAATATCATATATAATAAAAATATTTACACAGAAATAATTACAACTGGTTCTTGCTCTTTAACATGTCACAGTAATTGACCCTAATAAAGAGCTTGTTAGAAGTAAGACTGTTCTGTCAAGCTGGGATCTCTCCTGGTTCTCTAGATCAGCTCTTAATTTTGAGTACAGTAGGAAGAGAAATATCCCATATGAAAGGATATTATTCTTGTTATTTTACAGATGTCCTAAGTGTGCTCTTCCTCCCAAGGGACTGGCCCAAAACTGCAGAGACTTCTGTGACAAAGAGAGAATTGGAAACATGAAATAGAGAGGAGAATGGGGAGCACTCTGTTCTAACTGAAGCCAGTTTGGCATGAGGGGAACTAATTCTTGGATGTGGTACCCTAGGGGGAGTGCTGGTGATTGGCTTTTATAAACTCCCTGGTGGAAGGAGCAAGGAGTGGCACCTCTTCTCCTAAGGAAGGTCATGGGGTTTCTTGCTTTCAGTACCCACAATAGACTGGAAGGGAGAGATGAAAATTGTGCTTTTCGATATAAGTCTAGCACTTGACATTTAACTGAACTGTGCCATTTGAGAACAAATGAGGCTGCTGGAACTTCTAAAATAGTTGCTCACTAATAATGCTAAGGGCATTGCTCATCTTAGCAAAAAAACCCCTGTTCCTTTTGCACATATAAGACTAATGTTTCATTTCCTTTAAGGCAGGGTACCCATTGCACAGCATTATCCATCAGGTGTAACAGGATAACTGCTATGCTGATATTAAAACTTGGAAAGGCCACTGAGAGGCCTCTGGCAATGGTGCAATGGAGGGTCTAAAGGAGGAAGAGTCCACACATACACAAGCTCAGCAGTTTGCATAGAAAGATGTTATTAAATTCATTGAACCTCCCTCATCCTGCTTTCTTGTGCTGCAGAAAGGAAGGGCTGTTCCAGCTGACAAGTGTGCTTTATTTAGCTCTGGCTTCATCTGGTTTTTTTTGTAAGAAGCCAAACTGGAGGGTAGGCCTGTCTGTTTGATCATTCCTGAGGCCAATAAAGATGCTTGTTTAACCTGCTGGCTTTTAGGTGTAGGTACTGCTGTCCCTTGTGCTCCACTTGTGCCTCCTTTCATTCTGATTTCAGTGCAGAGTTTAAGGTTCTGAAAAGGAGATTTAAAAATAATTGACTCAACCTCTGGTGCTCTCTTTAGAGGATGATCATATGCCCATCTCCAGGCCAGATTCTCAGAGAATATTGATTCCCTTACCACACGTAAATTTAGGCGTATATGAATTTGACTCATATGCTTGACTTTCTGTACCAAAACCAGGAATTTTGTGTAGTGTTAATAATCAGTTTTATTGGATTTGAAGAGTTGAAGACTGAATTTTAAATAGATTTTACCCCACTGGTATGGTGCAGTTCTAGCAAGCATTTCCATGGGAGGTGTAGCCTCCAATTTTTATCTCAGCCATGTCAGGGCAGGCACTCTTCTGTGCTTTGGAGGGGGTCTGGTGAAGGGCCCATCTCCTCTGTGAACATCACTCTTAGGGCCAGATCTCACAAGTGGCCCAGATACAGCTGATGCTATGCCATTTCTCTTATCTTTAGCCCAGAGAAGATATTGGTGGGTTTATCTTACTCCAAAATTCTGGTTTTACCAACTTCTAATGATTTGTGTGCTATGACAGGTGAGAAGCTGCCAAAAGCATGTCAGGCATTGTATTTGATGCTTTTTTTTAACTTCTCTGAGGCATTTTTTTTAATTTCTTCTTGGCTGTGTCATGTTATATCCTGTTTGCACAGGCATGAACCCTTCCAACAGAATTGGGACTGTGGTATTAAAGCTGATATCCCTCTATGATTATGTCTGACCACATCTCTCAGAGGCTCCTGAAGAAATATTTTCAGTGGCTATTTTCTTTCAGGTTTATATTGGAGTCTGCACCTCAAAACATCCTCTTGAATCCAGAGCACTGCCACAGAGCCAGTCCTGAAGGACTAGATGGATTACTTTAATAAAATAATGACATTTCCCTTAAACCTGTTAGGAAGAAGGATATTGTTTTAGGGCAATGATTTTTTTTTTTAAAAGCTTTAGGAGAACTTTCAGTGTTGATTACAGTCCTGTGTTTCTTCCCACAGGATTTCTCTTTTGAGCACTTTCAAATTTGTGTGAAGGCCTTCCCACAAATGTGAATAAGCTAAATGTGGATTCATTTCCAGGTCACCACCTTCTGAAGTGTGGCATTTTCTGCCTTTCGAGCTGGTCTTCCACCTGGCCACAAAAAGCATCACAATCAAGTATTAACTTTATTGTCTTGAGAAATCATTCCTCTTGAACATGTCCAGTATCCTAAAAGCTTTTTCTCACAGCTAAATTCCCAAGCTGTAAGTCAGACGGAAAAAAAAAAAAAAAGAAAAAAAAGAAAAAAAAAAAAAATTTCTTCATCTGAAGCTACCTGCAGTCATTGTTTTCAAATACTTTTTATTTTCTGCTGTACAATTTCATGTACAAGAATGTATAGATTAGATCATAAAGGAAAACAGCAGTGCTTGTTTAGAATACACTGCTTTGCCTGGCAAATCATAAATATCCTGTTACCTTGCTGCAATTGGTCATTTTGTTTGCTCCCTGACATCTGGAGTTTTGCTGTGGCAGCAGTTGAAGCTTCGTGCTTCATATCCTTGAGCTTCTGACAGTAAATCAAGAAGAACCTCTGAAGCAGCATCAGTTTGTGATGCACAGATGAGCCTGGTGGCACAGTTTAACAGAGACAAGAATCTGGGAAAAATGAAGTCCTTAATGCCAGGCAGTGTCAAGCTAGGACATACACACAGAGCTCTTTATTCAGCTAGATTGTTGTATATTACTGTCTCAATAGATATGCACTGAAGTTTTAAGTTTCCTGTGGCTGTGAGCAATAGGTGGGAATGGCAGCTTGGGGAAGGGGCCTCAGCTGGCAGAGCAGAACTCAAATGTGTGGCAGTGCTGGAGCACTCCCTCGCATGAAAACCAGGATTTGAGACAGATGTGGTGGAACTGCAGCTATGAAAATGTGTCTAGATATTTTTCACTCCTTGCAAGAGGCAGATAAGCATTAACTGGGACTTGGGTGTTGCAAGTTTGCACTCAAACTCCTGAAAGTCTCTGAACTTGGAACGACTCAGCATCTCAGAATAATAGTTTGATTGCAAAGTTTGGATTCACAAAAGGCTGCTCTATTTTGCTCCACTTCAAAGCTTAGGCTGGTTTGAACATATTCTAAAAATGTTTTTTTCAGGCACACCAGATCTCCCTTGGGACAAACCACACCCAGGACAGTGGTGCTGCAGCACTGTGTGCAGACAGCAAAGCCTAGAACTCCAGACAAAAACACTAAAAATTTCCTTGGAGGAGAAAAATGTATCACCACCTACTCAACATGAGAGAGTATGTTCATAAGGAGGGGGAAGCTGCTGTGTCTATCAAAGGTGAGGCTGTTAGTGATGCTTATCCCTTTTAGCTCAGGTTACAGTGCAGGGTAGCATGTACCCTATGACAAATCTCTGCTTTGACTGCTTTCAGGAGTTGTTCCCTGTTCATGTAAAAGGAAGGATTTGCTTCCTGATGCTTCTCTGTTACCTGAGTGATTTACACTAGACTTGGAATAAGATTTTGGGCACTTAGTTGCTTTCAACACCAGCCAGAATGGAATAATTCCTTTGCCCCACCTGTATCTCAAACCCCATGCAGAGTTTCTTCATGTTTGATTGTGTATGCACTGCCAGTATCATCAAATTGTCTGAATTCTTGAAAGTTGCTGCTTTTCAATAATCCTTTGCTTGTTTTAGTTTTCAGCCAATGTCTTCATCTTCCATTAATCTGGAGTAAACAGTCAGCACATCTCCAGAAACAAAAATAGTCTTTGTCCTGTAGCAACTGCCTGAGAGGAGGCTGAGGGTCACTGCAAATGAGGGACAGTAGCAACAAGATATGTGGAGTTGCAATTGAACAGAGTGAGAGAGAATGGTTTGATCCCAAATCAGTGCTGGCTTAATGGTCTACTTATATTAAAAAAAAAAAAAAAACAAAAAAAAACAAAACCAAAACAAAACAAAACAACCCACCCCCAAAAAACAAACCTATAAAACAACAAACCAAAAATTTGGCCTCAAGGACTTGGTATTTAGGACTTTTGCAGTCTTTCGGATAAAGCTAACACAGCTGATGCTTGCAAGCTATCCTCCCATTAAACCTTCCCAACAGGAGGGTTTAATGGTGTAAAGCCCACCTTCACCTGGTAGTCCACTACCCTCAGACTCATTTAATTTTATTTGTTTAAAGGATTTCCAAATTTCAGCAGTTGATTATCCTATTAAGGTAAGCAGTAATGTGCATGTCATGGCTGAATACCAGAGATATTTTTCCCTATTTCTTAAAAGCATTTTGAATTCTGGATGTGTCATTCATTATGATCACAATGCTTCCAGACTTCCCCTCACCTGAAAATTTAATAGCATGCTCCCCATTCCATCACCTTGATAATTAATGAAAATTTTGATAACACTGTGAGATTAGGGACAGGCCCTGCAGCATCCACGAGCAGATCATCCCTATGTATTGTGATTGTTCCATGGGGGAACAGTCTTTGGATACAGCCACCCTGTCACCCCTCTGCTTTACCTATCACAGAGAAAAAGTTTAGCAAGAGACTTCCCCTGCTTTGTTTCTGAGACTGGTGAGTGAAACAGCATTGAAGGTCTTGCTTTGATATCGATGATAGCTACTGTTTTTACCTCCAGAAGGTTTGTTACCTCCTGTAGAAATAAAATAAATTTCTTTGCCATGCTTTCCTCTTTACAAATCTACTGCTGGCTGCATCTCATCTCCTTGTTATCTTCCTGATTCTGACAAATGGTTTGATTTGTTTCTGCAGGAGCTGGAGTTAATCCGATTGATTTATACATCTCCCAGTTACTCCTTTTTTCTCTCTTTAAAGAAATGCACTATGCTGATCCTTTTTCATTCTTTCAGTAGCTTATCCCTCCTCTGTAGGATCACAAAGATGAATGCTAATAGTTCTTTGATAGCTTCCACCAGCTCTTTTGGCAGCCTCCATAGTGTTTGTCAGGCTCTGTCTGTCTGAAAGTTTGCACATTTCATTACCAACCATTTACTTGCAAAGTAATGTTTTAAATAAAGGTTCCTTCAGAAAGGCCACTGAAATTGCAGGGCTCTCCTCTGTAGATTGTTTTCCTGTGTTCATTGTTGACATTTTCTTTTTCTTTGGATTTCCTTCTGTTCCTAATGTTACTTGAGAGTGATTTCTTATTCTTCACATCTTTTACAGCTGTGTGCCTTGGGCTCTTTGATTTTGTCCATGCATTCATTTTTAGTGAATAAAGATATCTTTCTCACTCTTTATAAATTCCCTATAACATCAACTACTTACAATAATTTATCTAAAGGAAAAAAGAAACCCCCCTCTCTCTACACACTTCTCTTTTCAAGCCTTACTTGCACTTTCCTGGGTTGTCTTCATCCCACGCTTATTTATGAGAAGCTGCTATTTTTTTCTGCCACACCACAGATATTTTCTGATCATTATCCATGGTCCAGCTTCTCCATTCTTCTCCTTCCCTCCAGCCAAGAGTCATGGGCAACTGCTTCCTGCTGGCTGCCAGACTGGGTGACTTTAATGCCCAAAAAATGACAGAAGTTAGTGCCTTTTTTTCCCTAAAAATGTCTCCTTACTCTCACTTTGGCAGAATCTGTTCCTAAACTGAAATTGAATTTATGAGAATTTTCATGCCTCTAAAACCACACTCTCTAATGGTTTTACAGCTTTTTGAAAAAAATTCACCCAGATCTAATTGCATTATTGGAAATGATTGGAGCATTATAATATATGGGTGAGAGTTTCTGTGGTCTCTGAGAAATCTCTTATTCAGAAACAGCCAAAAAGTCCTTCTAATGCTTACAGGAAAGATACTTTGAAAAGCTTTTTTTAATTAAAGGGAGTGGGAAAGAGCCATGAGAAGACTTAACTCTGGGGTGCATTCAAGAGAGAGATTCGGGCTACAGGGATGGAAACTGCTTGTTGCAAGGCAAAAAAGTATATTTAAAGGTCAGGAAACAATTTGTAGTTCAAGAGCAAAAGCTTCTGAAAGCTCTTAATTCCTGATGTAATTACCCTCTGTGAGGCAGGGCATTAGCACTCCATGTTGCCCTAATTAGTTTACCAGACCACATATTCCAGGTAGATTGTGCTTGCAATTGGCCTGGTGCTTGTTTGTGATTAACAAGCATTCAGATGAAAAATTGAATGTCATGTGAGCACTACTCCAAGCTCGGTAAATGTCAGGCAGTTGAAATAGCCGGGAAGCAGCAGCAGCAGCAAAACACCAGGAAAAAAAGCAGGAGCTGTGCATAAGAGGCGCCTTCTAGAATTCCTGGCCTAAAATAAGAGGGAATGGAAGCAGAGACAGCCTAGCGAGGAGCTGTAACTTAAAATATTAATACTGACAAAGAACAGAAGAACAACTCCACTTACTTTATCTCAAACCATTACCTTTGATTTAGTGCAGCCAGGGAAGCCTTTCGGTGCTTTCTGTGCTATCTTCACACTCCAGCTTAATAGCATTTGTTTAAATGAGGAGTGGTCCCTCAAGCAATATTTCACTTTAAGAGGCAAGTCCCAGCACAGAGTAATAAGTAAACTGGGAACAATATATTTTAAAAGAAGAAATAGATTCTGCCAGCTCAATTTAAGGAAATATTTATTACACATAATTCCTCAACTGTTTTCCAAGTAAGCAATATAAAATGATCCTTATGAACAGCAAAATGGAAGGAAGAAAAGAGTATGCATCATTATGGGAGGTTTAATCTTCTATGTGTCTGCTTGTTGTTCTGAATCAAGTTTTTACTTACATGGACTAATGACATCTACCCTGGATGTCTCAGAAATTTTAGTCCTCAAATGACCTTGTTTTTAACATTATCACACACCTACATCCTCCTTGTCATGTTTTGCTTTCTAATAAATGACAGCTAGCTTGGTGACTTTTAGGGAAGGAAAGGGGTGGTAATCTAGTCTTGTCTTGTCTTGTCCATGACCAGATATTTTCTATCCCATTGAGCTGCAGGTGTGATGACACTTGGCAGAGTGGGAATGGAGTTGCTCTGGTTTGTGCTCGCATGGCTGCTTTGGTCCCAAGTGAGATTGGCTGTTTGCTGTAACTTATTAAAACCCACATCACCAGCTCCTTGCAGTTCATAGTTTTTTGTGAGTTTTCTGCTGTTTACCTCCTCTGAGAAGCAAATAGGCCAAGTGTGAAACATGGACTTAAGACATTGTGCATGGTGTAAAAGTAGCAGAGTTCAACAACCTCAGAATAACTGCTTTTTTTCTTCTTTATATAAACATATTAAATTGGTATTGAGATTCCAGGGCATCATTTTAGCTGTAGCTAAAAATACAATCATTGCACCACATTTTGGCAGATTTAACTCAGCAAAATAGTTTATATGCAAAATGTTTCCTGCTGAGTGTCACAAATAATAATTTTGTTTAGAATGTGGCACCCCACAGATCCACAAAGCACTGCTGTAGAAGGAAGATGTTGCTCCCTCCCCTCTTTCAAATGTTCTGGTAGCTTGGTTTCCTGTCACTGTGAGCCTGGTAATCCCTTTGCAGACCCAGACACAGATATTTTACAACTGCATTATTAAATTAATTAATTACTTCCTTTCTTTTACCTTCATGGAATTATGACAGAGTGCTCTATTTCTTGTTCCTTTTTGTATTACTTTAATTAGGCACAAGAACATCATTGAACTGATTGACACAGTTTCTTAGAAATCTATGCAATTTTTAAAAATCCAGTTACATGAAGTTTAAGTTCTATTCATTTTGTTAATGTAATCAGACATCATGCTTGCTTTGCCTATTGGAGAGTGTTTGCTCATCTCAGAGCTGATGCCTCCAAGTTGTTACAATTGCCATTTTTTATTTTCTGTGACTTGCTTATATTTTTTATTTCTGTTTTATGGGAAGACTTTCCAGTGAGTTTATCTTTCTTAACTTAGTTCTTTGCCTAAGAACTTGTGCAAACTGGACAAGGATGGGTGAAAACTAGTCCCATACTGGGATTATACTGGAGAGTGTCTGGGAAGTTAATACCTGAACCTAGAAAGCTTCAATTCCCCTTGATATGCAATGGGACGTTGTCTCTGTGGCTGGGAGGACAATGGGAAGGTCATTGGAAACTCACCTTTCATTGTTGACAGGGATGCAGCAGGTAGGAAAGGGTGGATGGTTCTTTCAGTGTCCTTGTAAATCATAAATAGATTTGGACACGGGCCCTGTTCCTCAAGGCATTGTTGATTCAGTTCTTACTGATCAATCTGGTGCTTCCACAGGGTGCCAGAGAGAGCAGTAAAGCTGCAGGATGCAGCTCCAGGGAGTGGCTGCTGGAAAGAAGGATTTGTTCACATCTCTGCTGCCCATCTGGGGTTCTGACTGCCTGCAGGAACTCTGCTCCTGGGGAAGGGCCAAGTGGAGAGAGGACAATGAGTGATCTGCAAGTGACAGGAATTGGTCACACACGGTGACGACAGCAGCCACATGTTACTTCATTGTCTTCTTAGCCAAATAGTGTGTTTGTCAGAGAGGCTGGGATGAGAATATTAACAAACACTTGGTAAAGGAGTATGGAATCCCTCTGGAAATGGGGTCTAAAGGTGGATTTCACCTTCCTCTTTTCTCTTACAAGAAGTGCTATACCTAGGAAAAACAGCACTGAGCTGTTTAAATAAGGAAATAGGAAGTTGTGCAAATAAGGGAGTATTTATTTGGGGGTTATTTGAAGCATTTTATATAATGTATTTAATAAGCATCAAACCAAAGATGAAAGGGAAAAAACTCAAGAATGTTCACATGGATGGCCCCTGGTGCTGCACAGGAACTGCAGCCATTGTGTTGGTCATGCTACAAATACAAAACAGAAAACACACCCTGTGCCTAAAAGATCCCATGATCCAAGACAAATGGGAATAAAGGGAGGAGCAGGTGCACTGCTGCTGAGCCAGGGTGGTTCCTGGCTGGCTGGAGGTTCAGGGGATTTCAGGAAGGATTTGAAGGAAGGCAATGGCTTGGGTATGCAAATGCATATGGATAGAAAATTTAAATCAGTCTTCGAAATCAAGAGTTGCATTTTGGTCTCCTTAGCTCAAAGCTACTGCCCTCAATAATATTGAGCTTTCCCAGGTAAAGTAGAGGCTGAATTTGATTGTAGTGGTATTGCACACAGCTCATCATTACTCAGGTGATGCCATAACATGGGGGAGTTCAGTGAGTAGCCAGAGCCTGAGCAGCACTGGCAATCTTTGTGTGAGATGTGGGTTAACCTGTGTTTATGTTTAATCTTCCCAACAACTCGTTGCAAAATTACTTCTTTACAGGGTTAGTGTTGGTTGGGACTTCTTTGTTACCTGCTTCTCTTTTTGGTTTTTTATTTTTTTTTTTCCTTTGGTCAAAATAATAAAGATTGAGAATGAAAAATTTGGGACTGAATAGTGCAGTTTTCAGCCAAAAGCTCCTGGTCAGGATCTGAGAATAGCTACTTGTAAGGGCCCTGGTGGTGCTTTAGAATTTCAGTCTGAATCTCTGTGGACCAAGATTCATCACTGTCTTTTCCTACTGAACAACCATGTGAGTTTACATCTGAGAGTCTGTGACCATGGTGCAAGAAGGAAAATTAAAGCTAACTCAGAGAAGGGAAGGTGGGCACTGGAGGCTTATTTCTGTATGCAAACTTTTTGGCTGTGACCCAAAAGAAAATGGAAAATGATTGTCAGCTTTTTAATCATGTTCCTTTTTATTGTGAAGGGAATACCAAAGTTTTTGGTGTTAAAAGATGTCATTTAAAAAGTCAGACTTAATTAATTACGAGGACTTCAGGCTGGATCAGAAATTGATATACCTTGCAAATGAGAACAAGTTAATAGGAGTTAAATTATTACAGGAAGACCCTTGGTATTAGACACTGTTTGGATGTAACCCCATCCTGTTGTTTAGAAGAACGTGTTCCAAAAGCATTTTGGCAATGGAAAGGAGTGCAGTTCAGTGAAAAAGTGAGACAGATGAGAAAGGAAGAGGTTTCCGAGCATAGTGGATTTAAATAGTATACCATAATGTGCCAGTAGCAGTCAGATTTTAACACTGAATACAATAGCAATATGGCTCTGCTCTGTCAGAGTCGCTTTTATATTAAGAACTTTCAGGTTTTTTGAGAGGTACAGAACACAATTAAAGTGTTCAATTCCCATTTGTGTCCCTCTGAGCTTTGTTTCTTGTCACACAAAATAGTGGGAATGAATTAGATTTTGTCCCTCCTCGTGCCTGTGTGGGCCCACAGAGCTGTGTGGAAAAAGCTGCTCAAACTTGTTTGCTGCTGCTGTCCCATGGAACATGATAATTGAAATGTGAGTATGGGAGGTGTGACATAGAAAATCCGATACTGTCACATCAAGGCTCCTCTTAAAATAATTGTGAGAGCAGGGGATGGAAGGGACATTCAGCTGAAGTAAAATGCTACAGATCACTTAGTGTGCTTTCTGGAGAAGGAAAAATAGGACTTGGTATTTACAGGCCAAATACCTTGACCAGGTTCTTCATATACTTTGGTCAATTTCCAGTCTTGCACTTCTTCAAATTCCTGATGCAAATTATTCCATGACATAAAGAAAATAATCCTCCAAAACAGCTTAATATTTGTCCAGGTGAAAATAAAATCCTAACACTTTGGAACTTTGACCAAAGCTCGAAACAAATTTTAGAGTGACAAAATGTTTGCTAGAAAAACCCCTAATTGCTAGAATGAGTAACTTAGGAACCAGACACAGTTTTGAACTAGAATGTAATGGGATCAGAGGCAAGAAATTAATGTCTTGTAGTTTGAACATCAGGCATCCTTGATCATTGGAAGAGTGAATGGATGGAGTGGATGATATCCTAAAATCTATTGCATGAGAGGTGTCTGGAAGCATCTATTGCACTGCCTAAATAATGGGAAAAAATGGATTCTTGGACCCCAGGAAAGGGACAGGAATTGATTTAGCAGAAAGGACTGCACACACAGACCTGCTGCGTTGTCTTTGCCAAAGAGATTTGATCAATAGAGTGATGGTCAATAGCTAAAACTTTCTGCAGTTCATGGTTAGGCAGCTTGAATTCTCAGTGGAAGTGGGGTTGGAAAACCTAGCAGAATGTGTGCTTCACTGGAGGAAATAGTCAGAAGACAAAACCAAGCACCTTAAGACACAGGACTGCTCATGTGTTGGTTGGTTCTTCACTGAAAGAGAGAATATAACCTAAAAACCATCCAAATAGACAGCTTTGAAGGATAGTTTGTGTTTATCAGTGCTAATCTACTTCACTGGGGGAAAAAAAAATGGTTTAAATGAGAGTTTTGGCAGAAGGAGCTGTTTAAAAATGCATCCTGTGATAGAGAGTGCAAGAGACTGCCCTGCACAATGTGGATGTAGGAGCCATCCTGCTTCATGCTGCTTCTCACGCTGGACAGAGGGAGGCTTGGGGTGGCCTGCACAGGGCAAGCTGCAGAGTCTGTGGTGGTGGGAGAGCAAGGGAGAAGTTGGGTTTAACCTTCAGCTGTGCCCAGCAGCTCCTGCCTGTTTGCATTGGCCAGGAAGACTGGTAGGAGGGAAATCTGTGTCCAGTCAGGAGGAGCATCAGTCACACCTCTGGTTTGAACACAAGGCAGCAATGTTAAGTCACTGCATCTCCTGAAATAATTAAGTCCTACTGCTGTCATCCCTACTCAGATATTATGTAATGGTCCCATGTGCTAAGAAAACACTCACTGGAATTAACAATGCTGAACATTATTTAATGTGATGAGCGCGTCAGGCAAAAGCTACTCCTCCAAAATAATAAATCATATGACATTTAGCTACCTTTTTCTTGGCAAGAAGCCATCAAGTTTCAGCCTGTCATGGTGTGTTGTATTGCTTTTAAAGTGCTTTTGCATTAGAAGAGTGTGCCTACAAATGAGGAGCAATGCAATTCTGCATTTAGTGTATCTTGTGATGTGGGGATTTAATGTATCTAGGCTGCACAGCAACAGATCTTGGATTCTATCTGTACTCCATCTATGGTTTTTGCTTTCTTCAGACCCACTTTTGTCTTTCCAGTGTCCTCAGTGCTTTATCTTCACTGCCCACCTTCAACTCCATTTCTGAAGGAGGGGAGAAGATTTTGATCTGGTGGAACATGGTAAGGGAATGGTTGCTTTTCCCCCACGCAGTGTTCAGCATGCAACGGCACACTTGTGTTCAGGCTGGGCCACATTGCCTCAGAGACACACAGACATGAAGAGAAAAAATTGCAGCCATTGCTGGGACAGGGCAACACCACCCTGGCACAGTAGAAATGCAGCCATATTCCTGCTGCGTTTTGTGTTTGGTTAAATATCAGATGTGTGATGGGGTTTGTCATTCTTTTCCAGTCTACTAAAAGAAAAGGCAATATCTGATGCATCAATAACATTAGGTGGGAGATCAGGAGAGATCTCCCTAAGATCCTTATAAATTGGGTGTTACAAGCATGCTGGAGCACATCTTCAGTAATTTTTTTTTGCTGGGAGAAAAGAAATGTTAAAAGCATGCAAGCAAGAAGAGCACCAAGTACTACTTTAGGGTATGTGCTTGCCACAGGCGTGGCTGAAAGTCACTGCTGTAATTGTTATTCAGAACAGAAATTGAAAATGTACTTGGGCTGCAAGTAGTCTGACCTGCAGAGGAAGCCATATCTCACTGTGATGTGCTGAGTGTTTGCTTGGGTGAAAGGCAGGAAGGAGTGGGGCACATCCAGTATTTCACTGTCACTGTCACCTTCCTGGCCTGCTAATGTAACCAAGAATCAGCTGTGGAGTTCCATTAATTCTCAGTTAAAGCGTCCCTGACATTGGTCTAACAACTTTTCTGACTAAATGTCATAGTCTGAACTGTTGACATCAAAGTTTAAAACTCCTCTGTGCTGTGTGCCAATTGGCTACTGATGAATTTGGTCCTCTGTTTATTATTTCTAATGACATAAGCATTTTTTCCCTGATGGAGAGACCTCAATTTCAGACACATCATCTCCACAATAATTAGTAATAAATAATTTTCACTGCATTTCCCTGACACACATGATGTATTTTTACTCTAAAGTTCTTCTGTTTCCATCAGCTTGACTGAAATAGCCTTTTAATACTAAAAGAAAAAAAAAACAAAAAAAAAAACCAAACCCAAAAACCAACAAAAAACCCCCACAAATATTTTAAAGAATACTTTATGAAAAGTCCAACATCCAGATGAGAAAGCCCAGCATTAAGGATGCATATAAATGTTCAGGTCAACTTCTTGCTTGTGCTGTCTCTGGTCACTGATAAATTATGACTTCCTGTATTCTTCACTTGCTCTCATATCTTCCTAGGGGAATTCACACAGTATTTTTCCCCTCCTCATACAGTGTATGTGCCCTTTAATAACTATCCAAACTCTTCATTGAATAAAGTTTCACTTACTCATTGCATTTTTCTAGGGCTTTCAGTAAGTTTTCTAAAGCTCTTATAATTATGGCTGAACTCACGTTCCTGTAACAGTTTCCAGATTAGCAGGTGACATTCCTGCTTTACACCAGGGAAACAGGAGCTCAGAAAGGTCAAGCCAAAAATTCTCAACTTGTTGGAAATGTCACCCAGTCTGGGGTTTCTATACCAAAATGCAGAGGTTTTTTTTTTTTTTCGTTTTCTTTTCCTTCTTTTTTAAAAAGGCATCTTAGCATTTAAAGAACAGCTATAATTGATCTCAGCTGCAGCTGATGACATTCAGCAAGTCCTGCCAATCCAACTGCAAATGCCCAAGCCCAGCTAGCAGGAAACCAGGAGTGTTCCCATGTGAGAGGAGTACTTGCCAAATATTGTGAATGAGTTCTGGGTCAGAGGAGGAGCAAATTTCCATTCTCAGAGGTGGCAATTCAGGGCTGAGCTCTGAGACAGTAATTTTTCCTTCTGATGTTCTCCTTCTCATTCATGTCCAGCAGTTAGACACAATGCAGATTTTCCATGGGGGCAAAAAGTTAGGTAATATTTACTTCAACTTTGAAACTATTATTCTGGGGGGTTGTTATTAAAGAATTATGGATTTTTTTTTCTTTATTGATCTTCAAATGTTTTGGGTTTTGAATTTATGGGATTTGTAAATGTACATACAAAACATTTCTGAATTTCTTCATGGGATGAAGGAAATAACGTTTGGTCATTGTATTATATGCTGGAGTAAAAGCATCTTTAGCAGTATCAGTCTATTCATTTTCTTCATAAAATTGATCAATATAAATTGTTCCAGATAGGCCTAAATCTCAGTTTCCCCAGAGATTTCCAGTTCTTTCCTCCTGTGCTCCTCCTGCTGTCACATGTCACATTAAAAACCAAAAGCAGACCCCAAAGCCATAGGGAGGCACAAGTGACTGAGGTACAGCAACAATTAAACTTCATTGCTAATGGGGAAGAAGACAAACACAGCAATGCAAAAACCCACACCTTTCCACACAATAGAAAAATCACTTAAAGAAAATCTTTAGGTTGTGTTTCTCAAAGGTTGTTTTAAAAGTCTGGGATCCATTAGTTTTGAATTTTCAGAATCCTGGACGTGACTTAGCCATGTCCCATAATTTAAATGATAATAGATGTTCTGGGCAAGTCTAGTAAACCAAGTATGCTTTGGGCTGTGCACACGCACAGGAGTGGTACATGTGCACATATATTTGCCATTATTGATTTTTTTATTGATTTTTTTTTCTCTGATGATTTAGCAATATCTAAATGCAGCATAGTGTGGGTGAAAATAATTATTGAAAGTAGTAAGTTGTGCTGGAATTTAAAAATCTTTATTAACAGGCAAAATCCCAGAGCGTCATTCTCCCTGATGAGAATGGAAAGGCACAAGGGGTAATTAATCACTGAGGGGCAAAACTGTACTCAGTACTTGCTTGTGCCTGTCCTTGAACCACTGATTCTCCACCTGATGAGCCAGCTCAGCACGTGGCATCTTTGCAACATGTAGGATTGTTCTGGTGCAGAGGATTTGTTAGATTTTAAAGCACAATGATTTTCTTTTTTAATTAGCAGTAAAGCAGTAAGGCATTTAAGATGCAAACTCTAACAATAAACGGGGTTTGCTGTATTTATGGCTAGTGAATAAAGATTGCACAACGGTGGTAACTTTTAATTTTGCATTAACCCAGCTTGGCTCAGCAGTAGGTGCTGAGCTCGTGTGATGAGAAATGAATCAATTGCTGTCTGTGCCTTGCAGTGGTTGTCCCTGGTGAAATAATCTAAACCTGTCAGATGGTGACAACTTGCTCTACCTTCACAAATAACACCATTTTTTGAGAAATCAAGGACTGCTGATATTGCTGTAATAGATCTAAAAGTGCATACTGACATGATCTGCCACTTCTGCGAGATGGAATTTGAAGCTGCTAATACGCAGAATATTTCTGCTGCTTCAGCTTCTCATCTCAGAAATGTGGATCAGATCTTTGAAAGAGCTCAGCACTGAACAAATCTCCATCTTTTCTAGTTCTGATACTTGGATCATAACACATGAAAAGATGATAAAAAAAAAAAAGCCTCCCATACCATAAAAGCCTCAAGCTTAAGAAACTGCCTGGAGAGCATCTCTCGAGTATCCCAAATACGTGGTACTGAAATGTGGTGTCCACCAACTGTATTACAGCTTGCACAAACAAAAGTAAAGGTACTGGAGCACTTCTCATCTCCCAGAGCTCTAAAGAGGTTTCCAGAACACTCCGCCATAATCCTTTGTGTTTGAATAGAGCTTGGCAAATGTAAGGTGTTTTAAGTGTTTTGGCCAAAAGGTAAACTGAAGGGGGAAAATCTGAATTGCAATCCAAACAAGATGGATATTATGGGATGGTTTTCAGTTTTGCAATGGATGGAGTTGTAGTGACCAGACTTGGAAGAACCTTATATTGGTTAGCCAGAAACCAGTTGTTCAATGCAAATGGAAATACTTCAGTTTCATGGGAATTGGTTTGGCTTTGTATAAGCATAGGCCAAAACAAGGCATTGAAAAAAGAAAATGCCAGTTAAAAATGAAAAGCTGAAAAATCTGATTTTGAAGTATTCTGAAAAATATCCAGTCTTTTCTTACAGATATTTTTTTCATTTTGACCTGATTTTGTAATTAGTTTTAGCTAGTACTATTGAATAACCATTTGGGGATGAATTCACATTTTATCAGGTTGTTGTCTGCACACCTTCTCCTTGAAGATTTCATGCAGAGCCAGTGGAAGAAGGGCAAGGGCTGTTGTTACTGTGCTGTTAAAAGAAGGATCATAGAGCCTTTAATGTCTTGTGGTTTTTGAGATCTGAATCAAAAATGAGTGAACAACCTTCGAGCTTCATTTCCAGCCACAACAAAATAAACATTGGTCAGCTTTAAGAGAGCATCACTGTCAAAATGAGACTTAAAGATTTGTGAAAATTCTTTCCCAAATTGTTCATTCATGTTATTTTTTTTGTGTGTGGCTCGAGCACAGCTGTAAATCTAAGTAAACAGCATCTAGCTCTGTGTGGCTCTGTTCTAAATATAGTGCAATGGAAAAAGAAATTTAATTTCTCCATAAGATCTCTAGAGACTCAATGTATTTTTGAAACACCATTGGCTGCCCTGACACTGTGACAGCAGCCAGTTGTTTTAAAGGAGATTTACTTGCTGGAAATGGTGCAGTTGACCTTGGTGCTGTATTCTCAGCAGGAAAAAGTGGTCAGAGGCTAAGTGATGCCTGACAGAGGAAGCAAAGGCAGTTCATTAGGCTAAAATTTCAGCTTTCCTGATGAAAGTAAAGAAGTAGTGCTTGAGTGATCTGCAAAGAGCAGGTAAAGAGTGAGCACAGTGAGGCTGTAAAGGAACACACACCTGGTCATTGCAGGTGACATTTCTTGCCTTAGCATAGCATCAAGAGGCTCAGCAAGGCTGCACAATCCACACCTCCTGTGGCATGTGGGACAGGATGAGAGGCTTTTTCCTGAAGAATTTTCAATCTCCAGTGATTGGCTGAGAGGTGGGGTTGGTGCAGTATTTTTCTTTGCATTTGATCAGGAGTTTTTCCACAAAGGGTAAACCAACTGCCCAGAGTAAGAACGGGGCTGAGCTGGAAAATGAATAGATTTTTTGAAATTCAGTTCATTGCTTTTTTTGCCATAAGGTAATTTATCTTCCACTTTGACTTCTGCTGTGCATTTAATCAGGTGCTGAGTGAATATCTTACTTTGGAAATCCAAACTAATAATGGACATAAAAATCATGGTAAATGATAAGATGCAATAAGACAAGTCATATCTTCCCTAATGACACCATAATGAACTGAATTTAAAATGAAATCCTATCATGGACAGTCACGGCCCATTAGACAATGAAATTTCATGTTAAAGTGACTTTTCAAAAGTACTTTGCAAAAAGTAAAAATGAAACAAAATTACACAATATGGTTGAAAGCCACTTGCAGCCAGATCCTGGTGATGTTTTGGGGTAAACTCCCATGAGCTTCAGTGAGCATTTTACTCATTCAAGGACATAAACTCTAAAAGCACTGGCTGTGGATTACGTGCCACGGAAATAATTTCAGCAAGATTTAACAGTTAATATCACCAATTTATGGTCTAAAATAATATACCCATTGAGAACAGATGGAAAAAAGAAGTAAAAAAAAGGGGGGTTAATTTCTTTGCTTTTGGTGATTGCTGCTTTACATGGATCATGCAGAACAGGGACAAAACACAAATTCCCTTGATTTTTAAACACCACATGCTTTGAAGAAAACATTTCAGGAACAGGAAGTGTGAACATTTCCCAAAACCAACCAAAAGCAGATGCAGTGAATGGAAATAACTTTGGAGGTGCTTGTTTTTGTTGGTAAATGTTCCAGAATAACCTTTTTATGGATGCAAGCACTATTGTTATTGTCATCTTCAAAGCAAATTAAACAAAGCTTTCTCATCAGCAGTGATTATTGTGAACTGAAGTTGGAATGACAATTTAAATTGTAAAAAATAACAACAGTAAAGGTCCAACTCTCATGGAGGAACAGCAGCATGTAGGTTCCTATTGCTCATCAGGCCCATGGGCATTCTCTAACTGAAGGTGTATTGAAAATGGGGCCATAAACTCCTAAATCAAATACTTATTTTACACTTCATATTTTATTTGTTTATAATATGGATATTCCATAGTATTTTGATCTCTTCTGTATTAACCATGAGAGAAATAGATTTCTATATACTTTTAGAAAGTTTGTTTTTTTAAAAAATAAAAGTTCAAATGCACATTTATTGATCTAGCAGTATTATCAAAAATATTAGATATACAAAGAAAGTGTATTATATTATTGCAGGAATGAGGAGGTTTGGTGGGTTTTGTTTGGTGCTTTCTTTTTTTTTTTTTTTTGTTTTTTTGTTTGTTTGCCTTTTTATGAGCATCTGTTCTATA
Source organism: Certhia americana (assembly GCA_018697195.1). NCBI lineage: Eukaryota > Metazoa > Chordata > Aves > Passeriformes > Certhiidae > Certhia > Certhia americana. The sequence goes on along the minus strand of CM031865.1, from coordinate 9,562,804 downwards.
GTAATTGCCATGCTTGGGTAATTCATCTAATGATTACAGGGCTGTTGGTAGAGGAAGCTGTAAAGCAGCAAGTAAACACAGGCTTATGTAGCTTTAAAGAAGGCAAAAGGAAAAAAATATACTATTCTGAATGATTCACAATTCTGGATACCATCAGGCTGTGCTTCTGAAAGGGCTGCAGGCTTAGCTGCTGTCACTGTTCCCAGCTGGAGCTCTCATACCAACTTCTTTTGAAATCTGACTATTAGAGCTTGTTTTGATACATCCTTGAGTGCGAACATAAAAGCTGAAGTAAATTGTTTCATCAATGCTGGCTTATAATTTTAGTCCAAAGCTGTCTAGGGTGCTTGTGTACAGGGAGTAGCTCTGAATAGAAGGTAATTGTGTCTCATTCAATGTATCTACCTGGCAACGCTGTTTAGAATTGATATTTGGGGAAGGAAAAGAGAAAAGAAGAGGATGCTGTCTAGAAGACTCACGTGCTTTTAAAAAATTGGTCAAATTTTAACTTTGTTCATTTGGACCGAGATAAAATGGGGGAGATAGGTTTATTCTCTTACTGTGATTAAAATAGACCTTGATTCAGGTGTAACTTTCCATGCCGATCTGCTGCTTTTACTTTTGTTGTATTTGGTTTACAGCAAAGAGAACTGGGGCTTTAGTGTTTGTGTCAATTGCTAATGTGGGCTTGTAGCCAAAAAATCTCTTTGCTGGTCCACCAAAGCATTTGTCAATAAATTGTCAAATGCACAGTTTTTGTTTTGAACCTGAATCCAGTTATTCACCTGCTGTAGAAAGTGTTTTGGAGCAGTGAAATAGAAAATTGTTCTTTCATATTGCTACCCTAGATAGTTAAGCAAAAAAACCCAACTGGATTCCACTTTGAGCAGATCATAGGAAATAATAAACTGGAACTGAAACAAAGCTCCCCAGTAGGGTAAAAAATACAGACTGATGTGATAATAAAAATACACTAAGCATACTAAACAAAAGCAAGCTCTGCTTAGGCAGGAGGCTTAGGAAGAGTGAGCTAAACTAGATCAGAGTTGGCTAAAAGACCAAACGGAGTCAGCAGTATTTAGCATAAATAAAACTCCAGCCTTGGCACTTTTAAATCTCTGCCCGTCCTTTGAGAACATTCCTGCTCACAGGTTGAATTTTGTCAAGAAGATCTGAGCTTTTTAAACAAAGAAGAAGGAGGCAAATAAAGCCCAATGCATTAAAAGCTTTTTAAACAGGTGACATTTTAGTTGCAACGTTGTGAATTAAGTGGAGGGAAATGAGGGAGGAAACCACACCGGCATTCTCAAATGACAGCGTTGTACACAAAAGGAAAATAAGTCAAAATTAAGAGGCAATCTCCATTCTATTTCTACAAGTAGTCCCTTGTATAACATTAAGAATAAGAGGCTGAAGCTCAGACTGGCATCCTCAGAACAAGCAAATTGGGTAGGCTGAGTCCCAGTGCACTTCAGCCACGCTTCATTCATTAAACATAACCCAGAGGTGGCAGCACAGCTCTATGTGCATACGTGCATGCTCTGCACTAATGCCTTAATGACTGCAGACCTCTGCTGGAGGGAGCAGGCAGGAGAAATGTCCCTCAATAACCAGCTGAAATACCAGGTAACACAGCACAATCATGTCAGGGCAGTTCCTTGGAAGCTTCCATCCCTTGTGTGCAGCCATTGGGGATGCACAAGGAAATGTTCATGGATGCTGCTCATGGTTGTGTTCTCTAACAATTGTGCCCCTGGCTGAGGGTGCAGAGATAAGGATTACAGGTGGGAAGGAGTGAGTTTTCCTCAGGGCTGTGAGAATCAATCACCTAGGCTGGCAGGGTATGGAGGGGAGCACTGCACACCTCTCATTGTGCTTGGTAGAATGGGAGTGGGAAGTGAAGCTCACTGAAGAGAAATTTGAAATATGTGAATTGAGTAGAAACTGGATTGAGGAGGAATAACTGCTGGATTTGTTAGAGAGCATTTTGGGAGGAATAGGTTTTGTGTGTGGAGCTAAATAACTGGTAATATTTCATACCTGAAAGTGTGTAGAGCTGGTTTTTGAAAACAGAGATGTCAATGAAGTCTAAGTCACTATTTGGGCTGCAGTAGCTTCAGGGGTGAGATCTCTATTTCCCTATAGGTGGGATAAGTGAAGAAGAAATTAGCAGGCCAGCCAGAAATGGTTTTAGGTCTTGTCTCATCCCTTACCCTGCAGTAACTAGTGCAGGGACTATTGCTTCCCTAATTTCCAACTGCAGAAAATCCAATAGGCAACAAAATTTCAGTGAGGAAGTGATGACAGCTCAGGAAACAGAGTTCATAATGGAAACAACAAAGCAACCTTAGCTTCAGCACATGTTTTTGCTCCCATAATAGATATCTGCTATTTTATTATAGCTACATTAGTGAAAAATAGCGTCTCAAATTTATTTTTCACCTACTTTCTAAAAGAAACAATAGATATGTGATTGTTTCGTCCTTTTTCTCTCCAGTTACCAGCTGGGAACTTTTGAAATTGACAGTAAATTATGTTCCCACTATCTTTTGTTTGCAAAAAGATTGTGATCAGATTGAGAAGGAGAGACCCAGATTAGCCCCCAGGGAAAAGTCAGGCTGAACTCCAGCACTGCACACTTGTCCTGTGGGAGCTGTTTGCTGGGAAGTGTGTTTGCCTCCAGCCTGGCTTCTGCAGAGATTGCTGCTCACCTGCAGAGTTCAGCCCTGGGGCAAAGGGGGAGTGAGGGGAAGGAGAGTGGGACAATGGTGCTGCTGGCAGGGAATGTGGGGTCCGAGGAGAAAAGACACAAATCTATAAAAAACCAGATTTATGGGTTCTGCTGCTTGAGGAACATCTTGTTTACCTGAGGAATAACACCCCAGAATAAACCTGTGTATGTCTGGTTCTCCTATACTTGAGTATATTCCCTTTGAGTATATTCCCTGTGTCCCCAACTTTTGTGCTTGCCTGTAGGCTTTTAGGAAATGCAGAATTTTTAAAAGCTGGCAAGTTTTTAATCAAATCCTGGATAGCCTGTACTTTTGGTCTAGTCTGACATGATTTTCTCTAATATTTATCTTCCAGCATAACTCTCCATCTAGTTTTGAACTGCTATAAATTGAATTTCATGTAGTTTCTTCATAAGGTTATTTTACAATCCAATATCTAAGGCAGAAATGCTTCTCTTTTTTCCATCTCTATAACTAAATTTGACCATTTTTCTGTTTCCCCTGTAGCTTTGTGTTCATATTAAGTTATATGTTTGTTTAATTCTCCCTATGAAAAACTTTATTTTTATTTTCTCTTAACAATCCCTTATACATGTATTTAATTTCCATGAAAATGCATACAACTTTTACCAAAAAGTGCTATTTCATTTCTTTTTCCTAGAACTTATGGAAGAAGGTGAATGTCTCACATCAGTCCTTTCCCAGTAACTTGGGATTTGTAATATGAGGATGAAATCCTAATAAAAATCCTCCCTCCATCCTCAGCCTGTAAATGACTAGGGACAAAAATGTTTACATGCCTGCTATTGCCATCATTCTTCCAATCTAATTCTACAGTGCTGGGACCACCACTCTATAAATTTCAATTATGCCATTAGCAATAACTCTTCACTGCAGTAATTGGTACACTCACTTTATCTAATGGAGTATTTTCCCTCTAATTGACTTCAAATTTATCATATAAATGTCAAAGCCAAATTTTCCTATAATAACCTATTATCTCTGCTGTTCTAGCTCACTACACTCACAAGAAACAGAGCAATAATAATCTTTTGCGATAAGGAGGGACAGAAGTAATTCACAAAGTGCTGAGAAGAATGACAGCTTCCTCTTACCTGTCAAAACCAGAAACTTTTAATATATTCATCTAATTAGATTGCTGGTCCCCTTCACATGATATTTTTTCTCTCACTGTAATATAAAAATGAATCCAGGTTTTGCTAGAAAATGAAAATATCTAGTGTTTAGATGGTAGACTTCCTATCAACATATTTTTAGACAAGTATTCCCATTATCAGAGGCTTTCAAATTTCTCTCCTCACTCTGTAAGTGTAATCAATTGCAGCACAAGAAATAGGCTATTACACCATGACACAGAAATGGCAAAGGCATAAAGAAAAGACTTTTTAATGTGTAAATTAATTTTTGGGAATAAATAGGAGCAGGGAATGGGAATGATGCAAGTGTACTCATCAGTCCCATAGATTTTACATCGGATCAGCTAAAACTGCACTACCATGTCAAGTTCCAGAACAGGAATATATAGTTAATGAATCCTGGATGTCTAGGCTGCTGTATAGAGAGCCATAAGAGTGGACCTGAGACGAGTAATAGAACGGTAAACTTGGACTTCTGTATTTTTTAATTTCTTTCTGTTTGAAGACTTTTCAGGACATTTTCTGTAAGATGTGTGGATTTGGTACTGCTCCTTTTTCCATCCTGAGGCAGAGGTGTGTAGTACTGGGGCTGGGCCAGAGGCTGGTGAGGCCAAAGAGTTGTTTTTGGGATCACTGCGCTTCTGTCCATCAGTGACCAGGATCACTGGAAAGCAATCATCAGTGACAAATTTGCACCCTGCCTCCCTTGAAAGGAGGCACCTGAGGGGGTAGTATCCTTCAGCACTCCTTTGTATTACCCTTCTGTGCATCTGAACAATACCTGGATAAAAATATTTCCAGATTCATTCTTCAAAGTGGGCATCATTTCCAGAACAAATCCAAAACACAGCCCAACACCAGCTACTAGGAAGAAAATTAACTATCCTAGCCAAAACCAGGACAGGTATTCTTCTGTATATGCCATATGGTCATCTTTTACATGGATTTATCTGAGGAGTAGGAGTTTAACCTACATAAGCTGAATATTTTCTGCTTCTTCAGCTAACGAAAATGTACCTGGTGAAAGCAGTGGGTGTTTAAATTCTTATGTAGAACCGTAGAAGGAGGTAAAGGTTCCTGAAGTGAGTTGGAAGCATATAAATATTCTCCCTGTGGATGCAATCTTGACTATATAAAGGCAGTATCTGAAAAATAAAGGATTGTAAAACAAATAAAGAAATGAGAAGTCTAAGTGTAGCCTTGTTCCTCAGAAGTGTGTTGCTGGCAGGTGATAGCATTCCTTCCTAGCATGAGGAAAATGATTTACCCAGAAAATGCAAAGATAAAACCTACTGTTAGTTTGAGACATGATTGCCTCAGACCCACCTCACTGTTTGCTACTATCCTTTTTTTTTTAAAAAAAAACTGGTCTAAAAAGAAACATTTTGCATAAAAACACGTATGAGAGTATATCAAACCAGCAAAGTCCTCCTGACACAGATAACACATAACTGGCTATGTCTTATCCTTCCAGCTGTGGATAAAACAAGGCTCATTTGTTTAATTGCAGCTTGGCTGCTCTCCTTGTGTCCCCATGAGCAGCAGGGATGGTGCTGCCTCACTGGCACAGCCCACCAGCAGCCTTTAATAGGGTCACAACCTTCCAGTGACCTTTTGGAGAATGCAGGGCCAAGCACAAGGTTCATACAGGATAATTGCTGAGCCAGTGAATGTTGCCTAGAATTTGCACTCAGAGTTGAAGGTATTCACATCACCTGTTGCATTTTATCCTTTAAATTTTGCTATAGCAATTTATTTAGTGACTTGTATGTTTCAATGTGTGTGGAAGCTAGAAGAGGTTTTTTCCTTTTTTTGGTGGGGGGTTAGCTCTCTATAATAATTGAAAACATTTTTCTCAGCAGAAAATCTCAAGAAGTTGCAGGGGTCCCATAGCTCTGCTGGAAACTTTGGTGGGAATGACAGGCCATTGGATTGTTTTCACACTCCTTTGGCATGTGGGTGTCTGAAAATGTATCTCCAACAGAATTTATACCCTTACCCATGGGGCTGCTCTGAAATTTAACTGCTCAGGAATATTAGGTATCACTTGGTGTGCTGAGACCTTTATGCATCAATTAATCTGGGCTACCTTGCACCAATAGCTTGTGACCTTTGTAGAGTTTGCATTTAATTTAGTCCCATGAAGCAATTGTATCGACTGGAACAAAAAGGACAGAAATAGTCTGAATTTCTGTTCATTTCAAAATGTGTTGACAAGGGACTTTTATATCTAACAAAGTCTTTTCTCAGTCAAAACTGATGAGAAGCAGATGATATTGACTTTATTAAACAGATTGCACTACTTAACATAAACTTTAAACAATTTGGGGCATGTCTTTTATGTCTTTTAATTCTAAAAGTGAATGTTTATATCATAAGGAGACACAATAAGTTATTAATGTTCATTATTTTTAAAAGGAAGTCCCAATAAATTTGCCCAAATATCTTAGGTAATTACTCACAGAAATAAAGGTAATCTGAACCTCAAGAAATCTATGAGTTATTGAGCCTGCTTCAAACATTTTCAGGAGCTAGATTTTCCCATGTCCCCATTATTTTACTGGATAATGCAAGTATTGTCACTCCAATGATAGGTGGTTATAATATATCTGCAGACTGTTGGCAGAAGAAACAATTTTAGGCAATTAGAGGGGAAATACTCATCAACCCATTTTTTTAATGCTATAAAAACCAAACTAAAGTTCATTTTCACAATGGTAAATGTGGCTTATATTTTTTCCTAAAAATATAGAAAGAACACTTGTAATGCACTTAGTGCATAAGTGGTTAAAAGTTCAGAAATTTTTTTCAGTTTTGGCTTGTCCAGTTATATTAGATTGTGAATGGAAAGATTGTATGAGCTTTGGAGGTCTCCTTCTTCCCTTGCCCTTTTTAAAGTCTTTTGTTCTCTTGAAATTTCACTGTTTCTTTTTCTTAAAATGGTACAACCAAAAAGATGGGGATGGTAGCTGCCCTAGAAACCTTCTCTACCAATATAAATGAAAGGAGGGGTTGTTGGTCAGGAGAAGAACTTTAGACATGAGAAATTAAAATAAAATCACAAAAGGAGAGGATAGGTGTAGTTTAATTTTGGATTCCAACCAAAATATGATGGTAGTTTGCGTATAATCGCACATGAAGTACAAAAAGTATTCAAACATTTCCCTTTTAAGTAACAGAAATATTGTTTAGTAGTAGCCTTGCATTTCTCAAGGTCCAAGTGTGTGAAATAGCCCCCAAATAATTTAACAGCATGCTGGTAATAAGGTATTTACAGCAGAAAAAATCAGGGCTTACTTGATCTTACAAATTTTACAAATAAATGTGTTTCAGTACAGGGTGTGCTCAAAGCTAAGAGTGTGCTATGTTGCAGTTTGCTGTAGGTTTTTACCTATTCACTTCTGTAGCTTCAGGTAATCAAGAGCAACATGGAAATTGTATGCCCAAATCCTGCATGCAGCTTTGGAAATACCAGTTGTCTCTTAATCTTAGTTTGAAAAAGGGCCAAGAGACTTTCATCAGCAAAAAAATGACTGTTCCTCAATTGGTGTGGGTTGAAAGGACAAATTGAATTGACATTTACTTTCTTTAAAGCTTCAGCTGTGTGAAATGTCCCTTCATGGATAAAATCCAGCCTTAAACAAGACAAAAATGGGACCCCCAATTTTGCACATTAAAAAAGTGAACAAAAAACACCAAAGAAAGCAAACCCAACCAACCTGCCAAAAATCAACCCTCCAGATAATAAATCAGAGCTATTGCAGCTGTGCTTTTTTGGTTTTAGATAAACTTGTTAATGTCATAGCAAGGGGCATCACTGCTCATAAGTATAAAACAAAAGCAGCCTTTTCAGACTGACTCAGACAACTTCAGCCTGTTATTGCTGAATAACTGCCTGAGCAAGTTCTGCAATGCATATCTAATATGTGATCATCAAATATTATAGATCTATCTTTTTGTGTCAGTGAGTTTCTGCAGATTGAAGAGACCATCTTATCCTTCACTAAGCTGCATACCTGAAAAGGAGAGAATGAGAAATTCTCTATTTCTGTGCACTGAAGATATTGAATTAAGCCTGGGCCATGAAAAAAAAAGGAAACTATTAACACATTTCCTGTAACTCTGGTTCTGTATGAGTTATTAAATGGAAAATGCAGTTTTAGAAAGGATGGCTTACAGGTATCTCTTTATTGCAGACCTTTATGAAGAGTGAAATAGGGAAACATTTCTCTGGGAAGCAGTGCCAGAGAGGTGTTTAAAGTGGCTCCTTTTTATAATGCTGAAATGAAGGAAGATCAGTGAAGAAATTAGTTTCCTATGAAAAAATAGGAAATATACTTGATCAGATGTCCAAAGACTAGCCATTACACACCCGAAATATTATCCCATCTGTGAAAATGTGCATGAACTGAGCTTTCTGAAGATCTTCTGATGCTGTGGATTATTTAAAAAATTTTACTATATCTTGGGACAGAGGTGAAACTGAGAGGGACACGTGATTGAGATAGATCCTGCAACTTATGCCAGCAAAGGGATTTTACTCCTGCCTGTTCCCTTCCATCTTCATGCCCAGATGTTTAAACAGCCTGGTTTGCTGTCCTGGGTTCACTGGTTCATTCCTGGGTTCACTGGACCTTTGGCAGTGCTGGGATAACACCCCCACTGCTGGTACAGAGCATTCCTTTATGTTTTGGTTCCAGCTGCTGCCAGCTAGACCAACTTATATCTTCTGTATGTTTTGGCAAGAGATTCAATTCACAGTGAAGCCCCTGGGGTGCACTGGAAAGGCTTTCTCCTCCTTCTCCATCCTCCTTCCTCTCTTGGGTCCTTTACTCTGCAATCTTGTGCCTATGAATACATTTATATATATAAGTATTTTTCTTTAGCAGTGTGAAGAAAATATACTCTTGTGGAAGTATTTGCCAGATTGGGTCTTAAATCTGCGGTGTAGTGTTTCCCCATGCTGTTGAATATTTATCATGCTTTATCCCAGAGATGGTTGTATTTCAGGGAAGAGCTGAGTTGATATATCAAGGCTATGAGTCTTGCCAGCACTTCACTGTGTGTGTAGTACTGCTGAATAAAACAGGGCACCAGTGCAGCTGAATTTCTCACTGGTGTAAGTATTGACAGGATCACCCCCTGCTCCTACAAATGTTCAAGGAAGGAAAGAGGAATATTGATTTGTAGAAAGAGCTTCTGGAGGAAAAAACTCCATGAATTATATTAAAATTCTTTCTGAGTGCTACAGCAGTGCCTGAGAACTTTTCACAACTGAAATAGTGTTTACTACCAAACATGCTGCTCAGGAGATGTGCCAGCACCACGAAAATAACATTGGCGCTGGACCATCTCTTCATCTGAGATATTTATCATGGAGCAATAGTCAGGATCTTGACTGTGAGTTCATGCTGTGGAATACAATGAATGCAATATTGAGGAAACGGCAGAGCAGGTATAGTTGGGTTCTATAATCCAGTGCAGCATCCATCACAGTGTGAAAAAGGAGAACTGCTGGTCTTGAGAGGCAACAATATATGGAGCAGAAATATTCCAGATTTTTTTGCTGGATTGAAAAGAAATGCATAATTTCACAATCAGGGAAAAATCATGGTGAAGTAGATTATACTTTTATTTATTCTTAACAGACACAAGAGTCTGTTGCCATATTCCATAAAACCTGTCCTATGCCTTTTGAGGTGTCTAATACTACTGCAGTTGTTTCTTACTGACAAATGATATGAGGTGGTATGAATGGCAGGCAAAAGAAATATTTTATTGAAAAAAATTACTTTTATATTACATAATTTGAAGAGAAGAAACAAATGTGAATATCTTTTACAAGAGTAAACCATAAATCCATTCTTCATGTTATTGTAGTGATTGAGTGAGGCTTTTCAATAATTTAAATCGGTGTAAATAGTATTCAGATTTTGAACAAAGAAAATTTTATTATGACAGAGGTGTAGGTCAGTACCTTTCTTCAGTAAATATGTTAGGTTGTACTCATGTTGCTTACCCCAAGAAATACAAATCAATGTTGCAAAGAAACAGAACTACATCACCTTTTTATACTCAGCTTTATATATAACACTGTATGTCCCAAAGCTTCCTGTGCAGATGAATGATAATATATGTTCGCAGTCAGCAATACATTCTGATGCAAATTTATGAAAAAGCTCTTATTTTAAATATCATGTGATTGTGCAGGAAAGTTATCAGTTCTATGTGTGTAGATATATAACCAAACTATGGCTTCTGGTTCAAGCAAGAATTTGACATACAATTTTTGCAGTTCAATCTCCTTTGGGTTTTAGTTCTGCCTTTTGAAGGCCAATAGGTATGAGAGAAATTCATAATAGTATTTGTATCTATAGGATAAATTTTCCTCAGGGTGGAGGACAACTGAGCCCTTAGCTCTCAAGATGGGTAGAGGAGCTTTGCTGGAAGAGGAAGGCTTTAGGCAGTGTAAATTTTGCAGTCTGTTAAATGAATTACCATAAAATGAACTCCAGGGGCCATTTACCAGCATGACCAGATGGAATGGTGCTCCGGACCTACCTGGTTCCCCCAGCATCTGCTGCAGGCTGCTCTCAGACCTGAGGGGAGACAGGAACCTTTGCCCTTATTCTCCACTTGAAACCACTTGGTGCTTTTTGCTTTGAGTGTGACCAAACACCAACAGAGGGAGGGGATTTTCTCCTCAGTGTTTCCCTACTGAAAACACTTTGAGGAGGGAGCTCTTGAACTCGTTAGAAATCAGGGTCAATCTCCCAGTGATTCTAAGAGGTGTCAAATCAAGTCTCAAGTGGACATGGTGGTATCATGTGCCGGAGCAGAAGAATTTACTGCATCACCTTTCTGGTTGCCCACAGTATGAAAAGTGTTCATCATTCTCTTCTCCCATTGATTCCCCAAGTTCTTTATGGGCACTTGCAGATAATGAAAAACAGGATACAGATATATATTTGAAATGTGTATGTTAGCGAGTATTTATTTAAAGTTTTATAGTGATTGCATAAAATCCATGGAAGAGTCTCCAGATGTTGAATACACTGCACAAATTCAGTGGAGTACTGATAGATATTAGCATCATTGTCAATTGTTATGAACACTAACCAATTCAATCTTTCATTGCCCATTGTGCTTGAGTACTTTGACTTAATGATCCCCATCCTAGAGAGAACTCTATTAGCATTTGCAGATGTCTCTATAAATGTAGGGGTGAGAAAAGCTTTAGGATGTGAAATAATCAGGCTATATACTGCTAGTCTCTTGCTGTTAGTAGAGTATTTGAAATCCTCAAATTGGTTTCTTTTGAATGAATACTGAATTTTAAACTCCTGCTTGCAATTCTTTGTCACTCAGTTAATCGAGCATGCTTGAGGGTGGCTAAATTTTATCTTCAGGAAATTCACATGTTTTAGAGATTCCAATTTACATCCCATAATTAGAGCAACATGAGAGCTCTGAAAGGGTGCTAAACTTGTTACAATGCTTGATCAATAATATATTGCATCTTAACTGTTGTGTAGAAGAGGCTGCCCTTTGCTAGTCCAGGTGTTTTATGAACAGATGCTTCCTTTTAGGACCTGTAGAAGTCTCTCTGTTTTTTCTTTCCTATTTGAATACAAAAATCTGTTAGACATTTTCACTGGCCTCTTTACTATCTATCAGTTCCATGGAATGGGTTGTATTAATGTAACTCTAGTGTTCAAGGTCAAACTGCTGTAAATAATTCAGCTCTGTGCAGAGTCCCAGATGAGGTCTGTGTGTAATAAGGCACAAGAAAGCTCCAACAATGACATTTTGCCCAAACAATCTGCTCAATTCTCTTGCTGTATCAGGGACTTTTGGTGTCTCTGCAATGTCATCTAAAGTTTTCCACTGTTTTAAAACAATTCCCATTGTTTTAGAGGCTTTTCTTTTCTATTCTTTTTTTTTTTGTGCATTTCACTTATTGCTTTTATACCATTTAATTCCTGAAAGTTACTTCAGTTTGACAGTCTCTGATTTAGCTGTTATCTATTTCACAGCAATGTCAAGAGCAGCATGATAAAGTGGGCAACTTTGATTGAATATAAACAGGATCTGGAGAGTTCAATAAAAGTTCCTTGCATGTTTAATTCCTCCCTGTCAGTGTATCACCAAAAGCACATAGGAAGATTTATGATGATCTTGGTTCACTTCCTTTAACTCACCTAAATGCAGTCCATTAATGGGTTTATGTTTTATGCATATTAATTGTGCTGCATGCCATTTTTGTGTGGCAAGACAGATTAGAATTGGATTGGAAATATTTTTATGCCTGGCATAAAGAGCCCAGATGAGCTCTGCAAGTAACTGAAATGTTAACTGAACTTCTCAAACCCATGTCAGTTTGCTGAGGTCTTCATTGTATTGACATTTTCATGTATGAATAGGATGTAAAATTAACCAGCTCTATTTTTATGCCACCTGTTTAAATCCACGGCCTTGTTGTGGAGAATCTGGTGAGCCTAAAGTTCACATTTCCCTTTATTTGATTGAAATTTACTTTTCATTAATGTAAGTAAAAAAGAATATCAAGTCAGTGTTCCAAACTGTTACTGATGGATGTTTTTTCAAGTTGATGTATACAAAATATGCAAAATGGACATTTTAAGAGCCCAGCTCTAGAGTTTCTTTGAAGACACAATCTTGTCTTTGCCGTGTATTTTGTTTTGAACATTATTTGACGCTGGTTTTGTGTTACTTCTGAACAATGGCTGACATCTTCTAGATCTTTGCAGGGTTGTTTTTGCTTTATCCTTTGTTGGAGCTGGACTTGTTTTTTGTTACAATTCTCTGGTTTTTTTAACAGTGAGGAATGCTGGGATTAGTCAGGAAATTCCCAGCCTCTCAAGTAGCAGGGACACTGCAATGATTCAAAACTCAGCCCGTTTGAGCTGCTGCTTAAGGAGAGGTTACAGCTGCATGGAAAAGGTCAGGTTAAGTGGCCATGTTATTATTTTCATTTCCCCATGAATGCACAGACCATGCCCTGTGTTTTACTTGTTATCTAGACAGCATGGAAGGATATGGACACAAGGACTGGTCCAGAGGACAGCACTTAGTGGAACACTGGCAGGTGGTATTGGAACACAGCTGGACCCTGAAACCAGAGCAACAAACACCTGAGTACTGTTACCTTTGATTTGTTGCACATCTGTCTCTCTGAGCTGTTTCTCTGAGAGGAGAATATGATACCACCAAGGAGAAACATCCAAGGCACAGTCTTATAACATTTCTGTATCCTATTCTCATTTGATTTCTCCTTCATTAACAGCACAAGCAGAGCACTTGCAAACCCAGCTCTGTGTTTATAAACTTAGATTTTTCTGATAGGTTGACTCTTTCTAAATGCTACACCATCAGGGCTTAACTATAAAATAATTGCAGTGGGTGCATTTTTCATCTGCCATGAGTGCTATTTTCACTGTTTTATGTACTTTTGAGAGTCTAAGTACTTGAGTCTGATGAAAATGAACAAATGCAGTAGGGCTTGAAATACATTTCTGTTTTTCTTTTAAATTAGCTTTTTCTTTTTCTCTTAAATACTACAAACAAAGTTCCCAGATGATTAGAAGCAAATTTGAAGACAGTTTAAAGATAAATGGCCTTTTCTTCTTACCTTTAATTTTGCCTGAAACTAGAAATGAGCTAGCTGGAAAAACACTTTTTTTTTTTTTTTTTTTTTTTTTAACTGACTGCCTATGAACTTGCTCAATCAATTTTTAAACCTGCTGTTACTGTCTGCTTTGATAACCTTGTGTTAACAAATTATAGCCATGTAAAAAAGGACCTCCTTTTATCTAAATATATCATGCCAGTTTGTTTCTCATACTGCTGGTGGGAGCCTGGTGAGTAAAGATTCTTCACGTTGTCAAATGGTGTCCATGACTTTGTACACCTCAGTAAAGCTCCTCCTCAGTGCAGTGTGTAGAACACTTTATTTATTTAATTTGTGTTACAGGCTGTGATATGGTTCACTAGATGATAGATATGGTGCTTTTCAGCAGCTCTTCCTTTAATGCACAATTTAGAAGTGAGAATCTGGCAGAGCTGGGTAGCAGGATCACAACCTTAAAACTGATTTTGCTGAAAGACTTGTTGGTTAGCAAATTGTTCCTTAAGGTAGAGCCTCAGCAGGGAAAATTCAGCCTGGACAGGGAAAACTAGCAGCTTAGTGGCTCATGAAAATAATTTCAAATTTCTATTGTAAAATTTGGTGTGTTGGTGTCTGATTAAGCTGTTAAAGATCTGCTCCTTCATTCATACCTGAAAGGAGGTTGTAGCCAGGTGGGCATCAGCCACTTCTCCTAGGACATCAGCAACAGGACAAGAGTGCAAAACCTCCAGCTGCACCAGGAAAGATTCAGATTGGTCACCAGGAGGAGTTTCTTCACTGAGAGGGTGGTCCAGCCCTCCAGTGAGCTGCCTGGGGGAGTGGTGTAGTCACCATCCCTGGAGATGTTCAAGAAATGATGTAAAAGTGCAATGGTTTAGTTGACAGTGTGAGATCAAAGATTGGACTTGATGATCTGGGTAATCCTTTGCAACCTGAAAGATTCTGTGATTCTATTCTCACTCCCTTCCTTTGCTGCTCTGTCCTTGGCACACTACATTTCTCTCTGCAGAAGCCCCTTTGGGCACTATTTTCTGTGCTATTGCCAGCCAGGACCAAATTTCTCTGCAAAAACACAAGGAGAATAGGAAAGATGGAAATTAATGAAATAAAAAATAATAAATAAATATTTTGGTGGCAGTCAGAATAGTGCTGCAAAATAAGAGAGCTTGTTATTCTTTAAAAGCTTTCTTTAAGCTGAACACAATTCTCCAGAGCTCAGAAAGGCAGAGAAGTGGTGAGAATCAGTAGTAATGAAAGGACAAATAAGGATGGATGATTTTTTTTACTTTTTTTTTTTTTTTTTGCACAGAAGTTCTCCATCTGCAGCTCACAAACCACCTGTGAAATGTAGGAGGTTTCTGCTGGGTTGCAGCCAGAAGCTGTTGTGTTCTTATGATGTACAATACGCCTACTCCTAAAATGATCTCAAAATCAGTGTCACAAAAAATTCAAGGGAAATGGAAAAGCAATGAAATCTCCTGGGCTGCATTTAGCCAGTGACAAAATGCCATCCAAACGGGATTCCTCTCCCTACAGGAGAGGAGTCATCACACTGAATTCAAAGGTGTGGGGCAGGGGCTGAGAGCAGAGGAAGGGAGACCAGGGAGCTCTGGGCAGGAGTGGGCACAAAGCTGATGCCAGAGTGAAGTGAGAGGGAGAAGTGAGAAGCCAGTTCTTCAAAGTGGCACTGGGATGAGATGAGAGATTAAGGGGAAAAGAGAGACAAGGAGGGGACAAAAATAGAGCAGGTATTGATCTGGTAAAGGTTTGGGTACAGGAGAGGGAACTGGGAAGTGGCTGAGCCAAAGATGGAAACAAGGTATTAGGTTGGGGCTGTGGGGAAAAAACTGAGTAATATTCTGGGATGGTGGTTGGGATGTGAAGACAGAGAGGAGGAACAGATCTAAATAGTGTGTTAGTTTGGGAATTAATGTTATTTGATCATGGAATTTGAAACAGGCTTTAAAATCCTAAAAAGAGGAACTGAGGACCAGGATGAGACAGAAAGATGAAAAGTGAGGCACAAAAGGGTCCTTTCAAACCTTTGAAGGAGCTCGAGGGAACCAAGTTCATTGTTTCTTTTTCCTGCAAGGATCTGTGAAATCTAAAAGCAAAGGTTGTCTCTCAACCACTTTTGGGAGCTACTTCCAAAGAATTAAAAGTAGATAAACAATCCTAGTAAACAGTGATAGATGATCAAGGAAGTTGCAGATGTTATAGAATGCCAAATTAATGTCCACCCTCATATGGATATTGGGATACGGTTATCAGCAAAATTATTTCTTTTTTTTTTACCTTTGTAATTGTTTTGGTTTTTTTTTTCTTTTTTCTAACACTCTAAAATGTCAGGTGGCAGACAATATTTTATCTAAAGTCTCATCCCTTAAAACTTTATTTCTATTGAAACAAAGTCAAAGATGCTCAATTCATTGCTCTGTCACAGATTGAACTGGCTCCTTATGTGTGGATGGAGCTGAGAGAAGAGTACATCCCCTCTGCTGGAGCTCATACGACTGCATCTGAAGTAGGAAATGATCTTCACTGGGATTTAACAACCACAGGTACTGAAGAGAAGCTCCTGGTTTTATTTATGACCAGAATAAATAAGACCTGGTCTTATATACGTGTCATGCCTGCTCTAATAAGCATAGATTTTCCTTGTGCTGCCAGCTCCTACTTATGTGCATTTAGAAAGTCAAATAACTCTTGACCTCCCATCAACCTGCTTCCTGCAGAAATGAATGTTTGGGTTGCCTTATGCAAAAAATTAGGCAGAAAAACATATAGAAAGCAACTGAAACGAACAAGTCATTTCAAATGGATGTCATTTGGTGTGGGGTGGGAGTTTTTCTGCCTTTAGATACTTGTGGGGTTTGTGAACTCATGAGGTGTTTGTGGCTAGAGAAGGGATGTCACAAGGAAGCAGTCCTTGGGAGTCAGCCTGGGTGACTGATCCATCTATTTCCCACTCTAGGAGTATCACACACTAATGAGGGAAAATGTACATCCAACTCTGCTAGGCTTTGGAAGCAAAATGGAGGTAGAGAGAGAGAGGGAGAGTATCAAGGGTGTTCAGTCGTTCTATGATTTCATATTTTTACTAACTTTTAAAAATTTTATTTTTTAATAAATTCTTCTTCTTCTTCTGAGGATTTCATAGTTTAAGTCTGCATGAAATCTAGAAGGAACCTCCCCCTTCTCATGCTAAAATTTTAAAGTTGAATGTTTTCAGAAGCCATGGGGAGCAGTAATGGGTGGAAGTGAAATGAAATTTCTTTTGACAAGAAGATGACAAGAGGTGAAACTGGAGAGATTTATGCATACTTTGGGTTTAAAAACCTAAACTGATACATCTCATAGCTGTCTTGGGATGAGGCATTCACTCTCTATTTGCAGTGAAAAGTTACTTTAATGATTTTAACATTTACCCACTAAATTTTTCTCCTTGATGTATAATTCAAAATGCTATATCAACTCCTTGAAGGTTAGACACACTTTCATTTTCATCTGGAAATGGATCACCAGGTTGTTGCATCACTGTGCTCATCTCAGGGCTGGGTGGAAGGTTTTAGTCAGGACCAACCTTCTGGGGCAAAAAGATTTGTGCCAAAGTCTGTTCTTGTGGAAGATATTTAAAATAATGATTTCTGATGCTGAGTCACAGTGCTGTCACAGCACTATTAATAATAAACTGGGAGAACATTTGTCTTGCCATATGGGATGGAAGTAGTCCAATGTCTGCCTCTGGTATTGGATGGGATTATATAATGCTGCAGCATGAGGCATTTACATTTTCTCTTCCATCCTATCCCTCCTTAAATGCACAAGACATATTTCAGCTATCTTAAGGAATGAAATGTTGCTAGAGAGAGTTGTCTTGATTTCTTTTGGGAGCTGTGGCAATTGTCAAGGATTCCTTCCCTACCTCAGTCACTCATAAGGAGATTTAGTTAAACTGTGTTAAATTTGGTGTCCACGTTCGTATTTTCATTTTCATTTCTGCCCCAGTCAGAAATAAAATGTCCTCAACTTAGTTTGATTTAACCTAAATTACTTAGGACAGTAAAGAAAATGTAATCAAGGGATTTTCAACTCTTGATACAAATAGCTAATGCAATTTAGCCAAACCACTTCACAAATTCATTAAAGTTAACCCCTTTGCTCCCACATTGACAGACTTAGTGTGCCATGGACACTTTTTCCTATGGATTAATATCAGACCAGTTATTGAGAATTCTGAAGAATTCTGGCTCTAATCATAAATTCAGAATAGGTATTCAGGTGAAATTTTTTTCTATACCTCTGTTAGGGTTTCAAGCCATACAAGACTTTTCCTGGTAGGCCAGGGAAGAGCATCAATCTGAGCTCCTAGGATGGGCTTTATGAAGAAGCTACACAAAGAATACAAGTTTTGCTGGGCCCCACAAGCCCAGTCTAAGTTGCCCCTGCAGTATTCACTGGCTCTCACTATAGGACACATCTTATTTGTTTCATTTAAGTTTCAGTTCCCCCAAAAAACTCAAATTGGCCATTTATGGTGTCTTTCCTGATTAATGCCCCTTAGCTCACTGTGACCAGCAATACCTTCCAATAGGAGAAAACAGAGTTCCTGTGTTGCTTTGTACCTTCAAATGTGTCATCCTCTTTCTCCAGTTGGTGTGATCACCTTCCCTCTCACCTCCTTCCATACCTCTATCCTTTATGCCTCCTTTTTTAAATATGTCACCTTTCCCTTGGTCTTTCTCTTTTCTCTTCAAATTTCTAAGATTGTTCTTCTCTGTAATAAATTGTTGCCAAATGCATTTCATAATATTCCCATCCCAAGTCATTTGGCAGCTCTTTTAAAAACGAGATTGTACAAGGATTAGCAAAGTCAACTATCCGTAAATATTGAAGATGACTTAACTAATGGGGAAGATGTAAGGCAACACAGTGAGTAAAACAAATATTTAAAATAGAAAAGCAGTGGAATAGAGTTGCTTTCTGTCTCAATCAAATAAAATTCTTAAACAGCTACCCTGGTAAAATAAATAAAAAACCCCCAAACCCAGTTTTTTCCTGTGGAGAGATAAGATGAGGGAGATAGATTTTAAGCTGAGGCATTTGCTATCATGATTTAAACTATCACCCTCTCCTTTTTGCCTTTTTGTTAATATTGTAGATATCTTTACACAGCACAGTTCAGACACTGCCTGTTTAGGTGAGGACTATAGCACCATGTTATTGCCAAACATTGATAAAGCTTCCATGTCTGCTTAAAAACTGTACTGGGAAAGCCATTAAAATAAGGAAAAGTGAATTAGGATTTTATGATGTTTGAGAAAGCTGCAAACCTGAGATAAAGAATTCACTTTTTTTTTTTCTTTTTTTTTTTCCTTGAATAGGCACATCATGCATCTCAGGATAAGCCTGTGTTTGCTTCACTGAAATGTGGTTTTAAATGAATGTGTATGGGAAATGGAAAACATCTCCATTTCTAATCATGCTGCTGTCTCATTAAGGATAGACAGCATCTGATTCTAACTAAGAAATTATTCTTTTTCTGTTGCAGGAACCTCAGGCTGGCTGAGTGAAATGTTCCTTATAAGAGTACTTCAGTGCTAATGACAATAACAATAGGGAAACCAGCAATTCAGTGCTGGAGGATGCTGCTGAGGAAACATTGACATGAGGGCAGGTAATTAGTGCTGCTGCTTCTATTAAAATTAGGGGGAGGAAAAAATCAAAATGGAGTAAGTGGAGCAAAGGGGTTATTAAATTGAAAAAGAAAAAAAATCTTATTTACACTCTGAATCCAGCTGAACTAAATAAACTAATCAATATGATGGGCAAATTCTATTAACAGTAGAAAAAACCTGAATGAATAATTAAAGTATAGCAAAGTAGAGTAAATATTTGGAGGACAGAAATAAACCTGACAGAGCCTGAGCTGGTCAGTGTGGTGGTGGTGCTGCTTTTCAGCTTTTCTCTGGCTCTCTAATCAAAGACATAATTCTGCATATTATCCCTTTCAGTGGTTTCATTCTTGCCAAAATGAAATGGGGCATATATGTGGGGAGGAAGAAGAGAAAAATGCATCTGTTTGAACACCAGATAGAATTAGACTCAGCCAAAGTTGGAAGAAAGTCTCATGTCAGGCTTTTGCAGATCTTTGATTAATAATTCTAATAGAAAATGAACCTCTGTGGCCCGGGTTTCTTTTTGATGTAGCATCAATGACACTCAGCAACTTAGAGCAATTATGAGTTTGGCACAGACTCTTCAATGAATACATATGGAAGTAGCCAACTGGTAGTTCTTTTTCCAAATCCTAAACAGACTTTCTAGCCACAGAATGCTGCTGCATTACAAGCAATAGAATTTTTTCTTCCAACTTTGAATGACATTATTTGATTTAATGGAAAATTTGGAACCTCTTGCAGGTCAGGGATGGGTTATTTCTCTTTTTATATAGTTCCTAGAATAATGACTTCTAGATCTTGATTGGAGGCTTTCAGGGCTTCAAATAAATTGAACCATTTTTCTCGCTTATGCTTTTGCCCTTGTGTCTGGGGGTTGGGAGAGGGATTGGGACTGGTTTAGTTTAGGTGTAGTGACCTGCATTCTGAGTAAAAGAAAAATGAATGAGGATTAACAGGTTTGGTAAAAAACAGATACTTTTCTTACAGAAGTATCTATTGCAGAAAAAAAAATCTATTTTGTTCCATCTGCCTTTTTTTTTTTTTTTTTTTCCTTGCCGCAGTCAAATAAAATGCAGGGTTTGGTTTTGTGTCAATATGAAAATTAATTAGCATAAATTGTAAAGCTGCTGTCTTTCTGAGAGCACTGTTTCCTTGCTATTTCCTTTTAAATGGAATCCTAAAGGGGGGAAAATCAGATACCGTGTTATAAATATTGCATTATATTTAACTGATTTATATTTATAAAGCTAATTCCACTTCTTAATGCAATTCAAACAGGGAAAATGCTTCTCTGTTAAGGCTGGTTTACAAGTTGGATCAAGCATGCTGATGTAGTCAAAATGAACTGGGGGTTCTGATTGTCTCATTTTTTACATGGCCTCTCTTCATTTTCTCTTGTTATTTTCATCGGTTTAATAATATACTCAGGAGAATATCTTTGCTAAGAGAAGAACTTTGTGCAAAATACACATTTGAGGTGACAGCAGCTTCTGACCTTTGTGCATATTATATGGTAGCACTGGTCAGCTCAGTGCTCTGGCTCATTTGAAATTTAGGACTTGACAGTGTCACTGTGTGGAGCTCAGGACTTGTGGAAAACTGGAGGGCTTTTCACAGGGTGGCAGAATTGGTGCTGATCCTGCAGAGGGGCTGGGTAATGTCCCAGCAGGTCAGCTGCATTTCCTGATGTCATGTGAAGTGCGTCAAGTTACAGCAGGGGTTAATGAGGCCCTCCAAGAGCCCAGTTTTTAGCATCCCTTTTATTCAAAAGGGGGAGTTGGTTGTTAGTTTCCAGAGATTAAAATATGAGAACCTTTAATTGAGGTCTCTGGGATGCCCAGCTCTTGCTGAGTATGAGTTACCAGTAACAGCATTAAGAGGTTTTGTGAGCCAGAGATTTAAAGTTCTCCCCAGGCAGGAGGGAGGTAGGAGCTGGTTGGACCAACTTCATCTTAACTGCCTCAGAGGCAGGACAGGAAATCGTAAATATGAAATATGAACTCAGAATAATCTGTAATTGATTGCAATTTGCAGCAGAGCAAGGGAATACAGGTGAGGTCTGATATCTGGCATAGGACCTGTGACTCTGGGCTATTTTTTCCACAGGATGAGTTCAAATTGCATTTCCAGGTACCCAGACAAGTCACTCAGATGATTAGTTCTGTAAATGTAGATTTTGCTGTGTGGTGAAGGAGATGGATTAGAGTGAGGACTCTGGAAATTTTCCTTACAAGACCAGCCTAAGGCTGAACATTGCTCTTCTTGTCTGGCACAGAGAAAGAATGGGTCTTTTTTGTCTCTGGAATCACACTTCCTACACTTAAAATTGTGAAATCACCCACCTTGAAGGCTGCTGAGGGGACTAACATTTCTGGAGAACCGACATTGATTAGACAGAAAACTGCATAGTTGTGCAATGCATTGCTATCAAAGGAAAATGGATAAACTTACATCTGAAACAAAGACAGAACAATCTTTTAAACTGCAGTACCTGGGGTCTTGCTGGAGCCTCTTCCTTCCACCCATGGTTGTACAACTAAAAGAGGGCAGGGTTAGATGGGATATTAGGAAGAAATTCTTCCCTGTGAGCATCATGAGGCCCTGGCACAGGGTGCCCAGAGGAGCTGTGGCTGCCCCATCCCTGGAAGTGTCCAAGATCAGGCTGGCCAGGGCTTGGAGCACCCTGGGAGTAGTGGGAGGTGTCCCTGCCCATGGCAGAGGGTGGGAGTGAGGTGGTCTCGTTTCCTTCCAACCCAAACCATTCCATGATTCTGTGACACTACTCCGTGCTGCTGCTGCTTTAGTTTGTGATAGAACTTCATCTTCTTCATCCATCGTAAGGCAGGACCACATAGAAGCTGTGAATGTCCAAAAAGCTGCATGAGAGTGAGTTGCCATTACTTTTGTCAAGTCCTAATGTCTCTGAATGGGTGTAAATCAAATGTTTTCACCATGCCAGGACAGGTTCTTGTGTGCTGGCTGCAGAAGTGTGCCTGGATGTCTGTGTGGATGAACTTCATTCTGATGAAGCTGTTTATGGGTGGTGGTGGTGGTGGCAGTGGTGCGGTTCTCAGGCAGAGAATAAAGGAAAGTTGAGCATAAGTGTGCCTTAGATTAGTGCTGCTAAAGATGTCAGAAGGCAGACAGGGGCCATCTGTTACAGAGCAGGTTCTGCTCCCCACAGGCACTAAAATAAAGTTTTCCTTTGGTTCACTGCTTTTAGGCTTCCTAGGGTTTCTATTTAGGACTGCCCTTTTGCTCATCTAAGCTAAGGATGTCTTTGATCCTAGTAAGAGCAATCAAGTTTAAAAAATGTGCTGTTCCCACCTTTTAATTAGCCCCTCTCTTTTCAAAAATACAGTTGGAAACCATATCATTTTCCTAGATCAGTTTTTTGAGTCAGTTATTTTATTTAATAATTCTGTGATACGGCCTCTACAGCATCTCATGTTGGATAATTTATTTCCTCTCTGGCATAGAAAGCCATTAGCCTTTACTATTTATCCAGTAACATTTTTGTTCTATTAAATGGTGTCCAATTCATCTCTGGGATTAGCAGTGTGAATACCAACCAAGCTTCTGCAAGTTTTTCCCGCAGGTCCAGTAGAAGTTCATATTTTATGTAAAATATAAATTGTAAAATATAATATATTTTACAATTCTAATGTGGAGTTATTCATTGCCTATTCAAGAACAGGCATTTATCACAGCCCTGACTACAGTAATTTTCCCATATCCCAGCCTAACTGCCCAAGGTTACAGTGGTCACAAAGCCATTATTCTGCTTCCCTGTTGTGACTTACAAGCAGTTGAATTAGGATCAGGGCAGAGGCAGCAACAGATTGGCAAGGACATCTCACTGTCTCTAACTCACCAGATTTGTGTGAGATCCAGGAACTTTACGAGATCCACTCTGCACTAAATTGTGGCAGTCAGTCTCTGCGGGCCATGATTTGGGTAAAAATTTGCACCCCTTTACATGCTGAGTTGAAGTGGTGATGTGTGCAAGGATCAGCCTCATTTCTCCTGCTCGGGGGTGCTGACCTTGCCTCCCTGCTGCAAGTCATTAAACCCCTGTAGCAGATGTGTGCCTCTGCCCAAGCCCTGAAATGTTCATCCTCTCCACATTTCTTCATGCCAGAAACCCCTCCTTAACCTCACAGACCTGCCACTTCCCAGGGGGACCCCTCAGCACTCCAGTGCCACCCCTGCCCGTGACTCTGGCTGCATTTCCACTGCCTGAGCTCCCTTAGGGAAATGAAGGTGTACATATCTTTGTTAACTCTTTTTTTTTTTTATAGCTTTAATTTTCCTCCCCTCCTTTCTGTATTGCAATCATTGATTTTATAACTGCCATAAGTTCTGTGAAGCATTTTGGTTTCTAGAATGTGTGGATGTACAGTCTTTTAATAAAATTATTTTTAAAATTTGAAAAATTCACTGCAACTGCTGTGACCAAGGTACTGCCAGGAGCCACCTGGCTGCTGACACGAAAAGAAGTCAGTAACTCTCTAGAACATGACTCCTTAGACAACCTTGGCAGTCACCCAGGTCATGATAACTAGAGAGTGTGGTGGTGACAGTGTTCTTCTCCCTTGGTGAGGCTCTGCTCATTCAAATTGAAAATTAATTAAAGACAACAAATTATTTTAAAATTCTGAGATATATCAGATGCAATAAATATACTCTGACATGGAATATCATGCACAAATAATTTTTTAGGCAACTGGTGATTCTTAAGAAGCATGTAAAGCATAAATATTTTAATCGAAATAAACCTGAAATTTTGTGTTCTATCAAGATTTCTAGTAGCAAGGGATTGATTGATATGTTGTGCAGGACAATAAAATGGACCTGAAAATACTCAAAGAGCATTCTCAATTTATTATTATTTTAATTAATTTTCAATTTATTAAGAGCAGAGCCTCACCAAGGAAGAAGAACACTGTCACCACTGACTGTCACTGTCACCACACTCTCTAGATATCATGACCTGGGTGACTGCCATGGTTGTCTAAGGAGTCATGTTCTAGAGAGTTACTGGCTTCTTTTTGTGTCAGCAGCCAGGTTGTTCCTGGCAGTATCTTGGTCACAGCAGCTGCAGTGACAAATCTCATCCCTGCTATAGCTCCCAGGACTCCACACTCTGGGGATGCTCTGCAAACGTCTGTCAATTGCTGGCCATGGCACAGATAAAGAGTTTCTTCTGCCTTTTTCCCTGAAACCTGAAGTGTTGTATCAGCTGCTTGCAAGAGTACAGAGGCAGCTGGAGCAGGCTAAGTGGCAGGTTAACACATAAATCTGTGTCCTCGGCAGCATGGGTGCAGAGGCTGTCTGCTCACAGCTCCACAGCTGGCTTCAAGTATTAATCAACTTCAGCTCAATCAACTCCCTTAATGATCTTAACATCCTACTGCTGACACCCCCTGATAACAGCCTTAGAACCCTCCTTAAGTATGGGAAACTGACAGTTTTGAAATAGCAATAAATCAGCTTTTTCTGTCATCTGTTTATCTCAACTAGGCCAGTGTGGAGTTGTCAGAAGAGAATCGTGAAACCAGAATGTGACTCTGCATGTGGAAAAATTACCCCTTCTTCCCTCTTCTGCTCCAGAAATGTGTCTCCTGGACTGTCTAGATAGAGTTGTGAATGTAACTGATTTTCTAGTTTGGCTAGTGAATTAAGAAATGAAAAAATGTTCATCTTGGGTCAGTGTGATTTGTTTGTTTGAGGTTTTTTTTTTTTTTTTCAACTGTCTGTCAGATTTTTTCCTAGGTAAATAAAGGAATCAATCTAGAGGTTTCCAAGTAGAAAGCCACCCCAGTGCACTAATGTACAAGTCTTTGACTCATCTGCATACACAAAAAATTTCCATCTCAAATTTGAGATCCTGTCTGTTTTATTGCTTTTGGTTCTTTTTGCCTCTGATTAACTTCTTTCTTCGATTCTCAGAAATGAAAATGTGTTGCAGCATTCTGTCTTCCCTGAATTAAAGTCAATAACTACTTTTTTTTATATCAGAGATCACACTTTCAATCAGATTATTTCGTTTGGGTTGCCTCCTATGACCTCCCCAGCTTTATCCCACTACTTATTGATCACTATTTAATTCTGGTTTTCTTCACTATCTTACTGAGTGACTTCAGAGTCAGCCCTAATTCAGTGTTCCTACATAAAATATCACTCTGCTTGTGGTGTTTCTTGGGGTACTTTCTCATCTGACACATCATTTCAGTCCTGAATACATTTTCTTTCATTACAAGGATGCTAATAGTTGTGAAACTTTAGAATGCCTTTAGAGTTTGCTTTAGAAGACTGATATCTCTGAATGAATCAATGCCATATTGAAAGTCACAAATATTCTGTCTTTAAGACAGAGATTAAAATTAAGCAGCTGTCTAAAATTAAGTTCTTGAATATGTGCATTTTTGACTCTCTGGGCAGTATATTTAGTTCTTGTGAAGGGAAATCCAGCGTCTAACATGGTCAAAATTTATTTGTATTGCATAAATCCTTTTACAAAGCTGAGAAGAAAGACATGCTGAGAAAGACTTCTCTGAATCATCTGTAGAACAGAAACTTATAAAATTTTTATATGGCAGTGTGAGAACCTTACTTATCAACTAATGAAGAGTAAGTAAATCAGAAGCCCCTTTTCCTTAATAAGTGTTTCTTTTTTGTCCTAATATATTATTCAACTAGATTAATACAAATCCCTCAGCTTAATAACTTGCCAGACAGTAGGTAAATATACTGCTTTTGTTGGTGAGCCATACTATTACTGGCTAATTTTTAAAATAGCAGTTTGTCAGGCCGATCAAACAGGGCTAATTTTGGACACTTACACTTTCATCTTCAGTGGTTCCTATTCTGTGATTGTAAAATTAGTCTCCAAGTAAGGGAGAGCTTCCTGTAGATGGCAATGTTACACTGGGATAAAAACAAGTGGAAATCCTACATCTCAATAGCTTCACTCTATTCATCAGTGAGGAAAGGCATTAATGGCAATTCGAGATACAGCTGCTGAAACTGCTGCAGAGGTAAATATAAACAGATCATTAGCAGTAAAAGGATTGGATCACCATTGTTTGCTCTCATAGGGACTTTTTGAGGAATTGTACTTGCTAGGGGCTTTTTACACCAATATTATATCTGGTTCAACAACAGCTAATTTGCCCGACTTCTTACCTGGTTTAAACAGATGACATCCATTTGATGGCCTCATCATCATCATCCAAGAGAGCTCCTATTGTTCCAGTTAAAAGCCTGGCAATTTGTTAGACCAGCTCTGAATCTCTCCTGACAACAGTAAAATCTATGTCAGCTTTTGCCTGCTTTATCGGTGCTTTTACTCAATTTATTTGCTTTTTCTAAATGTTTTGTTGATTCTTATTTTGCTTAGCATATATTTTCATCAATCCCTTAGTATACAGGTTTCATTCCCATCAAATGCTTCATATCTCTACATAAATATCTGAATTTTCATAGCTTCAGGTAGACTATTCAAAAATTGAAACTTGCACATATCTTTAAGAAGTTTTCTTTTAAACCAGACACTTTCCCCTCACTTTTTTGAAAATCCTGTGTGGTTTGGGAAAATATTTAGTTATTAGACATGGAAGAAAAAGAGTTGGGAATCCAGTCCGTGTGCTATGTGAGTTAAAAATCCAGTCACAGAGCCTGCATAGCAAGTATTCAAAGCACTATCCAGGACAGAGTGTTTATGAGCAATCATTATGCAGAAATATATGTGAACAAACCATCTGTTCTGCAACTTCAAATAATGAACAAAGTGGCCAAAGAAGTCAGCACAAAGAAATTCTGTAAACTAGGGATGGCCCTAAATTAATCAAGTAATTTATTCATTGTGAAATTTTCATCCAGCTCAACAAGCATGGAACTGAAAATGGATTTCTTGAGGACAGGTCTTAGAAAGCTTCATACCACAGACTACTACAGTTCTGTATCACCATGTTGTAACTTTATTTGCCATCAGTAAAACAGCTATGGAATTGAGTGTTTTATTTGGAAACCTGACTAACTGCCTGCAAGTCATGTAGCTGGATGTGATTGCTTCATTTACTGGGTGTCAAATGACTGCTAATTTACAGATGATTGTGCACAGAAACTTATATTCGTTCACTTTGACTCTGAAGTTTTCCTCTGGAAAGGTAACCCACAGAAGATATACACTGAGGTGAAACTATACTTCAGCTGGGAATCTGTTTTTTCTGAAGTGACCTTTTGCAAGGATCTCATGGGCTTTCACTGCAATTTTGTTTGACCTTTTGTTAAAAACCAAGCTCTTCTACGACTGGTATTTGGCAGAGCGATTACTTGAGCTGAGGTTTGTTGGAAAAGACTTCCAAAGGCAGTGACAGGAGCAGGACAGTGGATAACCAACAGTAGGACACAAAGCTGCTCTACATTGTGACTCAACACACATGCTATGCATTAATTAGACCAAAATAAGTCAGTTTAATGGTCAGGAAAGTGATTAGAGAATCTCACACTCCTGGCTGCCCCAGTCAATATGCATTGAGAAACTGAAA
Source organism: Certhia americana (assembly GCA_018697195.1). Lineage (NCBI taxonomy): Eukaryota > Metazoa > Chordata > Aves > Passeriformes > Certhiidae > Certhia > Certhia americana. Next base: position 9,535,033 of record CM031865.1, on the reverse strand, counting down.
AGGTCTACATGAAACAGTGGAGCACACTGTGTATGTGAAACAGCTCAGGGCTGGTAAAGCTTGGTTTGGACACTCATATTTTATATAATTTTATTTTTTTTTTAACCCCTCTAATGGTAACAACGCAAATTCTTCTAAGACATCTTTTGTGACTACAAATCACATACCTGACACAATCACATTTTGTTTTGACACTGTGCATTTATTACAACATGGACCAAACATTCAGAATTTTCTTCCATTTGCCAGGTTCTAGACCAATTCTCCTAAAATGGCCTCAAGTTTTAATTTTTTTATCTCCGGTATATCAGTGAGTTTGTATGAACAGCAACAGAAGAGAATCAGTTCCTTCCTTTGTTCTTGTCTGAATTCTTTCTTGTGTTCATGGAAATATGCTGGAGTATCACTGGAAATATGGGATAACTATAAAGTGATATTTCTGCTCAGCATAATTTGAGTTTTTTTCTCATTCTTGACTGTATTCTTGAGCCCCCAAGACCAGCATAGCAATGGTCTCCAGAGCTGCCTCACTCCACCAAGTACTTTTTTGGACCACTCTAATACCCTTAGTGCCAGTGATGTACAAAGATATGAAGGAAATTAGAAGCTAAGTGGTCATAAGATTAGCTATTATATGTTTATAATGTGTCTCAAGGCTAATTTAAATAAGGGAGAGGATTTCCTTTGTCATTGGTGAGTTTTAACTTGGGAAATTACCATGAAACCAGGTAAAGATGAGAAATCCATAACTAAGAGCCTCTTGATCCTTTGTCTGAAATTTGAAATCAGTCTTCTTATTTCTTTCTGGAATAATGTGATTAATTTATCTCTTGGAGCTGAGCCACTAATTCAGGGAACAAGCGATGAATTTAGCTTTCTGTTTATGGATGGTCCTTTGAGATGAGATAATGCTTTCACACAGCTTATCACTTGTTTTTTTGAGTGTAGTTTTATTTTTTTTCCCCATTAATTTCGCTCTTTTCCCAGTGAATGGCTTGTTGTGAGTATTTGGTAGTCAATATTTAACATGCAAGTCTTGTGGGTTCATTGTGATAAGTCACACAATGCTGCAACTGTCTCTGTGTTGAATAAACATAGCACAGAAGAAGAGTCTGAGGCTGTCCCTGGGACAGTGAAAGTCTCAAGGAGAAACAGCAGCTTAGATAGAGAAAGGGACAGATAGAAAATGTTAAAACTATTGTCTTGGCTTCACCAGGCAGGTCTTGCCTAAAGCATAATTCCTTGAGAAATTCCTGTAAGGTTGATTGGGAGGGTGCAGAGCTCATCGATCACATTCACTGACATTCTGTGCAGGAACTGTTTTGGGAGTGAGGTCCTCATGGATGTGCAGCAGCCAGGTTGAGACCTGGATCATTTCTGGTGTGAGCTTTCAGGAACAGTGTGCCCACAACCCTTTCCTGAAGCTGCATGTGCATGTGTTTGGTGTGTCCAACCAGCCCTGAAGAGAAAGGGGAGCTGAGAATGGATGCTGTGCTGGGGTGGTCTCACCTGTGTGATCTTGTCCATGTAACCCTTAGGAGTGAGAAAGGAATGCATCCAGATTTTTTATGAAGACACCTTTGTCACTTAACACAATTGATAGAAAACACATTCTTAAATGATTCTGGAAAATCATCCCTTTGCCCTGTGCATGAATACTGTTGCAATTGGTGTTGTGCCAAATGGCAGCCATTGGATTATTTTATGCTTTATGAAGCCAGGATGGCTTGAATGCTGTTATCATCTTTTCAATGAGACCAATACTGCCCCATAAAAATTAAACTGCTCCTGATTTGCTAGAAATGATTGAAGGATTCCTGTTCTGAAAGCATAAGTGTATTTCCTTCTCCATTCTCATCTTTTCCAGAAATTAAGAAATTACTCTGAATCACTGGAATTATTTTCAACAATGGGCCAATTCGTAGATGTTGTGTTTGTAAAAACTCCATACCAAAATACAGAACCAATTTCAAAACACAGGGCGGTTTAAAAGTAGCAAACTGACATGATAAAATTAAAAAAAATTCTGTTTTATTGTGTGTCCCTAGTGACTAGTTGAAAAGTACCAAATCTCTGCTTATAATCACAGGCAGTATACAAGAGTATTTAAAAAGGAGTGGGTGTTGGCATTCAGTTTTGATTGCAGCTTTTAACTGTTTAAGAAAAACCTCTATCCTAATTGCAGTGCCATTGTTAGATTGTGAGAAGACTTCCACTGTAGTAGAACAGGTACAGTCATGAAGTCCAGGATACTTTTCCCCCCTCCCTTCAGGAGTGTTAAGTGTGTAATACAGGGAATATAGGTGAGGAAAGATCTTCAGTGTATCATCTACTCATTTCCAATCTTCCTGAATTACCATTTCTTTTCAAATACAGCAGCACCCTACAGGGACAGACTTCTTTACACGAATACTAAATAGAACTAAGAAAAAAGAAGTAATATTTTAAGACATACTGTCAGGCTACCCACGCTGTGATTTTTGGCACTGGAATAGAGGAATTATGATGATGACAATTGTTAATTTGGCCAATAAACAACCATCTTGGCAAACATTTTTTTTAAATGGGGCAAAAATGAGATTCTTCTAAGCCAGCTTTCTGGGTTTATATAGCCTGTCAAAGTACAGTGACAAATGTGATAGTAATAATAATAATAATAATAACAATAACAATAATAATAATAATGTAGAAAACTCCACTTTTATTGTGTGATACAATTGACTGAATAGTCATGATATCAAATATATATTTGATATATTATAATTTTATATTGATATATATTTAATAAAATATATAAATTTGATATATAATAATATATCAAATACATTCATCTGGCCTCATGTTAAGCATTAGCAATGTGTAAGAAGATAGATTTTTGTTAAAAGAAAGCCTGAGTTTTCTTATACTACCATAAAAAGCCCTATCCCATAAACTTTCAAATGCTTCATTTTTTGTATGTCTCATTGCTCTGTGGTTTGGATGCATCTTCTTCCCTTTGTCTACTCAGATTATAATGGCTCTAAGGGCCTATTTTTGTCTTCTATGTGTAAACAAACCCCAAACATTCCCGTCCTCTGCTTATCACAGTACAGAAATATTAATTAATTAATTAATTTATAATGGTGCTTTTCTTTAGAAGATACCTCAGATAAACAACTCTGTGCCAAAATTTCTCTTCCTAGTCTCATAGGTTTAGGACACAATAGCTGCTCTTTTGCAAATTTGAGCCTAGGCCTGAGACACGAGGGCATAGGTAGCTCTATGTTAGTATGTGCATACATGTATCTAAAATATGTATTTATAAATATGTATATAAATATATATAATTTTAGAAATGACAAAGGAATGATACATCAGGAATGCCACCTCAACAGTGCATGGGATTAACAGTTCTTGGGTGACCTTGACTTAATTCATGTTTTGTCTTTGGGCAACTCTGAAATAGTTTCTGTGGATCTGAGCCTTCATAGATAAAAACAATGTATGTTTCAAGAAGTATATTCAAGTAATTAGAATAGTCCCTATATTAAAGGTGAGTTTTGTCTCAAATAATAAGACATAAGTGTTTAATCTTCTCCAAGTAATCCAGGAGAAGTTGTGATTGCAGGCAGAGCCTGCTTTGTGTGAGGCTGCTGAGGATTCAAAATCACTTCTCACATGCTTCAGCCTTTTTCATTCTGAACAAGCTGTGTGAATATTTAATATGCTGTAGACTCGAGGTCATAAATGGTTTGCAACAAATTATTCATGCAACAAACTCAGACTCTTCTGTTCCCTGAATCTCTGTGAAGGGGTGACCATTTACTCATGTAGAAATCCACTGAATTTTTTACAATTTTTTTCTTTGATTGTTGTTAATATTGGTGGCACAGTGTATCTCACAGGGCAAGGTGGGCCAATTATCATTCTGTTGCTAAAACTCCCTAAATTCTTTTACTGAATTTGACACAGTGACAGTATCATTAACAGCAGACAACTTGATTTCAGCAGTTCACTGAAAGTAGTTTCCGTGGTTTCCTTGTAATGTGTGACATTTGAATAATATGCAGAATCACTTGGCATTCTTAACAATAATATTGCAATACATTTTTGTAATGGCTGTTGCTAAAATATATGCATTGGCAACTCTCACCTACTCTATTCTCATCTCCCTGAAATAAAGTGTTTATTTATTTGCAACACCTGGAGAGCTGTGAGAAGGATATTGTAAAAGTCCATCTGGACAAGTGAGCCCTGGTAACATAAATTATAGTGCTCAAAGGCCATATGCACAAAGTAAAAGTGGAGGAGCTTTTGGGTATCTGGTCATATATTTTCTAAAGTTGCCTGCCTCGAAACAATAATGTTGCCAGGTCGGTTATAAATGATATGTGGTTCAGAAATGTAGTTCCAGAATTTTTTCTTTTGTTGTTTCACTCAAATGTTTCTTTTCTACAGATGCTTTGAGTCAGTTGTTAACAAAAGATAAACACTGACTCTTTCAATTCTTGCTAGTGATTTTAGGTAGGGGGAAATTTACCTACACAATAAACATTCAATAACATCTTGTGGGTCTCTTGACTCTCATGTTGTAAGGTCAGCTCCATGCTGGTGTGCTGAATGGCAGCTGCCTTCCAGAGGTTTTGGTGCTGCCAGTGCATCCCTCTGCCTCTCTTCCTTGGCTTCTCATTTCTCAAGGTCTTCTCATTTCCTGATTATCTGTCAGCAGAAACAACTGTGGTGTTTGCTCCTCAACTCAATGATAACACCTTTTTTTCCCTGAGAGTTCTGGTTTGAATTCAAATTAGATAGTTGGGTTTTATCCCCTAAGTCCACATGGTTCCATCAAACCACTTTTTCATTACATTTTTGACTGGATTTTAGGATTTTTGCTGGGATTCCAGCATGCTCTCTGGGTAATACTGGCAAATCTTTCTTATGAAGTGTTTCTTTTTGTCAATCCATTTCTACTCCTGTCTTTTCCTGTTTTCCAGCTGGCAAACTTTCTAAATCCTGGGTGAATACTGAAGGCAGGCAGGATGATCGTGTTTACGTGATTTTTCAAACATGGAACAGTCTCAGAAATTACCCTGTCAAACTCCCTGCTCTTGTGTGGAAAGTTGCACTTCCATAAAGGTCTGAGAGGAGAAATCAGTAAAAGAAATGGAGGGTACTTCAAAACAGTCAAAGCTTTATCAATATTTAAGTCCAAATAGCAACAGCAGTAATTATCCATATACCCAGCACAGCACTTGAAAGCATGGCAAACTCGGGAATTATAAACTCAAGAAGAATGAAATTGGCAAAGAAACCTACTGTCAGAAGGAAAGAACACTCTTTGAATGCCAGAAAAAAAAAATCCTATCTGAACCCTGAGATATTCTTAAGTTTCTGCTTTTAACTGCAGCTGTATCTTTCTGCTACACAAAAGAGAGGGTATTTTCTTTTTCCTCTGGAAGAAAAAAATACTTTAAAACGTCTCCCACATGAGCTTTTTAATTTTATAATCTGCCTAAGAATATCTTGCTTCCTGCTGTAATTTTTCAGCTGATTAGAAGCTAAGCCATGTGTTCTTACCAGCATCCAGGATTTGTATTAATGACAATAGCAGCAGATCCTCTTGTAATGAAGGAACACAGAGGTGCAGAAATATTTTTGGGATCATTTAACTGCTTTAAGAATCAAATACATAAAAGTGGCAGCCAAGTCCAACCACCACAAAACTACCACAGCCCATAAAATGGCACATCAACACACTGAGTTTCTTTAACTATGTAACATCCCAAATTTATGTGTCAGAAGTAACATTGTCTTCATGTTTCTGTCCCCCATCTCCAGTTCTCCATTCTTGTCACTGCTTGACAGGATATTGAATGTAGATCTGCTGCTTTGGGTATGTTCAAATAAGAATGTGCCTACACTTCGCTTTGAGAATGTTTCAGACTTCCTGAAGAAACTGTTAAGTTCATTTTCCCATTGTGTGCTTTTCTCTTGCACTGTTCATTTTGTAGTTGTCCATTCTTTGGGGTATGTTATGTTAAGGTTGTTGCGTTTCTTTCAGTTCCTTCAGCAGCTGCATCTTAACAAATAATGGTGTTAGGAATCTGAAGCAGCTTGGTTTCTTACACTCTATGTTCTCTCCAAGTTCTTTTGTGCCAAATGTCTGCTGAAAGCTGAGCAGTCCTTTTAGGAGCAGTATTCATGAAATCACTGTCCTAAACTAAGGACTTTTTATATTACCTGGACAGTAATTCTTCCTTTTGTTCTACTTTGTGTATCACACTCTGTCTTTTACTCAACAGTGCACCCAAAAATCTCAGGTCATTATTGAACATTCAAACAGATCATCACTAAAAAAAGCAGATAAATGATTTGTGAAATGTGTCACTTGCAAGAACCTCCTTTAAGGTTTGCTGAATTTAATAAAAGATTTAGATAGTAATTTTGGTTAATGTGCGGCCTTTTTCTTTTACTTCACTAACTGCTTGGTTAGATTTCTAAGAACTTTAACAGAAAATAAAAGTCATTTTTTACTACCTCACTTTTTGATGCCATTAAAGGGATAAAGTTCTATGCTTCCCATGCTATGCTGACTGCATATATTTTCACTCAGCAAATCGGCACAGATTTCTTTACATTTTTTACTTCCTCTCTCCCTGTCCCAACTGAGTGAGTTCTGCAGTCACTACATTTGCAGGCATATCAAGACCAATAGAATGTGAATACTGTATTGCTAAGAGCATTCAGTGTGTAATCACATTGCCTTGGCTTGGCACTCTCAGCCATGGCAGTTCTGATTTCAGTGCCAGCCAGCAACCTAAATATTTGCTCTGCTTTTCTGAAGGGTTTTGCAGTCCAGACTGAGCTTGTTTTGTTGTTTTTTTCCCTGCAGCTACACTGCTCTCAGCTACTCAGCTGAAGGCTGAGTCAGGTACACCTAGCCAGGCTCTGGCCTCAGCAGAGATTGCAGTGTAAGCAAGACAGAGCTTCCACATCCAGAATGATGTCTGTGAATCTGCAGTTGTGTCATTTGACCACTGTCAGGATTAAGTCCAACATCAGTTCCTTCCTTAGTTCACTGAAGTCCAAAAGCAGCAACTTCTGAACACTCACATTACTTAAATGAAGATGTAAAAAAAATTGTCATTGTCCTTTGGGAGCATTTTCCACTCATTGTATAATACTGCTTTTGAAAGTTCTTTTTTGGTGGTCCTAGAACAATAATAAAAACAATATTTATCATCTTGATTTTCCTTGCGTGTACAGCAGTTTGTTTCTTCACTGCAATCCATTTGAACTCTTGCCTTGCTCTGCTTCTTTCTGTAAAACCAGGGGAAGTGTCAGTGTGAGTGCCCAGCCTCAGAGCACACCATGGCAAGGTGTTTGCCATCAACAAAGCAGGGAAATGAGCAGAGATGGTCACATTTGTGAATGCTTTGCCAAAAAGAGGAGAGGAGGGGATGTTTAAAAAAATACAGACTTTCACTCTTTTTGTTAGCTTCTGGGTATGTCTCAAGCAATCAGAAGGAAATGAAATTTCAAGTTGGCAGTTTTCCTTTTAAAATGCTCTGTGCATTAGTGCTGAATGTGAATAGCATTATCTTGTTTCCTTTTCTTTTCTTCCTTTTAAAATAGAATTATCTATTAATAGATCTCTCTAACAACGATTGTTTACTGGTTTATGCTTATGGCTTATCACAGAACCATTCAGGAGGACTTGTGGTAAAAACTGTGAAGTTTATATAACTGCAACCAAAGGCAAAGCTTTGCTTCAGGGTCTGCTACACTATCAAACTCTGCAAGAGCTGAAAATAATGATGTAATTCCAATGACTTCTTCTAAGGGGCCGTGTGAGCTTATTTGACCCAACAAGACACTTGCTTTGGCAAGCAGAATACCTTTGATTCAGCGCTCCTTCTGATTGAAACAGAGCTCTCACTGGTCTATATTGTAATTATCTTTTGATCTTAGTCATGTATTTTCAGTGGGATGTGATAATTACATTAAAATTAAATATTTTACCTACTTTTCTTTTTTTTTTTTTGGTGTGTGTGTTATCTGCAGTTATATTTGTGCAAGTGTTTCAGTTTAATATCATGGAAAATTACCACAGTGACAGAACTGCAAACATCCCATATTATTACCTTGTGCCATGGGATTTCAAGTAAACTAGAACTCTTTACAGTCTAGGAGAGCTGCCAGTCCCCCTGAAATTATCATTTTAATTGAATTGATCATAAACACTTTGCTCTGGCTGTAATACTAGACTGAGAAGATTAAATCTATTTAGCCATAGTTTGGGGAAAGGGTGACCTTTCAGCCAGTTTTGTTATAATTGAAAGGTTACTAATTTTTCTGACTGGAGCTTGATGCAAGGAAATGCGATGCCAAATCGTAATATTAGAAATACTGCTTTTGCTCAAATGTGTAGATATAGTCAGTAAATATACATTTATCTGTTTTTCTCAGTTTTATAATCAATATCTCAATCTGAAATTACTATAATTTATTTTAAATCTACCAATTTGGAATTTTATTAGGAATATTGAGGAAAATGCAAATGGCTGATGCACCCACACACAAAATAAACTTATTTCTAAAGGAATAAAGTGCCATGCCTTAAAATAGCAAGTGTCTTCTGGCCTCAACATTTCCAGAGCCAATTCTTTTTCTTTGCTCTGCATTCTTTTGTCTTAAAATTGCCAGCAGCCTAAACATTATGTTAGACCTTTCTGTCCTGCTGGCGAGCCCCTCTCCTTTGGCTGTGCTCCTTGCAGCCCGTGGTCCCTGTCAGCTCCAGCACACTGGAGAGCCCAAGCTGTTCCCTTCAATCCAATTAACCCCAGACCATTACAACCATGTTTGCTGTCACACCTGCAACTTTTAATTCTTTCATTATTTAAATGAGCAGTTTGATTCCAGTATCTTCCTCATATTGGTTCCCTCAGATAATTGGTCATTATAACAATGTGCTTCCAAATCCTTTCCCTTTTGAGGTCAGCCTATTGCAGAAAGGTAAAAAATTTCTGTACTTCTTACCTGCCGTTTCAATAAATTTAATCTAATAGTCTTTTGTCTGGGTAGAAAGACAGCCAAAATTGAATTGCAGAATAGGATTCTAATATCTCTTTTCAGCATCCTTCTAGGTACAAACATACTAGAAGGTTAAGCAATTGTAAAGAGCAAAAAAATAATGCTTTTCTACCTCAACAGCTTTCTTAGGTGGGTTGATTTTGCAGGTATGCCTGCAAACAAGATGCAGTGATATGACTGTTCCAGACTAGTTTTGTCATTGCTCCTTTAAATGGTAATCTTGTACTGTGTGCCTTTTTTTTTCTCATGTGAAAAGATTTGTGATGGAAAATACAGCTCTTCAAAGACTTCTAGTATGGACAGAGGTGTTTGAGAGGAATAAAGCATGCACAAATTATCTGAGTTCTTTGAATTCAAGTACTGTGCTCCCCTTTTTAAATTCCTTTCTTCTGAAATATGATGCAAGTCAGCAATTCTTCTTTGGCATTGAAGCTCAGGCCATAACTTGGACTGTGTGGGCATCATAATTGTGATTGATCTTTTGCTGCAGCCAACTCTCTACTCAGACTGGAATTTGGACACACAAAGAGTAAATACAACTCTCTTTACTCAACAAAACCTAGTGCAGAGGTCTGTGAAGGAGAGAAGAGTGTCAGAAATGCTGACCCCATTACTCCTCAGGTATTTCTTCTGCTCTTCTGTAAGAGGTTTCAGGACTGTGTGGTGACTTCATGGATGCACATGAGGGAAATGCTCCTTCTGGGAAACAATCCTTCTGGGTGCACAGTCAAAATGGATTGCCATCAAGGCTTCCAAAAGTAATTGCGTAGTATGTCTGAAATGAGCAGATTGCAGCAGAGAGGGTTAAGCATATCTTCCAAAAAGTTATATAATAGCTGGAAAAAAATATTGGGTGAGTTCCCTCTGATTGCTAATTGCATACAGTATTAAGACATCATTTTCTTTCCTTTCTCATTTGCTCTATGCTTCAAGGTAAAAGATGGGACACTGGATTATGACAAATTCTCCTCTGGGATCTGTGTAGTGGGGCTTGTCTTTGATCTTCCTTTTCTCCTGCCCTTGGAGATCAAATATATTTTTGCACATGGCAAATGCACAGAGCTGTGGGGCTCAGAACTGCTGTGCTGATCACAGATAGTTTCCCTCAAAAGTCTGTGCTCTGCATTATTGAAACATTAAAAAGTGTAGTGCAAGCTGTTTGGGGCTCGAATTGGATGTGGCTTTGTGTTCTGCCCTGGAAGCTGTGGTCTGGCATGGCATGAAGGGTCAGATAGCCCCAAGTGACCTGTAGTGAATCATGAGACAATTAGATTCATTTTTTTTTAAAATTTTTATTTTGTATTTGCTGCCATGAACCAGTGGTTAATGTGGGAGTTGCCTGTAATTTTTGTGAGCTGTGCTCTCCTGATAACAGTTACAATATATGCTAAGGGATTAAGGCTATAGTGGGTATATATTTCAAATAGATTTATATTAGAGAAGCAAATCCTGTCAATCAAGTAGTTGATGGCTAAAACTGGATATTGAGGACCTCAGCTTACAGATATAGGGTCTCCCTAAAGCTAAGTCTGTATCAGGCTGTGCTGGGTCAACAGCACAAGAAAGCAGCACTGAGCTGTGTGCAGTGCAGATAAAATGAAAATAGGGCTCTTCTGCAGTACCATTAGTTTACTGACACTGCTGGGTGTCTTGGAGCTGCTAAGTTTAGTGTATTTTGTGCAAGGTGTGTCAGCATCCTTCGAGAGCTCTGCCATCGTGGAAGAACTTGGCAGGATGTTGCTGAGTGAAATACAGAAACTGGAGTGGGAAATGTGGGAGGTAACTGGAGATGGACATTGTCCATGTGTGGTCATCAGCACTGTGGGGTTTGTTCCACCACAAAATGATGTGAAGTTGTACTCATTGTTTCTCTGAAAGGCTTCTTACACAATTGATTGGATAAGGGTAAATCTTTCAGCTGAAAACTTCTTCTGTGGGATTTTCCTCATTTCCTTGAGCTGGCATACTTCCTTTTTTTTTTTTTTTTTTTTTTTTTTTTTTGACTACGGTAAAGGAAGGAAAAGATGACCAAAGGTTTTTATTAGATTTTCATTAAATGTATTACATCTAAGGAAGGAGATCTTGTATTCACTGAAACTTGTGGTGCTATCACACCAACAACGAAAAACTAACCAACAAAATCACACAAAAACACAACAAAACAACACAAACAAAACAACACACATAA
>CM031865.1:9311801-9523713 GCA_018697195.1 Certhia americana | reverse complement strand
AAGCAAATACTGATGCCTCTTCTGGTCGATTTCTTTATCATTTTCCATCTTTTTCTCTCCACAGCTTACTTATTTTTTGCCCTTCTGTTGCCTTCATTTGGAAGCTTGGAGTGGTAGTGTATTTTTCCAAAAGGAATGGCTTCTACAATCATGAATATCACCTTTTAATGCAGTTTAGGTAGGAAAATGTAAACATTGTTACTTATGAGAGAATGGGAAAAGCGAGTTGTTTAAAATAGCCTGTATTTTGTCTAAAAAGAGGACATGAATACATGAGTTATTCTTCCTTTCCCCTCAAACCCCCAATTTCAATATATTTAAAAACTTCTTGGGCAAAACAGGTTCATAGGGATACATTTGCTTTTCATAACATATATCACTCCCTGATCCAATTATTACTGCATTTTTCAGAGGAAAAATTAATTAGCAGTTTGCCACTGTTCTCTGACTCCTGGAGTTCCAGTAATGACTTGATTTTTGTATTCTGAGCTTATTACATGCAATAGACAAGTCTGGACAAAACAACTTGGTGCAGCATCTGAAATCTTACTGCTATTATCAGCATGCTCACTGTGACTGTAGAGCTGACAGATTGTAGGACATAGAACAGGATTCAGAATTCAGGTTATACCTTATTATTTGGAAAAACGTCTTGCATTTTTCACCTACCTCCAACAATTATCATACAACCAAAGACCATGATGGACATATTTCCGGTTAAGGAAAAATTAACAACAAGTCCACACTTGAAGGACAGGTAGTGTTAAAATTTAATTTTCCAATCTGACAGCTTAGTTCTGCAGGGGAGTGTTCAGTTTTTCAGATGTTAAGAGAAATACCACGAGGATTTTTTTTTTTTCTCTGTAGTTACACAATAACTTCATGTATGGGTTTAGCAGTGCTTTCTCTAGCCAAATAATGGAGATTTTTCTCCTTTTCAGTATGTATTAGTGTCTGATATTTTCCCTGAGGTCAAAAAAGTATGATTTTCCCAGTACTTCTATTTTCCAGTCTTTTTGCTGCCTCTGCAGCAAAGTTAAAAGTTCCACATCTGCAGACTTCTGCCCGTTCCAAAACTCTTCACCTTTGGAGAGGTTGACACCTCTTCAAAATACTATGTTTCCCTGGGCATGAGGAGTTTTGGAAGGCCCATGAGGTGTGAGCCATCAGGAGCTACTTGTCTTACCCTCCACATTGCAACTGTGGACACAGTGGAGACAGACTTCAGCTGAGGTGCAGCACTGAGCAAACCTCCGAGCAGGAGAAATTAAGAGCAGAAGACCAAGGAGTCACAAGGAAGAAGGAAATATTCTTCTCCAGCCTCCCATCATTGAGTGTTCCCTGTTCAAATTCCTGCCAGCACAGCTTTCTAGGCATCTAATATCCTCAAACACCTTTGGGAACTGAGTACCTTTGGTTTTCAGATGGGAAAGGAATCTTTTGTAGAAATGATATATAGAGAATAATTTATACAAGACGTTTTTCTGGTTTTGTGACTCTGACCTTTTTTTTCTAGGTATTCAGTCATTATCAAGAGTTTTCTCTTTCCAGGCTGTCAATGGTTATTTGCAAAATGTTGAAGTTTGGTAAATTGTGTGTAAATATTTCCAAAAGGAATGACAAAAGTGTGACTGCATGAGAATGATTTTGCCTCAAAGGTAAGAACTGTTTCTCACACATCTATTTGCAACTTCTACTAGAAAGTATCACTTGAAAAACAAGTAATTCCTTAGAAAACCTTGGGGGAAATTACTCTGATTAGTCATCTTAATATCAGATATAGGCTGCTTTGGACATTTTATACCAGAGATGTAGATCCCATTGGACTACCTGTTAAAAAATTGATCCACATTCTTTGAGGTTTCTAATTCAACTTCCTGAATAGGCATTGTCCTTAAAAAGGCCTTTTCCCAAAGAATATTCACCTGGGCTTCTCTGAGGAGTCTGTGTTCTGCTTTTGGCCATGCTGAGCCCTGACTCTGATCCACTGTCCAGGAACTGGACATTTACTTCAAAGAATTCTTTTTAGTCTTTGGTAGCATAAGGTATATGATGCATTAAACTATTGCAAAATGTTTGTAGCCCCACAAAACATCCAGACATATTCAGTGTGTGCAAATGAATGAAAAAAATGCAAGAAAATAAAAAAAATAACCACTTTAACTTCAGCTAAATCTTTAGAGTCTAGATACAATACTTTGTTAAGTGCTCATGAAGTAGTATTTTTATTGTTCCATGCAATAATCAAGGACAACAATATGTTATTTTTGTCAGTTGCTGGGTGAAAAATACCAATATACCATAGAACGATGATGACAACTATACATTATTCCTTCCTTCATTTTGTTAATTGTATTCATCAAAAGAAGTTATCTGTGAGTTCATCTCCTGATACAATTAGCAGCATGAATTTAGAATAGTAAATGGATCTGTGGGTTACAAATTGATTCAGTATGGGTATATCTGAGAAAATCCACTCAGTTATGCCTCATTTAATGCAATATGTTTTGTGCTTTCTGTTCATCATGAATGCAGATTTCACTTACCTGGCACAGAACATTTCATTTTCACATCACTTTGGCGGTGCATGGCTGTGTTTCAACTAAAGCAGGACAACAGATGGTGGTGGAGGTGTGGGATTACAATTTCCTCCGTGGCAATACTTTGAACTTTTACTGCCCTAGTAGTTTCTCAGAGTTAAATATAGCAATGCTCACATGTGATTTAGTCACTTAAAGGTAATCCTGTGTCTTTTTTTCTATGCTGCTCTGGACCTGCTGCTGATGCAGAAGGGCAGAGGTCTGCCTGCAGACATCACTGCTGGCTATGTGTAGGTGTCTGAGGTGCTCCACAGCTCCTAAAGTCACCCTGGACCCCACCTTCAGGCAATTTAGATCCTGTCCTGAAGGACACACTCTCACACACACACACATAGGATCTTGCTCTCACACCCTGGAGGTTGAGTCCACACAGTTAACCTTGGAAAGAGCAGACCCAAATATTTTTTATGATTTACTTATGTCTGGAATTTATTAACTATTTTTGTTAGAATTGTTAACTGTTAGAAATCACCTTTATTGCATAAAAATTTAACATTGATTTCTGGTTTCTTGACACTAGTGTGCTGCTCTTGTGTGTGAGAGTTTTTCATACAACAGCTCCTGGGGAAGGATAAAGGAAACCTTAAAATCTCTTTTTGCTGTTACCTTAACAAGCTTGTCAGAAGTTCCTTGCACCATAAAATCTACTTGTATGTGTCCTGACACCTTTTAGGGATTCTTTTTTCAGCATCCTGTCCTGAAACTAATTTTCCAGCTCAACTACCTTAAGCTAAATTATTTTGGAGATGCTGATAAAATATAGAGAAGGGATATCCTCAAACTCACAGCAAGGAAATTAGGTATCTTTCATGTTTTGTTTCTGTGACACTGTTACAATTCTCTAGGCTTCTTTGGGCTCTGGCCTGTCAGAGTATTGTTGCTTTAATAGGTGGCTTGAACTCAAAGCCTTTCCACCACCCAAGCATGGTGGGGCAAATACTACTTTTAGTCTTTACAGTAGTAACCAGTTTTCAATTTTCACGTCCTTCTGTGACATTTTTCACTCATTTTCTTACTGGGTATTTTACTCTAGTGGTGGCAATATTCCTTATAATTACAATTTAAAAAATACAGATAGGGTTACTTTTCTTTGTGCTCTGATTTCTAATTTATGCAGAATAATTTCTGTTTTCTGGCTTTCTTTTCTGCTGAGGAGTGCAGAGGTGGTTTATGAGCTCTGAGAGAATGTGCTCTGATGTGCTGCCATGTATATACAACATTCTGCAACGTGCTTTGGACAGAAATCTTTGCAAATTCATTCTTTAATCTTAAAGTATTAATGCATATTTTGCATGTGTTTCTAAGGCAAACCTATAGACAGCTTGGCAGTGCCAGTGGCTGTTACAAATATCATCTCCCACTGATGATACTTCCACATCTCCAGTGATGCTAATCCTTAGTGTTTGCTTTTCCATACCTCATACTTTTACTTATCTTGTCTTTTATTCTTGACAGGAATTTACATTAACTATACATTCACTCCTCATTTATTCTCATCTTTTACAGAAATGTTTGGGTTTGGGGTTTTTGTCAGGGAGAACTTGGCTAACAGAACTTTTCAGTTTTGAAATAAAAACCAGCTAGCTAGGATACTCAGATGCATGTAATATAAAACTTTTTTTAAAAGACTGGGAAGGTTGACATGAAAAAAGTAAATTTTCTTGATGATAACTTGAAGTCATTAGGTAGTAGCTACCTAATCATTTTTTTGAGTGGTGTTAGAGTCAAAGCAAATACTCATAGCTGTGGAGGATAGATAGCAGTAACAGTGACTCTTGTTTACATGTTGGAATCTGGCATTCCACACATCGAGTTATATCTAACCCCCTTCAGCACCTGTCAAAAGTAATATTCATCACTCTTCCATAAAGGCCTAAAGTGACTTAATCAGCTGAAGTTTCTCTCCATTTTAGCTGCCTGCTCCTATTTGAGGCCAGGAGAGCCTGTCTGGCTGCACAGAGTATGTCTTTGTTAAATAGATACACAACCTTTCTGTTCACTGACTCTCCTTTTACATCCCAGCATCTTCCTGCTCCCTCCTGGCTCTCGATAAATAAAACAAGCTCAGGCCAGACAAAGCTGATAAGCTGCAGCCAGGCAGAGAGGGATGGAAGCTGCCTTTGGAGTCATGAACTGGGCTTCCACTGATGTGACAGCACTGAAGGCAGTCAGACAGAGGGAGAGATCAAATACTGAGTTTTTGAGTCCTCTCGCTTCCCAAATGCACAAAACGAAAGTGCTGGTATGTTACCTGGAGTAAAAGACAAGTCAAAATAAAGTGATAAAGTAAGTAATAAGGAGAAGAGGGATTGATGGGCATTGCAGTAGCTCATCTTACATGTATATTTAATGCTGGTGGAAAGTGTAGATGGGAACTAATGAATTGCAGGTGTGTGTGTGTGTGTGTGTTGTGTGCCCAGTAAAAGGAACTGCTTAAATTATGCAGGACATGTCATCCTGTTGCCAAATATTTAACACCACTCCTACACAAAAGACAGCTCAAGGGATACTTATTTAAACATTAGTAATCAAATCCTTCTCTTATCATGGCAAACCCTCTTGCATAATTTGTGCCTGCCACATCTAGTACTCACACACAAAATAATTCATAAAGTGGTGGCCTGGTGTCGGTTGACAAAACTTAGTGTTTCAGTGACAATTTGTGCTGTTCCACAACTGTGTGAGTGAGTAGAAATAAGAATGTCTGGATCCCCATTTGCTGATTATAATTGTTGTCTGTATATTTTACAGTGACTTATGATCTTTTCCTGTCCCGGGATTGAAAAAGAATGTCTTTACCTCAAAAAATTGCCCATTCTGACTCAAAAAGAAAAATGTTAGAAATGCTAATATTTTCCACAAATTGAAAGTCACCCCGAGCTCTCCATATCTCTTCTGAAAGTAATGCTTTCAGCAGAAACTGGCTGATCTGCCTAATGGGTACAAATTGTTCCTGCCTGAAATGAATTTTATTTAAAATTCAGTATCTTTCAAAATTTATGGTTACCAGTCTGTGGGGGTTTCTCTGCTTCTATAAAATGCACAAAGAGAACTAACCCAGTGCAATGTGTCCTCACAAAAGTTATTACATTATCTTATCACGGATTCATGGAATAGTTTGGGTTGAACAGGATCTTAAAGATCATGTAGTTCCAACACCCTGCCATGGGCAGGGATAAGTTCCTCTATCCCAGGTTGCTCCAAGCTCAGTCCAACCATCCTCAAACACTTCCAGGGATGGGGCAGACACAGATTCTCTGTGCCTCAACACACAGTAAAACATTTCTTCCCCATATCCCATCTAACCCTGCCCTTTGTCATTTAAAGCTATTCCCCTCGTCCCATCTCTCCATACCATTGCCCAAAGTCCCTGTGCAACTCTCTTGGAGCCCCTTTAGGAAATGGCAGGGGCTCTAAGCTCTCCCCAGAATCTTCTCTTCTCCAGGCTGAACAGCCCAACTCTCCCAACCTGTCTCCATGGCAGAGGTGCTCCAGCCCTCTGAGCATCTCTGTGGCCTCCTCTGGACTCTCTCCAATGGGTCCATTCCTGCTTATGCTGGGGATCCCAGAACTGGACTCCAGGTGGGGCCTCTCAAGAGTAAAATAGAGAGGGAGAATCACTTTCCTTAACCTGATGCTCATGTTTTTTGTGGTGCATCCCAGGACAGGTTTGGTTTTCTGTACTGTGAATGCACGTTGCTGGGTCATGTTGAGTTTCTTGTCAACAACACCCCCAAATTCTCCTTGGGGCTGCTCTCAGTCATTCTCCACCCAGCCTGTACTTGTGTTTTAGTTCTGAGTTCTCTCTTATCTTGGTCCCACTTTGATTTCCTAAGAGGTTGTACTGGGCTGACCCCTCTGTGTTTTGCCCAACTGAGTGCATTTGGGTGCTGATAACTTAATAAGCATGGGAAAAGAAAGAAAAAAAAAAAAAAAAAAAGGAAGAACAGCAGTGGAAAACCTTAGGCAGCCAGTAGCTTTGATAGTAGCAGATGAAGTTTCAGTGGGAATTAAAAATGAGGGGATAGAGCAGAATTTGTAATAAAGAAGCATGATACCATGCAAGTAACTGAAATTCCACCTACATATTTCAAATATATTTCTTCAGTGCTTGAAATTCCATAATTTTAATGCTGACCTTTAGTATGCAGGAACATTAAGGAAAGGAAGATGTGTCTTGCTATACTGTGAAAGCACAAAATTTAAAAAAGAGTTTGAGAGTATGATTAGGAACTAATTAGTATCATTAAATCTGTGTGTTTGATATATCAGTTGTAAGACTGGATTCCAAATTTAAATCGCTACAAAATTTTAATGTGCTGTTATACCATTTTGTTAAAACCTGGAATAGGAATAACTGAGATTAAAATGTGAGTTTACAGGCAAAGAGTCTTGAAGTAGTTTCATGTGTCTTCAAGATTTTTAAACTTATAAGTTCTGGAGAGGAAATATGTAGCATAGACAAAAAAAGCAACCCAAAGTCCAGGAATATTACTGGAGGCAGATCTGCCTCTGAAGTAGTAAAATCCAAATTCTCACTTCTGATTGTTTCAGCAGAGAGTCTCTGGTTACTCCAAAAGCACAAACTCTCAGTGGACTTCATGTTGGGTGCTGACACAGAGCAATGTAAAGAACACATTGCTGGTTATCTTCCTGAGCATTATATAATGATTAAAGAATATATGCCATTAAGATAAATATATAAATATAGAGCAGCCTTCTTCCAGGATGTAACCTTCTGGTTTCTGACCATTCTGCTTCAAGGATTGCCTGAGCCAAAGGCAGCAACAACAACTTGATGAATCTGTCTTCCATTAATCTGAATAAAGTTTTTTGTTCTTCTCAAGATTTTCACCTTCAAGCCATTAGTAACTCCATAGCATTTTAAAATTTAAAAGTTATTCAAATTTCCTTTTCCATTTTGAACTTCAGGCCTCATGTCACTTTAATTTTCTTCCTAAGCATTTCTGCCCTTGTCTAGATACCTCACTTGTTTTGTTTTCTAGAGGGCATATATATATATATATATATATATATATATATATATAAAAATGAAATGCTCTTTTTCAGCTTTGAAACAATTCGCATTAGGTCAGTGAGTAGACCTCTTCTCTGCTTTCTGTCACTTCTCCCATCTTCTTCCCACACTGTGCCCGACATATTAACCCTTCTTGTCTGCTTTCTTCACCCCACTCTTCATATTTTTCCTTGCTCTCATAATTTTCTAATCTTTGCTTTGGTCTTTTATTTTCTTCTTTTTTATTCTGTTCATTTTGAAAACTGTACTCTTGCCTTTCCATAATTCCACACTTGGTTCATTTCATGTTTCATAAAGAAAAATCAAGCTTGTTAAGTCTCATTTACCAATACATTGCCTCTAATTTGCTTCAGAAGCAGTGACTGCTGCTGTTTCCTCCAGAACTTTCCTCTTTTATCCAGCTCCTTTGCCGTTATTCCAGCCCTGCATGTTAAGGCTAGTGCTTGTGTGAAACCCTGGTGAATGAGGTGGATGTTTGACACCTTGACACTTTGACTTTTAGTGCTTTGGTGATGAAGCACCAAATAATCAATTCACTGAACTGCCAGCTGTGTAAAGATCTGGAAAACTGTGGTTTGAGGAGTAGCCTTTCCTCCCATTTCACATTTCAGTTTTACTTGATATTTATCTGAATTCTAGCTGTAAGAAATGTATATTCTAAGGCAAAGCTGCACGGAAGGCAAGCCAGGTAAAGGAGAGAAGCTGTCTGAGATCCAGCAAAAGGGCTTTGAAACCAAGAAATGTATTTTTCCAAGGACTTTTTCTTGTCCTGCATTCAGTTAAGAATTTGATCCAGTCAAATGAGACTAATTTGGATCTGCAGCTTGCAATGACAATACAGCACCAGTGGCAAAACCAGATAAATCTCCCAGTGATTTGCACATTATTTCTTAATCTAACCTGAAGTACAACCAGTGATCTCTGGAATACTTTATCATTCTTTCTTTAGGGACAGAAAGTATTACATGATGAAGCCTGAGCTCCAACTGTGCAATAAAATAGCTTTGACTTACTGGTAATGAAAGCAGAATTAAGTCCATTTTATCTAGTGGGTGTGAAATTAAGTCATTTGGTGTGACACTATTGCATTTTCTAGAGAGCATAACAAAAGACCTTGTTGAGAGGTACTATGAAGATAGAAATGATCAATAGATAGTTTCTTGAAACCAAATAAACCAGATTTCTATGGGAACAATGAGCAGCACATCACAATACCAACTGAAGTATAGCTTTTATTGGTCTTTGGCTTGAAACTAAACTGGTAATTAATATAATGTGGTGATGATAAAGGTTTGAATAGTAGAGGTGAATGGAGTGTTCTCATTTTAATCTCTGCACATTTTCCTTCTGCTCTCACCTTTAATTATGAACCTTAAATACTTCCTAGCACCTCTCCTTTCACATTTTTTGTTTAAATATTTGTATGTGGAATTAGATAAAATAATTTCAGCACCTCTATGTTGGCTAGTTAATTCACCTGGCAAATGAATCAGGGTGAGATTGAACTCACCTGAAACTAACAAAAAGCCAGATTGTAACAAAGCAAATATTTGTACCTAAAAAGACTCCTTTCCTGTATTCTCTTTCTTCTGCCATCAGACTCTGTCACAATCAATTATGAGAAATAAGAATAACCTCAGGACTGAAGTGCATTGCTAACTTAAAGGGCATACTTGTGGGTGGCCCTCCTTCTGTTCTTTCCTGTGTTTTCAGGTGAGGCAGACACATGCTCTGGGTCTTCACCTGCCTGTGTTTTCAGTGCTGGGTGCTGCAGGGTGCTGCAACAGCCCATCTGCAGCTCCTCTTAAAATGTAATGCATCAGGACCCAAACAGCTCCTCTTAAAATGGAATGAATTCCTTCCTCAGGGAGGAAGCAGGAAAATCCCTCATTTTTCTCAAAATTCCATATTTCTTCATGTCTGACAAATGCTCTGCTGTCCTCCCAAGTGTTGTAGTATTTTCAAACAAGACATTGGTACTTGCTTTAATAGAACAGTCTTCTATGGAAGTGCAGAGAAATTATCTGCATTTGAAGAGAATCTGTAAGCCATTACAACAAGTAAGATTGGTCATCACTGTGTCCCAACAACCATGTTTGAAGGAAAAAAAAAGTGTATGTGGATTGGTATCCATATTTTTGTTGTGTTCTGACAGTCAGTCATGACTCGAATAATTTTCTGCAGAGGTATTTCTACCATTTGGACCAATATGTATCTATTCCTCAACCTGTCATATTTAGGCTTGAAATTGTATATTATTGCTGACATGCCTGGGAGTATGAGTAGCAGAAGTATTACATTCTATTTAATTATGTGCATACATACATATTGCACATTTCACCCCAAACCTGGGCATGTATCAGCCATCAGGAAAAGCAAGAATATCTGTTTATCAAAGACAGCTCTGAGGCAAAAGTTCCTGTTAAATTCAATGAATCACTGACTTTAAAGAGTCTGCTGTGGCTGTACCTTTCCTTAAGTTTGGGTATTTTTTAATCATGGATGTATTACTCCATTATGCAGGTGATCTGAATTACTTTGGCTTTCTGAATATTGCTTAATGCAGAGAGATTTTTGGGACCTATGACCATAGCTTGCACTCTGCAATCACTTTTTTTTACCAGAAAGATGACAGAAATCTGAAATATTGTGCTGAATTTCTTTTGAGCTCCTATTGCTCATTTACCTAATAAACCAATTATTTTACATTTAGGAAACAACCCCAAAACCTCCAACTCTTAAGGTACTGCTCCACAGAGGGGACATGGCTGTTTGAGGGCCTGTGTACTTCCATGTTACCAAGTGCTCTACCAAGGACACAGAGGGAAGGACTCCTGGGTGTTTGGGGGCACGTTGCTAAGGAGACCTGTGTTTCTGATGAAATGTGCTGGAAACAGCTGGCTTTAAAGAGTTTGTCTCTCCACTGTCAGTACTGCCAAAAGGGAAGCAGAAGTCCTAAAGAGTTGTTTTAGAATCTTTACATGTGTGTGTCTCAGGGATCCCTAGTGCTCTCGTGCTAGTGAGGGTTTGTGCTCTTTCCTTGGCCAAACCCACAGCTCACATCCTCTCTGGATTCGTGCAAAATCTGTTCTGAGTTTACAAAGAATAAGAAGACATGTTGAATTCTGACATAACAATGTTTGTAATTTAATTTTACACTTCTGCTTAACTCCAGATTAAATAATAGAATGACAGAATGATCTGGATTGAAAGGGAACCTAAAGCTCATCTCATTCCAACCCCCTTGCTGTGGGCGGGGATGTCTTCCACTAAACAACCATTCCAGGAATGAGGCATCCACAGCTTCTCTGGGCAACCTCTCCCAGTGCCTCACCACCCTCAATGTTTGCCTCAGACTCAAGAATTTTCCTCAGACTTAATTTGTTCAGAATATTTTCCTCTGCTCTTGTTTTCTCACATTGAGGGTGCTGCTCACAATGTGTGTGTGTGTGTGTAATGTGAAGAACTGCTGAAGCTCAATGAATCCCAACCCAGTTTTCTATGTGAGGATTAGATGAATAAAGAATCTACTATAAGTTCTGTAAGGTTTTCAAAGACCATGGATGTATGTGAAAAATGGATGTTCTAAGGCAAAATGCCTTCAATCACACAGGACCTCATAGTGCTTATCATCACATTATGGCTGAAGTCTTGGGGTTGAAATTCTTCCTCCAGAGTTACGTAGGTAAGGTGCAAAAATAAGTCACGGCTAAGGTGTGTGTGTGTAGCAGTAGAATTCTTTCTCTATAGCAAAAACTGTTTTTGAGGCAGCAAACTTCAAATCACAGCAAAGACATTTTATTATAGTACATCTGTGAGCAGGATGTTAAATGTTTGACATGTTTATTAAAAAACCCAAACACGGCACATTATCCATCTGCTGTGATTACTGTACAGGTAAGCAGCTGGGACTGTGAATGTAAAAATCTACAGGCTTCTGTGCAGCTCATCACTCCTGCTGCCAAAAGTCCCCAGTCATATATCTTCATGGCGAGGTTCTACTGTACTTCAAGGTGCTGTTGGCATTTCCCTACTTCCTAATTAAAAGGAACCATGTGACATCTTGGCTGAGCCCATTTGGTGAAGTTATTTGTGCCTATCAGGTTTGGAATATAAATTATTGTGGTTTGGAATATAAATAATTGTGAAGATTCATAGCTTGTGAGCTTATTTGTGCAGGGAAGCGGTACCTGACTTTCAGGAGTGGAATTTAGCTGATGGCTTGAATGGTTCAACCAAGTATTTTTCTTTGGTGGACTTCAGGATTGAGTTCTTCTAATTTCTAGAAATATTAAATTTCTGAATAAAAGTGCTCACTAGAAGTAGTGGTTGCCTTGGCCTGCCCAGTGTTGGTTTCAAAAAACATGGATAAGAGCTGAATTCTACCATTCACCCTGCCCTGTTTCCTGCTTTATTCTGTCATGCCAGACGCTTTTGGTTGGTTTGCTGACTTCAGAATTTTTAGTAAAGCTCAACCCAGAACTGGAAGTGTTCCATCTCGAAGGTTTTCTCTATAGTTTAGGTTTTGTTTGTAAGTACTGTGTTGTTATCCTCTTACTGTGCACTAAAACTATTTGTTGAAGTAGCAAACTAACATTGCACAGGCCCTCTGCAATTATCTTAACACCCATTACATCCAACTGGTGTTACTCAATATCAAAAATTCAAGGAAAAACATCCAAAAATTCTCAGGTTTTATGTAGCTACAGCTACAAAAGTAAAAGGTAAAAGCTACAAGAAGATTAATGAGATTACTTATTTAGTAGTCCAGAATGCAAAGAGTATTCCTCAGACTATCATCCATCATTTCTGTTGCTTCAGGCAAGGAGGATGCTTCAAGCTTGCTTCTAATTTTACTGAGTATATTCAGTTTCCTGTGTAGTTTAAGATCATTACTTGTTTCATTAATTCAAAATGACTAAATGTGACTAAAGAGTAAAAATCATAAAAAATTAATACTTTGTTTTCAGCTGTGGGATCGCATCTCATAACATTTGAACTGTCACTCAATTTTTCTGGGCTTTTTTTGGTCCTGTTCATATGCTGCTATGAAGAAAGTTGATATTTTCTTCTAATTGATATCTGCAACTTTTTTATTACCTTCAAATATTTTTACTTTTTCTTCGATCTTTCCTAGAAAAAAATGTTCTCCTATGATTTTTTTAATCAATATTTATCTTCATTTTTTTCCCCCCTGTAATTACATTCTGTAAAAAGTGAAAATGTTGAAAACAAAGTTAGGCTAAATCATAGTATCCCCATGCTGGTGGTCCACAGGAGTCAGCTTTGTATTTCTATTGGTTACAGAGCAGTAAATTAGAGAGATGCTCTTTGTCACACCCAATTTTGCAGGTGAGATCCCAAGACAGTCATGGCAGTTGAGTAATTGCAGTCAGCATCTTGGGAAAATGCACTGGGGGAGTCATGTGGGTGTGAATCACACACATGAGTTTTCCATCTCAAACCTAGCCCACAGCCCTGTTACAGCAGGGTAAGAGAAACAAAGAGGGAAATGTTTGCTTTGGGTTGGTTTTATTTGTTGTTGTTGGGTTTTTTTGCTCTCACACAAAAGTTCTGCATACCAGCAGAGTCATGGCTTAATGATTTCCCCCCTTAGGTGCCACCATACCAGTCTTTATTAAAATACTACATCAAACTCAACTGTCCCCTATTAAAGCAGAAGCTTCATTTTTCAGAGATCCTTATAAAGATATCCCTCTAAAAATATGAAAATAATTTGTGACAGTGCTCTAATCCAATAACAGTTATTATGTGTTCAAATAGAAAAAAAAGTGTTTTTACAAGTCAACTAACAAGTTTTTCCAACTTAACTAACATAAAGCATTTGTAGATTCTGCAAGTCAATTTGAACTGAAGATTATATTGGTAAGGTCTCATGTTAAGAAATATGAAGGAATGAAACTACAGTCCTATCCACTGAGCTGCCTAAATATTTACTCACTGTACTTCAAAGAATTTTTTTGTTAGAAATTATGATTAAATGTTTTTCACTGCAACCTCCCAAGGGTCTTAACATTAAAAGTGGAGCCTTCATCTCTTTGATGAATTACAGAAAGGGGTCCAGTTTATCTGTGGAATTCTAATGCCTGTTTCTGTAAAAGTAGAAGAAAATAGGGATCTGAAGAAAGTAAGTTGGATGACATTATTAAATAGGGAAAAGCTGGATTGGGAAACTTCCTTTAGATATTCAACCAGACCATATTTCATTTGCTGGTTCTAACATGTTGTTCAGAATTTATTTTTCTCTGCATAACATTTAAGAATTCTACCTACTGCTCTGGATAGTCCTTCATAACAATAGTAATACATTGAATTCCTAGTAGAATTAAAGGATCAGTTTGATAGATACTTATCTTCCTACAAACCTTCCTTTCTGCTCCTTCAGCATGTGGAATGAAACATTTAATACAATTTAATATCAGTGGCTCCAAATTGAGAACTTAGACTTTATTTAAAATTCATTCACACCTCATACAGTTAATTGGATGCCTAGAATAATTGGGAAATTGCTTTTGAGGCATGTTTAAAATGATATAGTGGATTAGCATGTCACAAAAGAGTCAGGCTTCAGAAAGCACACACTTTTATTGGTGCATGCACAAATAATTTACAGTTCTTGGACATATATTGGAAAATTCTCATGTTAAGTGTATAAATTAGTGTATGTATTTATACAGGCTTATACAAAAAGAAAGACTGTTGCATTTTTAAAGGCTGCTGCAGTTTGTGATTATCCTCTCATAGTCTTTTAAGGACATTCTGTGGAATTGGTAGACTCTTTCAAAATGGTCCCTGTATTTAAATCTACATTCCAACATAACTTTCAATGTAGTCTCTCCTCATATCCAAGTCTATTTCAATGTTTTGAAAATGAGGTCTCATTTTTTGGACAGTGCAGGTACTGTGCAGGTGTGGTGAGGGGTCACAGAATGGGTGGGTGGCACAAAGGGCTGGCATCTCTCATCCTTGTGGTACACTACTCTGTGTTCACCCATTAGATGTAATCTTTTTTAAAATCCACCATACCCACTGGAAAGAAGTAGCACTATACCACAAAAAGTTAATGCCTTTAGGTGGAGGAGGATGCTTTTATAACTAAAATAATGTAGATACTGAATATGCGATATGTTGTTAATAGTCTTAGGTGCAATTTAACTTTTCCTTTAGCAATGAAAATCTTCAGCTTTTTACTAGTTCTGTATAACCATAATTCTGAGGCTATAACATGCAACTGAGATTATTTAAAATGATGTATCATTGTGAGACCAAAGTCTGACCTTAAGTTAACTGATATTACACAGTCTATTTTCACACTGCTCTAGATGATCTTGTCTGGTTCTGATATTCTCTTCAGGCGTATCATTGTCATAGAATCATAGAAAGGTTGGACTTGGAAGGAACCTTATAGATAATCTCATTCCAAAGCCCATGCTCCCACCCAGCCTGTTCTTGAAAACCAGGGATTATCTGTTGTATTTACTATTCCTTGTCCTTCCAACTTCAGTGTTGCAACTTTCTCTTTATTTATCTTTTATTTTCAAAGTTGATGGATAGGCAACTAGTGTTTAATGAGAATAGTTTAAACCAACCTTCGACACTTTCCAGTAAGCATCTCTCCTTTTCTGTTTAGATGAACACTCTGAATAAAAACCTGTGCATGGGAAGCCTTAAAGCAGGCTTCCTATATGACATTTACCAAATATGTGAGAAAAGCATATGAAAAAGCTTTCAAGTGTTGCTGTGCTGACAGCTGCTTGCGGGGGAGGTCAGAGCCTTTCAAGGATCTGCCACTCTCCAGAAACTGTTCAAAGTACTGCCCAGGCTGCCCCATGAACATCCATTTAGCAGGAAGTTTTCATCCTCCTCTCGCTCCACTGAACTCAGTAAAAAAACCCAACATCCTTTAATGGAAATAGGAGCAGGCTGTGACCTCAATACCCAAATCAAAAATTGATCTTTTGGTGCACTTTTTTGCAGTCTGTTGCTTTAGATTATATCTATCTATATATATACCTTAATAAAATCTCCATCTTAGTGTACAGTTCAGACCTGACTGTAGAGCTGAATAACAATTGGAACTCAGTGTGCTTTAAGATTCTGGTGGTTTGGAATACTTGTTACGTGTATGTACAGGCCTCCACAATGTGTTTCTGTGAGAAAATCCGAGTGCATTACTCCCTTTATGTACCTGACCCTCTGCTCTGAGTTGTGTCATGCAGTAAGGCAGAGGGTGACACAGCCCGTGCAGTGTAGAAACATCAAGCAATCTCATTCTGCAATTCAGGCCAAGAAGTCCTGTGGTATTTATAGCAGATGTTAACCCCCTGACCTCCCAGCCTCTCTGCATGAAATGGGCTGTGCTCTCTGGAGCTCTTCATGCCAGCTGAGGGAGCTGACTCCTCAGACAAGGAGATGGGACAAAAGGAACAGCCAGGCTGTGCTCTGTGTACTGCAGATCCTCACTATGGATGGCATTGAGTCACATTTTTGCATTCAGATGTGGAAAGGCATAAAACGATACCAGGCATTTGAGCTAGAGCAATACAAAGGATTAGCTATCAGAAATCTTTAGGGGATGTTTTTGACTCCTTCATCTTGGTTGTTGTGATTTGGCTTTTAAATCTTAATTGTGCAGGGGTGATAAGTCCAGATAAGTTTAGATGATAATCATAGTTCTAAAAAACCTGCTCTGACATAGCTTTCATGAGAGCCTAATCCAAAATACAGCAGTAGCTCTCTGTAATCTTAATGGTAAATGTTGACTTTATCCAAGCTTACAATTACAAATCCTCATTTAGACTTAACAGAAGATTGCTACAAAGGAAAAGCTAGTGACCTTAAACTTTTGTACTCTGAGGGTGTATAAATGGCTCCCTCCATTCCAGTGTGATATCTGCATATGAAAAAAGCAACACCCAATGTCTCTTTTGTTATATTTAGTAAATGATGACTGATAGCCCTTACATCCATTATATGGCATTTCTCAGTATTGTTACATAAATTGCCTCAACTTTTTTTTGTGCTATCATTGATTTCTGACTGCTTCCTTGTTAAACACTGCTGAGGGCAATCTGTCAAGGGCTTCCATGATAGTAATGGGACTTTACAGAGGTGCACTGACATAATTCTTTTAAAATCCTGGCCAGCTAAATATCTGTTTAGTCAGTTTTAGTGCGGCAAGATCATTCCAGAGAACCATTTTTCAGCTGAGTGTGGAATTTCAACTTTTTAAGGAGTTCTAAACTCAAAGCACAATCAAGTTCAGTAATTACCTGTTCTTTGCACTATTGCTTGTCCTTAAGTCTCCCCTAGAGAAGGGTAAAATTGAGCTGTTTGGGTTCTTGGAGAGTGGGGGCAGTTAGCATTCAGTATTTTGAAAGACTCCACATAGAGAATAAAGTGGCCTTTAATTCAATTAGAACATGGAGATTCTGACCTAAATTTAAGGCCCATTTCTGGTTAAAAGAAAGAAACATTTGCGCAGATGAGACTCAAATACTGCTCCATAAAGTTTTGGGAGCTGTTCCAGGGAATTGTTGTCAGTTTTATGCTGTCCTGTTACACATGCCCATCACATTCGTTTTGTTCTGTTCTTACAGCCACGTTTTGGATGGCTGTAAAATATAACCTGGAATTCTGCTGGTTTCACTGCAGAATACATTGAAAGATTTCCATTTTCTTTAGAAACAGAAATGTTTCCACTGTAGGAGCTGCAGACATCTTGAAATTAGTTTTTCTAGAACACAAAAGAATAGTTTTTAAATATTAAAAAGACATAGGAAAAAACTGTTGGTAATATCAGAACAAAATTTCAGTGGGAGATAACCTGCTATATAAAGCTAGTGTGTCTACTTTGAATTTGCATTTTGAAACAATGGCTTTCATTTCAAATGTTCTTTTTGAAAAAACTTAACATCAGTTACACTGTGGCTCACAGATATTTTTTGTGCAGAAGATTTTCAAACAAAGCACTTGAAGTTGCTTCACTGGATAGTGAAGAGCAACAGGATATGAGCCCTGGTTCCATTTAAGCCTGGAGCCTAAAGTGTCTGAATATTAAAATTTTTAGCATTTAAATGGATAAGAGTAGGTAGGCACTTCCTTCATCTCCAAGTGTGAGGGATATATGGCTTTGGAATTTTATTCCACAAATATGCATTCACTTAAAAGAAACTCATTTGAGCCCTTTCCCTTAGATTAAATTCTAATGAGCAGGACTGAGGCATGAGATTTGTCTTTCCTACACAAGCCAGACTGAACCTAGGAAAAAGAACCATTAAAATAGTTTATTATAGTAAGTTAATATGTTAATCTATTAACAGATTTTTTTATAAAGGGAAGAACGTGATGTTTCATAATTCTCTCACAATTTATATCTCTAGCAAAGAGTTTAATGAAGACAGACATTGACACAAATGTTCCATAGTCTTATGACAGTATTTATATTGGGGTTATATTTTTTTCCTTGACTTCTAACCCAGTTTCTACTTTATTCCAATAAGTTTTTATGAGAATTATCTTTTGTGAGAAAAGTATGAGAGAGCCTATAGCTCATTGATTTTATTTCAAAATCTTTTACAGCCTTCTAGTTCAGTACTTCTCTTTTGGATAATGTAAAAAAAAAAGAAATTCAAATATTATTTGTGTTTCATTTTTTTGTAACTGAAGGAAACCAGGCAACAAGTTCCCATTTAAAAGTGGTTATGACAAATAGAGAAGCAGTAATTATTTTTCACGACTTCTTGACCTATTTAATCAAGTCCCTACTGCTGGGAAAAAAATCTCATTTTTTAATTGCATTCTTCTTTATTTATCTCTTATATATTTATCAGGTGATTAATGTTAAATATGCAGCTTATTCCTCCTTAGAGAAAAGCAATATTGATTTTATTCACAGGATAATTTAATTTCCATCAGTATTTTAACTTCAATAGGTTCAGAACTTTTCCTTAGGAATAGAAAGAAATGCTACTTAAAGGAAATGAAGTTTTGCTATTGATGAATCAGTAAGTACCACACACTAATTCATGGAAAAATTAACTGAAGTATCATAATTACTATGGATCAGACTTTAAATTCATGGCAGAATTTAGAAGAAGCTATGGTAATTCATATATTAAAACTAAATGTCTTTTAAAAATTAGTATTTTTTTGTGGATGAGTGGAAAAATGCTTCAGCTAGTCTTAAAATGTAAGAAATATATTGTAGAAAAATAATGTACTAAGCTCCAGTTTATTATATAGAAACTTGAAATTTTTTAATTTCTAATGCTTTACAGTAACTATTTCATTTCAAAGATGATTCTTAACAGTCTGTGAATTACAAGAATCCATGTAACAAGGACAGGTGGGGTAATGGACAATGTTAAATGTTGGAGTTGGAACAGTTTTCCTCACATGAGTTATGGCACTATGGTCAATGCAGCCTAATAAATTTTGACCATCTGATGGTATTAGAAATGGGGTTCCCTGCCATAGAAGAGGAGGCACATGGTGTGAGAGACTTTGTTTGCCTGACCACAGCTCTGGAATTAAAATTCTAAGTAAGTAATTTTTACAGGTGAAGCCCACATAATTTTGCTACATTCCACATAGTTCTGGGGGTTTTTCCCTTCCCTTTTGTAGCACAAAAAGGATTCCTTCTACCCCAATGGTCTTATCTTGGAAGGAATATTCCTTCTGATTCAATTTCTCTACATTTTAACTGCCCAGATTTCAATATATTTTTTTGATAAAAAACATCGAATCTGGATAGAAAATTGTAAAAAATACTAAGCAAAACTGAAGTCATGCTGTCAGGTAAGTCATTATGCTGTCTCAGGCTGTGGAGCTGCACAGGTTTGAAAGAGGTAAAACTCAGGGGAAATCTGACTTGGAAAAGTTACATAATTTTGAAAAAAAGAAAAAAACCCCTATTTTTTAACAAGAAAACAAAACTTCTCAAAATCTGATTTTTATTTTTAATATTCCAAAGATCCTGTGCCTGTAGATTAAAATGTGATTTCTTCATATGTCATTTGCCAGGAAGTTTGACAGACATGCCCAGCTTCACGTCTCCTTATGTCTTATTGCATGAGCACTTACAAGCAATTGCTCTCAGTAAAATGTATTAGGTATGCCTTTTAATACTCTGACAGTTAATAAATTCTCAGTTGATTCAGGGACTAGAAGTGTT
The DNA here is from genome assembly GCA_018697195.1 of Certhia americana. Lineage (NCBI taxonomy): Eukaryota > Metazoa > Chordata > Aves > Passeriformes > Certhiidae > Certhia > Certhia americana. The sequence goes on along the minus strand of CM031865.1, from coordinate 9,503,879 downwards.
TGTTCATGTTTGAAGATTAATAATTGAGGTTAAAATCTGTCATTTAAAGAAAAAATTTCCTCCTGTCGCCAGTTTATTCCGGCCCCTAAACATAATTCACTCCTTGGTGTGTGATAATTTTGAAGTTTTTACTTGACGGCATGATTACAAAAAGTGTTTAGACAAGTGACTCTGGGCTTTGGAAATTGCTGCAAAGGTTTAATGACTGAAACAATTTAACCCAAATTTAGCAACTGGTTGTGATTCAGATCATAGCTGCAGGACAGTGTTTGGAGAGGAAACATGGCTCTGAGTGCCCCCAAAAGTGGCCCACAGCTTTACACTGAGTGAATTATCTCTGCAGCAGCCTTGCTGTTGAAAACCTGCTTCCACTTGAGACTGCTTTGTTCAGGAAGGGCTTTGTGGCATCCCCCAGCCCAGCCCAGGCCACAGGCAGGGTGGGTGACCAGCTGTTGGTGCCACATGCTGTCCTGTGTCCTCTGTCACTCGTGGGCTGAGGCTGGGGCACAGGGGAACATGGGCACTGCTGCACCCTGAAATGGTGTGTGATTCTTGACGTGTTTCACGTGCACATTGGTCATGGGTTGCAGTGCAAAATGTAACCAGAACTGTGTATTCCATCACCTTCTGTTGAAACTGGGATAGTGGGGTGGGGTAATTGTCTGTCAATGTCCACCTGTCAAAAAACCTGCTGGGGCAGTTTTCTCATCTCCTCACAACCCAGCCTCACTCTAGGGAGGGATCTTCTGCTCATGGGCCATTGACTCTCACTGGTAGAATTCCATCATCCCACTGGGAAATGCTGCAGCCAGGGGGAGGAGGCAAGTATTCCTACCTGGATAAAAATCTGGGAGCTGGAACACCAAGGACGCCTTTTCACTGGATTCTCAGAGGAAGACCAGGATCATCTATCACCACTGGACCTTCAGTGAAAAACTCCACTCTTTCTACAGGAGCATCACTTCACCAGAGCCATATCTGCCACTGGGACTGCAGCCACCATGGGATGGCACTGCCACCAACCCCTGACACACAGAGGACAGCTGGGATCCCGACTCTGGCACTGGGTTTGTTTGTTTGTTTGTTTGTTCGTTCATTTTCTTTTTCTCTCTTGTAATACTGCATGTGTTTTGGTTTTATTGTTTATTTTAGTTCCCCTAATAAAGAACTGTTATTCCTATTCCCATATCTTTGCCTGAGAGCCCCTTAATTTCAAAATTATAATAATTGGGAGAGAGGGGGTTTAAATTCTCCATTCCAAGGGAGGGTCCTGCCTTCCTTAGCAGACACCTGTCGTTCAAACCATGACAACATTTCTGTCTCCTTCATGGCACAGATCTGGAGATCTGTGATGTCAATTTAATTCATTATTGATTGCTAAAGGAGACTCATGACCTGTGAACATCAATATTAAAGGCTACTTTTGAAATTAGGTACTGTATTGAGGAAGAAGGTTTTGCCTCTTTCAGGAGTTGTTATACGAGGAAAAGACATTGCTAGACATTGTTTATCTCTTGCCAAAAATCCCCAGGATTTATGCAACTCAGTGTGTTTTTACCAAAAGTTATGAAGAAGAGTGTTGGAGAAGAGTGACCTTCTAAAGAAGAAACAGTTTCCAGCCTGTCAGCAGGAGACCTAGAGGTTTAGATCTTCCTCCTCCTCATCACAATGGTTTGTACCAAACACTTTCCATCACCCTGTCGGTGCCAGGGAATATCAGTACACAGCTTCCAAAAGTTTAACCTGCCTATTTATGTATTTAATTCATCTTTCAACTTCACTCTGCAAACTTATAGATAAATAGAAAAGAAATAACAGCTTAACCCAACGCCTGTGCCCATGACATCCTTGCCACATCAGCTCTGTCTGATGTAAGGTGGGGTCCTCTTCCCTGTTTAAAGGTGTCTTCACACTCTACACTCCACAGGTCTTTCCAGAATTACACTGAACCTGGTGGGTGAAAATTTGTCATTCCAACAAGAGTAGCATCAAAGAGAGGCTCTAAGAGAAGCCAGATTTGAAACTGAAATTTCTGGTCTTTCCTCTCTGAGTTTTTGTTAATTTCCCTTACATACCTCTAGGGGAGCAAAACACAGGTCCGGTTGTATTCAATATTATCTCAGTTGCTTAATGGTTATGTCACTTATTATACATGACATAGCTTACTGAATGAAACTGAACACCAGTAAAGTTTCAAAGAGATTGGGTTCTCCAGGTAAGCTGCTGTCCTGAATGACTTATAGTGGGTGTTTACAATAGCCATGGAACTTAAACTGTGGGAGAAAAAGGAAATGAGTAAGACTCCTAATTTGAGCAGTAATACAAGAGATAGCAGTGACCTTTTGTGAATCATAATAAAAAGAGTTATGACTTCAGGAGTCAACTGAAAGTTGTGGCTCAGTTCCAGAGGGTTGTTTTCCCATTGCTGCGTATCCTCACACCAAGCCATCTTTAATCTTTTGGTATAACTGACAAAAGAGTAAACTGTGCATTTCTGTTGTTTTAGGATGAAATGTGCTTAATGATACCTTGACCTGTGATCTCTGGGATGAAAGAAAATTAGGTTAATTATTAATTTATGTAGGTTTTTTACCTTGAGAATTGACAAAAAAAGCCCTCTTTAAGTTGTTTGAATTATTTCCTTTTTTTTTCATATAGTCAGTGTTAAATGAAAGAAATAATTTGACCAACTAGTTTTCAATTTCTCATTGAAAGTAAATGAAAGTGTGGATTGATTCTGACTTAAATAGGGAAAGAGCAGCATTCAAATTTTTGCTTGGCTTTTTTGATTTGTTTTCTTTTTTTCATGCAGGACTGAATAAATATTAAAATGTATTTTTATACTAAATATAGAATTTTGCATATAAATTTTTTATTCTCAACTTTACAACTGTGTTTTGCAGCTCTGTTTTTCTATTCACAGTCCAAAAGAGAATCAGACAAAATATAATTTTCAAACTGGCAAAGCACGCCTACCTACAGCTTTTCATTGAGAGATTATAAAAGTCTAGCAAAGCATGAACTCTGCATCCTTTTACAAATATTTTTACTCCCTTCCTGTAAGCAAAATATGCAGAACAAAATTTTAAAAATGCTCATCAAAATGAAATGTATCTTAATGAGTCATAACTGTCAAACAAGCAGTTCTTTTCTTCTGATGATTGGAATAATTGACTTTGCCAAAAAGAACATTCACACATAAGTGGTGGTTTCTACAGGATGTTCATTTCAATTATGTCCCTAAAGCAGGACACCAAGAGATACAGTGGCCTGGGTGTAATAGGTTTTTATCCCTCCCTCTGCTCATCATAAGCACAAGACGTCAAAGAATGGGGGAACTAATACATGTTTTTTAATTTAAAGTTTGTGTTTGGAAATTTTGAGCAGCTCCTTTCTTCAAGGCCAGAGCTCCAATCAGTACAGTGAGCTCAGACCAAAACTAAAACCTGTGCCAATACTTGCTGCAGATCTATCTAATATGTGATTTTTACAGGATTTGATTCCTTTCTCAGAGCCAGGTTTCACCTATGATGATGTTTATCTCCTATTTATAGGAGGCTTGTGCTAGCAGGCATTTTCTGAGGCCACTGCTTTGCCCAGTGGAAAGGCAGATATCCTTCAGAGCTGAGGGCTGCTTGGGTTGGGTTCTTGGCACCCAGCAGAATTATCTGAGTTGAGCAGGTCAAAGGGTAGAAACTGAGCAAGGATGTTCTGCTCTTGGGCCACTGATGGATGGCTTTATAAAAAAACCCAACCCAACCCTTTGGAGAGCAAGGCAGGAAAATCACCCAGTGCAATGTGAAAATTCGACAGCATTGGGGAATGAATGGCCCTTTTACAGTCAGGGGAGCTGAAATAAAACCTGCAGCTGTTCAGCCAGGAAGTCCACCACAGAGCAGCAAGGGACACAGGACAGTTCAGGGCACTGTTTCACAGCAGCCTTAGTCCCGTCTGACTGGGGGCTCTCAAATGTACATCTCCCCTCCTAATAAATCACTTTCCCTTCGGATCAGTGAGTCATATTCCAGAAACATAGGGAATGATTAAATCTAATATGAGGAAAGGGTAAGGAACACGTCAGTGAAGTTAAGAGGGGAAAGGAGACAGAATTAAACCATCACTTTTGGCAGCAATGCACAGTTTGATGAAATTAGGCACAATATGAAACCGTGCCTCAAGAGAGACTGGGTGAATTGGAGATCTTTTAGAAAAAAAAATAATATGAAACCTCTTGCTGTTAGAAGTAAGTAGTTGTACAGTGTAGTTTTGAGGCATTTCTACCAAAGGGAGAAAAATCATAAAATCTTTTTAGCGAAGAATTACATCTATGGAAAAAAAAAGGAATTTGCCTGTGTCAGGCTAGAAATTTTGTTTTTCCAGTGGGATTTTTACCAACGCCTGACCTGTTAAAGCAGTTTAGCACTCATTTCCTATCACTTTAGGCTGACATACATCTGCAATAGCTGTTTCTGAGTTTTATCAAACTGAGTTTAGTAATGGTGAACGTTAGCTCGTTGTGGTTATAAGCAGGCTGAAGGACCAGCCCACATAATATTTGATGTCCTGTTTGCACTCCTATTCTTCATCTTCCCTATTCATTGCTTTTTGCTGCAATTCTTGCTCTCTGGAAGACCTTCGCTGTTTGACTTTTGTGCGGGTTTTATTTATATTTTTTTTTGTTCATGGCACTGTAGGGTAGCAAGGTTTTTTATAACTCAGACCTTTTTCCTGCAGAGGGACAGCGCGATCCATCCGAGGCTCCCATCCATCTGGTGAGGCACAGGCAGCAGCTGACATTGGGGCAGGTTTGTAAGTAGAGCACTGAGAGCAATTAGCATTTGAATTAAAGCTACCTGTGGATAACAACAGGTGATTACCCTATTTAACAGCTGTTAAGTGGTGCTATTTGCCAGCTATAGACCACAGACTGAGTGAATTGTATGCATACAAATGGGAGTTACTGTGAATACAAACGAAGGACGTTAATTAAATAATATTTTTTAAATTGCAATTATGAAACATAGAGGTCGACTCAAAACAGGTAACCGGTAGCAAAAGAAAAGGTTTTGGAAGCTTCTCAGAAAGGCTAAACCCCTCTGTTTTGGCAGTCAGCGTTTTGTTCTAGAAACAGAAAAGCAAAGCTTGCTATTACACTGATTCAGCTTCTGGCAAAAAGAGAAAATAGTAAGAAATTAAAGCACATAAGATTCTTTTCTCCTTCTGTTTTATTTCTGCGTTTCCAACAAGGCTTAACCAACCTGAGTGTTCTTTGGAAAGTACAGCACTGTTCCCTCGGTGCGTGTGCCGGAGAAGCTGCTCCTCCGCCCGCTCCCTTCTGGGCTGGGGGAGGATGAACGCCTCTTTTGAACATTTGTGCAGCACATGGCTCCGCAACATCCTCTTGGATCCATGTGGGGTCTGGACCGTGGTTCTGCTTCGTGTATTGCTGCAGAATATTTTACTGGCTCTGGCTGCACCTTTTCTGTAGATGTCCTCCTTGGCACAAAAGCTTTTCCTGGGAATCCCTTCTCCAAGGGCATGGATTTTCAATGACCTTGTTTTAAGATCTCCCAAGGCATGTGAAGGGAATGCCTCTACCAAGAAGGGCTGATTAGATTTCTACTTTGAGTATTTGCCTGCACTCTATAAGCAGAATTATTTTATCGGTTATGATTGGTCTCATTGCTACTCCAGAACTGCTGGAGTTTTGTGTAAGTGCAACTGTCACAAATTACAAGATGAAACTTCTTCCCTGTGGCACAATTATCCATTCAGTTAAGAAGCTCTTGTGCCTGGTGTGTGCATATTTTCATTGCATTAGTATGAATAGACTCCAATTAATACACATAAAGATGTAGGCATTCTGTGCTACCAGAGTACAGGAATACAGAATAAATACTACAGCTTAGAAGGGATCACAGTTTTTTATTAATGAGACCTGCCTGATTGAAGCATTTGCTGTTTTAGGTATTTAAACTGAAACTAAATGCCTGTTAACTGCCTGATTCTGGCCAATTGCATGATACATCCAGCTAGAAAATTATTATACTGACAACTTTATTTAACTGGAATTTGATATGGTTCAGAATGGAATCCATCTGCTATTAAGAGGCTCATAATGACTTACAGAATTTTAAGTTAAAGCACCATAACCCCTCAGTCATAGCTGCAATGCAGAAGGGTTGGACTGTTTACAAATAAACCCTGTGCCATCAAAGGAGTTATTTGAACTAATGTTCAGTAAAGGCTAGTTATATAAACACCTTCAAGTATGTCCTTTTTGTAGGGTGGCTCTGGCATCACAATCTCAGTAATGGTGATGCTCACCCATTCTTCCCCTGACTTTAGGCCAGAGAGAAGCTCCATATTTGAGGACAGACTCTCTTTAGACATAAAATATACATCACTCATCTTTTCTTTATTCTTTTGATATCAGGCAGGAAATTACATATATATTGCAGATAGTTTCCTATCACAAGAATATCAAAAAGTTGCAGAAATTTGCTGCTGGCCAACCAGTACTTTCTAAAGCCACCAGTCCTAAACTAGTGACAAATTCTGCATTGGTAGAGACACTTTTCATCATGAACTGAGCTCTTGTGCTGGCCAGGTTATTTAACTTTATTTTACAGCTGCATGACGCTTATTCACTGTGCACAGCATCCTTGCTATCAGCACGTGGGCATCATGCCTTGTCTCAAGATTAGTGTGCTAAGCACCATTTCTCTTTTTTCCTTCTGCCTGGGTGATGGATATCTTGGGTGAGCAGGAGGTCTCCTGCCATGGGAAGAGCAGTAAAACAATGGAAAGAGGAGGGTGTCCAGCACAGACAGGCCAGCTGAGTGAGGGCAGCATCAACCCCCTAGCTGGGGAAGGAAAGCACTGCTAAAGCCCCAGGAAAGCCTGGCTAAAGCAGCTCTCCATGGGGAGCTCCTGGCTCCTGGCAGTGCCTCCCACAGCACAGTGGGATCGGTTGAATCCATCCTGCCTTCCTGATGCCTCCTTCCTGCCAATCTGTGTCTGACAGGATTATTTCACACAATACAAACCCAAATCTGTCTATTTAGAGATAGCCAGATAAAGTAAGAATATATCTAGAGACAGCTTGAGATATTTTTTTTAAATTGAGAAGGAATTGTTTAAAGTGCAGAGAGAACAGTGTGTTCTCGATCAGGGACAGGCTTTGGCGCCAATATCTGATGAATCAGTGTGTGAAGGGAGAATTTAGTTGTTTGATATAGACTTAAAGCTGTTTCCTACCCAGGACAAAAAGTTATTTGTCTCCAAAAAGTCACGAGACAAATAAACCTCAAAATAACCTTATTGCATTGCAAAAATATGTGAAATATTTTTGGGGGGCAGTATTTCAAAACTGTGACTGATAAACCTCTTAAGAAGATTGTCATTTCTGTCAGCCACACATCCACATGACTTGCAAATATGCAAAGTTGATTCATAAACTTAGTTGTTTCTTAATTATGACATTAAGCTGCAAAGGAAATTATAGTATGTTGTAAATATTTTGATTCGCTCTCTGTTGTGTTTGGCACATCTATCATAAGCAAAATATAGAAAATGCAGGTTCATAATAACTAACAAATTACTAATATATGAAAGAAATATGGCAATAGTGGTACTTTATTACAGTCACAAATCTTTTTTTATTATTATTTTGGCTCAAAAACCTAATAAATAAAGGATGAAAGAAACATCACCTAATTAAGGTCCTTCATTGTGGTGCTAGAACTACTGATAGAATAGTTGTTTAACAAGATTGTAATGAATGTTCAATTGTCACAGCTTTGGAAGGTGTTACACAGTGGTTTAATATATTACTTCTTTTATTCATAATTTCTTTAAACAATGCTTAATATCAGTCATGTTTGTGTTCAGTTGTTTCCAATATTTCACAGGAAAAAAGAGGGCTTCAACATAGGTTTTTCATTATTTAAAATTTAACATCCCAATGAGTTTGAAAAGTGAGAAAACTAAACCTTATTAAGCTACTGCTTTTTTTTCCACAATGCTTATGATAAATAATTCAAGCAATAAATAAACTAAACTTTATTAGTAAATAATACAGGGAATGTATCAGGCTGAGGAGGATTAAGTGTTCCTTTCAGAATAGAGACACATTCTTCAATGTTCAGATGCCCAGGGGTAATGCTTAATTAACCCACTCAGTTATAAATTCCTGCAGACAATTCTTCATCATTATAAAACCCATAGTAGAAAATGCTTCAGAAATTATCCCCTCTCAGACACAAGCTAATATTAGCTTGCCAGTTGTTTCATCAGAAAACCACTGCAAATAAGGATGGTTAAGGGCTCAGGAGGTCCTTGGAATATTTTTTATTTTAATTTGCTGCTGGTCTGTGTCATCAGAGACTTGTCAAGACTCACATATTGGTTCTAGACAGTCCTTCCCTCCCTTCTTTGCTCATGCTGCTCATGATGTCCTGCCCTTGCTGTGCCCCAAGCCCCAAGAGGGAGATATTTGCTATTGATACTCACACCAGACATGGCCAACAGGGCAGAGCTGTCCCACAGGAGCACAAACTGGGGACATAAACCAACTAAAAACCAGACATGCCTTGGCCATGTTGATTGATTGGCCATTTGGTTGATTTCTGATATGCAGAACTACACCAAAATTGTCTTCATCACTTATAATTACCCTTTGGATACTGTGAGCTGGTCATGTTCACATGATATGTTGCTGTTGTGCCTTATTAAAGCAGGTTTGATATAAGAAGGAGATAGACAGAAAGAGAGGAACTCTCTTGTTTCCACTTATTGCTGTCCTGAACTACCCAGATCCCACTGTTTAAATAAAATCTAATCCAAACTGGGAAAAGTGCATTTGGTGTTCCCTGTTGAAACCTTCCAGAATCCTTAAGCCATCAGCTCTTGTGGTTCACTGAATACCTGAATGAATTATTTTCAACTGATTTGGCACTTCTTCAAAGGAACAGATGGTTCCATCTTTACTGCAAAAACAATAACTGCAGCAAAAACAAAATAATCTGTGATTCTGCCTGGAACCTATTTAAATACAAGGGAGAGCTCTTTGACCATCTTACATTCCTGAAAATTACCTCAAGGAAGATATCTATTTCCCAAGAAAATCGCATTATAATTTTCTCAGCAAAGCATCACATCTATGGAGCAGTTGTCTGAGTCTGAACTGCTATGGATGAGTTTCTAGTAGTGCCTCCCCAGCAATATAGCAGCTGCAAGGAGAGAGATTGTGAAAATATGGTGTGGAGGGACTTCACCAAAGCTAAAAATAAACTAATATATGTAACAAAGGAAATGGTAGAAGAAGAAGAAAATGGGGACTAAGCTCACAGAAGCACAAATGATGTGATTAGGAATATTCAGCAAAAGCAGAACAGATTTCAAATAGCCAAAAGTTGTCCAGACTACCACCTACCTTCTTTGAGAGATTGTTTTTACTGGTCATGGTCTAGAAGTGCTCGTTATAAACTAGTCAGTCTATCTTTGGAATAGGATTCTCTTGAATTTGCCTTTTAGTCTCTAATATTTCAGCATAGGAAAAGCAATATAATTGACAAAGTAATTTTCTGCTATTATAGAAAAAGAAATAATCAGACATACAAGATTAACATTAGGAATAAAGCAATAAATAGTGCTCATTGTATTTAGTACGTATTGTTTTGCAAGTTTTAGGGGAATATATATATATATATATATATATATATATATATATAAAGTGGGGTTCATTAAAAAGAAATTCTGTCCCTGTACAGACTAGCTGTCAAACATTAATATGAAATCCTTTTTTTTTCTGTACATTTTTATTTTTAAATCCCAAATTAATTCTGCAGGATACTAGTGTATATTACAGAAGAGATAATCTTCTGCATACAAGACTTGTGCCAGTGTCAGTTTTTTGGCTTTTCTGGGCAACTCTAATGATTGGGAGTGTGCTACAAGAAGAAATATTTGGAGAGCTACTTTAGCTGAGGTAGTACTTAAACATTTAGTTGCTTGGCTTCTCAGCTGCTTTCAGCCTGTGCTGTCCCTTCTGTTCAGATGGTGAACAGAGTGGGGAGAGGATCCTGCTTAAACTCAGCATGCTGAGGATTTGTCTGCTGGTCATTTATCAGCTAGATTTGATTCCTGATCCAATCCACTGCGTGGACCTGATGATGAGAGTGCTGCATGTGGGGAGGAGTAACTCCTACAGAGCACAGAGCCTGTAATTCAGCTCTGCTAGAGAGTGAATGCATGTCAGGCTATGGCTGGCATGGATAAATGTGTTTTTCTGCTCCTGAGTCAGGGAGAGCCAGGCTGCATAGAGGAATCCCTGCTGGAGAGCAGAGGATGTGCATTTGCACTGATGGGAGGGCTTTGGGGAAGTGGTCTGGATGTTGAGGTGGTTCTCTGAGGCAGATTGCTCCAACAAGCAGGCTGACAGGGCAGACTGTTCCTGCAGCCTGGCAATAAATGTGGGCTGTTCCCTGACTCAGGTACAGCTGGTATTTAACTGAGGGGTTCGAGAGCCCTGAACATCTGTCAGAGAGGCAAACAGGTGGAACCCAGCTGTGGTCACAGTTGCTCTTACAGTTCCTGGATTATATTAAAACCTAGGAGATGCTCCTTAGATTCCCTGTGGAGAGCACATTCCTGGTATGTTAACATTTTGCCCTCAGCCTGTAGCCTGGTCCCTGCTCAGGGAGGGTTTCATTTTCTGTTTACACAATAGAAGCAATAACAAGGAGACATGGAAGCACCCCTAGGTTCTAAATAATTATATTTGCTAAGTGTACACAAGAAGCTTGACTGCACTCAGCACTGATCTGACTGATTTCTGGCAGCTCCTTTACCCTGATGCATTGAGATCATCTTTACAGTGTTCACAGGATATTTACAGGACTATTTTTTTTCCTATGTGATGCAAATGATGGCAACAATTAGTAATCAGCAAACAGCCAGTGGCATGATTACAGACACAGGTACTTTTTTGAAATATTTTGTGTGTTGAACAGAGCAATTTTATTTTGCTTAAGTGCTACTTAAATATTCCTTACATTCAAATATTCTTGGGGGAAAAAAGGCATTATATAAGAAAAAGGTTCAGGCTGTTCTTAGCGAGATCAATACAGCTCATATGTTTACATGATTCTAAAAAGGATATGTTGGGTAAAATACTCTGGGGAAAAGTTCTCTTAGTGAATATCAAATGATAGAACTTCTATTTTATAATTAGTCATATTTAATTGCTATGAGACCTACATTTAGGCTTACTTTAAGAATCTGTTTTTCTATGGATTACTGAAGAAAGACCAAGGATGTTTAACACATGTGACTTGAGAAAAAAGGTTTTTCCAGGACATAGAAAAGGTGATGCAAAATAAAATGTCATTTTTGTCCTCCTTATATATTCAGTGGTTGACAGTTCTTAGGTCTTTTATTTGATACCTTCTATTTTTTGTCATTTTTCTCATGTTTCTAAATTAGTTGTAACTTTCAACCATTTTGTTGTCCATCAAAATCAGAAAACAAAGAAATCTTATGAAGTGAAAAGTTTTGTTTTTCAGTGCTGCCTGTTCTGTCATTCTTAGCTCAGCCTCAAATTTAGGATCTCTCAGTGGGAGAAGATGGATCTTTGGTGAAGACTGACTTTATCACAGCTTGACAGCACTTTATTATCTGCCTTAGTTTTAGTGGCTTTCATGTTTTGTGTTTATTTAGCCGAAAATTGAAAATAAGTTGCAAATACAAACCATGCTGCAATCAGAGCTGTAGGATAGCTTTGTTGCAGAGTGCTGCACATGTTAAACCCTTTTTGCTACATGAATTTCTTGCTTAAAAAAAGACCAAACCAAGTAAACTTTCAACATTTGACCTCACTGCTAACGTTGATTATGGACTTAAGGCTCTGAGTGCTTTACTGACAGCACTGGAAAATGCACGTGGACAGCCAAATTGAAGGGGAAAATATCTCTGGAGTCAATCTGTCTCTGGGACTGCCAAAGCTGTTGGGAATCAGCTGTGTAGGCACAAGGGTTTTACATATTCATGAAACCATGAATTTTTGGTTTGGGTTAGAAGGGAACTTAGGGATCATTCAGTTCCAGCCCATGGGCAGGGACACCTTCCTCTATCCCAGGTTGCTCCAAGAATTTTTCAGCCTGGCCTTGGGTATTTCCAGGGATCCAAGGGCAGACACAGCTTCTCTGGGCACCCTGTGCCAGGGGCTCACCTATACTGCTTTGTAAATAATACAGTCTCCCTAAAGACCTAAAAGTTGAGAAGTACAATTCATAGCAGAAGAGAATTTGAGGAATGATTTGTAATTAAAAAGCCTTTGCGTTGGTGCTGGTTTATCTCCCGGGGTCAGGAAGACTCTTCTGCACAGTTGTAAGCATCATCTTTGGGTGATGCTGATACACACATGGGCTCTGCCTTTACAGAAAGCTCTTCACTCACTCTCACTATAGAGGGTTCCCAAAGCTTAAGGTTAAACTGCATTTTCACCATAGCCAGTGTCTGTGGGGTTGTTTGAATGGAGATGATCATCAGTCCCTTACTGAGGGTGAAGCAATCAAACAGAGAAAGGTTCAAGAAGAGAAACAGACATGTAGAACTCTGAAATCACATAAAAGTGTTTTTTTTTTAAAGTGATCTTAGGAAGTATTCTTTTTTTTCTGTTAGATAATAACAAGAACTTGCTCTTATTTTGATCTGTGATATCTCAGCTTTAAAAGAAAGGTCTAACAATTTTCTCCCCCTTTCTCTTACCTGTTCCACAACTCAAGCTGTACAGGCTTTTCAAGGTCGAGTGTGCTTTCATGCCTTCAGCATGTTTCTGTTAGAGAGCTGCGATGTAGGATTGTGTTTAGTTGATAGTCTTGGACAACTCAATTTGTTGTGTGGTATTTTGCAGAGATATAAAATGGGACAATGACATGGCAGGTACATGGCAGGTGTGTTCTGAAGATTTGTCACTAATTATCTGCAAGAAACCCTGGGAAAATCATAAGAAGTTTATGTTTAATATTTAGTGTGTTGTAGATTGTTGAAGGAAATACAGGGGACCAGACAGAAGGGCAAGGAGGTGGGAATTTCTGTGATGGGTACTGCTGCTTTCACTTGTCTCTGCCTGCTTTGCTTCTTGCCTAATTAGCTTGTATTTAATCTCTTGGAGCAAAGAGTTCCCAACTCCATGTTTGTCCATGACAATCACAGTGAGATCCTGCTAGAGGACTGTTCCAGCAGTGATAACTGTTTTCAGTGTCACATGCTTTTTTTTTTTTTTTTCCTAGTGAAAATGAGCAAATTAAAGACGGTAACTGGGATGTTTACAGCAGCAACATGGTGAACAAACAGATAAGGTAATTTTACCCCTTCTGTTAGTTACCAAAGCAACACCATAAAGATCCTTCTAATTTAGTTTAGTGCTGTGAAGATTAAAGCTTAATTAAAATGGTGATATTAAAAAAAAATTAAAACCTGAAGCAGCATAGGAAAAATAGAAAGATGTAATTATGGTCCAGTGAATGTGTATCACTTATTATGAAGTTTTAGAGAAGAGGCATTTTTTTCTCTCTATTGAGAATAATTTTATTCTGATCATAAATTTGAATGACCGGAACAACCTAGGAACATAGCTGTTTACAAATTAATAAGGACAGTTGGAAGGAATGCATTATTGTATTCATAAAATAGGGGATAGTTAATTTTCCTTTACTGGCCCATTTCCTAAAAAAATTCTATTTCATACCCATGAGGGATAAAGACTCTATGAAGACAAAAATAAATTTTCTGTATTTCACACAGCTTGCATAGAAATTCAGCTATTTAGTATTAAAAGATCTCTTACTTTCAAATTGTTTAATTGACACATCCTATTGTGAATTTGAAAGGTTAGATTTTCAAGCAGTTCTAACTGGCACCATTTCCTTTTATCAACAGAGTTACACTAATTTGTACTGTGTGAAAAGATATGTGAAAGACTTGGTGTGATATAATCATTAGAAATTCCTTCAGGAATATGACTTTTGTTGGCTAGTTAAACATCTGTTGCTTTGCCATATTCCTCCTAATGAGTTTAAAATCATTGTGGGGAAACCATATGTTTGCCCAGTAGAAGGCAAACCAGGACATGACACAATATTCTTTCACTGCAAAATTCCAAGTAGGAATCTCTGCCCATGACAGAGCAGGAGCACAGGAGAAAGAGCAGTTTGTCAGTTTTGTTTGACAGGTATCTTTCCAAATTCCTCCAGAGGTGAGTTGACGAGATGCCCTAGCTGGTATCCTGGAGAAATAGCTCCAAACACCACAGGACTAAAAATGCTCTTTTACTAACACCCTCTGTTCATCTTGCTCAAGCATTTTAAAGCTATCTTTAGCCATATATCACACATTACTTCTGGGCACAGAATCATTAGCAAAATTAGACATTTAGCCTTGCATCAAAGCAGCATTATATTTATAAAGTGCAGTGATGACTGCTGTTGGTAGTACTTGGCCTGGGAGCTTAACTCTGACTTTCTGCCCCAGGATGCTGTGGAAAGCAAAAGGTCACTGGACTTCAAGGACAAACTCATGGAAAATGAATCCATTGAGATTGCTGAAACTGTGTGTGGCCCTGGATGTCTGTGGACTGCAAAGGACGGGAGGAGGGGGGAGCACACAGATGATGTATTTCCTCAGTCTGCCCTGTTCTTGGAGCCTTTCCTGATTGCATGTTTCACCCATGCTGGAGGAAAGATATTACATTGCCTATAGTTTTGGTCAGGTCTTCTACAGCAGTATTGCTATGGAAAAATTCTGGCAAACCAAAATTTTAGTTTTAAAAATATTGCCTTTCTTTTCCTAAACAAGGTATAATTGAATTTCCTGGCTTCCAGGCTGGCATATATATATATATGAGTTCTTCACAGCTCTGCAACACAATTAGTTATTCCAGGATATATTTTTGATTTTGCTGGCAAATATAAATCTCTCTGATGGTGTGATATAAATCTCTCTAGTGGTGGTCCTGCAAAACTTAAACCCCTTTTAACCAGGTAGCACTGCAGGAAACTCTCCCACACCCACCAGCTTGAATCACTGTCCTTGAGGAACCGTAGATAATTGGCACATGAAGGGTTATAGAATTTAGTATCATCCTGGAGCAGGTACAGTTAAAAATTATAATCAAATATAATTACAATCTTAAGAAAAGTGAAGTATTTTTCTTCACAAAGAATTACTGGTTTCTAATATATGAGTTTAGAGAAAAAAAAAAAAAAGCCATGTAAATTTATTCTAGAATGCCATTGTACAATTTACCCTGCCAGGGGCTCAGGCTATTTATGTTTTTGACTGCACCGTCTTCACTAAACTTAAAAAAAAAAAAAAAAATTACCATGGTAACCACTGCATCACACAACAAAGACTTGCATACACCACTTAGATCTTTAAAGAGGCAGAGTCTGGAATGAAATTATAGTCTGCATTTTTTAACAATAATATTTTTCTAAGTAAATACCTTTTTTGTTTCTTTATCAATAAATCTTAATTTTGCATTTAAAAGCAGCGTATAAAATAGAGCACCTAAAATTATTCTGTTTTAAGAATGTTAACTTTATGAGAGCTTTTCATGCAGCTGAGATCACTGAGCTGTAAGGGATGATAGGGTATAGGTGTGAGATGCTGATAATCTTTAGTTCTGTCTTTCCCTTTATTTTCCTACACATTATTTTTCCATTTTACAATTTTTATTGCAGTACAGCATGGATGTCCCAGGAAGGCCACATTGGTCACATATATATTTTTATAAGCTTGCCATATGCATATGGCTACATTTCCTAACTGATTTTTGCAGGTTACATCCTGTAGGGGAGGGAAGAAAAAAAAAGTGGAGGCCATTCCAACAATGCTTGATATTTTCATATGAGAGCAGTTATCCCTTTGATGATGCTGCTGGTTTCTCACCTCCCTGTTCCCATGGAGCACGCACATCCAGAGCTGCTCTCTGTGTGCAGGTAGGAAGCCTCTCAGGGAGCTGACACCCCAGAGCTGGAGGCAGAGCCCTGCTGGTTTTGCTGACTGCTGCTCTGGGCTCTGCCAGGGCTGCTCAAGAGCATCAGGATTCCTGAGATGAATATTCCTGTCTGGCAGGGGGAAACATCAACAAACACCTGGGGGTCTACTCCAGGTAGAACCTCTGAGCTATACAATAATTTCTGTGCTTCAGGATGGATCTAAGGCAGAGAGCAAGGACCCTGTTTGACATCTGGGCAGAAGTCTGGCATTTTGAATTAGTCCCATGGATTCCACTGACGTGCTATGCACTGTGCCTGTGGCTTTAGGCACAGCCTTCTGCCACATTACAGAAAGTTTCTGGCAAAAGCTCCATGTTGGAATAGCCCTGTTCCTGCTGGAATCACTTCCCCACTGGTATAAGCATAATCTGAGACTTCCTCCCTCTCCCTCTGCTCTGAAAATTCTTCATTTTTTTTGGTCAGCAGAGATGCTTGCTAATATTTAGCTCTCAGCAATTTTTTTAATGACTGAATTATAAAACAAGGAAATTCGAGTTTATAATGAAAATGACAGCACCACATTAAAAACAGCAGGAGCAGTGGGCACTGCAACATTGTCCTTGTTTTGGTTTTAATCCCTTCTCCAAACCAGCTCTGCTCCCTGCAGCACTGGAGGAAAAGAATCTGAGCACCTGATGCTCTAACCATGCCACGAGTGGGTGTGTGCCTACTTCCTGATGTGCTGTCTCAGCACACAGCTGAATTTTGAGCCTTGCTGCCCCACTCCAAGTGGGAGGGGAGAGGAAAGAAACAAAGGGATGGGATGCAGTTATCATGGGATTAAATTCTTCCTTTTTTCAATTAGTTATATAACTAGGAAATTCCAATAATTTGACTTGTCTTCTCATTTACGCATATATAACCAACTAAGTAAAGAAAGACCAAATTCCTGTTTTGGTTTGGTTTGTTTTTTTTTTCCCCAAAAGGAAGGATCTTTCTTTGCTCCTGGTGCCTGTAACCTTGGATTATTCCACATTTTTCTGCAGTGTTGTTTGGCTCTTTTGGATAATCTGAGTATGTCTCAGCTTCCATCTATTGGACCTAATGGACACAGGATAATCTCCCTCAAATTGAAATACTTCTGGCTAACTAAAATTTTTGGAGCTGCAATAGTGATGTGTAGGTGAAGTTTATCTGCCTGGGACAGTGTGGAGGGCAGAGCAGCCACCAGCAATTGTGCCTTTGAAGGAAGGAACTTTGGAAGTAGTGAAAGATTCACTTTATTTTGTCTTTAGAGTTGCCATTTCCCTCATCCTTTCATCTGCATGTGCCTACCTTCTGCCAAGAGCTTATCTGACTGAATTCTGGAGTGGAAGATTAGGAAATTAGTAAATTAATGTTATTTAAATATCTGTTAGAGTGTCACAGATCTAAACACAAGGTTGGGATTTCATTGCACCAGCCACTGGTTCTGGATGTGCAAGGGGCTGCTGTGTCCACCAAGGCAATTCTTTACAGTTAGTCATTATTGGCTGAAAGTTGTTATCATGAGGGCTTCTAATGAATTACTTTTTGAAAGTGACTCTGATATCAGAGTAAAGGGGGCTGTGAAAGTAAAGGCAAAGTTTACTTCACAAAACTGAAAGAGAATATTGAAATAAGGGGAGTAAAATATCCATGGGTTAAGCTGGAGGACTAGAGGTAGTAAAAGTAAAATGGAGGAAGACTATAAAGTAAAAGGAGTGCAGAAAAGTTGAGACATAAACAGAGACAAGAAGAAAAGGTGGTTAGGTTTCTTCAGCAAACTTCCTAAAAATTTCAAAGGGCAGTGAGAAAGGAAGGACCTCTTTCAACAATACACTGCTGCTTAGAGCCTTGGCTATGCAATTTATCCCAGCATTAGAAATACTTTGAGTATATTTGAGTATTTTAAATAACACTTTGCATTACTACAGCAACCATGTAAACTGGCCACTTTCTTTCTCTGCCCCTAAACAAAAGGACATAAATTCCCCAAACATTTTTTCTGTATCTCACATAGCTCTATAACCCCCCTGTGAATTAGTTCATGGTGGTTAAAATTAGGAGTTTGGCTCATTGGTCCTTGCCACTTGTCTATTCTACTTTTGTTTCTTTTCACCTGCAATATCTCCCTCAGAGGCAGGATGTCATTAATCACTGTCTTTCCCAGTAGTACAACTCAACTGATTTTCAGAGATTACCTGTAACAAGTAAGCAACACATTGACAAATGAGCCCTTGAAATTCCATGTTTAATCTCTGTGGTAAAATGCCATTTCTGTTAATATTGCAGTTTCTTCAGCTAATTGCACTTTTCTTGATTGTCAGATATTCAGTGAAATAAGTGGGGAGAGAAGAATGACTGTAACTGAATCATTTGTGAAATGACATTCCCTTTCTTTTCCTCCTCCCCAGTTACACCATCTTTATGGCACAACATGGAGAAAAGGAGAGAGAGTAAGTTGGTTGACATAAAATTGGTATTCACAGCCCTGGTATCTGAATGCTGACCACACCAGCCAGAACAAGTGTCAGTCTCTACACAGGTTTTTCAAGTATTTTCAAAATAAAAACAAAAATATTGAATGAATCCTTTAAATGCCACTGATTGTATTAACGAGCAGTAGTTTTGAATCTAGCCTATTTTCTTTAGCTCAGGACAATGTTTCCTCTGGCCAACCCATGCCCACAGCAGTGACTGCTGAACCTGAAACAGTCTTTTTGCTGTTATTGTAATTTCAGAACAGTGTTACATCTCCATACTTCTAAAGGACAGTCCACTTTCTAAAAATGATGTATTTACACAGCTGCTGAATCTTTTATGTGCAGTTTCTGTGAAAACAATATCTCCCTGACTGCTTGCCTGTCAGCTCCTATTGTGAGCAATTAGAAAAGGGCAGCGCAAGCAAGTAAAAGTGCTCTGGGTTCTTGAGATCTAATCTTTGTACGAAAAGGACTTTGAGCTGGGAGCAGTAATGCATTGTGGTACAGCAGTGCAAAAGCAGTACTTTTTTTTTTTCCTTGTCCTGATTAATTGGTTCAGTGTTAAGTGAGGTAACAGTTTAAAGAACTAACTCATTATGTGAAATTACTCTGTCTGCTGTGATACTTAAAGTCATCTTGCGACACTCTGGAGCTCAATGCATAAAATATTACATTGGTAAGTAACTCTCCCTCTGGATAGAGCCTTTTCTTTCAGAAGTTAACCTACGGATATGAGAAATCCGTCCTTGCACAGAGTGTCTGATCCAGTGCCAGTGCCTAAGGATGTTCTTGGAAGGATTCCCATCTTTAAACACTGGATTGGGGTCTGTGGTGCAGTAGCTAAAGTGCTGAGGGTTATACTTGCAGCAATAAAATATAACATTACTGTTAATCTAGGAAAAAGACTACAAAAACATAGGCTGACAGTGAAACTCTGACAAGAAAAAACAAGAGCTGTGTGAAGGTAGAAAAGGGGACTTTATAGAGGAAAAACTTGGAAATCATGAAGATTAAAAAAGGTGTTTTGTCCCAGCTTATTCTCATCTGCTGCAACATACATGCAAGGGAAGAACAAACTGTGTTTCTCCACTCAGAGAGATAAATGTGCTACCAGTTTCAAAGGTGTGAAGGATAGGACACTGATATCACAGTGAAGCTGAGGGTTATTATTATGGAATAACCAAGGTATAAATGTTGAGATGCCCTGCACTTGCTCCCCAGGCTGGCATAATTTGATGGCTGCAAGATGAGATATTTTTGCCCAGAATTACAGAATATGGTAGGAACTGGCAAAAGCAGCACATAGTCTTGAAGGCACACTCAGCAGGGAAGGAGACAAGGACCGCAGGGTGTTGTAGTAGGTTTTCTAAGGTTTTTGTCCTCATATTTACCAGCCTGAAGACGCCAGGCTCATCTCTAACTTATACCACAATATAAGCAAAACAAGTGCAGAAGCTCAAGATCATGTATATTATTTTGATGATCCATTAGGAAAGAAGGCTTTTTGTTCATGCATTTGCACATTTTGTGCCATGAGCTTTAGATCCATGTATCCTTGTCTCTCTTTAATTGCAGCTGTGTGTTATTAAAGCTGACATCAGAATTTATGAGTCTCTGGTGCCCAGTCATGTGCTTTGAAGAATAAAGCATGCATAAGCAAATTAACCAAACCAGTAACCTCTCTGGACATGCAAGAATTGTGGTATTTTGCATTGTAGCAAAGCTAGAAGCCAACAAAGTGACTGGTTTCTCTCCCAGAGCTACAGGGAATTTGATGGCATTGCACAGACTTGGACATATATTAAACAGAGCCATGTTTACTTGCACTGCATAGGAATCACAGGGGGAAGCAAAATCAATGTTTTCCAAATGGAATAGAAAGAAGCCGTGAGGAAAAGAAATGGTATTTTCAAGCTTCTTTGAAAGGTAACACAAACAATGCACAGAGTAAAAAAAACCTTTGGAGAAAAAGCACTTGCCAATGTCTTCTTCATTCTGTGTTTAACTTGTTTTGGAGGATTAAGGGATAGTAGGCCCTTAATATTATTTTAAAAGGTGAGGCGTGCCTATGTGTGAATAAGACTTTGAAACTGATGTTTTGAATTGGAAGCTGCACAATGCATCTGTACATCTTGACAGCAACAGAAGACAGTCAGATTTTAGAGGAGCACTGAGATGTCACTGGGAGTGCATGATGCAGTGGTGTAATGAAAGAGAGATCAATGCCAAAATGAATGTAACACCACTGAGGAGTACACACAGATCAATACTCTTGTAAGCTGTGGAGTATAATCCTGCTATATAGGTCCTGTTAGATAGTACACTCAATTCTAGGAAGACACATTTTTCTGCATTTCTCAAATGTACCTCTGACTTATCTTTCCTAAAAATAATTCTTCTTTTTGGAATGTAAAAGCTTGACTCTTTGTTTTCCCACCCATTCATGCTAAGGAAAAGATACAGCATTATTTGTAAACTCCCAGTCCTCAAAAATGTGGCATATGAAGATAAGATGGACAGTCAGTAATGAGCTGTGTCTCATGAAGTCTTTGAATTATTGTTTTGTTCCTGTCCCCACTTACTGCCCACTCTTTTTCTTTAAGGAAAATATTTTAAGCACAATTACTGAAAATGTAATCTCAAGAGAAAGGGGGAGGTCAGTCTTGCAGCCTTCACTTATATTGTGCAAAAAACTTGCCTACATTTTTTTTTCCAATCTCCTGATATTGAGAGCTTAGAACCTACAACAGGATCATAGTTTCTCTCATTTCTTGTTGCCTGGATAGCCTTGGAGTCATTGAACCTTCATGGTTCTGTTCCTTAAGTTTGCTAACCCATGCCATCCCTACCTAGGATGTTTGTTAGTGTCTGACTGATACTGTAAAATAATTTTTCTTAGAAAGGAGTAGATTGAGGAACGAATGGGAAGACCCTGCACTCTGTCTTTCATCTTTGGATCCTGTAGGGTCATGGGAGGCATCAAAAGCACAGTCTGCCATGTCCTATGGAAACCTGGTACCTGATATGGAGAGAGCAATGGGAATGGGATTCCTTTCTCATTTTTGTTCTATCTTGTTTGAAGGCCAGATTTCCTTGAAGAGACACAAATTCTTAGAATAAAAAGGTCCTTGATTTCATTTCAGGTACAGACCTGAGTGCCACTCTCTGTAAAAAGGGAAATGTATCTCAGTTTCTAATTTTCATCTGTTATCTACTTTCCCCTAATGCAGGTGTGTGCTTTTTTCCCTTGTAAATTCCAAAGTAAGCTATGAATTCTTGAGTTCTACTCTCTGTTTTTAGAGTTCATTGTTTTTACCCATTTCCTCAGTGAGATGACTTTGTTTTGAATTTCTTTGCAATGGAAAGTGTGCGTATTTCTGAAGAGTGGAGCAGCTAAAGCAAATAAAGATAAATTAATAAATACATAATTACACTGTTGCTTCAGGGAAAAGTTTCTAGGCATAATCTAATAACAATGGCTGGAGATACTATTAGTATTGTGTGTTGATTCTGGATCCCTTGGGATAGTCAAATAATTAAGCTTGTGTTTTCCAGTCCCTTTTGGCTTTAATAGCTATTATGATCATTAAGTGTAACCTGCTATAGACTCTGGTTTCTAAATGCCTTTGTGAGTCCAAGACCAGCTGTGTCCCCTCATGAGGGAACTGGTTTGATGAGAAATAAAAGTCCCTCAAGACACTGTTCTCACTTTTGTTCCAAAGCTCTTTTCCTTCCAAGTGTCCACAGACAGCAACTTTACGCAGCTCCTGCTGAGCTGCAGTTAATCTTCACTCCTCTGACACTATGGCAGCTCTAAAATGCCATTGCACTTGCCTTCATTTATCCTCCTTTTTCGCAGTGTTTGTCACTGACCCCACCCTCTGCAGTCCTGGCTGTGTGGGTGCTGAGCTGGGAGATTCAAACTGAATTGTCACCTCTGCAAAGGCTGCTCTTAAATAGATGCTCTTCATGATGCAGCTTTGGATTCAGAAAGTGCATTCAGAAAGCCTTCAGCCCTAGTTTCTTCCAGAATACTGCAAACACTTTGTTTGCTTGCATGGCAAAAAGCAAGCACTTGTTGCAGGGGCTGTTCCCTGTCACATTAATTGGCAATGCTGGCAGCCAACGCAGCTCCAAGTGAGGGAATTCACTTTCCCTGATGCAGAAAGCAGCATTGCAAAAGCAGTGCACAACCAGAGCCAGGCACAGCCTTTTGACTGATCTGTCACTCCTTGCTGAACTTGCCTGAAATTCATTGCAAGTTAGACAGCATTTCCCCTCTGTTTACTGATTTGATTGAAAGGATGATTTATCAAGGCTCAGCATCACACTGAGGGCTGCTTTCTGCTCCAAAGGGTAATGAGTTGTAGACACATCTCCTTCCCCTTCCCCACGTGGCTGTGAGGGTGCTGGAGAAGGCGAGAGCCTGCTGGCCTTGGTGTGACACATAGACCCACACAGATTGCTCTGCTGGAAGGGGCTGCTCCTGCTGGCTCCAGGACCAGCCTGCTCCTTCCCATTCCTGCAGGACAGGACCTGCTGTGTTTGTCAGGAGCTCTCAGGGACTGCACAAAGATATCCAAGGAGCAGCTCTGGCAGAGAGGCAGTGGAATGGGAAATGACAGCAGGAAGGACAATGACAGTGGTAAGAAAACAAAAGGATTAGAAGTAGCAGAAAGTGAAATGCCAGCTTGCTGTTGTCACTGCTGTTGTCCCTACAGTCTCTGGGTGCCATGGTTTGGTGCTGTTGAACATTGCTTTTGTTAACTGCTGTGGCAGAGTTCCATCACAGCACACTGGGAACCAATACCTTCTTTCTGAGTGGATATTTGTTTGGGTTATGGGGAGTTTTCCTTAAGCAGCTCTGCTATTTGTTTCAATCACAACAAAACCCATTGTCTCACCTTAATTTACAGAGTCATAACTAGCAGTATTTCTTTTTAGCATAAAGAGTGCATTGGAACAAATACCACTATTTATCAGCTGTAATGCAGTTCTTTATAAAGGCCTTACGTGAGTAAAGAATAAAAATGCAATGATAGTCTCACAATAAATACTCTAAATCCTTTATTGCCTATTTATGGGGTAATGTCTCTACAGTTGTGCAATATATGACTGTTTAGAAAAAGATCTAGAATACAGTTATATGGTTTATTTACCAGGAGATGGCAATGGTGATCTACTGCAGTATTAACTTGTATACAAGGCCCACATAAGTCTTCCACAACATCATAAACTTCAGTATGAATGAAACCAAAGTATTCCAATACTGCTTTTGCCTTCCTTGTTTCTAACTTATTTCAGTTGCTGTTATTCATTGTATTTTTTTCCTCTGATTTTTTGATTGAAATTGCTGTCACTACATTTTTTAAAGATGTCTAAATACAATCCTCCTGGTATTCTAGAAAACAGAGTATTATTTAAAAACAGAGCAGCCAATACCATTGAATAAGATATGCCACGTGTCAGAAAAAAATCAAATGATTGATGAAAGTAAAAGCTTAAAAAATGCATTTAGCTTTACAGTATCAAAATTGAACTTGAGCAGCTAATGAAAAATAAATTATAGGTTATGCTACTAAAAAAGCAGGCTACAATTTTCTATTAAGCTGTTTGAAGTATGATTTTAAAATATGTAGATGACAACATTTTTTTTATATAATTTGAAATTAACTGAGGTCTGCAATGTTGTCTGAATTGTCACATTACCTTAACCTGTAGTAAGGCACTCATCACTCTTGTGAATTAGTGCAGCACTGATCTTCACGTGAAGATCACCGCCATAAACACTGAATGTAAAATTTTGGCTTCTTATGGGATTGCTTTATGTTACTTTATATCCTTCTCCACATGATTTCTGCTCTTCTCCCCAGAGCTTGCAAAAGCTGAACAGTAGGTTTTTGCATGTTTATTAGGAATTTGGCAGATTTCAAACTGAGGCCATAGCAGGTGAGTCTCGCTGCTCTCAACTACATCCCTGTTTGTTTGGAGTGATCCAGGGACTCTCAAACTGGGTATCTAAAACTGCTCTGAAGCAGATCTAGACCAATTATAGCAGTGACCATCTTTTGCCAGGGAACTGCTCCTGTGGTTGACTTTTCCTCTGGTATTCTGAAAGACATGGGCCACGTCTTAAACAATCACTATGGGGCTCTCAGTTGGGAGGGTTATCCACTGTCAAGTTAAATAAATGCTTTAACTGAATTTGCTGTTTGCAACATCAAATACCAGCATTATTGCCTTTCCACTGCTCCTATTTTAGTGTTATTAAAAAATCCAGTCAGGACCTTAGACCTGTGAGGCTGTGAGAGGAGTATGGTGTAGGTAAGGAGTACTTATCTGTAACAACAGATGGTAAGAGGGAAAAAACCTATTTTACTAATGTGAAAGTCTTGATTTTCTACTGTTTTTACTGTTTCAATTGCACTTAATTTGCTAAAGTTCTTCTTCACCACTGTGTCTACCTTTCTACAAAATCTTTCCTTCCTCTGCTCTGCGTTAAGTTCTGCTCATTCAAACCTTATCTGCACAAAGGAGAAAAAGCAAATTTAGAGCATACAGAAAGTATTTTACTCAAGTCTGCCCTCCACATGTTCATATCAAAAGACAACTTTTTGTTTGTTCAGTTGGGATCTGCCTGCTCAGTACTCATGATGTAGAACAAGAGCTGGTTCCACCTCATCAGTAACAGGAGACTCCTTATGTCCACAAAAACAATCACACATCTGCAAGATCTTTCTACTCCACAGATCCTACAGGGTACAACAGGAACACAGAGGTATGAAAGACTTTTATCAGTCCTTTGCCCAATAAGGAAATCGATCTATGGACCAAAATGAACTGAATGAGTGAAAGCAGCAGAATAGTGAGTAGAGTTTAGAGTCTCTTGGCTGCTGGTGCCTTCCAGTATCAGTCAAGCAAATTTCTGTTTCCCTCTCACATTTTTGTATGTCTCTACGTTGTTCCTCTACACAAAAGCCAATCAATACACTCAGTGCTGGATTCCTCCCTGTGCACCAGGGCAGCCACAGGATTCTCCTTATGGAGAGGTTTTCTAGCAGCTCAGATCTAGCAGGGCTGGGAATCACCCCAGTGATGTTCATGCCTCTTCAAAAGATAAATTTTGAGAAAGAGCAAAATGATTCAAACTGACAGCTGCTCACCCAAAATCCCTTGTCTCCTCTACTGGGTCTCTTGCTGTGAATATCCACGTTCATGTCAGCTGTGTGCAGGGAGGAATTATGAGTTTCCTTTTTCCTATCACTTATTTAGCTCCCTTGTCTCACCA
This sequence comes from Certhia americana, assembly GCA_018697195.1. Lineage (NCBI taxonomy): Eukaryota > Metazoa > Chordata > Aves > Passeriformes > Certhiidae > Certhia > Certhia americana. Next base: position 9,478,083 of record CM031865.1, on the reverse strand, counting down.
ACTTAGATCGTGCTTACATTCTAGTACAGACTAGAGATACCAAGTTAGCTTGAAAGGAATTAGCTCAGCCATCTCTTCACTTTGCTAAAATCTGTCCTGTAAACATGCCAGACTGCAGGCTCTTGAGAGTGGGACTGTTTACAGCCTTGTTTTCACATGTTTTAGTACTACAGGGGCAAAGAAGAGAGGCTTTGGTTGTCCCTGGAGCTCTGATAATTTTCACAGTGACCCAGAGGGAGAAGAAAGGCCAGACTCAGGGGTAAGTGGTTCATAATGGGTCAAGAGAAGTTTAAATTTCTGAATTATAAAGTTGTAAAAAAGATTCAAAGGGAACTAAGGGCATACTCAGCCCACTCTTTGATAGTACAATACATAAAAACCAGATTTTGTAGGAGTATAATAAAAGATTGTATAGGAGTATAATAAAACCCAGACACAAGTCTGAAAAATTCATTAGTTTCTGCCATGAACTAAAATAAGCACTGTCTAGGAAAACTACTTTGCAATGGTAATGAAAAGCAAGTGGAAAAGCAAGTGTTAGCACCAGTGCTGCAATGTGAAATAATTTCTGTATACTCAGATCTGTCATTGTGAACAATGTTGTTGATTATAAACCACATCAAATTCCCAGTCCCCCTAGACATGTGTTTTATTTTGCAGTTTTTCTAGTAATTATGGAATCAACAGAATACTATCAAGTTTTACCACAATTAAGCTAAATATATACTTAAATGATATAGCATAGTTGGTAATTGCAATATCTCTCTGACTTCCTTCCAGAGAACAGTCGGCATCGCTTCTGGAGCATTTTCAGGGGTGGTTGCTAATGATAATGATGATGCTGAACTCACTCATAATTTTATACTTTCAAAGGTACTTGAATCCAATTTGGAATCAAGACTTGACCTGCAGAGCTTCAACTCTTGTGAGCTGATAAGACAAGTCTCCTAGAGTGAATGGATTTTATGGCCTCCTCAGTGTGTGGGGGTTTGATGGAAAAGAGGGTGACCGGGACTGACGGCCCTGTGAGCAGTTTGCTGAGAACAGGTCTGGATCCAGTCACTTGTGAGATAGTGCTCACCTGTAAAGCTATGCCATCGTGCTGAAGGCCTTGGGGCTCCAGGAAATAAAAATGCTTGTCTTTAGGTCCTCAGCAAGGGAACAGCAGTGTGCTGCAGTACTTGGAGCAGCTGCTGCTTGCTCAGGGTCTGGTCAGTGATGGGGCTGGGAGGCAGGAGGTTTGTTAAAGTACTTTTCTCAAAGTTTGTCAGATGCATAAATAGCTCAAGAGACTGCTCAGTATTCTCCACCAAACTGAGACTTTCTCTACTTTGGCAGTTTTGTCTTCCTGTAGCTGATCATTGCTGCCGTGTGGCCACCAGTGCATTCTCCAAATTTATGTTTGCAGATACTGCAATCCACTTTGTAAGAAAAGACAAGGCAAGTTCCTTTATGCCTATATCATTGACTTAACATTTATAGATTTGTTCAGAAAGATAAAAAAATGAACTTGATGATCTAGGAGGTCTTTTCTGACCTTATTGATTCAAAAATGATTCTTATTATCTAGTTTTAAATATCCTGTCTCCATCTAACCTTGCTTACTATATATGATACCATTTGTCTGAGAGGAAGTTTTCTGTCCAAATGAATACTACCTTTTTAATAATTTGGTTTAATAATTGACATTTTTTTTTTCAGGTCAAGGCAAAGACCTGAAAAAGGCAAAGGTCAGACAAAGCAAAGACAGATCACATTTACTTCAAATGCCATTTGCCTAACTATACTTAGAAATTGTGACAGGTATGGTATAAAGAAACTATTGTGGCCATATTAAATGGTGTTTCTTAACTGAATTAGGTAGATTAGACAAGTAAATGACTTTACTTAAAAGAATGCAGAGTTTTTAAAGTTTCTTGGTTTATGAGTGTAATGAGACAGGTTTTATTTAATGTTAAGTAATATGCAGGTTGATATATTTTGGAACATGTGATAGCAGATATCCTTCTAGATTCCTTCTAGAATATGAAATTATCACCACAATTTTAAAAGCAGCTCTCATGAATCCAAAACCATTGGAAAAAAAAAAGCTTGGTAAAAGTGCACTAAAAGAAAAATAAGTTTTTTTCTATGTCTTTTAAACAACAATAAAGAAAAACAAAAGCATTTAATCTTTCCCCCTTTTTTAATGCCATCTAAAAGCACAGCATCCTCCTATCTCTTTCCCAGCAGATATAGAGAGTATATTTGCCTTTTGCTTTTTCCTGCTAAAATCAGCTAGTGCAGTTAGGTTGTGGGTGTAATCACCTGGGGACGTAGTATGGTAAATATAGCACTTAGAAGCCTTTTGTTTTTTCTTTTCTTTAGAAAATAGTGAGACCTCTGTTCTTAAGGTTGTCTTCATGAAACTGTCCACTGGATGATTATGTTAAAGAAATGAAGAATGAACAGGGAGGAAAGGTAATTACACAAAAAGTGGATTTCTAGCCATATTCAGAACCACATCTATCACAGTGGGCGTGTATTTTTCATTACCTACATGAGATAAAGATTTCTCTGCTCAGCTTCATGAAAGGCATTGTTTTAGGTCCATTGAAAGATATCCGCTGGTCTTTCTGATTAGCCTGTTTTGTTCCCTGGGTGATTATTTCTGAACACTTTTCCATATTGAGAGCTCATCATTCATACCCTGTGCATGTCCCAGAACCTCTCCCTTGATCAGGGCTAGTCAGCTCATTTTTCTGCCAATTACTGGCACACATAGTCCAAGCTGAAGCTCACAGTTTTTGTGTCTCAACCATTACAAAACTTCAGGGCAAACACAGTCTAGTTTTTAAACCATTTCAAGCAGCACTGAGTTCAGCAGAGGTTAACCTCCTTGCTTTTTCAGTTTTCTGAATGAATTTTGCAGCTTGAACTGTGTGCTCTGTGCTTCTGAAGGCAGACTGCTGCCATTGCCAGTGTGCTTTGCATAGGGTTTGTCTTCACCCCTGTTGCACTGCAAGGACACACTGCTGTCCAGGGATAGTTGAGCTTGCACACTGGGAGTACAAATACCCATCACTATGATTATGAAGACTTAATCTTCATAAAGACATGGACCTGTCTAAAACTATTTTTGTGCTGTACTTCCAAAAAACCTCCACCCAGGCACAGCTTTTTTTTTCTCTCTGTTTATCTCACTGTCCCTTGTCATGAAATGAGAGCAGAAGCCCAGGCACTATTTCACACAGCCTAACAGACTTGACAGATAATATTGTTCAAGAAAAATCTTAACATGTTGCATCTGTAGTAGAAATAATTCAGGCAGTCAGAGTCTAGGACTTTGAAATCTTTCTCTGTTGAACATAATTATATAATAACTAATTCTGCAAGTGCAAGAAAATACATATAGGCTGCTATAAGCCCTCATTTCTATGTCGTATGACTGCTTTGCTTTATGTGGAGAACCCAACCAGAGTGAGCTGGGACTGCTTGAGGCAAACTAACCAAGTTTATGCTCTGCTGTCCCTCATGGGAATGTTTCTCTCATGAACCAAATTGCCTTTACACTTCTATCCAGTTATTTTACAGTAGAGATTACTCTGAGTAAGTAGAAAGTATACAAAGCGAACCTCTTCTTTCACTATCCTGCACAATAAATGAGTTCTATTATATCTGCAAAGTTAAATGTTAGCACCATGGTAAACACAAAATGTTTTACATTTTACAGACACAGAGACAAGCAGCTGACCATTCTGGTGAATTTATTTTCAACTTCCTTGGGAAGATTAAGCTAGGTGGAGAGCCTTCAGCAACATTGAGCCAGTCACTCAGAGGGGCTTTCTGCCTGTTATCCCCTGTATTAAGATATCGGCTTGGACTTCAAGTGCCTCCACAGCATTTTCTGCTCTGCCTTTCTCAGAGCAGCAGCTTTCAATCCGAAGAGTCACCATTTAATCAGAGCAGAGACTGGGCGTGTGATAACCAAAACAAGGGTCTTGATTGCCCCACATGTGTAGTTCTTATCTTCTTCCCAAGAGTTTTTTAGAAACAGCAAAATAAAAAAAAATGAAGAAAGAGAATTTCAGTGGGAACAGTACAGCTACTTCAGTTTTCTGACAGCTTAACCAAGTGTAGCTGTCAATGTGTGAGGTAAGTCAGTAAAAGGCCACCCCTGTGTGCTCCTAGGTCACCTGGGAGGAGTCAGGTGTAGCTCTTGAAAAACAAAAAGGACCAAATGGGTCCAACACAGTTGCATTTAGCATGGCCATACAACTGTAAAATAAAGGTAATTCCAAAAGGAAACCCTTTTTTGTCACACAAACACTGCAAACAGCTGTGTCGAGGCTGAGGGTCTGGCTCCCTGAGCTGAACACAACAACACCATGGGCAGTGTCAAGAGGCAGCAATGGGGCTGTCAGATACTGCTACTGTCATCACCCTATTGCTGAAAATATCCGTGAATTTCACTAGTTTACAGAAACTGTCAATGAATATCTTAACCCACAAGCATAGAAAACACAACTATTTTACCATAGAATCTTGGAAGCTAATCCCTGGCAAGGTCATTACTTTCACCACTTCCCTTGTAATCCCCCTTATACACATACAGAATAAAGCTCTGAAGCCTAATCTTTCCAGTGCTGAAAATGAGACTTTTATGCAAACTGATAAAAGTTCTTTGTTTGATTTATTTGTAAACCAAAATAGTCTGGTAGTTTGCCTTGAAGTTAAAAGAAAAAAACATACTCTGTCAAATCCTGTGTATTCCTTTTTATGTATTTTGTCATTTCCCCTCTATTAACTCTGTCCTAAGGTTGAAAAGAGGAGTGCACTCCAGCTTCCATTTACATACTGTACTTTGGCTTTGACTTTTTTTTTCCTCAACCTGTTAAATTTATTGACTACAAGCCCCTTGAGCTATTGAAGAGTATGCTGCTTACATTAGATATCCTTTGAAAGATGCTACTGGTAGCCTGTTTTAATGTGTTTGCTCTCTCCAGATACAATTTATCTTACATATTCATTGGTTTTTAGTGCCAAGACCAGTTTCTTCATTGTAGCTGTTGTTTGGAAGTCTCGCACAGATATTAAGGTCTAGTAACTTTTCAGTGCTGCTCAAGGGATCTGAGTGTCAAATGAAATAATGAGTGGGAATTTGGGCATTGAAAACCCCTAAGCAGCTGGCTTTGGAGATCTCAATTAAAAACAAAAAAAGGAAATAATTCAAGATGCCATGAAAGACACTTTGGGACATCTAGGATGTCATATATGTACAAATAGAGCTGGCCAAAAATTAGTACTTTCCATTCACTGGCAATTATATTTCATTTTAATTTCAAGATTTCATATAGCCTAAAAGTCAGAGAAAATTTCATTTGCAAAATGCTAGCACATAGAGCTGGGAAAACGGAATATGTTCCCCTGCATACTGCAGCTGCTTTTTCTAGTGGTGGAGCTGACTGGAATACTGATCTCATTAAGCAAGGGCTCTGGGTGGGAAGGATCTCTTTTCAGATTAGTCAAGGCTTTCAGGTGCTCAGTTTCACACAAGCAAGTTCAGAATCCTTGAGAGAGGATCTCGAGGCACCCAGACCTCTCCTGTGAGGCTGGTCCAGAGTGTGGGAATGTGATGCTGTGTATTCTGTGGTTCTGGCTCTCACTGATAGGAGCCCCATTCCTTCTGCATGCCCTGATGCAGACATAAGCTTTGGAATATCATTTGTTCCACAGTACAGGCATTTGCTCCTTGACTGTTCACACTAACTTGGAATCTGACCAGGCAGGACACCCACAGCAGCATGGATTTACAGTACAGAGAGATGGATTGGGATTTTGGATTTATGTTGCCATAAGTATCCTGCCTAGTCAGCTTAAACATTAGCTTTAGCATACCTAAGTTGGTAGGCAGCACCCCAAAATCTGTTGTATCTGGGACAGGACTTGGACTTCCCTTCAGATCGTCTGCATCCTGCCCTCTGTGAAATCACTTGTGTTGGATCCTGAGGAAAATCTGTGCTCTGGTGTATTTTTATTTCTAGAAAATTCATACCAAAAGTCAGACTCCTTTCTCTCTGGAAAAGCCAAGCAAGCAGCCCTGAAACTCCAGGCACTGACCTGTGAGGTACAGGTGATGTCTCTGTGCACTGCAGCCCATGCTCCATGCTCTTGACAGCTCATGTCAAGCTTCCAGTTTTTCTGTCCGGATGTTTGCACCTTCCAAATCTGTTTTTCTGAGGAACATCTATGGCTCCAACAAGTACAAGAAAAAGAAAGGTAATTCAATGAATGTTTCGCATGGAAACATTAATTGTATTTTGGCTTTCAGTGAAAAAAGGTGGGGAGGTCATGGTGTCCCCATCCCCACTTGTTGGTTTAGTCCCTCTGGGGCCACATTGTTGTAGGGATGTTCTCTCCCTACAGGGAAACCAGGAGAGTCTGAAATATTTCCATGCCATTGTTTCATAGCACCTAAAAGCTTACACAGGCACAGACGTTGCTGCTGTTAATGAAATAAATAGTAAAATAAATGTAGTTTAAGTTACATTTACTCTGTAGTGGGAATAAGTGCTGTGGAAGAGGGATATATTTTGGCTTATAGTTTATATGTCAAGAAAATGCAATTGTCTATTTCTTAAGCTTTATAGTCCCCATCATCATAATTAACTTAAGTGAAACTGTATTTAGCTTGCATATGACTTCAATTTGCTGCAAAGTAAATCACCAAATAAATCAATAATTTACAACCTCACAAACAGTGCAGAGTTTTCCAAAAGAAAAACAAACAAACAAGCCATTATGCCTGGGCTTTTCTGAATGCAGCAGTGCTCCTTGCCTTGCTTCTCTGAGAGAAATGTGACAATTTCCACTAGACATTTTCATTCAAGCAATCAGGAACCATGTAAAACCAAACAAATAATGACATGAAACAAAGCTTTGATTGGGAGCCTGTGAATAATGATCCTTTTCACATATTCAATGTCTAGGATGTTTAACATATTTTACACTTAGAATATATCAAGCAAGTTCCCCTGATTAGAATTTGGTATCAAGAGAAAGACATTTTATTAGACAGGGAGCATGTCAGGGCTTGGTGCCAATCGGCTGCAACGAGTTATGTTACAAACACATCAAACACCCACATTTGGAGAAGTGCAAGAGTGAACATGTTTCTTATGTTCCTCTTTCCTGCTCTGTTTTGCTACAAAACTATAAGAGGCAAGTGGAAGTTATCTCTTGGTTCCTACACAGAAAAAGAAAAAAGGTAAAAGAAATTTTCCATGGCATAAAGAAATCACAGGTTTACATTATTGAAAATTGCTATAGGGCTTGGATGCTTTTGTACAAGCCATTGCTATGGAGACTGTATTAATTGGCTACATTTCTCATGTGGGGGTAGGTAATAGGGAACTAAAGAGGTGGAGAAAAATAATTTTGATATGTGTTAAATTAGTTGGTGTTTCGTGTTGCCAGGAATGTAGCAGGGACCAAAAGCATAACAAAAGTCTGAAACTTGGGGATATTTAGAATAAAGAGAACATCCATGGGTGAATTATTTAAAATGAGTTTGGGACCAGGGGCTGTTAATCCCAATTTCAGAAAGTAATAAAACTCCCTCATGTTTCATTTCACAGCATGAGCCACATATTTCCTGATGAATATTGGAAAAGTATTTTAACTGTACACATCTAATCTCACATTTTTTTATGGAGATTTGTCACCTTGCTCTAGAAGTTCTAGTTTTGGCTAGCCATGGAGAATGGTTGCTAGAAGAGATAACGCACTACCCTGGTATGTCCCTTCCTTGGAGGAAGGATTTTATACAGCTTCTACATGTTACTATTTGTATCCTTTGAGTAATTTTCAACATATTTGCTGCAAAAAACTACTTAGCCTACATCTGTGGTACTATTACATTTTTTATCTTGAGGTCACACAGTATTAAAGTAATCACTGTACCTTTAAAATATAAACATTTTACAGAGGATCAATGCAAAATTATATTGATATGTATGTGTCTATAAATAATGAAAATATATCCTTTAGAATATGACACATTTTAATTATTTTCTGAACTATATGTTAACATGAAGAAAAATTGTGGCTGCACACAACCTCTTGAAGTCAGAAGCAGGAATATAATTATATATCAGAAGCAGAAAATTTTAAAGGTTAAAATTACACTGTATTTTCATAGATAGAGATGTTTGTATTTCATTAACTAAAATGACTTTCTTGTGTCTCAACACTTCAGGAAAGAAATTATTTTTTGCATTTGTTTTGGGATAAATGAATATAATCCCAAATCTTTTATTTACATAAGTGTGCAACATGCCATTTTCTCAAATGAGGGATGGGTGTATTTGCAGAGCAGACACAGAAGTGTGTCTGATTACCTCACCATTTCTTTGTATCCAGCATAGATGGAGGTGAATTAGAACTCATCAGCAGGAGGGAGTTTTGTTTTCTTCCCAACCAAAGCATCAAAGAATCCCAGAGCCCAGCTTAAGCTATTCAGACAAAATAGACTGATTTTTTTCTTCCTGATTCCAGTAAATACTTGTGTATTACTTATAGTGAGATCCTTACAGGAGAGATGCTGGGAGCTGTAAACACCCATGTTGAAGATAATGCTCAGTAACCAGTGTCAAGCCTTTCATGCTGCTGAAAGATTTGCTGAGCAGGGCTGTGAGAAAATAGCAGTGTTTGCAAAAGCCCAGGTATGGATACAGGTATACAGGCAAAAGAGTCTATTTGCCAATACATTTTCTTTCTGTTTAGAGACCTACAGTACATTCCCTGTGTGTGCCAGCACAGCTCCACCTGCAGACAAAACTCTTCAAATATGAACAAGGTGAATTATGGCTAATTAATTAGGCTGTATGTCTCAGAGCATTAAAGTTTGGTGTTCCTTATCCCTCCCGGGGTGCAGGTTACTGATACTGAGAGATTTAGTTCCTGAATCTGCAATTTTAATTCCTGTTGTGTACATGATGCTAAGCCATGTCCTTGATTGCCCAGAGCAAAGAGAGTTTGAAGAAAGTCAGAGGAAACAGCTGGAGCCACCTTAGTGCTGGCAGCAGGCAGAGTGCTCTGAATGCGCCATAAAACTGAGATTTGGGTGCATGCAGCATTTGGTGCTACCATGTACCAGCCCCTCACTAACCAGGACCTGGGCAGGAGACACAGCAGAAGGTTGTGCCTGGTTTCTGCTGATGGTTATGATCAGCTTGATATTTTCAGCATTTATGTCAGAAGTCAGTTCCCTGAAGAAATTGTGGGTGTGTCTAATTAAGAAGTGATCTCTTAACACTTCCAAAGACCTTGTTTTTCTGTTGTAGGGGTATTGCCCATGGTAATAGTTGCTATTATCTGTCACAGTTCACTGAAATCCTCATTTCCAGTGGAAACACACTGGTCAAGACAGCACTTTGACAGAAAGCATTGCTTTCCTTTTGCATGTGGTGTAAGGGGAGAGAGAAATAGGGATGGAAAAAGAAATGAGACCTCAGTGGCTAAGGTTGATCTTCTAGAAAGCCAAGATGTGGGTCATCTTTGGAGTGACCTGAACAGAGCAGGGATCACTGAGTCATTGAATCATTGAATCAGAGATTTGTAGCATCATAGAATGCTTTGGGGTGGAAGGGACCTTTCAAGGTCATCTAGTTCAACTCCCTGCAATGAGCAGGGGCACCTTCCCCTACATTGGGTTGCTCAGAATCCTGTCCAAGCTGCTTCGCATGGGATGGGGCAACCACCACCTCTCTGGGCAACCTGTTCCACTGTCCCACCACCCTCATTTTGAGGTGAGGATGTGAGACTGCAGCTCCTGTCCTTTCCAGTGGAGCTTGGCCATATTAGGGTTGGTAGTATGTCAAGCTTCTTTATTCTGGTTGGCTGATTTTTGGGTTAGATTTTTTTTTCTTTAGCTGTTGTCAGCTTTCTGATGCAGATGAGGAGTATTTCTTATCTTTAATACTGTTGCAAGCAGGAAATTCTGCTGCCTCATTGTGGCAACCTCACTTACCAGAATTCTGCCTATTGTCTGTGTCATTTCTGTAGTGTAATGGGTATTTCTGTGTGACACATATAACATCGGTTGCTACTTTCTTGCAGCTGTGTGGAGCTCCTGTTTGACATATGTTTCCATGGAATTAGCTAAATTGTGCAGCAAACAGATTCTCTGTTTCTGCTCAGTGTAGCAGGGAAGGTAAAGGTTATCCCCACCATAGGACACGGGGAGGAGTGGTCACTCCTCCAAGCTGCTTCTGATGGTGTTTGGTGAAGCAAATCTGCTGCAAATTACAGCATGTGGTTATAGATCAATTTATGCTCCTGCCTGCTGCCAACAATGTGCTGTGCACGAATGGAGCTAACTCGGTAAACATGCACTCTAGTAACTGAAAATAACCAAGTGTTGTTGAAAGGAATAATTAATTAATGTTTGTAAAGCACTTAGAAACTGAAAAGCACCTTATTAGAGGTAAGTGTTCAGGGGCCTGGCTTTCTCATCAGAAGGTAAAGTCCTCATCTTTGTTAGTCTTTAACTGAAGAAAACATTAAGGGTATAAAGCCTCTGTGTCTAATGTCCTCAGTCAGGTGCTTCTGCGCCTGGCAGTCATTAGGATGCAGTAAGTAAACAAGAAGAAACTATAAATGGCCTGAATCAGCTCATTTCCACTGAAGCCAGCAGAATCAAGTTGATTTACATTAGCTGAAGATCAGAAATGGAGAATGCAAAGCACAGCTCCTCTTCTTGATGTTGGGCTGAGCCAGAGCCAGTTACTGGTTTATTCTCTGCAGCTCCTGCCTTTGTGAGCCCAACTGCCAGGAATGAGCCCAAAACCATCTTCGGGCACAGGGTTCCCTGCGCAGTGAGGTGAACAAATTGGATGGCTCAGATTTGCTCCCTGGGGCAGGAAACACATAAATGAACACAGCCTCTGTGTGGAGAGAAGGAATCCTATTTATCAGCTGTGCCATGCAGGGCTGAAAGGGGACACCTATGGCTCAGGAACATGGAGAATAAGAATCTCTGCCTTTAGTTCAAAAGTGCCTTGGCTCCTTCAAAACAACCCCAAATCTTCCTGATGAAGAAGTCAATGACTGAAGGGTGGATTCACTCAGAAGGGTAAGAGGGATATGAGCTACCTAGAAAAGAACCATCCTGGGGAGATGTGGATGTTGCTGGGAATGTGATGCAGCCCCCAGCAGCCCTCAGCTCCTGCCACACACAGTGTGTGACATCCAAGGGCTGCTGTGCTCCTCAAGCAAGGTGCACTCCACAACCAACATTCCTATCTGCCTGAGAGGGTGCTCATCTGTATTTCACTCTCTGTAAATAGTACCTAGATCAGAAGTTGTGGGAGCAGGAAAAGGGGAAGGAGAGGGGAAACAATGTTATGGAACGCAGGGAGCAGCAGGAAAGGGTTTGAGACTAACTGGCCAGAGAGCACAGGGAAAAGCACTGGCCTGTCTATCACAGCACATGCTTTTAAGATTTTCATATCCCTTTGCCACGCAAGTTTCCTTTCTTCAGCCAGAATTTTTTAGGCTAAATTTGATTAGATTGGGCATTGGTTCCATATTTATGAATATCCAGGACCTCTGTCACATCCAGATGAATGAAAAAAAAGATAATGTGACTGTTTATGGTGCATGAGCAGTATGTCCACATATGCATCACACCTAGTCACTGGCAGGAGTGCTGGGAGAGGGAATCCAGTCTTTGATCACTTGGGTGTTTCTTCTCACAAGAGATCAGTAGCCCTTTTTCTTCTTCTGGATAAATTGGCAGAGTAAGAAATGTTACCTGCCAAGAAAATCCAATTTTTCAGCCCTTGCTGGTCTTGAATAAAGCTCCATGGCTGATAAAGGGTTGCAGTTAGACAGAATCAAAATAAGCCACCAGGACACCAGATATTTTGTTTTTTCAATCTCTGCACCAGCCTAGGGCAGAGTATGTTTGGCTCACGTCAGTTGCAATGCTGGAACACAGTGTGCCAGAATACCCCTCCATGATGTCTTTGGAAGAGCTAAGCATTACTAGGATTGGTTAATAGTTATCTTTGTGATTAACCATCTGTTATAGATCAATTTATTGAATCTGAGAGGGGAAAGAACTCTTGCATGTCCTGCTTGCTCCTCACTTCACCCGAGCTCACCATAGGGAGCTTTGTGCAAAACCCATAAAGCACCAAAACCAAAAAGCTTCTTTTAAAGAGAAAAAATTGTGGTGGCCCTATGAACAGTAAAAGTCATAATAATGTGTCTTCATCAAAAGCACAGGCTTAGGAGCACTGGATAATTCCTTTCTGGAGGTTAGAATAGGAAATTGAGAGGTCTCTCAGAGGTCCAAGCAAGATTCTGGAGCTGCTCACTTGATGCCAGTAACCTCATGCCCCACATATCCACAGTTATGGAAGGGAAAACTTGGTGTAAAATCCTTACATACTCTGTGTCTCTTGTCAGCCAAATTATCCAAATTAAGAAATTTAAGAGAGCCAAAGGCTTTGTTTCTGTAGATTTCTGAATCCAGAGGCCAGAAATGAAGCAATTTCAGTGAAACACCCAAAGAGTCCAGCACAGGTAAATGACCCAATAGAAAGCTCCACAGATGCCAAGGCAGAAGGTGAATATGTGATAATTAATTCTTTCTTCTGGATTATGTTCTGCTAATTGACTTGGCAGCAGCAGCATCACTGTGATTCATTGGCTCATGGGTTTTAGGCCAGAAGCAACAACAGTGATGTTCTGGTCCTACTGTCTGCAAAGCAAAGCCCACAGAACCTCACCCTGTGTTTTCTCCACCAGCCCACTAAATTCTGCTTAAATTACCATTTTTATTGAAAACCAGTGCTTATTAAAAGGCTATGCAATAGAAAATGCATCGGGTGCTTGGGTAAGTGGATCTAAAGGTAATTGATTTTTTTAAGTTTGCAGCTTATTTTTGGTATTATATTTAAATTGATATTTCCATATAATTCTATTTTTTTTATCTAAGTGAACCCCAGAAGAATTAGGCAAACAGACAAAAAAATTTGTTCTTGTCTTTTTTCTGGAGTTAAAGTTATATGTAGAGTTTATGGTTATCTTCATATTCTATTAGTAATGTCTTTAATGGGTAATTGAAGATTTTTTTCTTTTTTCTATCCTCTCTCACTTTTTGCTCCTTTCATTACCCACCAAACCCCACAAAACCCAAACCAAAATAAAACCAAATAAGACAGAAAATAAAAAACATGGAAGAAATGGCAGACAAAATCCATAATTTGCATATTAAAAATATGCAGGATGTTTCTAGACACATTTAATGAGACAAGGAAATACTGGCATTTCTACAGTCCTGGGAATGTTTTTTGGTTTTTTCGTTTTTGGTTATGATCCTAACTGTTCCCTCCAATACATCTCTCTCTGTTGGAAAGGAAGAAACAGGAAAGTCCTATAAATCAGACTATTTACCAAAAGAATAAGAATGCAGAAACTAGAAGAGACATTGAAATGAAAGCAGTGTTTGTCTGAATGTTTATAGAGCAGCTTTGGCAGACCAAAGGTCTTTCTCTCTTTGGTAGGAATGTCATTTACAAGCAGACATCCCAAAACCAGAACAGACCCTTCTTCCCTGGCCTAACATGAAGGGACCCCTGATAAAATTTAGAGATTAGAAAGCAGTAAAACATGGTAATACAGTGATTCCTATAGGATGTATGTAAATGTAGAAAATTTGTATTCGATACTAGATTGGTTAATGAGAAAGTAGAATATTCAACATAGAAAGAGATATAAGTCATTGTAAAGGGAGAGCTTGCTCTCTTACTCTCCTGCTCTTACTCTCTTATTCTTTTGTTCTCTTACTCTCCTGCTCTTATCCTCTTATGGCTCTCTTGCCTTGTGCTCTCTCCTGCTCCTGTGTTCTCCAGCCTGCTCTGAGCTAACCCCGAGCTGGGCTCTTTTCACCCACACCCTATGGAATAAACTTCAAAACTTAACCATAGAGATCTCAGCTGAGCACTGTCACAGACTGTTCTGGCATGTAACTGCTCCCACATCTCTCCTCTTCTGCCCTAATATTCCCCCTGAGTCTGATTTCTCTGATTTGTAGAGCATGTGAGGATTGTTCAGGTAGCTCACATCACTGCCAACCCAGTGACACAGTCTAGACAGGGTGCAACTCTGTTTTCTTGCAAGAGCTGAATTTTCCCCCTTATCCAGACAAATATCAACAAGTCAGCAGTACTACAGGATCTGTGCTCTCCCCCACACCAACACTGAGTATTCTGAGATAAGTATTTGCCAATCTCTGCTCCTCTGAGTATCCTTCTATCCCACAAAATAATTTCATTGATGCAAACAGGAACTGTAGTACCCAAATATGAGGCAAAATCTGGCACACTTTTGCCATTGAGCAATCTTTATCCTGTGAAGGAGAAAGTGTCAAAATATCCATTGGCTGTACCCGAATAAATGTCTTGCTGAAATAAGTGATGCTCTCTATGGAATCACTATGAGGTACTTGTGACATATTTATGGAACTTACAAGAAAAATTCTTCAAAACATGAGAATTTTTAGAATTAATCAGAGCTATTCTCAGTGCATGAAATGGAACAGTTTAGCTCTCAAGTAGTTACGATACAGGTCTCCAGGTGAGCCAATAGTCACAAAGATGTTATTTCCCTCTTATGCCATGATCATATCACATATCTGTCTCATCTGTAAATAGAATATTAACCACCGTGCACTTTCAGAACCTGGGAGAAAATATGGTGAGTTCCCAAAGGGTACAGGTGGACTTGTTTGTGTTTATAAATAAGCCACCAAACTGATGTGATTAAGCAGTTATTCCATCAGTGTCTTGGCCCTTCGTTTCTCCATCTGGTAGGTAGGCAGGCAGATTAAATATATGCCATGTGTTTGTTTTTCTCTACAAAATGAGCTGTATTAGTATTTCTTGTCACTATGAGGTGATACCAACCGTACCAAATATATTGATTTATGTTAAAAAATGAGGAGTTACCAGGAACACAATGATGTGCCCCCCAAAGCACAGTATTTTATTAAAGGAGATGGCAGTAAACCATAATTTTTATTTAAAAAAAAGCTCAATTACAGACTTTAGAGAAAATTAAATTTATTGTTGAGCCTCAGTGTTTTGAAGCTACCAGTTGATTCCTGGAAGTGACTTTGAAATGAGTTTTGGGAAATCATTTTAGTATTGACTTGGGCCGTAATGGTTGGCTGTTGCTTTTTTGTATAAGATTGATTAAATTACCCTGAACAAGCTCCAAGTCCATGTCCTTCTCTGAGGCCAATTGTGAATATGACCATAATACACTCTCTAAAACATATTTCAGAAAGTAAATAATCTCTAAACCTGGAAGAACATCACTGCACTCTTCCAAGAATGGGCAAACGAACTTGGTTCATTGTCTCAACATACATCACTTCTTTATTTTATGCCTCCTGATTCCTCTGGTTTAAAAAAAAACAGCTATTTGCTAGATTTTCCCTATACACTATAGTACGAGATAATTTTTAACTAGGTTTTAAAGAAAGAACCAGCTAAGAAATAAGTGTATAATATGAGATTCTATTTTATTATTGTGTAATATGAACTGCCAGTTCTCCAGATTTCAGCCTTTACGTCCCCCCTGAAATGTGGTTATTCCTTCATACATCAGTAAACTCAAGTGAAATCAGGACCATGCTATAGCAGGTTCTATACAAGCACATGGGAATGAATGATCTTAATCTAAATAAGGTTTGAAAATTAATGCTAAATAAGCAAAGATACGATTTTCCACAGCTGCTGAGTGTGTCTGGTCTGGAGACAGGAGAGGAATCCAGGTCTTGAGAGACCCAAGCCCTATCCAGTGACCTCTGCTCCTGAAGCACTGGCTGGTCTGAGCTTTTATCAAATCTAAGGTATGTACTTCAAAAACCCAAATTAAATGACAGTAAGATGCATTGCCAAGAAAACCCCAAGTGGTGACTGGTTCATGGTTGCCACAAAGCCAGGAACAAGAGAGACAGCAAGTAACAGCAAAAGAATAGGAGCAAGGGGAAGAGAACAGTAGAAGTTTTGGGAAGAATTTAACATGATCAGCTGCAGAGACAGATTCTTGAAGCGTCACTTGGGATTTTCAGGCAAGATTCAAGAAAAGCAACAGTTTGTGGGGAAAAACCTTCCAAAGAACACCATCCTGATGCACTTCCTAAATATTCTGAGTTCCCATATGAGATGGAGCCTTTTTGGGGAAGAAAGCTCTTCTAAGGAAATCTGGTTCAATAAGGGTAAAGACTCCTAGGGAGCACAGCCCTGGGGTACTGCTAGGGAAGATTTCTATTTACCTGGCATTATTTTCCATGCTAGGGCTGCTGCACTGGGCATTTAGGCCATAAGGTCTGGGCAAGTCTTGGTTGGGAGGCAGATGAGGCTGGCCTACAAAGGTTGAGATTTTCTGTTTTTTTCTGTTCTTAAGCATCTTTAACTCCTGCTGACAAGAGTAATCCGAGTCCTCAGAGGTCTTGAGTAAACAGAAAATCTGCAGGGAGCAGGTTAAGCTGGTGTTGGAAGAGCAAGTAACTGCAACATGCTGTAATTGCTTCCATAAATGTTCTCTTTCCTGTACTCTTTTGTTCAAGGCAAAAATATTTAGGTACAGCTCATGGGGGGAAATGTCAAATGTCTCAGACTTTCCTTACTCTACAGGCAATCTTCTTTAGATCTTTAGGTTAGAAAGAAAACTGTCTTGCTCCTTAAAGTCATCAAAGCACAAGAGATGACTTAGTTTAGTGGATGGGAAAAGAAGTAGCAGCCTGTATCAGATTTCCTTGTTGATATTTATTTTTTTGTTTATTTGACTTTCTGTCTTGGGTAGAGAGAAAAATCTTGTAATTTTTGGCCTTGAATTTGAGCTGTAGTAGAGTTCTTTCGTTATTGTTCTTTTCCATTGCTTCTGGTTTCTTTGAGCTTCAGGAAAGACAAGAAGTTTTCTTCTGCTCAGTGTACTGACTCATTTTGTATTAATTTGAATACCTTACTGATAAATTGAATTTACTGCTGCTCCACAAACAAAGTAGATATGAATGCTACCCTTTGCATTTGCTTCCTTAATGAAATATTAAATGTAACTTGTTATAAATGGAATCACAACTAAAGCAATAATTAGTATTTCAGTCTGTTTAAAATAACATTTTAATTATCTTCACTAATTCTAAGAATTGTAGAATAATGCTTCAGTCATTATGGTGTTATTGTAGATGCTTTGCTTAAGTACCTAAATTCGGGTTTATTTGCTAATATTTCCTCTTCAGCAGGGTGACATTCAAGCTCTGGGTGATATTCACAATTTTTTTAAGCCACAAAAATGAAGATACAAAATAAAGGAAATAGAAGCTGTCAACTGAACTCTCAATTTATCTGCCACTCTCTCCCTTCACATCATTTGAATGGTCCTGCAGTAAAGCAGACCTACAAAAGGAGAGCACTTTCTCTGCAAAGGTGATGTCCCAAGTGTTTGGGGTTGAAGCAGGTGAAAACATGTGGAGAATCCTGGACAGAGGACACTGAAGTTGTCTCAGTTGGAAGAAAATTAGCACCATGAAAACACTGGGCCAAATACCACCATAACACAGGTTTAAATGAAGCCTACACATGGTGCTGGACAGAGCTGAGAACAGAATTTGCTTTAGTCACAATGTTTTTTCCCATCTTTTCACAGGACAGGAGTGGGAATGGCAAGTGGGATGCACCAGGGTCAAGAAGGTGACTGGAAACAATTCAAAAAGAGGGAATACACACTATAGCAAAACCAGCTCTTTTTGCTGCAGGTGAGGCATGGGCAGCCCCAGTACCAGTGCTGAGGAGGATTTTTGGTCACAAAAAGCCTCATTTGCTTTGCCTGTGTTCCGTGAGAGTCTGTCACTGAACATGCTGCAGGGTGTGTGCAGGGGAGGGTTGGTAACTGTGAGCAGCTCTGACATCCCAGTTTTGCTTTACCTAATTCAACAGCAGATCTCTATTTCAGTACCTGGTGTGAAATGAATTGCTACCCAATTTTAACAAGCCCAAGTGACGTGTTTTCCATCAGCTTTGAAATGAAGGAAGATTGCTGCACCTTGTTCAAAGCCTCCTTTCAAGAGAAACTTGATTAACACAGGGAGGCTTCCAAGAAGTTTGTTCCCCAAAATGTTTTTGTAAGAGAGGAGTCCATTGTTTCTTTGATTGTTTGTTTTAATATTTACTGTGTTTTTACTTAAAAATGTTTGCTTTTCTTTTTAATATGTGCACAAATATTGCCATAAAAGAACCCAGAATTATGGTTGGGTCTACTATACAGTGATCCAGGGAGGAACAACAGATGCTTCAATGACATTCTTAAGGTGTATTTTTTTGGTTACTAGGATTCATTTCAATAGAGACACTGCAACACTCAGCGTGCTTTGCTCAGAGCCTGTGCCTGCCATGGGAGATTGTCCAGCTCTGTGACTGTGAGAGAAAACAGAAAAGCAAAAGGAATAGAAATAAGAGAAGGAAAGAGGATAAATCTAGGCAAGGAAAGATCAGAGAAGCATTTCTAGTTCTTTTAGAGATTCCCAGTGCTCTATCTGTAGAAAATTTTCATCCACATCCAAACTGGGCAGAAATTCCTTTCAGGAAATGCCATCACTAACCCCCAGCAGTTGAGATCAGCAGCACGGGCCAGGCTGCACCAGGGACTGGGATCAGACATTAAATAACCCACACAGACCCTTACTCTGAGAAAGGACCCACAGAAAGCTGAATAGGCTGAATACCTTGTATTTTAGTACTTCTGTCAGTGTCCTGGTAGTGAAGGTAATGGATAACACAGGCAGGATAAAATATCAGCATGTGCAGCACAAATACTGCTTGTATTATGGTTTGTGGCATAGAGGCATGTAAGTGACAGAAGTTTATTTTCTGGTTAAACTGTAGCTTTTTCCTGGGCAGAAGCAGCAGGAAGTGTATTTCAGAAGGCAGCTGTGAATGCATTCTGTGTTTTTATTCTCTTTTGCCATTCATTCTTCGACCTTTCCCCATAACTTCCCATTATTTAATTTCCCTAGGCAAAAATCTGTGAGCCTATCCAGAGTCAGTCCCTGGTATCCTCTTTCCTCTTCAGAATTTTCTTATTTTGTGGACAGCTCTCTTGCCTTTTCATACCAACAGCATGCCACTTGCTTGGAAATAATGCTCAGCAAAACCAAGGTTGCAAATACTCATCCTGTGTTTAAATGTTTGAAAAGATTAATTAACAAAGAACTTGGTGTTGTTCAGCCCAGACAGGCACTGTATAAACCACTAAGACACCCAGGAAAGGGTTTTCAGAATTCCACCAGAAGGCAGGGATATTTCCAGAGGAATAGTCCTTAGGTTGTCAATCCCATAGCTTTTCATTAAGAACAAAATTCCTAAATGCTGTCTGTATCCTTTGAATACCTTTTGCCTTAGCACTCAGTGGTTATGACAGCTGCTAAAGCGGATCTGTGCTTAATATTTTGCTCAAAAATCCACCTTAAATATCTAATTATGAGAGCCCACAGGAATTATGCACTTTAATTTGCTTAGATCTAAAATGAATACCATTTACATTTCCACCACTGAGGATACAAGTTTTCCAGTCTTTAGTCAACGCCATTATTAAATATACCATATAAATATAATATGCCATATAAATATAAAAAAATGAAAAAAGCTCTCACCTTGGAAGGTTAGTTCAAGCTTTTTTTTTTTTTTTCAAATCCAATACTTACTGCTTGCCTTTATTAACTGTGACTGAAAATTCCTTAAAATAAGTCAGCAGATATACTTATTGCTATTAACAGCTTTAGATGGGATTCAGCATCCAAAAGCTCTCAGCCTATATTGTGTGTCACAAGTGTGGGAAAGAAGAGCTGAGAGAATTTTGTGGAGCTTGTTTGAGGGTGGATGCAATCTTAATTCTGGTGTCTTTTCCTCAGGAAAGTTTTGTAGGTTGAGTCACAAAAAGGAAAGAATAGTCTTGTTTTGCTATTGTGGCAAGTGTCAAACATGGTGAATAATGTAGATCATTTTTTGGAGAATAACATATGATTAATGTCAGTTCCACTGTTTTCCTTCCCTGTTGCTCTGCACAAGTACCATGGTGTTTCTCAGAAGTAAAAAATGGTACAGAACAAGGATTTGAACAAGGACTGAGTTGCAGATTTTATCTTGCACTTGTGGCTGTTTGGTTTTAAACTTAATTTATGTATCTGGTAAACAAAATGAACTGATCACCAGCCTTATGGGGTTGGTTTGTCCTCAGTTGCATCTTTAGATATTTGATGGAGTACAGATTAAAAACATACTCTCACTATCAGAATTGTAATTATTCCCATCTCTCTTCTTCTTCTTCTTCTTCTTCTTCTTCTTCTTCTTCTTCTTCTTCTTCTTCTTCTTCTTCTTCTTTCTTCTTTCTTCTTTCTTCTTTCTTCTTCTTTCTTCTTTCTTCTTCTTTCTTCTTCTTTCTTCTTCTTCTTCTTTCTTCTTCTTTCTTCTTCTCTCTCTCTTTTTTGGAAACAATCAAATGAACAAAAGCTGCAACTTATTCTGCCTTTATGCAGAGATGTTTGTTAAAAGTCCTGTTGTTCTTGATGCTTCTCAACTCCTGCCCCTTTATCTGTAGTTTTTTGTTTAGGTTTTTAGTTTAGTTTTTTTTCAAGATACTTAATTCCTGAGTTATGTTCTCTGGATGAGACTTTTACCAGTGCCAAGCACCACAGACTAATAATGTTTTATATGCCACTGGTGTTACCAAACAGGGTGATGAGCTTTGCACTCCTGTCACAGTCCTGCACTGTTCACAGGCACTTCAGCTTTGTTCTTCCCTTGTGATACTGAACAGGACACTGCCACTTGCCCAATGTCATCTCATTGAATTTGACCATCTTTCCAATTTATCAAGATCATTTTGAATCTTAATTCTGGCTTCAAGAATGTTGTTACCCTTGATGGTTTAATGTACACTGTAAATTTTACATGAGTACAGCCTTCCATCATTTAAGTTAATGAAAACACTGACAGGCCTCTGTCTGAAATACCTGCCTTCCTTTAGATAAAATATTAAATCTTCCAGGTAAGTGCATTTTCATGCACTTTGGTAGTTTTGTGGATTAGTGCTAGTAGATATTTTTTTCACCTTGATTTTATGTATGCTGGATAAATTTATGTATGCTGATCTTTTTCACAGTAAATAGAGTCACTCCCTTCTGCATCTATCCTCTAAACAGTTATTTGGTCAAACAATGTATTGAGTCTTTTGTGGATTTTTTTTTACTTCAGGTGCTCAGGAATAAAATATTTTAATGAAATCTCTGAATATTTTTGTTCCAGAGTCTCCTGTCTGATTTCTCTGCCATGGTTGCAGCAAATAAGATGGAGGGCTGGAGGGTTTTACTGTTGTGCCACTGTAGGTGATTGAAGATATGAACAAAAAATTTTCAAAGTGTCTGTATAACCACCCACGGAATAGGCTTAATGCATTCATTCAAGCTGGTTTTCTGAGAATTAATTTACATTTCATATATTTGAGAGTCTCAAATGGGAAGATATTTTTATGATGATTTTTAATACAGTAATTTGATGAGATCATAAGGATTTACTTTGGAAGGATTTATAATTAATTTCTGCATATAAAGAAGGCATCATTCCACAAATGCAAAATTTACATTTATTTGTTCCCTATCATGTTTCTTGAAGGAGACAGAAGAATAGGTGCAATTAAAGAGCCATAGGATCTTCTGGTCTCTTCTCTCCCTGTCTTGTGACTGCTAATAAAAAAATTTCAGTGGAAAATCTGTGAAGATGGAGAAAGAGACCATGTCTCTTTAAGAAGCAAGAATTTAATTATTAAAAACTCCTGGATTCCGTACACTGTGTTAAACTTCTCGTCCTTTCCATGTTAATTTATATTCTACCCTGTCCTAGATACAAGATCTTTTCCCCAAACTGCCTTCAATAATACAGAACATTGTTCGAGGGAAGATTTTGCTTCTTTCTTTCTGTTGAATGTGTGATGAAAAAGTTGAATAGCCCTCAAGCAAATGCATTTTAAGGAAAATCTTGTGGGGGTCGGAGGAACAAGCACTGAAACAACTTCTGAGTCACTTCCTCCTGCCATGTCAGGTGTCCTCAGGAGCCAGGAAAGTCTTGTTGAAGGCAAAACCTGCTTCACTGGTGTAC
Organism: Certhia americana; assembly: GCA_018697195.1. Taxonomy (NCBI): domain Eukaryota; kingdom Metazoa; phylum Chordata; class Aves; order Passeriformes; family Certhiidae; genus Certhia; species Certhia americana. The sequence continues at coordinate 9,455,878 of CM031865.1, read as the reverse complement.
CACATCCATCTGGGACATCATCATCAGAATTCCTGACAAATCTTTGGGGGAAGGACAAGATAATTAAGGAACTGACTTTGGGATGTGAGCTGTTACCTTGTGCACTGAGCTCAGTGGAGCAGGAGACTTGTAAATGTCACCGTCAAACCAGATATTTATTAGTTGGAGCTGACACACTCCAACTTCCCAGTAAGTGGTGAGAAAATATTCCCTAGCACTTGAGACTTTTAAAACTGCAGCAGATTGAACATGGTCTGAAGAAAATGTTGAGCTGAGTGCTCTTATAGCAGTGAGGAGTGATGAGATGAGCAGTTTTAGTCTTTACCTCCTGATTCTGCCCTACTTTCTTGTCACCACTCCCAAGAGGCTATTGGTTGTTTCTACAATCAAAATTATTTCCAGGGTGCTATAGAGTAAGTGGGGGACTTGACTTATACAGTAATGAATACTGGCCAGAGAGCAAAGTAATGGGAACACTTTTAAAAAAATAATATTGACTTTTTCCCTCTCCTTGCTTACCAGCTGCAGATTGTGCCATGAGAGAAACCAATCACAGACTCATTCCCAAACTGTCCAGATGAAAAAGACCTGGAGACTACTTTGCTTATTGCCATAACTCTCCGGAATTGCTCCCTGCCATATATCTGAGTACTATATTCAGGCTAATTTGCCATAACTTTCCACTAGGAATCTATTCCATACCCTGATAAATCCCATCTCTAGCTCTTCCCGCAACTCCCATCCTAAAGAACTCAGTTCATGTTTTCATTTGTCCATTTCCATTCTGAATCAGAGAAGCTGCCTGAAATATTTAAAGGCTAAGGACCTCAGCAGGCACTGGAGAATGCTGTCGATGCTTTCCCTGTCATTTTCTTTGCTCTGTGGAGGATCTAGCATTGTAATAAAAAATCCAGACAGGCAAGAAAAATGATCCCTATTACTGAACAATCTGCTGCCCTTATCTCCAGCAGATCAAGACCCTTTTACCTATAGCTTGGGAAAGTATCATTAAAAAAGTATGAAAGGAGAAGTGCCTTATTACATAGTTGGTTCTATCATGCTGAATTAAAGAAACACCTTTATAGAATATAGAGGACAAACTGAATTTCAAAATAACCTTTCAGATATGTAGATGTTCTCTAGAACATGGGTCTAGAGGATGTTGAAATGGTCCAGGCTTCATTCTGCAGTGCAGAACCCAGCACACACTTTCTGTGGCTGTCATTTCATCACTGTTTGCTGTGGGGTAGTTTGTTTAAGGCTGGTGTGGCTGTGCTTACACAATTATGACCTCAGAGGAGACAGTCCCAGCTGGAAGGTAGGACACATCCTCATGAAAATCATTCTCCAGGTGCTCAGCATTCCCATCAGGTGCTATATATTACCATATCATCCCTTTGTGAGTCAGGAATGCTGGTACCTGATTCTGTAAATGCTCATTTATCTGCTTCACCTTGTCCATGACACCTCACTCAGCCCACACTGAAACTAATGGAAAGTTTTCCTGTCCTTTAGAGGGGAATTGAATCAGACTTAGCTGGAAGATAAAATGAAGTTCAGATTCAAAGATATTGAGGATAAGAGCATAAAAGTCCTTGGTTAGAAGATAGTTTGAAATTTCTTCTTCCATTGCAGCACGAAATTTGTATTGAAATAAAAATGTTTTTCCATTCTCATCCAGATCTCTGAGCTCTTCATCAGCTTATTTTCAAATACTGGGCTTTAACAGAGGTACTGAATCCTGCTTTTATATCTTTTAGCAGGAATCCTTGTAAGTGTCACTAAAATATAAAGAAAGCACTATTTCTCTGGGCTAGTGGTGATGAAGGTGTGCTGTTCTGGAAAAAATAGCACTTTTTTTTGTGTGTGTATTATCACTTCTGAGCCCCTTCTTGGTTATCTCTCTTTGTTTCACACAAGGATGGTATTAGTAGCCTGGAGCAATCTCTACGTGCCCTTTCAATCAGAAACACTTCTTGATTTGTATACTTCCATAGCACAGGCCAAGCTGAAGTGAGAATTTATTTCCTGAAGAAAACAGATTTAATGTGAAAGGTGATCCTCAAAAGTTTCACAGCTCCAGCTGCCTTGGATAAGCACCAAGAAAAGCAGCTGCTGCTACAAGTGAGTCTCCCACATCTCTGAGAGCTGCAGACAATGGTTGAGGTGGGAAATGTTCTGTACACAGACCCTCTCTTCAAGAACAATGCACATATTACAAGTACTAAAGGGGGATTAATATGAAAAACATTAAGCCCAGGCTCTCAGTTCCTCATTCTGCATTGCATTGTGGTTCAGAATTTGCCCAGCAGAGCCTTCAGATCCTGCCCCTCACTAATTATGTTTTCCCTCTTTAACTTTGCAATCTTCTGCCTCTCATAACTCCAGACCTTTCTAAACTTCATTGCGTTTGTAGAAAAAAAAGCCAAATGAAAGAAAGAAAGAAAGAAAGAAAGAAAGAAAGAAAGAAAGAAAGAAGAAGGAAACGAAGAAAGGAAAGAGAAGAAAGAACGAAAGAGAGAAAAGAAAGATAAGGAAGAAAGAAAGAAGGAAAGAACGAAATAAAATCAGCAAAATATTCACCATCTTTTGGACCATTAAAAGAAACATGGCAATAAGAATGTTTTTTTGAAATTTAAGACTTTTTATACACTTGTTCTTAAATTAATGAGTGCAAAAATAGAGGGAGGACAGAGTGAGTAATTATCTTGTTGTTTGGGAGTGCTGAGAGTTGCCTAAAAGGATGTTGTACTGAGAATACTCTCCAACATGAAAAAGAGACCCACAGGCAAACAGCTATTATCCCAAGTAATCTTCAGAAAAGAGGACATGTCTATGAAATCACTTTTGGAGACCTTGGGTAATTTGATACCTCAACCTCTGCTCACCAAGCTACTAGATCAGAAGAGAAACGCTCATAAACCCTTTTGAAGTGCAGTAAAACATATGGAACATGGACAATGAAGGATGGGTTAGTGTGTGACCTAATGATGAGATGAACAAAAGAGGGGAAAAACGGTTTTGCAAGTTCCATTTATCCATGAAATAAAAATTGCATTAATATTTGCATTTCCATTACACAGAATTGCTATCTTCTGACTTGCCAGCACAATGGTATTGTTTTATTTATTTAAACTGGATGGCTTGCTTTCCACAGTATGACCAGTTGGGAGAAAAATAGGATTCAATAATGTGAACGTTTCACAGTAAATAAATTGCATTAATACAACAATATAAAAGCTGGGCTCAGCAGTTTCTCTAGGACAAGGTCTGTTCTAGAACTATGCATCCAGCTTTCTAAACACTTGGAGAACTATAAAGGTTACATCTTGTTGTGTGAATTAATACAAAAATATATAGAATTTCTGCTTAGGATTCTGCTAACGCACATCTCCCCATTTAAAAAGTCATATGTTTAATTGCCTGCTTTCAAGCTGAATATTTCTGCATCTCTAGTTCTTGTTCACATTCACTACTGCAGGCTTCTCTGTAAAATTTTGCAGCAACTCATTCTTGAAGGAAAGAAAACAGTGAGGTCATGTCTTAGTTTGAAGGGTAGCAAAACCAAAATGAAAATCAAAGCACTTGCCCGCTTTTAATGATCCCAGTCATCCTTTTTCTCCTTGACTACTTTGTAACAACTGCAATCTTTCTATTTTTGATCCAGCATGAAGGAAAAAGAAAAGCTCTTGAAAATGTAGTGCTTGAATACGGATAAGCACATATTTTTCTTCTTCAGAAATTTCTTAACTATTCATATGTTCATAAAAGCATCTCAAACACTTAAAAAACCCAAAACAAACCGTTGTAGCTCTGTGTATTATTCATTGCAATGAGGTAGTTTAGGATGGTGAAATCAATCCTTTAAACTCATTATGAACTTACGTACATAAAATGTTACTTACAGTGATATATAGGTATAACAGTGTTTTATTATGAAGCATTTGTGGTGAGCTTTTTTATAGATAATACTTATAATGATTGAAATTTTAAAATAATTAACATTTAAGTCAAGCCACTTCTGACTTTTGGAGAATATATTTCTGCACACCTCCATAAGCATCTGGAGCATAGAGCCATAACCAAAATCTGTGGCAGAAAGGGATGGCAATCACTCTTATATTTTGTCTCTCAATAAAAATAAAAAAGCACTTTTACATTCTACACCTCTCATTTCTACAGTGCACATACACTGAAATACTGTCTTTATCTTTCTTTAGAGATACATGGTGTATACACCCAGGGTGAAATAAGTGAATAAATTGCACAAAAAATGCTGTAGCTATTTTTGTATTTATCTTTAGCAAGACAACTACAGCCTGCATCCTCTGCTGATGACAATTAGTATGAAAGAGTAGAAATCATAGCAAACAAAAATCTTCTCACACATTATGCATGAGCATCGAGCCGATTTTATTCTAATGTTCCACGACATCCTCACAGCAGTCAGAAAGCTTGAAATGATTAAGCATAACAAAGATCTAAATATTAATTTTTCTTTTCATGCCACTGGTAAATTATAACCTTAAAAACATTGGTTTTCATTGGTGCCACTATTTGATGTTCATAAAAAAACCCTGAGGAATTTACATCTTCATTTTTAATTATACATGATCTTTAACTCTATTTTCATGCATAAAAATAGAAGCTTTGTATCACCTCTTCTGCAAGGGTGAAATGCAGTTTCCTCATGTTATTGTCTTTAAACAACACTCAAGTCAAAGCAGAACGGATGCTTGAGCAGAGCCTTCAGCTGGGTAAGAGATGGCTCCTGCAATTGTGATAGGGATCCTCAGGTGTGGATCTGGCCTCCGGTTTTGGGTTGGTTTTGGGGTTTTTTTGTTTGTTTGCAAGGAGTAACTACAAGACAACAAAGGCTGTAAAGCATTTGCTTTGAAAATCTGAGACTTTCTGGAACAAACACTTTTTTTCCTGTTGTTGTATCCTCCTACCTGATGATTCTTCTACTGACAGTAAACTAAATGCTGAACAGCCCTTCAAGGGTTTTGGCTCTTTACTTCTGAGCTTTGCAAAGAAACTGATAAAATGGCTAATTATTTGAACTATCAAGGCAATGAATATTTGATCACTAACATCAAAGATAAGGCCATAATTCAAGAGTTCAGGTATTTGCTTATTATTATATTACCCATAACACAAAGAAAGTTATAATTTCCTTGAAAATGTGTTTGTCAAAGGTCTTTTGGAACAGTGGAATGGAGAAATATTTGGTATCAATTTTTATATTGTATTTAATTATCCAGGACTTGCCATTATGTCATTTGCCAAGCTGTTGGATGAAAGAAATCATGGTCAGTTAAGGACAATAACTTCAAACTTGGACACACTTCACAATGCCAATAATTATCTGAAGTCCAACCAGGCATGGTGAATAATATTAGTTTTTATGAATATATATTTTTATTTTTATATTTCTTATTACTACTGTTTATAGTAATCCAAGCATGGAGGCTGGATTATCTGTTTAGTCTCAATGAAGTAATTTTGTTTCTGTTTCTGACAGAGATACACTGAAAAGTGCCTATGGAACATTATTATTGACACTCCCTGGTAGCTCCTGCTTGCCTTTCTATTCCCAGCATCCTAAAGAGAAACCAATTTAGTCCTAATCTCCCTATTCCCACATCATCCCTCAAGGTTCAGCACCACAACTAGCTATGATCATTAAAAATACACTTTGACTTTGATGTGACCTAATGCTAAAGCTGGAGCCAGCCAGGAAACAAAGCAGCCATTTCTATTTTCATATTTCAAACACACTTTAAGCAGTTTGGATCTCTTCCATCAGGAGCAGTTGTTGCCTAGAGAGCCACTGTCAACTTTATGAAGCCCTGTGCATTTACCTGCAAGTTGTTCCTATCAAAATGTCTATCAGATTTAATTATCTGGTTACAGAAAATTAAAACTATTAACTACTATCTATCAAGATATAGGGAACAGCAAATGAAGAAAGGCCACTAAATTGAATCTGGGCTGATTGAGGAATGTGCGTTTGGACCCTTTCCTCCCTTCTGCAGTCCCTGGAACAAATCCTGATTACAAAAGACCAAGCTGGCTCACTCAGGTATTTCCAGGAAGAGTTTCATGCCTGGGTTTGTCACCCACCCCCTTACTGAGCAGAGCAGTGGATGCAGCACGGCAGAGAGAGAGCCCAGAAACATGCTGAGAGCTCAAAATCCACTTCCCAATCCCTCTTTTGACACATCCCATCAGTTTCTCGTTCATTTTGCTGTTTGTTTCCACTGATTAGATCTCAAGTCACGCATCTCCCACTCACATTTAATCTTCTTTGTTAGTTAGATCATGGGTATACCGAGCATGACTCTGAGCTTCATTTATTCACAGAAATGCTATGTATTTTCAGCAATATATTTGAATGTTTCCTGCTGTGAATGTCCTCCCTGTGCAGTGCTCAGGTGTCTGAGTGATTGCCAATGCTCTTTAGTGGACTGCAGACGTCCTGTTATTAATCTGAGTAACTGCTCTCCACTCATATTCTCAAGAACCCCATCACTTCTGCTGCACAGCAACAATATTTGGGCTTTTGACTTTCTGAAATGCTTGTAGCCATATTTCACACCACGTATTAACCCAGATCCTCAGGCAGAAAACACGTCTAGTCAGCTGCAGTTGTGCAGTTAAAAAGATTCCCAAAACCAAAACTTTTGTGTTTAAAAGTGACTTGTGTTCATTTTGTTTGAATAAATGGAAATGAAAATTCATAGCCCCCCTGAGAAGATAGATCTTCCCAAACCTTCTAAAAATTTACAGCTGCACAAAGAAAGTGAAGTCATTGCCTCATTGCCCTTAGGGACATTAGGACAGTGGGATGTGACAGTGTCATTTGGCCACCACACCTGTTCCAAAATGAATGAGAAAGAAGGAAAAAGGCCAGCTGTGTTATGTTGACCACACTGTCAGTTAAAAGAAAAAAAAAAAAAAATTGTATGTGTTTCATCTCAATTATTAGATCTATAGTGAATAAATGATCCAAGTTAAAGGCTAAGGAGATTAAAGGTTTCTTTACCCAAAGAGCTCTCCAATTCTTTGATAGTAGAATTCTTCATTGTAAAAAATCCTTCATCTGAGGAACAACTGCACAAATTGCAGATATTCACTAGCAGAGACAAAACTTTAAAAAGGAAACACAACTGCTATTAGAATTTCTGCTGTTAAGAAATAATTTCAAATTGTACTTGTGCCTGAACCTCCACCTGGAGATCAAAGACCAACTTTAATAGGAAATTATCTCTTGTGAAAAAGAGGCCCATTCTAAGGAATGCTTAAAATAAATATGGGCATCCAGAAAAAGTATGTGTACAGTCAACTATCTTAGGGGAGCAAGAGCAACCCTGGAGCTTCTCACAGAGCTGCTGCTACACTCTTTTAGTGTAGACCTTAAAAGCATCTTTTCTTCCTGTCTATGCCAGCTCTTCCACAACAGGAGCTCAGCAAAAATCCTCACATCCTTCTGGTGAGACCCAGAAGCTGCCCTTGGACGTCTCAGTCCACTGCTGATGGGAGAGAGGGCACTGGTGGGGAGTGGCAAAACACAGCATTAACACACCTTATGAAAGAACTGTGAGCATTCACATGAGGAAAAAAAAAAAAAAAAAAGGTAATTTAGATATAGTTTGGCTAAAGCATAGGGCATGGAAAGCAGCCAGCAGGTATTTTAAGGCCATGTTTGCATGGGAAGTACTTAGAAGGGGAATAAAAAGATTTGTGAAACACTGTATAAATAGGAGAGATCAAAACAAGGTGAAATTAAAATAATGTATTTGACAGCAAGGTTGCGTGACTGCTTCATTATGATTTTGTGAGGGAAACACTACAACCTGTATAAAACAAAACGAGCTGGGTAAAAGCAGAAGAAAATGTCCTGCAGAGAAAAGTGCAGAGGTCAGAGTTGGAACACAAGAGCATCTCCATCCCTTAAGTAACCATTTCCTGGCTGGTGTTTCCCTGTGATTTTTTTTTTTTCCCTCTGCAACCACTAACCTCCCACCACAAAGTGATCCCAAGCCATGGGGCAAACATCCAAAGACTTGCTTGGGACACTGATGTTACTGTAATTTACCTGTCTGTGTCATTTGAGTCCAAAATCCTGCAGCTGGAAAGAGCCAGCAATTGGGGGTAGGTCCTGCAAGAAATTGCCAGAAATTAACTGCTCTGTGATAAGATATAAAAATGTAATCCAATCCTGAGAATGTGTGATAATTTCCCTAGTCTATTTTTGTAATTGCATGGAAAATATTCTTGAACATTTCATGCAGATTATTAGAGAACACTTAATTTATGCTGCTAAATGCTGCCTTAAAATACCTTTACTGGAGCCTTCAAAATGACAAATGCCTGTCCTATCATTTATACCAAGAATAGGTTTACACCAGATCATAATAACAAAATGATAATTTTTGAGGTTCTGAAGAAGATGGGAGTAGTAGAAATCATCACAGAATTAATTTTTTAATATCCCAATATCACTGTTGCTTAATAAGACTGAGGTTTTGAGAAGGAAATTAAAGCATAAATCCCTAGAAGAGACTTTCCGAAGCCTAACATGCAATTGGGTTAAAAGAAAAAAATAGTCTTTAAGGTTTTAAATGCCTTTGTCAATAGAAAAGCAAGGAGAAGATATAAACACATACTATTAGAAACAAGAGCAGCTCAGCACTGGAGATGTTTAGGGAATAGAGTTCTCTGATAATGTTTGTGGTCCAAAATTCTTCCATCCAGCATAGCAATTTTATGAAAAGACCTCAAATTAGACAATTGTTGGTGTAACCAAAGTTTCGTCTGCGAAGGTATAGATGGAGTAAAATGTTTTCAAGGTGCTCTCCAAAATCCTGGGCAGGTTGGACAGATGTATCAAGAACTATCCAGTTATTTCACAGATCTGCACACCTGGGACACCACAGCTGGCACCAGGAGAACTGGGGAGGTTCCCCCACCCACAGGGCCAGGGTTAGAGTGTAGGGGCTCTGCCAGCCCCCCTGTACAGGGCTGAGCTGCAGGCAGGGCTTTGCAAACTCCTCCTTCAGGGGCCTCAAGGAAGGAGCTGCCTGGGAGCCAGAAGTGCCTCAAAGTCTTTTCCAGAGCTGGAAGATTCCCCCTTGGTGGAAGGCAATCTGGATGTTTAGTGAATCCTGGCTCTGTCCTGTTTCCAGATGCAGGGATGTTTTCCATGAGATGCTTCAATTTCTGGTGGTTTATCTCAACAGAAGACTGTCTTGTCTGATGAGGTCTGACTGGCTCATTTCTGCTCCATTCCTATAGAAAGTTCTTTAACACTGGTGATTATTTTTAATTTTAGAAGTTAACATTAAAAAAAAAATCAAGCTTCTACTTAAGAAAAAAAAAAGAAAAGGAATTGCATAGCTGAAAGCAAATGGTCAGTTGTGTAGAAAATGGGAAGAATTTTCTGATGGCGACTCAGAAGTGTGTGCACCATGGCGTGGAAAGAGATGCAGCCACTGTGGCTCAAGTGTAACAAGACACAGAGCTCCTGCAGCATCACCAGTTTGTGTTTTACAGCCAAAGCCAGGTAGGAGACACACAGCTGTTTGATGCCACACTGTTCTGTTCAGCCTGAGCTGCCAGAATCATTCAGAGGAGCCTGGGTGTTACTGGTCCGTCCAGAGGTGCAAATTGCAGCGAAAAGCTACTCAGTTTATAGAGGTGAAAAGCTATTTCTACCCCAAATCTCTCTTCCTGTGATGGGCCATGAACACCTGCTCAGCAAGTGAACTCCTGCAGAGTTCACTGGTGTCTCCAGGCTCTGTATCACATTTATGTAGTTGATAAGCAGAAATTTGATCTCTAGACACACCTCGGTTCAAACCACATAGATACTGCAAGGTGAGATGCCATAGTTTCAATTACTTTCCTTCAACTGGGTGTGTGTAAGAGAAAGAGCAAATAAAATAGACCAAACTGTTATTCAGAAGACACCCCGAGAAACAGGGAGACATGGAAAGATTAAATGTGACAGCCACTCCCCGGAGGGCTTTGTGAGAGTTAGGGAGGACTTTTTTAAACCCTGGCACATCTGAAACTGAGAATCTGAGGCAACAAAGGAATAACAGCAGTTCAATAGCAGGTAACTTTATTCTTAATTCATCTGAGAAATGGTCTGGAGAACTATTTAAAGCACAGTGGAACACGATACAAATAATACTTCCTTGGGCAACAAAAGGAAAAGTGAGGCATACCTAATATGTGAGAGGAAATTGCTGGAGAAACTTAGATAATGCTGTAGCCTTTTGTTGATTTTTCTTAATAGTGACTAAAATTGCAGAATGTATCTATGTGCTATGAATAGATGCTGTGAATAAAATTCAGATGTCCTGCCAGTCAATTTTTCTTACCAATAAATACGCACCCCAGAAAACATTCACCTGTGTGGAAAGTAGAATTTAATCCATGTACTTTGCACAGCTGATGGAATTTCAGTGGGGATTCATTGGAGGCTGTCTTGAATGTGTATTTGGCATTGCTGACTGTCCTTGGGCAGCTACCAGCCCAACTGTGGGTCAGCCAGAGGAAGGATGAAGCCAGAGCCCAGCTGGAAAACAGGTGTGCTGGAACAGAGGGATCAGGAATCTGTGATCAGAATTCCACAGCTGGACAGAAACTTATGCCTGGAAAAGTGAATGTGGAACAGAATCTCACAGGTTTTTCTCCAAAATGAAAGGGGAAGCAGATCCTGTTCAATGTGAGAAACAGTATTTAATGAGTCTTAGTGACATACTTACTGAATATTTATCTATCAGTACCAGATAAAACTGACTTCAGATGGCATAGTCACATTTGGTTCAGTTGATAGTCTGAGTAATGCTTCTGCTTAGTTGTCATTGTGCTTGAAGCCTGTCGTTCTTCCCAAAAATAGCTGGGCATTGCATAGATCCAAGTGGAAGGGGAAACACACTGATCTTTCTTAATGTGATTTGACTGTGAATTTATTTAATTGTGTTGAATTCAACTATTTTCATGTCTTCTCTGGATGAGTTACTGCTTAATCTGAGCTGAAATCTAAGAAACCAGAATTGTGAGATGAGGCTAAAAACCATTTTTGAGGAATCTGCCTGAAAATAACACCCTGTCTTGGTGTAGCAAAGTCATGTCTGGAGAACTGTCTTTATCTAAGCTTTGCCAGGAGGTGAGATGGAGCAGCTGTTGAAGGATGCTTCTTAGAAAACCACACAATTATTTCAAATAAAATTTCTAATAGTTGGTATCTTAAGGTAATGAAAAGACTTTCGAATAACTTTTCTTAAAAGTTTTCTGTTTATATTCTTTGTTTTCCTTAGGTCCTTTTTTCTGATAGTCACAAATGTATAGAGGCCCTCAGAATAAATCTGCTTGGGCCAGCCAACTTCAGTGGGTTCCTGACAATTGGAATGAGTTAAATTCCCAGCCTTGTGATTTAGAGCATGAGAAGATCCACATCAGGTCTGGTTTGGGCCATTACCCACTCTCCAGCAGTGCATACCCAGAGAAAAATTACAAGGATAAGACTTTGCAACTGAGGAAGAAATTATATCTACTAAGTCCTCAATGCAGTTTTTTCCTTTCATGAATTCTGCTGCTGGAGTTTTAAACTCAAGTATATTTCTGGCTCACAGCCATGAATTTGACTGGTTGTTTAACTAACTAGTTTATCTAAACTGACCATTTAACTGGATGTTGGATAATGACCTTGTGTTGGTTTGGAACCTGTAACCCCAACAGCCCATTTGCTGCCCTTTTGTTCTTCTATTTGAAAAACAGTGAACAGTTCCTTTCTCTTAATTTCTTTATTTATAATTGCACAGATCTGTGCCATATCACCCCTAGTCATTTGTTTTCCAGCCCTAGGCTTGCTTGGCTGTTTTCTTTGACAAAGGAGCTATTCAATATGTTTGCTCATCCTTCTCCCTGACTGGAGTTCTTTTATTTTCTCTCTCCAGATGAGAAAAAATCTAAATAAATACTACCCAGAGACCTCTTACTTTCTTTGAAGACTGCAGTGATCCTTTTAACAGTGCTGTGTAAAAATGACATATGTGAAATACAATGAAATTTGTTGAGATTTCCAACACTGAAGATTAAGTAAATATGATTTTACTCTCTCTACTAAATCTGCTGATGAAGAAGCTAAATTCTGATCAGCAGCAGTTACAGTAACTAGCTTGCCTGCTTTTGTCATGCTGGGGATAATTCTGCCTTGGAGATGCCATTCGTTGATATCTTTTTGCCATGACAGATGTTTAAGCTGATACTTCCTCAGATGAGAAGACTGAAAATAGACTTAACATCATTTGATGGAAACCCCCCAGCATCAATAGAACCAGTACAGACCTCGAGCCCTTTATCTTGCCTCTCAGACAGTACTTTGGCAGCCCTATATATGATAATGTAAGAATAATTGCTTATTACATCTCTGCTGTAGCATACAAGCATTGTGTAATTCAGCATTAATGTCTGACAACCCAGCTGTCATCTTTCCAAAAATACTTGCTCTCTAACTACTGTAACTTCTGCTGCTTCTACTTCAAACCAGGGGAAGAGTTTTTGCTCTGGGGCATTTTGACAGTGTGTTATCTTTTGAAAAGACAGATGTTTGTGCTGCAGCTGTCTGGTGATTTGAAGGCTCATGCACATGTTTCAATAAATAAGTGCTAAATTACTTGCCAGGTTTTGAGTTAAAGTGGACTTCTAGAGAAATATGTAGGTGAAACCCAAAAGTAAGATGTGCATGCTCACAAAAAACCCTTTCAAATCACCTTTGAAACAACATGGAAAACCAAGAAGCTCTGGCTTAAAGGCTTATGAATGTGAAAATACGCTTAGAATTTATAAAATAGATGGTGGTGTCATTTTCTGCCCTTCTGTATTTCATTTCCCAAGAGAAATACCTCAAAGGGAGGGCAGATAATTCCTCCCCTTATAAGGGATTTTATTATTTGAAGTAGTGTATAGGTCCTTATTGACCCAACTTTGATTTGTAAGCGCCTGATGAAATTAATTTGGCCTTTGGTGTAACCACAATTAACTTCTCCAGAAGGGAGGTGATTCCATGTCTTGCAGTAAAAAAAAGTCTCTTTGGAAGGAGCAACCTGGAGCCTTTGTGTTGTTTGAGGCTTCAATAGAGCCATGCCAGCTGAAGTGGTTTCCCTGCCTCTGGCTGGTCCTCCGCCCTGGGTGGAATTTCACCTTGGCAGATAAATTATGGAAATTCTCTCCCATCAGAATGACTGATTATTATCTGATATGGGAGTTAAGTTCCTCATTCAGATTCCCCATAATGGAGCAAACAAAGACCTGGAGAATGACACTGGTTGAACAGAGTTTATTATTCTTTAGAAAGTCTGGTTAACCTGTCACTGCTAAATGAATATGTATTGTGTCTCTGTGTACTTTAGACTCTGTCTGGTATAAATAAATGGAAGTAGGATAAACTGCTTGAGCTTTAAAACAACTTACAAAAAATACATGAAACACTCCCCTCCCTGTGGTAATCTGCAATCGCTTACTGAATGAAGGGTGGGGAGGAACAAAGAGAAAAGAAAAATAGGGATCCCATTTTTTAAAGTATTCGGAAACAGCCTCCTGCTATTAACTTATCAGAAAGCCAATGTGAGGACTCTAATTCTGGGAAATTTGCTCAGTAGGATCACTTCAAGTCATTCTGGAATCACAGATAAGCAAACATAGGACAAATAATTCAGAAAATTCATATGAGATCCGGGGAGCCAGTGAAATGTACAGTACAAAGTAAAAAGTACAATGAAAATACAATGCCTTTAATGTAAATAAATAAATATAGATGTATGTATATTTATGTATACACATACATACAAAAACCTTATGAAACCTCAAATTTGCAAGCTGCTCAATGCAAAGATTTATCATACATAAACTAGCTCCTGGGACCAAAAAAGTCCACTTTGCACATTAGAACCTAACAGTATTTCTCCTTATGCCAACTTGCCCTCCCTGTTCAGCTAACCACATGCTTAATTTTATCTTGGACATTATGAAAATAGAAATAATGAAAAAAAGTTTAGCTGTCTGATGCTATAGCTCTGATCCTCTCTGATATTTTCTGCCCTGTTAGGACCTGGAGAGCAGGGTACTCATTTATTTCAGAGGCTGGAAGAAAACTTTGTTGGAACAATTATGATTTTCAATGCCAAAATTAGGTTTTTCCATATGAAGATTATATTTCTTCTCCCATTTGTCTTCCTTGGATCACACTCCTCCCACTGTACCTCATACCCCAGCCGGAAAACCTGATGCCAAGATTCCTCTGGGGCTGCCTTGGAGACTCCAGAAAACAGTACCTCCTGGGAATGAGCCACACACTTCTCACATTCTGCTTTAGTTTTTTGTAATTTTTGTGGCACATCTTTGCGAGCAAGCAAGGCCAGAGCAGCAGGTTCTTAGCAGAGCAGCCGAGTAGCTATCAGTAGATCAAATTTTTACTTCTTCCTTTTCCTTTCTCCAGCTGTTCAAAGCAGTTTGAAAAGCTGCAAGTAGTCCCTGGGGAGAAAAGATAAAGAAAACTAAAAAAAAAAAAAAGGCATTTCAACATTGAAACACTTTGTTTTCTTTTTTGTTAAAAAAAAAAATTATAAAATGCCTCGTATATTTTTTTTTAGCACTCATACTGGTTGAAAGCATACAAAAGAAATTAAATAAAACATATTTACTTGAGGGTTTGGTTTGTTTTTTTTTTATATTGGTCCTTTGGAAACAATTCCTCCTTGTTTTTTGACTTATTGCACATGAGCTTGCTTGTGAACTTGTCCTGGGGTGTGTGAGGCAGATCCTCTCTGCAAGAGGGAAGTGGAGGGGGCACGCTGGGCTCACCCAGAGCACTCTGCTCATGCAGGGGCTCCTGGCACAGAGCTCAGCACTGACTGTTCCCCGTGCAGAGCATCCCTGCCAGTGCAGAGGTGCCCAGGCCCAGCAGGGCTGTCCCAAGGGGTACCTGCAGCTCTCGTGGAGGCACAGCTACTCTACAGACACAGACATCCCAGGGCTGCTTGTCCCTAGAATTCCAGCAGCAGCACTTGGAAAGAACAACGGCTTTGGAGTTTCTTTAGGGCAGAAATCATCTGCTTGTACAAGGATTTTCTAACAGCTGGAGAGGTTTGGACATGCAGCCTCTTAACTTTTGTCAGGAAAACATTGGCCAGCAGCCCCTGCAGGGTTGCAGAGTTTTGAGATAATCTTCCAGAAGTGTGCTTGATTTGCACATATGTTCTAGTTTCTGCAGCAGGTGATGTGCTCTCCAGCTCCCCTCCTCCCTTTTTTCCTGAGGATTTGGCTTCCTTGATGGCTGTCTGATGGTGCACTGAGGGATGTGTGTCCTAGAAATGACAAGCACAAGGTGACTTGTCCTAAACAGCTCTGTGCATGTTATGCATGTGCAGGGGTGCTGTAAAAATGACAAGCTCAGAGGAGAATCAAGGCCAGGTTGGGTGGGGCTCTGAGCAACTTGATTTAGTGGTTGAGACCCCTGTCCGTGGCAGGGGCTTGGAACAAGGTGATCTTTGAAGTCCCCTCCAATCCAGACCCTTCTGTGCTCTGTGAGAATGAAGCACACACAGTTCAGACTCTTTCACATCCCCTCCCCTGCAGGGCACAGGGCACACAGAATGTTAGTGCTGGAGAGGGAATTTCAGCTGCTCCAGGTGCTCTCAGAGGCAGCTCCATGACTCCTCCTCAGGGGTTTGCTGTGCCAGCCATGCATCTACACTGCTCTCCATCCTTTCTCCATCCCTTCATCTCTTCTCCATCCCTCTTCCATCCCTTCTCCTTCCCTTCTCCATCCCTTCTCCATCCCTTCATCCCTTCTCCATCCCTTCTCTGGGGGTCCCACAGCTCCTTCAGGGAGGATGATGGACAGTGCCCCAACAGCATTTCTTAATTATTTTACAACTTTGACAATTAATAACTAATAAGCCCTATATAATCAAGTGAGATTTCAGATCCATGGTTTAAACTCAATTTACTGTACTTCCATAACTGTAATTTTTTTTTTCTTTTTCCTTCCCCTGAAGGCATCCTCTTCGTTGAATTCTGGGAGGTGAAGATTAAGCTGACAGATGGTATCAGCAGAAGAATGATTATGAGTTTTAAAAACCTTGATATTTTGGCTTAGTACACCATTTTTCATGCAAATACTGACATGGATATTAGCATCCAATTAAGAAAGTATAAAACTATGCCATTCTCTTACAGTTTACATTACAATCATTTAATGTTTCATTAAAAATACTAAGAAGGGCTGCTCTGAAAGGGATAAAAATCAATGATCTATATATCACTTCTGCTGCTTTGCTCTTCTGGCACAATGTGGCAGTGAAAATGGGCTATAAATGTCTTTAAATTATTCTGTTAAACTGAGTTGCTCTCTCCATTTTTTCCTTATCAAAGGATTGATTCATATCAGGACACACTCCCTGATGTTAGGGGAGTGTTAGTAAGGCAAAGTGTCAACTCTTCTGAGGGTCTTTATAGAGGATTTCCAATTTATTTCAATAGGTTCGGTTATGTCTAAACTTCACCATTTGTTATTTGGACGAGGACTGTCAGTGCAATTTAAACACCAAAACCAGCTGATTGTCCACAGAAAAATGTTTTTAAAAAGTCCTTTGTTTACTGTTTAGTTTTGATGTTTGTGAAAAAAAACTATTTTCTTGGCACTTCCACTGATTTATAACACACTGTTATTAGAAGTAATTCTCTGACTTGTTTAATATCACCACATTCACATCGCTTTTTAAAAATAAGGAACAAATGGAAGGAAATTCCCAGTCTCACACTGCTGTGAGGTAATGTATCTTTATTATTAAAACCTCAAAATAATTCATTTCATAGGAATAATTTTCTCTGCAAAGACAATTACCTGGTTAACTTAAAATTAACATAAAATTTGGAATGTCTTAAAAAAGTTTTCTAATGAAATGCCTTGAAAATTATGAAAAACATTCCAAAGTGGCATTGGATCAAGAAAATTCAATATACTAAGCTTGTTTTCATATATGTCAGGGATTTAATATGCAAGATCTTTTTATTTTAACCAAGAAAGATGTAATTCAAAAGGTTTTGTCCAGGTATACGTACATTAGTTTACCTCTTTCTCACAGAGAGTGAAAAGGTAAAATCTCCTCCTTCTTATTATATCTTTTATCCTTGAACAAAATATGACAAAGAAAATTATTAAAATCTCATGAAATAGTGGTTTTGTGAGAAATTTTAAGAACTTTGGACATGCAGCCTGATTATTTAGCTAATTAGTTAAGTGTTACATCATGAGTACATGCTGTGAACAGAGACAATAAATAAAATAACACAACTGAAGCCTCCCATCACAGGCTGACCCTCAGCTTACAGGACCCTCAGCTTGGGGACAATCACCTGGACAGGTGTCTCTTACCCAAATAGCTTATCAATTTAAAAAGCATTTAACACTAGGAAACCCATGACAACCCTCCTTTCTGCTTGGTTTTTTTTTTTTCCCTTTTTATTAAAAGTGGACATCCACCCCTACTTTGGGTCTCCTGCAAAGCAGCTGCTGGATCCAGGAGGGATGTCAAACCTGGATGGCTCAGCCTGTGGAAAAGGTAGTGGAGGTTCTGAGTGCTGAGAATCCCCCAGCTCTGCCAGCCAAACAGACTTGCACCATAAATAGCCACAGCTGGTTGCAAGTATTGCTTGCAGATTGTCTTCTTTATTAGGAGATATCAAAACTTCCAGTGACAATTCATCACTTTTCTAATCCTATTAGCAGTAATGGAAAAATGCCAAGTCATTTCCCACAAATCTCCCTCAGCTCTCTTTACATTCTTAAGGCACCCAAGATTAGAGTACAACCTGAGTCAAAGAACATTGACTGGCACTTAGCTGGCTGAAAAAAACCCAACCCTGTGCTGGAGAGGCTTTGCCAAATTGTTTTAAGGACAACAGAACAGCAGAGTTGAGTTTCTTAATTGAAACTGTGGCTTATTTGTTTTATTCTGTTTGCACACGGGTTGGTAATAAGACTGCCCTACAAGGCCACACTTCACTGTAATTCCTAATAGCCATTGTCTCTGATATCAAAATTACATGTAAATGTTTTAAGATTCAGAACATTGCTACAATAACTGCTAGCCTGGCTGATTTTGCAAACTCCTCTTGTAAAACTTCCAGACTAATGTTCATTTTTATGGTTGGTATGAAGGCTAGAATATGGTTTAATTTCATGCAATGGCTAGAAGCTAATGCTAACAAATTCAAATTCAAAGGAGTATATCACAGATAGGTAGCCAGCAGGACAGTTTACCTAGGGAAGCAATGGATACTTACACACATAAAATCCCTATCAGTCATTTCATTCAAAGAGCAAATATTTTAGACTTTATCTTCCAAAAAGTCAAAATACCATTATCTGAAAAAGTATGAAGAATCAGAACATTTTTCCTCGAGTGGAATATTTTGATATCTTTTCACAATATTGGTCCAGATTTTTTACCAGTTTCCACAATGGATCGTTGGAGGTATTGTGGGACATTCCAAGAGCCATGTGGGAACAGAATGGGGACAAGACAAAAAAAAACCCCAGCTGTCTACTCTGTAAAAAATAAAGAATTTGGGGATTCATGCTACAACATTTAGAACCCCCTGTGGTTTTTATTCTTCAAACTCAAGGCAGCAGTTTGACAGTATCACTTCATACTAAGTGACCTGTTTTTCTGCTGGGGTTTTTTCAGCCATACAGGACACAGACAGGGCTGTTCCTCAGCTTGGAGATAAGGATGTGATGAATACTCACTGTGGATCAGCCAGAAGAGAGAGGTGAGCAGTGAGCGAAAAATTCCAGTGTCTCTTCTCAGATGTGTCTGCCATTTCTCTCACTCTGTATTCTGGCAAACAAAATTCAAGGGAGAGCACATTAGAGAACACCCAGACTAATGATCTGCAGAGACCCTTGTGTTAATGTTATCTCTTTATACTAAAAGTAGGTTTTTAGCTAAATGCCTTTGCAGTTCCCTTCCTGGACACCTAAATGAATAAAAGGGTGATAATGGCACTTTCATTATTTTGGAACATATTTACACTTTAATGAAGAAGCTCTTTCGGGGGGACAAAAGACAGAGAGGCAACAGCTTAAACTAATAGGTAAATGTTTTGTGGATCATGTTTGAAGTGAAAATATAAACTGATATAATCTTCATATTAAAGAAAAAATCCCCAAATGGTAATGGGATGTATAAAACAGCAGTCAAACTTCATCCCCTCATTCTATCAAAACGTCTGCTTCTGTAAGTTTTCAGGAATAAACCTGCAGGAAAATTTCTTGCACAGTCAGGAACTGAGGAATTGTTGTCCATACTTGAAATCATGGTTTTCTTTTGTGACAAATGTCATCTCTTACAACAAAACTTCAAGTACAATACAGACACCAGCAATCTTTCAGCCACCAATCTATTTAAAAATTTGGGGGTCTCTGATCTTAGCAATTTGAAAGGCATGCATTTAAAAAAAAAAATTAAATAACATTTAACCTTTGTAACACATTACATTTACTTATGAATTATGTAGTGGTCAGGTTCTCATATTCTTCTGGACTGTTTTCAGTGCAGTGTCCAGCACGATGCAACTTCTCAAGGCTAACAGAGGAACAAAGGAAAATTTCTCCCTTCAGATGGTCCTTCTTAATTCGGTATTTGGTGATTGGAACAAAAAAACCCTTACAAAATAAAGAAAATTATGAAATCTGAAATCAAAATTTAAAGCAATGCAAAACACTGAAATATTCCAGCATTTGATCTAAGGATCCTACAGAATTAGCATAGTGAGCATATGTTCATGTTCAAAGATAACAGACATTTTTGATAACCCTCCCTAAACTTAGCTCATCTATCATTTACATATTTAAATGTTCCTTTTTTTTTAGAATGAACTAAATCAGGGTCACCTTCATCATTCGTACAGAAATATGCACACAGCTTTCATTTATATAAATGTTTAACTACAAATATTGCACCTCAATTTTTAAACAGTAAATCTGTATCAAATTGCTCATTTTCTTATCCAGTAATTTTTGTAATTTATAATTATATTTTCTTTCTCTGCATATCTGCCAAAACTCTGTCTGCAGAAATGATTCTTGAATCTCATTCCTCCACACCTGAGTTGATTATTTGTTGGATCTGTTTTTTCTCTTCTCAGCAATCTTCTCTTATAAAATTCTTAGTAAAGTCCTCCTGGACAGCAGCAATGTAGCTGATTTAAAGTTTTTACCAGAACTTCTGTATTTCCAGAAAAAAAATTTGGGAACTCATAATTCTTGCACAAGCAATTTCTAATAAACATTTCTGACTGGCTTATTATTAGTATGTTAAACATCATTTGATGTGGACAAAGAGGGTGATCTAACAGCATAAATCTCATAATTCCATTAAAAGCATAAGGAAACTTCTAAAAAAAAACCCAATCACAAAATTAAATTATTTCAAATCATTGTGAAAGCATCTTGAAATGCAGAGGTTTTCTTTTTTTTTTTTTTTCCTTTTTATATATGGTACTTGCGGAAATCACGGCACTCATGACACAGGAATGACACAGGAAGATTCACAATTTTACCTGAAAAAACAGGTTTTAAGTCATGCCTTCCTAAGTAGCTGTGTGGTTTGCTGTGAGCAGTTACCAGGGCCTGTAACTTTTCAGCTGTGATCATTTCTGTCTGATTTTTGGCTGAAACAAAAGGCTGCATTTCCAAGCTGGCCTTTGCTGTAGACACATTTCCATCCAGAACAAGCTGATCCTTCTGGTTTACTCACCTCCAACAGCAGTCTGGAATTGGTGCCTGGCAGGGCTGGGTATGGATCTAAATCCTCCTTGGAACTGATGGGAAAAGTAGGTTGTTTTTTTTTTTCTTTTTTCCCAAGTGAGCTCTGGTTAGGTTACAAAGTCAAAATTCTCCATCGAGATACAAAAAATATTTTTTATTAGAGTGGAGAGATCTCACAGCATTTGTATGAGAAAAAGCTGGACATCCAATGAGGTCAATTTTGGAGCTGTTTGTGTTCTACATGTAATTACCCTCCATAGGCCAGGGAAGCTTGCCAAGGGCACTGCTGTAGCTTTTACAGCAGGTTATGTACTTACATTTTATATATGAATATCTAAAGATAATTCAGGGCACTACTGGAGAAGCAAACTGTTGGTTACTGTGCCAGTGGATATGCAGCTTCCATGGCTTCGAACAATGTTTTCTCTTTATTGGGAAGTTTTAAAAGCCCTGCATCCATTTTTACACTTTGGCTACACCACTAAAAACCCCAAAATACAGCTCAGAGTGTTGGAGAGTGTACATTAGCTCTGCTATCATTCATGGTCTCAGTTAAGGAGCTCCCCCAGGCCATTTGTCAGTGTTCTGAAGCTCCCACAGTGAGTGCAGCCAGCCATGGCATCCAAGGTGCCGAGTGCTGGGTGTACCTGTCTTCCTAGAAAGGCCTGGGGCAGTGGATGAGCTCATTACAGGGTTAGATAAGCATTTTAAGGCTTTTTGCTGTTTCCATCCTCAGTCCCTTGCACTGGCTGCTGGAGGCATTTCCATACTGCCAGCACTGAACGGGGGTTAGCTTGATTCTTTCCCACTATGAATATTAGAAAATGCACCAAAGCACATCCAAGTGTTGTGATGCTAACTGCACCTTCTATACATGCAATAATTGGGCTTTCAGAATAAAATAACCCCTCTGTTCTTTTCCACTCTCTCCAGTTCCTGCCCCCCCACTAGCTCTTGCCTTTGCAGTTCTTCCCCTCAGCTCTCACCTGCCTCCAATGCCATGTCCTCACCTCCTTGGCTTCCCCCAAAATGTGGGGCACACAGAGGTGGCTGACCTTGATCTGAGGTGAGGGCAGAGGAGCCAACCCAAGGGCAACAGCACTGGGGACCACGCTCTCCTTGACAGTTCACCCAGGGAAAGCCACTTCAGCTAGAAAGAGAGGGAGAAATAGAGACACAGGCATGCAGGGTCTGGAGAAGCACAAGCTTTGCACTCAGTTTCCTAGGAAGGGGCACGTGCAGGCTCCAGGTAAGAATCATTGAAGCACTAAGCTTGGAAAAGACCTCTAAGGTCATCAAATCCAGTTACCAACCTTACAGGACCAGGTCCACCACTAAACCATTTACCTAAGCACTTCGTCCATGAGTTTATTGAACACTTATTATGTTGCACAGCTACCAGAGAGGGAAATATTTCACACCAGGGTGTACCGAACAGTGTTTGATAGTCGGCACTCTACAGCTCATAGTTCAGGAAGACAACATCATTAAAACCAGAGGTTTAGACTCAAATGAATGCTATACATTACAAGAGTGTCCCCAGTGAGACAGGCCCAAAGGACTGCACTGAGAATGGGTTAAAATTTAGCCTGGATAATGACCTTCTGCTGCTATTAATCTAGAATATGACACAGGAATACAGCACATAAAGTTACAGATTTTTCTTTTCTATAATCACAAAAGCAATAAAATGAGATATTCCCAAGCTTCCTGTGTTCATATAAATGAAAAACAAAATTTTAAAAGCAAAGACCTATATTTGAGTTCCAATTTTTTTTTCAGGCAGGCTTCAAATCTTAGAAGTATAAAATGACAAAAAAATTATCTCCCAGTAAAAAGAACTGCCTTTCATTGTTCCCCTTTTCACTTAGGGCCAAAAGCCTGTTGATGTTTCATTCATCTGCATCAAATTAAGTTTGGGTGGGAAGCTGGGTTTATTTGCTTTCTTTTCTCCTAGGAAAGCTGACCTGGTTATTGAACATACCTCTGTGATAAAAAAATAAAATATAACTTCCTTGGTGCTGTTGTTTTCCCACAGACTGCACAGTTCTGCATTCCCATGTTATCAAAATCTGCTTATATGAAAACCCTAAGTGGGAATGTAAAATTAAAAAAAACCAACTTTGTCTCATTCTCCTTATGAAGACTAATTTAATAATTGTTAAATCTGATAAATAAGCAAATATTCATTGAATATCTAGTCATTAAATTGCCAAATACTTATGTATTGGGCATAATTAATTTAGTTGCCTTCAATCTACCAGTTTTCATTTCTCTGCAAGTGTATATCATAGTCTTCATCCTTTATCTACTAAATATCAGACATTTTGATGTTTGCCTGGTGCCTATGTTCAGTGTAGAGTTTTATTACAGAAGGATAAAATGGGGCTTGAAACATAAAGTCTCCCAGGTTGCCCTCGGGTAAGCATAATACTTACATGCAAGAGTTATTATAATGAATCTGATAATTATGCCACACACAAAAGGCATCGTGGAGGATGGTGCAGGAGTGCACTGCACCAGAGCTGTATTTTAGCTGCAAGGGGAGTGAAAGGTTAACTCTTGTCTAGCTGAATTCAAAGGCAGATTTGCCACAGCAAGCTGATGAACAGGCAGCTTCTCTCCTGACACACTCATTCCTCTACAAACACCAACAGTTGGACTAACTTCAAAGTTGGCTCTTTTAAGCCTTAAATATATGTTTATGCAAGCAGCCACCATTTCCTGCACTAGGTGGGAAATGCTGCAAATGTTAGTTGAAAAAATAGCAAAAGCTCTTGCAGTTGCGCCAGCAACAGACACTTTTCAGCAGGCGTTTGATGGAGCTTTCAAGTCTCATTGGTGCTGTATTTCTATGTTTTGAGGCTCCAGCAAAGTGATCAAAATATGTATATTACCTTACTTAAAAACAAAACAAAACAAAGAAAAAAAATTGAAAAGAAAAGGCTAAATACATTGAATAGCTTGCATTTGCAGCAAATTACGATTCATGATATTCCTCCCTTCGTTTTGTTCATTTTCTGGCTTCTGAAAAGTAGGCATGCTGCTGCCTCAGTAATATTTACAGCACATGGTAAAACTGATTTCTCTGTGATCAAAATCCCTTATTTTTTACTTCCCTGTTTATTCTGAAACACAATATTGCTCTCAGTTAGGCTGCATAATAAAGGCATGTTTAATAACAGTGACTTCTTGTTTGTGTACCTCACATCACTGACATTTTGAGAATTATTTTACAATGGCATAATGGGGTTCATAGAACATTTTCAATAACAGTAGATGGTCACAATTGCACTCCTACCTCGTATTTCTACTGCATTATACATTAATTATACCTTAATTAGAAAATTATATCAACTGTGTACTGCTTTTGCCTGGGATAGAGCTAATTTTCCTCATACAGCTAAAATGGGGCTGTGTTTTGGATTTGTGCTGGAAAGTGTTGATAGCACAGGAATGTTTTAGTTATGGCTGAACAGCACTTATGTTGTCAGTGCCTTCTCTGCTCCTCATCCCCTCCAGCAGCAAGGAGGCTGGGGGCACAAGGATTTTGGGAGTGGACACAGCTGGGACAGCTGACCCCAACTGACCTAAGGGTGTCCTACCCTCGATGGTGCCATGCTCAGCTGGGGGAAAAGCAGCAAGGGGGCACACTCAGAGTGATGGTTCATCTCCCCAGGTCACCCCGAGGGGTGATGGAATCCAGCTTTCCTGGGGATGGCTGAACACCTGCCCAGACATGGGAAGTGGGGAATGAATTCCATGCTTTGCTTTGCACTGTGTGCTATTCTTTTCCCTGCTAAACTGTCTTTATCT
The DNA here is from genome assembly GCA_018697195.1 of Certhia americana. Lineage (NCBI taxonomy): Eukaryota > Metazoa > Chordata > Aves > Passeriformes > Certhiidae > Certhia > Certhia americana. The sequence goes on along the minus strand of CM031865.1, from coordinate 9,431,211 downwards.
TGACCCACGTGTTTTCTCCCTGTTACTTTTCTGATTCTCTCCTCAGCCCTTCTGGGGAGCAGTGGGCAGTGGATCTGTGAAACTCAATTGCTGGCTGGGGTTGAGCCATAACACCTTTCATCAAAAGTGATCCTTTCTTGAAACACAGTGTGAGTATTTTCATCCGTAAAAGGGGCAAGATCAATATTTAATTACCTCATGAGGAGTTGGGAGAGCTGCCTAAGGACAATGCAAAGGGCCACTGACCAGTTAAAGAGAAAGCAAATCCTGCTCTTATTTAAGATGTGTCAACACCTCAGCGTGAAGGTGTGACTTGTGCAGCCAAGCTTGTGAGACACCTCCCCTGGGCAATGGGAGCAGTGGTTAAGCAGTGACACTTTGGAATGGCCTTGCACAGCTTGAGGAGAGGTGTGAACATGAGGCAGGGCGTGGTGTTAAAGCACACTCCTCCTGCACCGCAGCACCCTGCTGGTAGAGGTGCCACGAGTTACCCAAGGCTTCTGTTGTAACTTCATTCTGCAGGCAGGAGTTACCTTGAAATGAATTTCTGGAATAATTCCAGACATGTCACAGGGAAGTGCACATAAGAATTGGAAACAAAGCATTTATTGAGCTACATGGTTTATACACTGCTTTGTGTCCATAAACTAAGTTAATTATTTCTTATGTACTAAAAATGTTCAGTGTGTCTTAGGTGCCATACACACAGCAGACTAAGACATTATTTGAAACAAAATAAAAATATTTATACAGGTCACATTTATATACATTTTGAATTTCTTCTCTTCCTTTTTTGTAGTTGAAACATTATGCTAAATTCTCCTTGACACACAAACTCATATCCTTTCACAAGTCAGTTGGCTGCCTTATAGTGCATCACTGTATTGGAAAATCACAGCTGGTGAGAACTGGCGCATCATGGAAAAATACAGATCACTTTACAGATATTTTAAATTCTGAAGTGGGCAGTTGGGGAAGGACAGTGGAGAACCCTTGTCAAACAAAAACTGCATATGCAGAAACTCCTCTCTGCCAAGAAACTCTGGATAACTCAAGAATGCTGCCTGCAGACAGTGTACTTTAAACCCCCCTGATAAATCCATGTGAAATCCAGTCAGATCTGAAGGAAGGCCTCACCTTGGCATGCAGTGATCATCCTCCTGCTCCATATTCATATACTGTGGAAACTTCAAGGCATTTCCATGTGTGGCACACTTAGGGCACACTCCAGGAGCACTGGTGGGCAGTGACTTCCTGTCTCAATGCTTCTCAGAACAGATGGAATTTGCAGCATCTAACAGGAAATGCTGTGGAGTTACTTGGGCATCAAAAACCTGAAATGAGGGACAAAGCGAAATATCAGCCAAGGTCTAGTCAGAAGCATAAAAACTGAAACAAAGAAGAAAAGCATTTGGTCTGCATTGTAAGAAGTCAACATTCTCCAGTGCTATTTCTTAGTGACAATAAGAAGTTGAGTTATGATTGAAAGAGAGGTCAGAAAATCAAAAGCCTGGCAGAAAAAGAGAGAAGTGCTGGCTATCAATACTTCTAGTCCTGTCCTTCCTACAGCCAGAAGAGACACTACCAACACCAGAAGGAAAAAGTCTTGACTCTGGCAATGCAGCCTAGAAAGACTGGTCTGGTTGCATCTATATAAAAAGTATTATGAGACCAAAGGCTAAATAAAATGATCATTTCTGGAGGAAACATCTTCATTCACATGACACCTGATGGTCACTGCAGGTCCATGCAAGGACACATTGTCATTGTAATGCCTGGAACTCAGCCTCTTTCCACAGCAAAATTAAGCTTTAAAACCACCAAGATTTATGATGACACCTCAATGAAATTTTGGCCGAGTTTATTTTAAAAAGAGTTCCCTGACATTACTAAGCAGTAAAGCAAAGCTCCATTACTATTAAAGGAAAATTGCTGTGTGCCAAGAAGGCCAAGAACATCTTAGGTTATAAGTCAACCACCTTTGGGTCAAATAATGACCACCAAAGAAACATAATCATTAACTGCCTCTGACAGAGCTCATAGCAGCTTTTCACAGACTCCAGGATCAGGACACTGGTGTCTGTAAGCTGTCTAGGTACAGTCATGTTCTGTCCTGTTGGACAGAGCTTTTTATTACTAAAAGCCTTTCCTTCAATGAATAAAGGCCCTGAAAATAGAAGCATGCATGTGGATCATTCATTTTTAGAACAGTTAATCATAATTGATCCTTACACAATGAATAGTAAATAAGAGTTACTATTAATAATGAATAATAAGACTGAATTATAATGGTGTGCTTTTTAGGCTATCAATAATTAACAGGGATTTTCCATTTATTGTAAATACTCTTGCTCTTTCTGTTGCAGCTTTGGATGGCACAATTTATATGGTAATTTTATATGAAACAGCACCAATTACAGCATGGCTATTACAATAGAGTAGAAACAAATGATGACTTTATCAGTTTTGTTAACTTTTTCATTTTATTCACTTTCAGCACAGCCTGCAATGTAAACATCATCTAGAGAAGGGAATAAAGAAGTTTTGTGCAAGTGTAATAACTATGGTTGGTAATTTAACCTCCCCCAGGCAATCTCATGGCAGAAATAAATACAATAGGACATGAATGAAAGCAGACATGGGGTGGAAAAAAGGGTATCAGGGTTTGTTAACTAAAAATGCCACTATTTAAAATAGAAGTTTGTATTTTTAATCATTGTATTGCTTAAAGAGAGTTGCTGCTAAGCTGTCCACAGCATTTAATAGAGTCTTTCTTTCAGGAAACACAGCCCATCTTTAAAAATATTTTAAAACAATTCTGCAATCCTGTCAGAATCTGCAGCTTTGATATTAATAATCAGTGTTTTCAGAACTGCCTTAGATGAACCTGGGTGGCACACAGATGGCAAGTCATTTACATGATAAAAAGGAGAACGGGCCCATCTCTGGATCCCCAGGGGGTGCCGTGACCCATTAGCAGAGGAAAGATGACCTTTACTGAATAATAATTGAGAACTATTACTAAGATAATTACAAAACCAATTGACTGCCAGAAGGCCTAGACCTTGGCTCTCCAATTTATATAGCAACTGCTGCTTATCTGTACAGAAAAAAAAGACAGGCTTAGGGTTCACAAACACCATAACCTCAACATCTGCCTGCAATCTAAAGATAATGATCTGGTATTAATTAATTTGAACAGTGTAGTCATTGCAGAGGTAAACTGCATCACAAATCAGACACTTAACATAACCTGAAGTTATCATGTTTTCATCCAGCCTGTATTGACAGGAAGAATGCTCTCAGGTAAATTAAACTGTTGCAGGTCACAACAGGAAAATGAATTAAGTTAATTCTCCTTAACAGGGAACATGATTGCAACTCTGTGCTGGATGCTGTACCAGTTAACATGATAAAAGCTTTTTAATAAACGTTTTGAAAAATGCTCCTATCATATCATTTCCTAGTGCACACACCTGCAACTGCTTTTTCAGTTTCCCTCCTCTACAGGAAGGAGGAGACAGAAGTTATTGGCCTTTGTTGATTTTCAAAAGAGGGATTTCAGGGAACAAAACTATTAAAGGGTGTCTGTGGTAAGACACCACCAATTCTCATCTTACATCTTAAATGTAAGATTCTCCCATGTCTTCTGCAGGCATATGAGATATAAAAAGTACAGTCAGCAGGCCATGTGTGTTGCTGATTGGATTTCAAAAATTATCCTTACTTACATGTGAAGGATATTTTGAAGCAGCTTTCAAAAGCAGAAGGATTTAACAACTTAAAATGCCAAGTTACATGACCGGGAACTGATATTCAGGAGTGTAGAACATCAGAAATACCTGGAACTAAAAAATCATAGCTAGCCTTCCTCCTTACGATGCAAACAGCTGAAATTACTGTAACAAATGCTTTGGATAAAATGTTCTCTCACCTAAAACCTGCTTCTTGATTTTTAACTCCACTACTGAGTCCCATAGTTGGGATTCTTTGAGGACTCTCCACTAAAAGGAGTATTACAGGTAGTCATCCTTCAAGGGAGATAATTTAAGTCACAGCATGAAATTTATATAAAATTCAATTCACATTGGAGATCTGTAGTAAAAAAAGAGCCTTCAACACTGACAGAATGCTTGTTCTGCATGACAGAAATGCTAATAGAGACAATTTCTTAACCAAGAAGTAACTATATAATAGCATGTGGTGGAAAAAGGAGGTAATGCATCCAATTTACAACAAGACGTGCCAGTTAGAATTCAAATTAATGAAGAGATTAAAAAAATTATCTGCACTCTCAGGTGAACTGTCTACCCCCAAATTCAAACATGTAAGACAACTGGCACCTGAGGACACTTTCTCTGAGCTTCAGGAGTCTCACCAGCTGGCAGTACACACCCACAAAATGGACTGATTTGAGATTGAAGGTTTAGATAAGACAAGATTGATTGATTGATTTTTTATTTTTAACAGCTCTGCTTTTCAAAGGGAAGTGTTTTGGGAGAAGTAAAGCACCACTGGCATTCCTGTGGGAGTTCGCTCTTCTTTACTTTGTCCTTTCTTTACTTTGACTGGGACAAAATCTGTGTCAGGAGCAACAAGTGCATGGAGTTAGGGTTGATAGCAACACTGACCATGAAAACTTCCTTACATTCAGTCAGGGTTTGGGAAAAGCCAATTGTCAATGATCTATCCCTGTTCAAGCCTGGAGTAACCAAAGCATGGCATCCTCAAAACCTGTCATCAGAGCTTAGACAGAAAGCTTTATTCTGGTGTAAGGCCTTTGTTTACAAAGACCCTGGCTTAGAAGACAGCATAATTTTATTAAAAGTCTTTGACAATTTATTCCTGTGAGCATTCACAGTCACAGTAATTTATTATATTTTTTCTACTGACCTGATATAAATAAAATCTGAAAAAATAGTGAATATATGAATAGATGAATATATCTTCTAGGATAAAGGACATCAGTGGCAATCAGAAATAGGAAGAAGATAAATACTCGATGAGACAAAGTGAATCAAACCAAAAAGTGTTTGAAAGAGTGGAATCAGATTCTGATAGGAAGAGCTTATGGAGGAAAATGCAGCAAGGCATAAGAAGGAGGAATGGGGATTAGGGCGGAGTAGGTGCAAATATTTTTGTATTAAATCAGCACTGCAACAGTAGCTGATACTCCTCAGAAAACAATCCTCTGAATTTCTTGACAGGGCATTTTGGACACAGGCAGTGTACGGCTTAACCCCACCCCACCAATTTGTCTGAACCCTCTCACTGTCACACTTCCAACTCAGTGCAATTTCTGACTTGCTCAGAGAGAACAGGGAAAATTTAAATTTAAATCAATATATGCACTATGTCCTTGGAACCAAGAAAGCATCTTGCTCTGGGATTGGAATTATTGCAAATGTCTGGTGGCACTTTCCCCCCAGTGACTTGTGAGGAATCTGTCCTCAGAGATTGACACTGAAGTCAGTCTGTTCTCTGTGGGTTACATATTTGTGCTGTAATTCATCCTAAAAAGGTTTGGGTTTTTAAAATTTCCTGTCAATCACTCTATTCCCATCAATAACCCCTTTGATATAACATGTTTTCATGCAGTTTTTCCTCAAAATACTTAAGCTGGAGGATGGCCCTTATGCAGCTTTTGACTGTTGTAATTGTAGTAGAGATCAACAGAATTGGATGCTGTTCTGTCATCCTTGACTGGGCTCCTGGTGCTAATCAGGAGTGGGAAATTGCACATTCAGATGGATTTAGACACATATAGTATGTGACAATTCACCAAGCAGTAAAGAGCATTGTTTTGAATTCTTAAAGGTTAGTGATGCAAGCTGCAGTGACTGAAGATTTTTGAGCCTTGAAAGAAAACCAATTAGGTGCAGGAAACAAACACATTGCAGTAATGTAATCTATATTTTCATACATTTAAGGCCAGGAGAAGAAATTAGTTCATCTACACTGAGTTTTTGTTTCAGATACTTATATTCCATCCAATTACCTCTGATATTGAGCCCCCCATTACTTGTGTTCAGGCATAAAATAACTTTCAGAAAGTATATAGACTGTATTTGAAAGTCTCCAGAGATGATGTCTACCATTTTCTAGTGCAGCATAGCCTGCCCCTAAGTTTAATTACCAACTCTGTGAAACAGAGAGAAAAAAGCAACAGCAAGTGCTTTATTTCTAATTTGAAATTGCCCTGCTTTAGCTCCCAGCTACTGGTTCTTGCTATATGTTTCTTTGGTAGATTAAAGAATCCTGTAGTATTTCATGTTTTCTTCACAGAAAGGTGTTTATACAGGCTTAACTTTTTTTTTATATGCTCAACAGAAATTTCCCACTAGAATGTATTTTCTCTGCCCTCCAAACCCTTCTTGTACCTCTTCTTTGTACATATCCTATTTTTTTTTTCCCCTACAACACAGATAGCAGGAACATTCCCAATATTCTGCTATTCATCTGCAACTGTTAGAGCCTTTAATATCACCATAATACTTTAAATTCTGTTTTTATTCATAACCTTAAAGGAATTTTTACCTTAATGAAAACTGAGCAAATTTTGCCATTGAAACCATGAGGGAAAAGAGATGAGGCATTAAATGCAAGCCAATGTTCTGAAGGGAGCAAAAATAATAGGCCAGATTTAGAGCCCAATAGGTCAACCTGCAGAAGGTGCTGTATAAGCAACCCACACATTACAATTTTTTTTCCGTAGTTCTGGAAAAAGGCATTGCCTCCTTACAAGAAAAGCATGCATGCATTTTCAACAAATCATATCTTGGAAACATCTAGAAAGGGAGGAAGAGAAGGATAACTCAGTTTAATGTATTATGGCTATGAGAGAGACTTGTTTTTGCATTTGATATTATGGTAATAATGGTGTATTTCTAATATTCCAAGAGCAGAAGAGATGACCAAATAAATTGCCTGTCCCCCAACAACCTAATGCAGGCTTTGAAGGTGGTCAAAATACTGACAATCAATTATCATTTTCCAAAGACTTTATAAACACGAACACTTTGGCTTTTCCTGTCATAAATGGTTAAAATGCAAAATTACTGGGAGGGAGGGTGGGGAATTCATAGAAGCAGAACAAATTCTGAAGCTTATGAAATCACAGCTTAATTTTAAAGGAATACAGTCAATTAAATAAACATTACAGAAACATAAACAATGCAGGTTACAAATCTTGTTAGTTATGAATATGTTACACATTTGTTAAGATGACCTTGGTTTTTGTGACACAAACTGGGTACCAGATGGAAAGCTGCCTGAGGGAATTAGTTTTTCTGCCAAAGCACCAATATTCAAGTCAATTTTCATACTTTCTCTTGTTCTCTTTCTTATGGATTTGGACTAGCATAAGTTCTTCGTTATTTTTCATAATCACTTTTCTCCTTGGGCATCCTTATGCTTATTGGTTTGTTATATTGGCCTCTATCTGTGCAATGATCTGTGTTTCTATGATTTCCATGGATTTATTATTCTTACAAGAATCAGGTTTAGTTCTGCAACTGTCATGCTTCATTTCTGTTAGAAATTTTAAATATCTATATATATTTCTCATGGATTGTGAGTCACACTCCACAATTATAATTCCGAGCTTATAAAAAATGAAGTGATGTGTGACATACAAACACGACACATAAAACATTTCTAAAAGATCCTTAGTCTGCTTTTATAATCTATAACTGCACTTCTAGCTAAGCACAGCTGCCAGCCAGTCAAAGACTTAAATGCTTGGGTTTATCCCTCGCATGGCCAGGAACACAAATAAGTGAAAGCAAACTAGTATCTCCCCAAATCTGACTCAGGTTAAACAATAAACCAAATTGGGGATCACTTCAGGCTTATTCAGAACACAAAGTTCAAACCACATGAAAACACAGCCAGTCTGCTGTGAGGTGCTTTATTTGGGGAAAATAATTTTCTGCACATCCAAGTGCACAGGGTCTACACAAGTGCAGCCCAATTATCCTTTATAAGCTGTGTAAAGCTGAAGGTAAGGAAATTAAAGTTTAAGGAATAGTCCAGATATGGTATGAAATATGCTTTTAATTTAGGGCAATAAAATCATGTTCACAAAAAAGATGGCTGAAAAGGCACCAGAAGGTGTAGCCATACTGAGCAATGTGCAAATTTAGTTTGTTCATTTGTTCAGGTGTACAGTAAGAGGAAAGCTCATCACTATGCCAACCCTGGGGCGCCTGCCTCATTCTTCTCTAGGTACTTTGGAATCCTGTTTCCATGAAGAAACTGTGACTCACTGTTTCATTGGAATTTTTATGCCTTTGCTGTATAAAAATACTGATTTCAGTGATTGTTCATACAACAGTCTGAGCTTTTGGAAATCAATCTTTTCTTATAATATCCAATAACAGCTTTCCCCAGCAGGCATATTTAATTTTACCAAGTCCCACATCAGCTGAAGCTCATTTCTTTCCACATACAAAGCCCAACAAAGACAAATTTTTTACTTTATGTTCTGATTTGTGTATTGAGACCACAACTCATTTTTGACCAAAGAAGCAAAGTCAGAAGTCAGTCACTTTTTTTTCTCTTCATTAAATTGATCCCAAAACTTCCTTGTCACTGTAACAGCCTGTCAGTAAATCTGAAATAAACAGTTAATTTGTATTAAGAGCTGAGAAAAAAGTATCTATATCACCAAACATTTTCAAGCTCCTATGTTTTTGCTGCTTGCAGATTTGCAGAGCATTTGGGTGCTGAGACGAACTTCTGCATTTGTTCAGGGACAACTCTCCCACATGCACTCATTTTTCTGGGGAGCAAAATACAAATTCACATAGGGCTGGACCTAACAAGGCCAAGTAACCTGCACACAGCAGTTGGAGAGCTATGAGTGAACCATAAAACTGGAGAAATCACTGAAAATTAAGGTTTGTCTTGAGGCAATAGCTGAGGCAAATATAACCTTGTGTCATTGTGCATCACAGGTACTGTAGGAACAAAAGGAATCACCATCCACTGTCTCACAGTACAATGGTTTCCCATCTTTTTCTGCTTTCCCTGCCTTCTGCACCACTGCACAGCCCCAGGGTAAGGCTGATCAAAGAGGAGCTGGCTTTTCCCCAGGAGAATCCCAGTTTCAGACCCATGCAGACAGTCTTTGCTCAGTTCATGGCAAAAACACAAGGGTACAATACGTTCGAAACTATAAGAAACAAAAAATAGATTTTTTTTTGCCTTTCCAATTGTCTTTGTTGGATCAGACTGCAGTATTGGTTACCATTTTGGTAGGAAAGCAGATGGAAGGTAGTTAATATTGACTGATTTTTTTGCAGTAACTTCTCATTTCACAGTTTCTGAGCACGAAATCAAGCCATTCCACAAAATAAAAGATCTGATGATAAAACCCATTTAAAACAACCTTCTGTCTGTTGAAGTAATTGTTGAAGTAAATTAAAATAAAGCATCCAACTTTTGACCAGACAAGCTGGTGGCCTCTTAAATTTTGTTTCAAGCATGCACAAAGAACAGATTGCAGAGACTGGCTCTGCTGCTTGGATGCAGCAGTCAGTCTCTCACACCAACATGAGGGATAAAGCACCAGGCATGATGGTCTCATAATGGGATTTAACATGAAAGGAAAGCTCTCAGGTACCTCTGGTTGCTATGAAACCATTGACATTTTCTGTTGGAAAGTAATTTGTCCTTAGTATAGTACTAAATCAGAAAGCAAGTAAATGGTATGTGTGTGATATTGAGGACTCTAATTGCTTTTGAATGGAAGGTAACACCACCTTCCAGACCAAAAATCTTAATGTTGCATCTCCCATAGTCTAACAGCAGCAATGACTCTGAGATGGCCACTCTGAGACAAGAGACCCCTGTGCAGCAGAGCTGCCTACCTGACATCCACACCCTTTCCCGCCAGATAAAACTCTGGCCCAGAAATTATTAAGCACCTTCATGTGAATTATGAAGTAGTCAAACGAAGATTTCAATAAATTCCCAAGCACCCAGCTAAGGAGAGATTGAGAAGTTTCTCAGAAATATAATTAAGGAAGGTTGGAAAAAGAAAGGTTAAGGTTGGAAAAGGCCTTTAAGGTCGTTGAGCCCAATGATTAACCCAGCACTGCTGGGATCCCCACTAAACCAAGTCCCAGTAGGAAAGGAGAAGGCTGACAGGTAAGTAAGAGCAAGAATCTGAGCAGACTCTTTGGCTCAGACAGGCCTGCTTCTAGGAAAAGCTAAAGAAACCTCTTTCCACGATCACCCCCAAAGTTAATACCATCAGCACAAAAATGGCCTTCAAAAAGAATCTGGAGAGCCCAGCACAAGTGTGATAATCGCTCTCCTAACAAAACCATTTCATTTTCACATTCCTCTGTCATAGGCTAATAGCTTCCATTACAATCAGCAGCTCAGGTCACAGACCTGAGTGTAAGAATGATCCTTTCCCCAAATTAGTTATTGCCTGGCTGGGACTCAGAACAAAATCAAGTTGTAAAGATAATCGGGATAAACAAATAGATACCAAGACTTCCTCTGAGAAACAGCGCAGCAAGATGTGTTTGGACATTAAGAACTACACAGCTGAAGAATATTATTAGGTCATAAATAGGACAGTATGATTTTGAAACTTTTCTTGGGTTTATATGAATAATAATATAGAATGTTCTTTTGTATTTCTTTCCTTTGTGCATTGAATTTGGTGTGTATTACCTCCACATGAATAATGCAATCTAGCAAAATTGATGGCATAGTTCTTTTGTTAAAGCAGTTATGAAATGAGAAAACAAAATCTACAAGGAAAAGTTATGAAAAAAACAACATTTCTCCTGGAATAAAAAGATGAAGTTGCCTGACCGTTTACATTTGTCTCCTGTGTCATGAATATTAGATCAGATTCTTTTTATTAATCCATTGATAGTTCCGTAAGGCAGCTCATTTTTGATAAACTCTGTCAGGGCTGCTGTAAATACAAAAAAGATTTATGAATTAATTTTCATACGTAAATGACAAAATCTTTTGATACATTTGAAATATGTGCCTTGCAGTTAAAATAGATATATGTGCATGCATACATATGTATTAATTTAACATTCAGATCAGCTTGTTCTTTTAGAACACAGCTTAATGTCAACTCGGTTTTTCTGGGGGAAAAGCAGTAAACAAAAAAGGTAATTGACATTAAGGGCATGCTAAAAATGGAAGAAACAGACAATCTCTGATCTGGGAATTGTGCTGGACTAAAGGTGTAGTGGGTTTTATTTCGAAAGCATTTTTGTTTTTAAGTACCAGAATGGGTTGTTCAGACAGTGTGCTGTAAAAACACAGATATCTACAGCTCATTACTATTATTACTTGAAGTGTCTTTATAGATACCAGGCCCAGTCATGGACCTACTAGGCTAAAAATAGCACAAAAAGCATAAGCTCTAAATCAGTCTGCAATTGAAGTGCACATGTAATTCACCACAGCCCTATATGAATGTCTGCATAAAGCCTGAAGTACATCTAAGCTCTGTGTTTCTGTCAGCAGTAAATCACAGACCTGGTTCAGCCCCTCCATTTCCTTCCTTTGCCTGTGAGACAGGGATTGTGATGGCCCTGCCAGGACTGTCACTGCCAGCACATGCTGAAAAGGCAATGAGCTGAAATCTAATTTTTCTTCATTTCCCAAGTACCACAGCAGTGACTTGTGAACCAGGGCATCTGTGCTGACACTCCAGAGGTGTGGCATCCTCCTCTTTTCTCTGCATCTTTCAGGCATTTTACAATGGAAACTCAGAATCATTCTTTTGATTCTACAGATGGGAAAACCAAGGCACAAAAGCATGGAGTGACTCGCCCCAGAAGGATGGATATCTTGTCTTTTTCATTGATCTTTACTTAATACAATATAACAAAAGCTTGCATAGTCCCTTGACATGAACATTTTTAGGTTCTACAAGTGAAAGATAGAATTAACCATCTCATTGCTAGACAGAAAATGAGGCAGGGATGATACCCCTGAGGTTCAGTTCTGGATCACCTTTTTTTTATCGCTGTACCTGCCTGGCACTTTGTTCTGTGCTTTGTTTATGGTGTGCTATTTGTCCCTGGAGCAGAGCCTTTAAATTGTGGTAACATCCACAGGCACTACTGATTAATTCATAAGAATCAGAGAGTAAAAAGTATGCAATATCCTGTGAGAAGAAATAAAACAAATTGAACTTCATAACCTGCTGGGTGCTTCATCCTCATTGTCTGAGGCTGTAACTCCCAAAAGAACTGAGAGCAATTTAGCCACCCTTCCTGCAGTGTGTCCTCACATTCTCTACACCAGGACACACTTTGTGCTGTGAATTATTCTGTCCTGACATTGTTTTGACTTAGTTTTAACATACCTATAACCTGTGGCTTGGTGTAGGGGGGTTAGGCCAGGGGCCAGCAGGGTAATGGGATTTGTAATTCTAAAGGATCTTGTTCCATCATGTGAAATTGCTTCACAATGCTCCTGCTCAACAGCCTGCAGTTGTGTACTAGAAAGCCAAGTAATACCTGAGAGTGATGTTAAGCAGCTTGGCCTGCACTAAATCTGGGGTTACACTCTATTTAGTAACTCTGCATTGTTTTAAATAACAGCTCAACACCCCTGTTACATCCTACAGAAGATCAGAAATACTCCTGTACATGAAGATAAAGTAATAAACACACTTAATGAAAACAATTAAGAAAGTCAGCACAAAAACTGGTAGATGATGTAAACATTTTTACATTCAAATAAAAAGTTTAGATATACTAATTAAAACATTATTTTCTATATGTTCAGTATATTTGATATCAGCTGTGTCCTGAAGCTGAACTACAAGTCTATCAATAAAGGCATTTGTCAAGTGTTTACAAAATACACCCCCCAAGCTTATTTGGATTACACGAATCCTTTTAAGGTTATACAGAAATGTGGCATGTGTAGGCAGACATATTGACAATCCATGTCCAGGAGCATTAAAAATAAATAAGCAAGGGAACAGATAAGTATAGAGAAGGATTTTGTATGTCCAAGTTAATGCAGCATGTCAGGGAGCTGATCTGTCCTCCACCATCCCACAGAGTGAACCATATATTATTTCTTAGTACTAACACAGACAAGTATTTCATTATGACTCTTCATTATAGTCTCAGAGAGACTTTGCCAACTGTGCATCACATTCTTTTGCTCTGAAATATATTGGCCTAAATTCCTTTAGTTGTAAAGCATGCTTATTGACACTGTATTTCTTCTGTTTATTTACCTCATTACTCACTTATATTACTCTTCTCATGTTAGTCTGACTTATATTGATAATTTTACTGTAAAATTTTAAAAGCCATTCATGTCAAGACCTGCTGTTGTAGTTGGTTGCAAAAACTGAGTAAGAAACTCTCGGTTCAAATCAAAATACTCCATAATGCAAAAGACATAAAAAGCTTGTATAGTATGCGTTAGCTTAATTGCTAGCCAAGATAGTGGGCTTGCAAAGTTCCAACTTCTTTAAATAGACATTAATAAGGAAAAAACACAAAAAATACGTAATAATAACAATAAGTAATGAAATACACATTGATAAATGTTATTTTGTGTTAAATAAAGAAAAAAAAATACAGTTTTATGGGAGAAAAGAATGGGTATAAATAGGAAAGCTATAAGAAATTAAAAATAATTTGACTAAATCTTACTTCCTTATTTTTATAATATTCAAGTATTTCTGTTGGCAGCTGACCTAGAAACCCAGCACATATTTTGTTGATGTCAATGAAAATACGTGGGCTAAATTCTGATTTAGTCCATGTCAGAATGTGGCCCACCATCAACTTCAGCAAGGCTCCAACAATCTATTTCCCAGGTGACTAAATTCAACATGTGCAATATCCTTAGGACATTGTATTGTGTCTGAGAGATGGAGGAGGTGAAAGCAAAGCTCTAAGGAGGTTTGAGCAGGGTGGGCTTTCCCCACACCTCACTTAAGGAACCAGACTAATTCTGTGTTTCACCACAGTGTTAAGGAATACACAAAGAAGAATTTGGTGAATTACCAAATGCATCTTTCTCCTCCCAATGTTCACAATGTTATTTTGCTGCTCAAGGAGCTCTAAAAGGAGCACAGAGATAGAAGGGGTTGGCAGAGCTGGAACACTTCTATTAACCTATTAACTCACAGCCCCCCAGGGCTTGTTCATCATGGTGCCTATCAAAGTGTCAGTCTTTTCTATTACCTTCTCCTTCAGAAGATGTCTGTCTGTCATTGTCATGCTCTTCCAGCAGGATTATCCATCATTTTGGGTGAAGCCAAATCATTCATTTTCATGGTTGTCGCTGTTAGCGAGCTGGGATGGGAAAAAATGTGTTTTATTCAACAAAAGATAAATGATGGAATTTCACTCTTAATCATTTTTTTTTTATTACTTAATTCAAAAGGTTGGGAGGAGGCTCTGCAGTTTATTATACCTCCAGTCACAGGCACCATTATATTTCAGGGCGTAGCAATACGTCCTGCTTTCCAGCAGCTTATAAAACCAGCCATAAACATTAACTCCAGGCAAGAGTTTGTCACACTGCTCTTGATTCAGAGAAGTGGTTGACTCCTGTGGTTAGCACTGGGATATCACTTCCAGGGTTTTTTCTGAGTTAGGCTGAGATAACTGGAAATCACTGTGGGTTGGTGTGATGAGCTGCTACCTTGTGCTGCTGGACCAAGGGTGCCCTGCTGAGGATTTCACCAGCACCAGCTCTGCCTAAATGTCAGGCTCAGAGCAGCTTGATCTAGATTATTATGATTTCAATTATGTCTTTCAACAAGCAAGACAACACAGGGCACACACTTCTTATCGAAAATAAAATTCAAAATTAAATGTTTAAAGCAAAATAACCATGTTGTTTGGCCCTGTCAGCCTCAGCTATTAAATAAGATGGGTAGAATAATACAAGGTGAACCTTCTAGGAGTTTGGACATAATTTTTTTGGCAGTCCACTGTTCTAACACACTTTTCATTATCCACATAGCTACTAAATTTATCAGAAGAATTTGTACTGAAATATATAGATATTTCAGAAAATAAATAAGGCAAACAGCCCAAGTTGCACCCTATTCCATATTAATGTCCTGCAAAAGTCAGTCTCAAATCTTGACAATGTACAAATTAAGGGACTTGAGTAAAACAAAATTATGAGTCTCTGCTGTTGGCTTACTCCGTGTTGTACAACCAGTTTTCTATTTTTTCACGTGAATTTTTATATTGACTCTCCAATCACAGGAAACTAAGATCCTGTTGCCTCTATTCCTTCACAAATATCCTACCTCTGCATTGGTTGCCTATTATTATCATTATTATTATTATTAGTAGTAGTATTATATTAGTATTAGTAGTATTAGTATTATTAGTGTTATTAGTTTTTGAAATTCAGTGACTCTGAGATAATTTCTGCCATTTTAGATTTGGTAAAAACTGGCTACACATTCAGAATTTATTAGCCATTTTTAGGAAAGCAGCTTAAAACAGATTAAAACTAGCCATGGGCAAAATACTTGGAGTGGTAATGGTAGTTTGTGTAATTATGGGGAAAATACAGTATTATATCAAGGAAGAAAATACCAGAGAATTGTGACACAGTAAGGACAAACATCCTAAGCTCAGTTGTGTGAATGCCTGGCAGCAGGATACCCTAGTCCTGGTGAATTCCTTCTTCTAACATATTCTGGTTGAAAGATTAATGAAGTAAATGGGGACTCATCTTTTCACTCCACTAGGATTTGGATTAGATCATGGGGAAGAGAAAGAGGTACTGGATAAGCCCACATGGTGTCTGATGTAAACTCCTCATGCTCCCAGCCAGCTGGGGACAAGAGAGCTCCAGAGCTGAGCCCCATTAGCAGGGCACAGAGCCCGAACTGACAAGGCCTGTGGAAAGCCAGAATGAATTATCTTGAACTGAAAACAGCTCTGCTGCAGCCACAAGGCTCCTGGCCAGCTTGGCACTTCAACCAAACAAGCATCACATCTGCCTGGTGAAGTGCTCCAATACCTGCCTGAAAAATCCCATGTAAATAAACTCATCCTGTGCAGTTGCAGTCATGGAACATCCCGTACAATCTCAAATGTGACTGCGCTGCAAAAGCCCCTAAATATTTGTACAGAAGTAGAGCTCAAGAAATAATTACTTGGCTAAATCTTGATAGTCTGGAGATGATGTCTCATTACTCTGCAAAGTCAGTTGCTCAAGTACTACTAAAGACAACACTTGAGAAACATTGAGTGTCTTCTCAAAATCACTCTCCCAAGAACTGCTGTCCGTGCTGTCCATAAGTGGTTCCAGGATAATTGTGCTAACCTAATAAAACCATATATCAAATCCCACAGAACACTTGAGAATCAACTAGCACTCCTAAAAATTTGGATTTTTAAAATTAAATCTTGTACTTTTTACCTTCTCAGACTCCCTTCCCTCCCCAAGAATGTGTATATTCAAAACGATAGATGTTCATTCTATAGCATCATCAAAGGATCTGTAAAAGCTCTTATTTTGAAGGTGCTGATTATACAGCCTGTATATACTTTCACCTTCCTCTCAGTGAAGGGTAAGGAGGTTTTTTCCTACAGATATCCACAGGTACCTTTAGGGATTCATCTTATACTTTTGAACCCAATGACCACCATAAATCTCCTGCAGTGCCATGTATTTTCTGGGAGGAAGACAACTACATCCTCCCTTTCCTTATTACATTTTTTAATAGATTCTGAAAACATTTGGAATGCTTCCTTTGAGTCTTTCAAAATGCCTTACGTTTTCCTTACTTTTGTTTCAGGAATAACACTCAGTACATAGATCTCAGTAATACCTACATAGCAAAACAAGTTCAACAAAATTACTACCCAGTTTTAATACTATCAACGACAATAAAGGAAAATTCTACAGGAGTTAGTTTGGATACACCTTCACAGACTCATCAGGTCAACCATACCCCTGAAAAGCAGCCCAAAGTGAAGATTCCCCTAAATTCTCCAAAATCATTGCCAGTCCTGCCTAAAAAAGCTTAACTCCCATCTCTATCTTCAGTCTGACAATCCCAGACACAGAAATTTATCACAAAGCATTAAGATCTGGTTAGCTTTTAGTTCATGTAGTAACAGCATTCATAGGAGTAGTAATTTTCACTCACTGGTATGCAAAAAGAGTGGAAAGAGTGTGGGATAAATGCTGTGTGAAATGTTGGTATCTATACCCACCCTGGCCCACGTGCAGCCAGTCCCAGGGTCTGTGGGATTTTCCCACAGTTCTGGTTCAGCCTCTGCACACCCAGAGGCAGCTCAGACCCACCCACCCTACACACACACCACGTGCAAGAAAAGCCATTTTGCTCCAGACCTTTAGCTTCAGATAAAAAAAAAAAACAAAAACAAAAAAACCTCCCAGGTTTTCTAGGAATCTAATTTTCTTGCCTGTTAAGTAATAGATATTTGACTGTAACTGGGATAAATGTCAGGAAATTTCCACTGAAACTTTTCATAAGACTTGTTCAGTTGTCTTTAAAATGTAGAGAGGAAACTCTCAAGGAAAGCTGCCTTGAGTCAGGGGTCTGTATTTGCAGGACACCAAGTCTACCTCGCAGTGCTATGATCCTACAGCACCTTGAGAAAATCAACTGCTCATCAAAAAGGAATTCCCATCTGCAACCACAGCAAAACAGGAGAGTGTTACACTTCAATTTACCAGGCACGTCCCACACACATGAAGATCACAGATGGTAAAGTTTCAATCAAATATAGGTGTTCTGGGTATTTGCTGCTACAGAGTAAATAAAAATCATATTAAAGTAGACAAAAGAAGCTGACTAGAAAAGTATTAAACTTAAGCAAACCCAGCAATGATGATAGAAATGGATGTGGATTCTGAATTTCTGGATTAATTCAGTGGTTCCTATAAGCCAAGGGGAAAAAAAGGCAATTCATGAATAGCTTCAAAAGACACCATTTCTATAAAGAAAACTCATGGATTTTTAACTGCAGTTCATAAAAACAAGGGACTGTAGTCATTCCGTCATCTTTTGAAACTGCTGGATAAGAATAAGAGCAGGGATGGATATGGCCAGAAGGGTCTAATTTAAATAATATTTAAAAGAAATCAAGATTTATTTCCCATAAGTAGAAGAGATGTCTTTTTCTTGTGATGCCTCTTATTTTAAATGCCAATTCAGTCAAGTTCATGAAAAACAGGCAGCTGAACTAGCAAACTTTTTCTTTAATTATGAGCACAAAGTCAGTTGTTGACTGTCAGAAATTTAATTACAATTAGAGGCACTGAACATCAGTGGAACAGAGTTTCTCTTTGCTATTTTAAACAGATATAATAAAGGAAGCAGAATCTTCATTTTTCACATATGCCTGAAACTGACTTTGTCCCTGATCAGAAAACAGAGAGACTTGATCCCCTCTCTCACCATGTCTCTCAAAAGGGTTAGAATAAAAAAAAAAAAAAAAGGAAATCAGATGAAACACTACTCTGAGCCACAAGCCTCATTCTCTTATACCTTATATAGGTGACACAGGGCCACACATAGGCCCCTTTTTCAGGTCTGACAAAACATAGCAGCCTCTGCAGGAACTGATGTCCCCAAGGATGGGCCTCGGAGAGGGAGGAGGGAATCTTTCCCCCTGCCTTTAATTTTTCAGCTGGGAAGCGGCAATCGGGACACAGCATCAGCACAAGCAAACTTCTAGTGTTTATGTAAATGAGAGCAACAGCTATTGAGCAGGCTGTAAGGAGTTTATAAGAGCACAATCAGAACAATTAAATGCCTGATCTGGCACGCAGGATGTGGTATCTGTAGACACTTATCAGCACACGCCTGAGCAGCCACGCTCCCTCTTTGACAAATTACCCATCCCTGAGCAGTGCCAGCGTTCCACCCACTCGAGCTGATAATGGGGGCCGGAAAAAGCTGCCCCAGGGAGTCACCTTCTGAGCAGACTGTGAAAAATCTCTATAAAAATTAAGGGAATGGGAGGGATCTCTGCACGAGTTTCGTTCCTTCAGCTCCTCCAAAGCAAATTAGAGCTCTTGCTCCCTGCCTTTAAGGGAGTTTTGCTCTTCTGTTTCAAAGTTCCTTTGAGTTAGTCTCAATAGTGGAGTTCTTTGAAGAAGGCTCTAAAACACTGCCCCTTATAACTGAAAATATAAAGCTGTATAATAAATCATTTTCAACAAAAAACTCAGCTTAGCATGGTCTTTTCCTTCTCACCACAGTATTCTAATTTCCTGTCAATAGTATCTGGGTTTATTCCTTTTATTCTGCTCTAAACCATTTTACTTCTATGGTGCTTCTATATAGTGGCCCTAGTTATATTTTACTGTCATACATTTTTACTACATTGCATAACACTCTACAAAATCATTTTATGCAATACTTGGGTGTATCTACATATAAAACTTAGATTAGGTTTTCCCTCTCATTGTGTATTCTGCCTCCAGCACTGTGCAATGCACAGGGGTTGTCAATGGGAGAATTTCCATTGACTTAACTGAGAGCTGCAGAACGCCCGTAACTGCAGAATTTCAACTTTGTTTTGGTATTTTGCCTAAGTCTAAAGAATTTAATTTTAAAAACTTAAAATCAAAAAACAAACAGCAAAAAAATCCCTCTGCTCTTCAGGTAAGGTGCATTGCTTTATTTTTATTTAAAATACAGATTTACTTTCTCTGTTGTTAATGTACTAATGGCAATGGAGGATTAAAAAAGAATAACCTCCTTTCCTCCCACCACCCTCCCACTGATTTTATAAACAGGTAGCAATTACTGTAAATTTCTGTCATTTTTGAAATAGCAAAGGGTAACATCCCAGAGCAGCAAATTCTGGAATCCATTTAGTTTGTTCCAGTTGTGACAGTTCTTGTTTTTTATTTTGGGGACTTCCAGGTTAATAAACCTTGACAAAAAAGACCGGGTCTTTTTGGTCTCTTTGTAATGCATATCTATAGGAAAATTTGTGTACCTGTATGGATACAGTGATGGGTGAGTACTGCACTGATGTACTTATATGCACATCCATTTATATATTTTTATCCTGGCGTCCCACAAATTTAAACTATTTCCATTGTGACATGACTTGTTTTTTTTTATTTAAACATTTTATTACTGTTAAAAAAAAAACAGTAAAAAATAGTTGCCAAAACAGTTTACAGTAAGAGGAAAAAAAGCAATAACTACAGCAATCACCTAAGTTGGGACCAGCTTTTCAACAATAAAAAAGTGGACTTTTTCAGATTTCTCTACTACCATAAGTATGACTTACAGCTAAGAATATTTCCTAGCTGTCAGATTCCAACCTGCTGTTTGTTGCTGTGGAGAATTTTTCTGTCAGCCTCCCTGTCTGCTTTTCAGGGGGTTACTAAAGAAAGGTGGAATAGGAGGAAAGACAGATCCTTACCTTTGTAAAGTAAGTTATTTTTCATAATTCTAAAAATAAATATTCACCCTGGGACAGACACTTAGCTGTCTCCATCTCAGCTGCAGCTGAAAGTTATGCAGTTGAGTACCAGCAATATCCTTGTACTGTAAATTCACCATAAAAAACAAATTCATGGGCTTGAGATGCACAGACCCACAAAAATCCTAATACGGGCATTTTTTTGGTAGCGACAAGCCAGCTGTGACTGCAGTGACAAAAGCAGATGTAGAAGGTGGATGATAAGGGCAGATCTGTGTGCAGAAAGGTCAGGTCACTACCAGAGTCACAAGGCAGAAGAAGGAACCAGCTGCAGTCTAAGCTCAGAGCATCATGTCACACAGCACAGAGAGTGTTTGTGTGAAAGAGTTGTTTGTGAGCTAGGGGTGGTATGGGAAGAAATACACAAACACCAGATTTGACAACTCACAAGGGCATGGCAGAAGGGAGAGGATCAGTAACAGATGGTGGGAGCAGCATCCTGCTGTGTTGGAGCTGAAATGGAGCTGCTGTGCCCTGGTGGGCAGGGGGAAAAATGTGTGTCTAATGGCCTTTGCCTTTTCTCTATCTTCCAACCAGCCCTACACTGCACACAGGCTGTTCACAGCAGCACATCCTTCTGCTGGAGCTCAGCAGGCAAAAATACTGATCAACCACCCAACATGAACTGAGAAATAACCCAGTTATGACAGGACCCTCATGCCACAAACACACAGTGATGCAGAGCCAGGGCACAGAACCACTTTACACTGGGAGGGACAAGAGGCATCTCCTCTAACAGAGCAGGGCCCTGGCTATGCTCAGCTTTTTGCTTCTAGAAACAGGGGCCTCTAAAGCCACAAAAGACATGATTTATGCCTTGCAATCATGCAGAGCCAGATGAGAATAACTCTCTCATAACTTCAAGGACTGCTGGAGAAACCAAGGACACCATGCTGGAAGCAAGATACTGGAGTGGGTCCTGTGAATCCACTGTGATTTACCCTATGAACTAAATAAAAACATTACTAAGGGAGAAAAATAAAGAATTAAAAATCAAAACCTTAAGCCTTGAGCAAACCTTACAGATAGAAAGCAGACAACTTGATTTTGGATAATAACATATCCTCCATCCCCTCCCTCCTTCATTAACCTTTATTCTTTTTTTTTTGTTAGCAGCCTTGGCACTGTGGTTCTGAAGTGAGCCCAGCAGGCTGCCCAGGCAATGACATTTCAGAGAGTGGCAGAGCAGCACAGCCCATGTCAATTTAACACTATCTTGGATTTTTTAACTTCACAGCAGGAGGAAAACTGGCCTGTCCCTTTGGTACCTTTGAGAGGAAGATGAACAAAATTGGTAGTGGGGGTGTGGGAGCATGACAGGGAGTCAGGAAACTTAATTAGAAAGAGAAAATAGACTGGAAAAATATACCACTGACATTTTGATAATCTGGAAAGCAGACATTGCATATCTCAGGCAAAACAGGATTATTCTTTTCTTTCTAAACTCAATCCTTGTGGGGACTATAGGAAAATAAGCTGAAGGTTTTTGGCTGCTACATCTTCCTCTTGCATTGAACATTAGCAAATTTATGATAGGCTACTTTAGACACAGATGGGCATAGGACAGAAAAGGAGCAAAAGAATTCCTTGAGTTCACCCCTTCACCCCAAGACTAAAATGATCATTAAATGCCATCTTTTACTAGTCTGTCAATATAATGGTTGGTTCATACTGATGAACCAGCCATGAAAAATACTCACCTGCCCTTAAAATGCATCTGTCAAACAACCAAGCTCTCTGGTTTAGCTGGAGACTAAAACTTTTTCAAAAGACTTCAGGGAAATTAAAAATTTAAACTCTTGTTCAGGGTTTTGACTGCTCTGATAGAAATAACAATAGAGCTATTACAATTGTGTAATATTTATATCATCAAAGGACTTATCTGAGGTGTACAAACTTAAGAAATTCCCATGAACAACAAGAAATCTGTGGCAAAGTCAAGAATTCAATTTTGAGCTCACCAAATTCCAGGAGAGTATTTTATCTCAATATTAATGTATAAATGAATAATAAATCCTGTGTAGGGGATATTTCATTTAAAGATTAAATCAGAGCTATTATGGCTAGAAATAAAACTATCAGGACAAGCTGTAGGGTCTGTTGTCTGCAACATTTAAAACTATGTTTTAAAATATTAAGTTATTAATATTTAAAATATTACATATTAATATTTAAAATATTGAGTTTGAATTTTCCTTATGTCTTATAAAGTCACAACAGTAAAAAAAAGAAAAAAAAAGAAGGAAGGAAGAAAAAAGGAACAATATTTTTCCAACCAAATGCAGTGATAACTATAAAAGGCTTATTCTCGCTCAAGCCTCTGTTTAAGTTCAACAGATTCTTCTTATAGAGGATGAAGAGCATTTGATGGTGAAGCAAAGATGGAAACCCCTATCAACAGTAAGATCAAAATGGAAAAGGGTGTTGAAAATGTGATATCAATGTTCGGTAAGCATTTAAATAAAAATATTTTAATACCAACAGACATGAACTTGAAAGGGTGAATCTTAAAAGTCATTATAATAGTGTTCAACGACTGAGTATTAGCTGTGCCATTTTCTTAACACATTTGCATTATGAATGAAAAAGTCTTGCTTTTAAAAGAATTAATTGCATTGCATTGCA
This sequence comes from Certhia americana, assembly GCA_018697195.1. Taxonomy (NCBI): domain Eukaryota; kingdom Metazoa; phylum Chordata; class Aves; order Passeriformes; family Certhiidae; genus Certhia; species Certhia americana. The sequence goes on along the minus strand of CM031865.1, from coordinate 9,408,115 downwards.
TGTTTTCATTTTAATTGATAGTCCAGTAGTATGTCTAGTTTTGCCTTTTCTTCCAAAACAGAATTGCTTAAGCAGAAACTCAGCTCTTTTGATTAGCAAAAGCTGTTGCCTCCAGTGTTCACTAATTGCTTTCTTGTAATGCAGAGAAGGAAGCATCTTTTTTGCATGTGAGTTCTGGCTCAATTAATTCTTTAAGTGAATTTTCAGTATGTTTTCAGAAATCAGTATGGAAATAAGGTATTTTCTGTCTACAGAATTCCCACATATTTGATATAGTATAAATGGTTTAGGCCTAAAGAGGTTTTCTGTTGCACAGAAACCTGTTGACCTAGAACTGAGGGAGATCTTGAAAAGATTTTCTGTATGATGTCACACTCCAAAAAGTGTCTTCAAGAAATGAGGCAAGACAAAACCCCAAACTTTGAAAGCAGAGTCTTAGTAAATGGTTGCATTTATGTGCCTAAATTTATCTATAGTACATAGGTGCTATTTTCCAGGTGCTGAGTGGTAACTGTGACAGACCCATTAGTGAGACAGATCCATCCTTTCTGCTCTGCCTGCCAGTGCCATTGGGAAAGGGAAAGAGAACTGCTGCTTTGATAGCACTGTTTATTAAGCCTGGGTTGATGCAGCAGGGTGAGACAGAATTGTTCTCATTTCTTCTTTATTCCCCATAAATAGGAATATTCTGTTGCATGACAAGGAATACCCTTCTAGGGTTAGGTGGGAGCTGCTGGCCCTGGAAGCAAGCACCTCTGTGCTGAGGAGCCACCATGCACCACATCAGTGCAAGATCCCATACTGCACAGACCTCTGCTGTGCCTTGGTTTTGGGGGGGACAGGTTCTGGATGTGAACCAGAAAGGTGTTGAAAGGAGCAGGTCTCAATTCTGAACAACCTCAGAACAAGGACTGTAAAGTTGTTCCACCCATTTAACAGAGGCAACATGACAGAGCATCTGGATGGATCCTGACCAGTGGGTATGGAATAGGCTATTAAATCTTCTGAATCTCAGCTGGGATTTATTAAGTCAGAGGGCAGGCCTGGCCATAAGAATTTTCCACTGTTGTTTCCCTGCCTAGGAAAGAAAAAATGAATACAACACCTCATTGGTTAAACAGTTCATTTGCCAGTAGAAGAGATAAATGTTCTTTCAGTGATTTTAATCTGCTTAAAAAGTATGTGTTCATACCAGAACCCTTGAGCTGTCCATTTCCTCTTACCCTTCAATGGACATTTCTTGTTAAGGTTTATTTGCTGTTCACCAATAATTTTTCCTTGCATCCAGATATGGAAATGCTGAATTGCTTTTCCTGGGGGTTGTCTAACAGTGCAGCAAGGATGTAAATGAAGAGCCACGTTTCTTAATTGTCCTGAACATCCTGAACATGCCAGCTGCAGCTCCATTTTCTACTCTGATATCCAAATTACAGCCTTGTAGAAGCCATGTTGTTTTAACACCTCCTCTCCTGTGGGCTAAGCAGCACACACCATATTCCAGCAAACTGCTGGACCAGTGCTCCAGAGATAAACAAAAAGGCAAACAAAAGACACTCCATCCTATCAGGCTATGTTGATAATATCAGCTATCAAGTTTGCCATAATTACTGCATTGCTTCTTTATACGACATTAATTTGTCTTTTTTATTGTATTTTTTCCTGCTTGTACTAGATCACAACCCCTCTAGGATGAATGCCACCTGCTCCCTCCTGTCTCAGCAGGACAGAAGCTGGTCTCCAGTGAGGACTTAGGACTATGAAGCTCAAAGAAGCAGAATATTTTTAGAGAAAAGTGGTTTAGAAAAGACAATGGTCTCAGTGTAAATGAAGAACAACTTATACAGGGAGAAAGACTGTAAATAACAGAAAACACTTGAGGGGAATTCAGCTGAAGAACCAGAACCAGCACACAGACCCCGACCCAAACTTGTGGCATTGTATTGATAGCTCTTGTTATCACCAGGCTATGAACAGTGAGTGCACAAAGCACAGCTGGATTCAGTGAGGCTCTAAAGCCTCTCTGAAACACTTCTTACAGCACGAAAGAAACAGAAAAATCAACATCATTAACAACTGATTATGGGCTGTAGGTTTATACAGAAAGCCAGCATACATGGGCACATTTCTTATTTCATGTCTTTGACATTAATATTGGCTTTCATACATCAATGAATCCCCCCTGTATACACATAAAAATCCCCAAAATGATTACAAGAATCTTTAAATAGACTGAAACCTCTGCTGAGCTATTAAGGTGGAAATAACAATGCAAGCTCTTACTTCTGCTAGACAAAGCAAACCATCTGATTGTAAAAAAAGCACCTTCACTTTATATGAGGAGAGGACAATGAGAGAAAGGAGCAAATGTAGCTTGTCTGAGAGCCCAGGACATGTGGCCAGGAAGTGGTGAGCCCCTTGTGAACAGAGGACACTGCCCCACCCTGCAGGGCTTGGGGGCTTCTCTCAATTTAAATTTACAGGACAAACAAGGGACAGCACACTTGATCTGCAATACAGAACAAAGAAGCAGAAAAAAAATATTCCAGTTTCTAACTGAAGAAACAGTTAGAAAGCAGTTAGTTTTAAAAGATACATTTTTCTTGATTATTCTTGAAGTAATACTGGTCAGAGATGCCTAACCTGTTCCTTACTGCATCCATTCCCTCAAACTTCTCATCCTTAGGGAAATAAAAGGTTTTATACTGAAATGCCAAACCCAGGATGTCAGCTGCACTCCTTTTTCTTGGTTTCTAAACATGCCTGATTTTGTAAATATTTCATGTTTATGTTTAAACAAGCCTATGCTAGCTGTGGACCTGTTCATGAACCAAAGTTCTGTAAATCTTCCCCAACATATTTTCTTTCTTGAGGAAAACAGCAATGCTAAAGTCTTGCATGCCAACATTTTCTATGAGAAAGATGGAGCAAGGCACCAAACACATTCACCCAACCAAAAGGTAGAGATCATCATTTTCAAATAACATCTACTTGTTCTTCTCTGCTGCTGCTGCTAGAGGTCTGCTTTGTCCAGGCACACTGTCCCAGCTCCTGCTGCACTGCTTTTCACTTGAGCTATTGAGCCACCTAAGTGTTGTTTTGCCATTTGTAAACATTTATAAGTGTTCAATCTGCTGGAGGAGCAAGGTGTTTACCTGCCTTGATCTTATGTGGGAGAGTCTCCAAGCTGACAGACGGTGCTCTCTCATCCATCTGCTCTGTCGACACTTCCTGGGAGGGCAGAGCATGGATGGAGTGCTCCAGCCCAGCGAAGAGCTGCACCAATTTATTTACTGCTTCAAGCATATAAACCCACAGAGATAGACTCAGGGTTTCTCTAAATGCTCTCCCATGAAAGTACAGGAAGAGTACAGTCAATGGGATCACTCTTCACACACTGCTGTGCGATCCACTGTTCATCCACAAACCTGGCTGTTTCTACAGCAAGCACAATATCAATCTCTTCATGGGGTATAAAACCAGTGAGTCCTCTGGAGCATCAACACACTTGGCTACAGTCCACCTCTCTCTTTTACCAGGGATGCATGAGGAATAAATGATGATTCAACACAATGAGTATCAGTTAAGAAAGAAATCTCTTTCCAGACAGAGTCCTGCAGATAAAACCTTGCTTAAAAAAACCCATTGCAAAAAATACACTTTGTGGAAACTATTTTTGTGCATGCTCAGGGATGCAGAGTACTTCACCATGTGGAAAAAATTCTGTAGTTTGTGTATATATATTTATATATATATATCAATATGTATATCAATATCAATATATATCAAAGTGTGATATCCCAAAGCCTTGAGTCTGGAGTTCCTATTCTACTAAACAGAACAAATCCAGTGTCCCTTAGTAAATCTGCAGCCTCGAACTCCCTTATACAGATGTCCTTGAAGATACTTAAAAAACATGACATAATACAGATCCAAGAAATTTAAAGAAGGTTTTCAGAAGCCAATACTTTCCACAATTAATGCACAAATAATAATAATACAAATAATAATTATTACAAAACCAAAATTAAGTTATGGAAATCCAATAGCAAGTACTTCATTGAAGAAGAAAATAAATATACTGCTTTGGATTCTGAAAAAACAGTAGTTATTTATGTAAATTTGCACTTCAGTCGTTATTTTTAAATACTATCATATACTTGTTTCATATTTACTGCTACTTACTCCCTTTAGTGATTCCAGCCATTGAGTTGTTATTATTGTCAAATAATCCTGTAACTTTTTTGGCTAATTCTAAAATAAATGTCTGAATGACAGAAGAATATGATTATGTTGGGAGAGTGCAGTTTTCTGCTTCTCCAAAGATTTCTTCTGCTGGCAGAGACTGAATAAGTGAGATGGAAGGATGGAGAGTGAATACACCTGTTGTAACTAATATCCAAGTAAGCTTCATGCTAGAATCTGGGTTTCCAGGGAAATGAGCAAGCTACTACAACACCAGGTCATTTTTCTTGTTTCAGATGGAATGTTTTCAACATAGTAATAAATAAAAATTAAGTTACAAAATAAATATAAATACATCTGTGCATGTTATTTTAAGAGCCAGTGAAATTCCATAGCTAGGATTCTCTTCAACACAGAAAATCTTTCAGAAAAGGAAGTAAACTTAAAACTTCCTGTGTACAAAAGTGCTCTCATCTGAAAATATCTCATTCCATATAGAGACTATAGAATAAGTTACATCTCAAGAGATACTGCTGAGTATGCGGCTCCTGCAAAAAGCCCCATTTTAAAACAAACCAGCAATAATTCCATGAATGTCTAACAGGTATGCACAGCCCTGCAGGTGCCTTCCAGACCCATTTCCCTTACTGTCACCAAGGTCCACCTATCCACAGATGCCTATAAGAGTGAAACACTGACTAAGCCATTCCAGAACAAGAGAGCAGAATCTCACAGGAGGAGGAAAATGCAGCTGTTCAGGAAAGGAAATAATGCAGAGATTCTACCTCTGGTAAGAAAATCCCTTGCGTGAGACTACGAAATAATAGAGAATACAATGAAGACAATGTGTGAATGGGATGGGGATGCCCTATTTGCAGTTTCTGAGAAGTATTTGGATTATCTGAACAAAGTTAGATGCTCAAGTTCTCTGCAGTGCCTTTGGCAAGAGGGAAGAACTTCCAGGAGTGAAAAGGTAAGCTTGGGGAAAAAACTCAAGCCTTTAAAGCCAAATGTGTCTTATCTTCTCCTAAGAGACATGAGACAGAATGGCCTGGAAGCAAAAAACCACGAGGTGAGGTCCTGTGACCTCCACAGGTAGATCTGAGTAACCTTCCCTAACAGCCTTTCCTGGCCCAAACAGATGTGTGTGCCTGAATTTACCAAGTCAGCACCAGCAGTAACTCTCCTTTCAAAAGTCTCCATGGGACATTTTAATTAGTTTGGTCTTATGGCTTGTCTAAATCCCTTCTGATAGCACAGTGTACACTAAAGCAGTGTTATGAATGCCTAAAAATATAAAATCTAATTATGGTAGCTCTGCAACCAGAGTAATGAGAAGCGAGTGTGACTGATAAGTGAGGCAGGCTAACGAGCTGGACCACTGTAGTTCAAAGGAAAACAGATGTCTGAAGGAAGAACCTCTGGTATTTCTTGAGGGAAGATATGTGGACTAGGAAATATGAACACGCTGCATTTAAGAAGATATTGTATTAAATGGATACACAACATTGCCAATTATTAGAGGAGATACATAGCATATGGGTAAAATAAATTGTTAAAAAGGATGTGTAAGATGATTACTAAGAAAAATACAGCTGGTGTAGTGAATAAGAAATTACCTGTAGATAAGAGAAAGCTGTGACTCCAAGTGCTTGGATTCATTCTGCTGGACAGGCAGAGCTCACTGAAGGCTGCATGGCCATCATACCCAGCCCTGTTTCTGAACAGTTGTTATTCTGCCTGAGAAATTGCACATGGAGCAGCCAGCAAGGCAGAGCTGCCAGGAACAGAGACAGGGAAGGAGAAGTCAAAGCAGATATCCTCTGGCATGACTGAGAAACAGAAACAGCAGGACACAACTGAGGATTTTGCCTTCCTTGATGTAAAGAACATTACTCTATCATATCAGTTAATGCACCCACAGCTGCAACACATTTCCTACTGGACTGTCAGCATCTGACCTGATCTGTTGCAGAAATGCTTGCCACCAAACAAGGCAGTTGCCCAATGAAATATCAATGAATTCTCTGTGTTCATCTAGACTTTTCCAAGCTCATCTATTTCTGATCAATTTATACTCTGTGAGAAACAGTGAAAACAAAGCATTTAGTAACAACTTTATTGTTCTTCTGGTAGTAACGACTTTTTTATTGTTCTGCTTCACACCAAAATTGCTGTTAAAGAAAACAGCCCTCTGTTATACAGAAGATGGCAAAAGCACAGGACTGTTCCTGCAATTCTGCTACAACCAGCACCTCACAGCAAGTTTTGTGTCTGCATGTCTGGGCCTTAGAAACACTTCAGAGTTTACCCTGCCATAGAAGTACAGAATCATAGAATCATTTGGGTTGGAAAGGACCTTAAAGATCATCTTGTTCCAATCCCCTACCATGGACAGGGACATCTTCCACTAGCCCAGGTTTCTCCAAGCCCTGTCCAACCTGGCCATGGACACTCCCAGGGATGGGACAGCCCCAAATTCTCTGGACAAGCTTCTCCTTCTACCCTTGGACTATTTCTATGTGGTTAAAATGCATAAGCAAGGGGACTCTGTACACACAGCACTGGGGGGATGGAATGAAATATGGACGATGCTTGATGAGATTTCCTTTGCTTAGTTTATCCAGTTTAAGTTAGCAATAATGCTTTTTCCTGTTCTTACTGGTCTCCTGAAATGTTTGTCACAAATTATAGAATAAAGTATTAAACAGTGCATATATATTTGTTTTAATTCTCAGGTTGTAATGATGATCTTCACCTTACCAAGTATCAAAGCTCTAGAGACAGTCCTATTTAACAATATTCAGTAACTTTCTTACCCTGCTGCCTCCACACTAGTATTTTTAGCTCAGTGCTGATTTTCCAATCTGTCTAGGCTGTCATTCAAGGCATGGGGAATACAAGAAATGGTGCATTTGGTTTTGACAGTACCCCAGACTGTTTTTTAAAAATAACCAAGGAAAAGACTTTATAGCATTGTTTGAAAATATTAAATTTCCATAGGGGTCAATAGAGGTGCTTCCCGTATGCAATTTATTCACTAACAAGTTTCATGGGTTTTATGAGACTATTCACCTTCCTGGTTAATAGAAAATCTGTACTTGCCATGGCAACCTCTGTATCAGATGGCTCTACAGTAATACCCTGGAAATATACCATAGATTTTTTCAGTCTTCATAATCGATCTGGTCATAAATGTCACAGTAACTTGTCATTAAGCTCTCCCCTCTAGCAGCACTAGTAGTTGTTTGATCCTTCCTGCCTCTCTGTCACACTGCGCCCTGTGCACAGCTGCATTGTGCTGCATGCAGCCTTTTCCCAAAGCTGTCACTTGCCAGCAGTGTCAATCCTCAGTGATCCATGATTGGGGAGCTGATGACAACAGGCAGATTCGCACACACCTACTGCTTAGAGCAGTGATCACTTCCAGACAACACTGATAGCCAAGTGCAAGCCAAGATGGGGAAAAAAAAAAAAAAAAAAGGGTAAGTCTTGTAGTTTAATAGCAGCTTAAATTATTTTTCTCTGTTCCTCATGTGACTCCTTGGATTTCATGTCAATTTCACCAGCTGATGCTGGGAGATGCTGCCTTTGGGAATAAGATAAAGTGTTTGAAAGGAATGCCCTGTGCAAAGTGAATGGAGGAGATGGAGTGGAACTCAAATTTCATCAGCTCCTGACTGTCATGAGACTCCCAGTGTATTGTAGGCCTAATTCTTGCTGCCTTGCACTTTGCATTGCAATCGGAAATGTGAGTGTAAAATGCTATCACATCAAAATTAGTAATGCATTGACATCGACTGCAGAGAGGGAAAAATGCCAACAGATGGGGAAATATTGGAACCTCAGAACTAAGCATGTATTTCGAACAAATTTTTTGTAATCTGGAAATGTAACCAGATTGAGGTGACATTTTGCTAAGGGTGAAGTTAAACTCAGTATATAAAAAGGGGGGAAAAGTATTTAAAATTATCTGAATGAAAGGGGAGATAAATGAAAAGTTTATGCAATTCATTTAGGGAAAAAAGAATGTGGTGGTACTGCCGAAAACTGCACAAAAATGGAATATATTCTTTATAAGAGCATACACTGCAAAATACTGCATAGGAAAATGAGGAGGTTATGGTGGGTCACACCCTAAAAGCTTCTGAAATGTATGTAGTACACTGCAACCCTCCAAAAGCTTTGAAACAGAAGTAAAAACAGATTTCATCTGCATATCTGGGGGTACTGATTAAAGTCCAGGCTGCTAGAAGTATATAAGTATTAACAAACTCTTTATCCAAAATGTTAGATTCCTCTCATCTGATTCTTTTTCACATTATTTAAATACACAGCAGTTTGTTATCGATTGCAGCACAGCTGTTCTGGAGCCAAGCCAGAGTAATTCAGGAGGGAATCAGATCCATTGTGTGCCCAGTGCCCTCTCTACGGACAACTCATTATACTTACATTAACTTAGAGAAAGATTATTAAATATGCAAAATTTTATATTTCCTTTACTATATTTAGATCAGTAGTAGTGAAACTGCTCAAGGTTCACAGTATTAAGAATGACAGAAAATAAAGAAAGCTCCCAGCTGGAGAGCCTTGATTTTTTTGGATTTTATAATTTAAGGAATCATTTTCTAAAATTACCTCTTGTACAGTAAAATGACAATGATTAGGCTTGCTATGTTACGGTCTCCTGCTGTGCAAAACATTCACTTGGTGGGCTCAGGATACAAAAGTAGCTGCTTTACAAATAATAACACAGCTTAACTATCATATAATAGCTTCAAAAACATCATACTAGTTACAAACCCTTTGGAATGAGGACAACTAATTTCAGCATCTCAGTTGCTGTCATGTTTAATCACTTTCTAATGCTGGTGGCTGTTTTAGTTTGTTTCTTTGTTTTTAATTGCTGGAAATTTTTAATTCCTGGTTCAAACTACTTGATTTCACAGTTTTTAGATTAATCAGTGATCACTTGAGGGGAAAAAAATTATTGAAGTTCATCAGAATGTAGCGTGGAGAATCAATGTAATCTTACAGAAAAGCATTTTGATTCTACCTTCCTGAGCAACATGGCTTTAAACTCTAACACTTGAATATAATATTGGGATGATTGTCTGGGTACGTGACTTTCAGGGATTCTTTGCTTAATTTACAGAGCTGATCTTCACTGCCAGAACCAAGGCTGTGTCAGCTCCAGGGCTGGTGTGCTTCAAGGGTGGGGAAATACCTCTCTCTCCAGAACAAAAGTCATCTCCTGGCTCTGAGTTTACATTTACACCCCAGGGAAATTTGCCTGCCCATGTCCTCTTACTGCCTTGATGCCATAGGTTTTAGCTTTTATATTTCTAAGACTCTGTGCTGTTTCTGTGGGTAGTTTTAGGTGCCATATTCAGTGCTACTAAGCTCTCTTCACAGTGTAGATAAGACAAAACAATTTCTTCTCTAGTTTGATACCAAGGACAACTTTCAGGCCCAAGAACACAAACAACGGTGAAGTGAGAAGGAAAAACAAGGAGGATGGAGCTTCCTAACCTGAAGCTATGGTTGGACAATTGATTCTAATATGCAAATGGACCAGAACTTATAAAATGTGAGACCTTGTGACTCGGGTGACCCATTTTTGTGACTATTTTGGGTGCATCTTGGGTGTGGTCCAGCTGGACTCGTGCGGCCCTGAAGTACCCATTGAGACCTTTTTATAAATCCCTACTTTATCCTTTGCCCTGTCTAATCTCTGTTCCAGGTCAGCCTCCAGAAGGCATCAGCCTTGTGCACTAATGTCACCTTATTAAAGTAAGTATCCATCATTTTGGTGAAGAAATTCTGAGAAAACTGTTAGCAGGAATTCAAATGCAACTTGAGAGCGTGAGCTATTTCTGAGGGAAAAAAAAAAAAAAAAAAAAAATCTATGAAGAAATCTTGTTCTCTGTTTTCTGCCCAGAATTTCTGGTTGTTCATACAGGGTATATTGATGGTCACTCTGAGACCACGGCTGTGGTGAGAGGTGCTGCCAGAGGGGTGTGTGGTACCCAGCTTGGCAGGGCCAGCGTGCAGGAGAGCACCAGAGCTGCCCTCACCAACACACCCTGGCTGCTCAGATTGATGAAAGCAATGCCAAGAGCTTCAGAAACTCTCATTAATAAAAACTTCAGCCTTCAATAAGTCAGGCAGACAAAGCAATGGGGTTTCTTTCACCCCTATTTGAATGCAAATCAAGTGTTTGACCCAATAAATAATTGTGATTTCACATTTCCTACATGCTGAGGGATCCAGTGCTTCCTACCCCTTTAAATAAGATTGTATTTAGGGAACTTCTATTCAACAGTTAGGAAAGGGGATTTATCAGGGTCATTCAGTCATCTCCTCAACATTTTTTTCAACCATGGCATTTTGCCACTGCTTTTTTGGTTTACAGTCTCCCTAAATAAAGGAGAAAATAAGAGATATTTTCTTGTGGTTTTAGAATGGCACTTTTTCTTTTTTTATTTATATAGAAATACAATCTTACCTGGGCTTATTTGAAGGACCAGCTCTGAATTCAAGTTCCATCCAGGCATTATTTGAACACCCAACAATAAATCCCTGATTCTAAGCTTCTATGTGTGTGCAGGGCCTTTACATTACCTGTAATCCAACCAGTAATAAAAATAATAATAAATCACTTCTGTGAACACAAAAGTACTGAGAACATTTGTAAAGGTCCTGGAATTCTCAGACCCAATTCTCACACTAAAGCCTTCCATCACAGGTAGGGCATCCTTCTCCTGTAGTTGAGAAGTGCCCACATCTCTTCACACCATCAGCCTCCCTCAGTCTATCCACCAGCTGCAATCCCTTCTCAGGGTTACAGCACTGTTAAACAAGATTATCTACATCCAGGCAGTCTTTGTTCACACCTCACCAAATACAGCAGCAGGTTCAGCAAGGCAGTAATGCATATGAGACACTGACTCATTTTAAATTATTCTTTGTTAGATAACTTAGCTCAGAATCCTCAGTGGACCCTTTTCCAAACAAATTTCTGCACTGAAACATACCTGGGGATGCTCAAACTCATAACTGGAGCATTCCATGTAATAGAGAGGAGCATGAAGGTATTAATGTTTTATTTAGTCTGAAATGAGTTGTTTCAGTTGCAGCTACAGTGACATCAACACCTTTGATTCTTATCTCTCTTTCAATGGCTTTAAGCTGGTTCATTTCTGCTGCTCTACTCTGATTTGGTATTTATCTGATCTAGGTCAGAATAATATGGCCGAGTGGGATCTCAGGAAAAATAAAGCAGCCTAAAATTTACTCCTGACTGGTTTATCTCTTATGCCACTGAAAATATGCTTATCTTTAGTCAATATATTTCACATTTCTGTTACTTTATTTCATAATTTTAGAAGTTGTCGTTGCCATTCCTAGCAGCTTGTCCTCCTCCAAAATGCTTTAGCTATTTTGACACTATTATACTGTTAATGTCTTGATGAACTCCTACACCTTATAGTATTGACTTTATAAAACACGAGGCAAAGGGCTGTGACTTGATGCTGAGAAAAGCCTAAAAGCATCAAAACACATGCAAAGAATTAGCTCTGCCATGGAGAATAAAAGCTGTCACCCATTACTCCAGAATTACCTGAATCCCTAAACTAGAAAAATCCAGCATATCCATCCCACAGGGTGAAAAAACCCCAGAGCATCTAAAGAACAAAATAGAATCCTGCATCTCTAGTTAGCTCCCTGTTCATTTTGAGTTTATGTATGCTCAAGGGACTATTTCAGTGTTAAAACATAACTCACAGAAGACACAGGAGATAAGAGAAGCTGAAACATTTTGATGGAATATTTCTCAAAGGGAAAATTTGGTTTTGAAAGTCTCTTTTAAAGCCTTCTTTAAACCTCTAGGTCCTATGTGTTGTGCTTTTCCGTAATTTTTTCCCAATTTTGATTTTCCCTGCTCTTTTTACAGGCTATGAACTCTCTTGAGCATTTCAGATCTGCCTTCTTCATCTTTTTTTGTAACCTCAGGCCTTTAAAACTCTGGAAAGTAAGAAAAATATTTAAAAAATAAGCCTGGAGATAGACAGAGGAACAAAAATGGCCACAGGGTGTCTTGAAGAAGGTGGGGAAATAGATTATTATAGAAGGAAGAGAAAGATGGTAATTCCAAGAGAAAAATACAGTTACCCACCATTTTCATCATCCAGAAGCAAAGTATTTAAGGGCAAAATTCAGATAAAATCATGGCTCTGAAGTTGCTTGGATAGTGAACACATTTTTATAGACCCATGAAGAGTTTCTGCTATTCCATCTTTTATGCCTCTAAACCACAAATATCCATACAACTCCCCCCCGCCAAAAAAAAAAAAAAACAAACCCTTCATTATCATTCCCAATTCATTCATTGAATTATGCAAAACAGCCACAATCACCTGGCTGGTTGGGAGACTAATGTGAACTGAGTCCCACATCCCTGTGGCTTTGGTGTCTTCTCTCTGGGACCCCAAGTCTGGGTTCCCTGGCTCAGGCTCCTCTGCTTCAGTTGGCAATCCAGAAGCCCTGGCTTTACTCTGATGTTGTATTTTGGCTCTCAACTTCTTGGTGAAAAGCTGCAGACCCAGAGATTTTGTTACAAAAAAAGCAACATTCTGGAATTGCTGCCTCCATGCTGGGCAGCCAAAAATAGGCCTTGAGGGTCTGCAGCTCCTTGCCAGTCAAAGACTCTGGAATTGAATGTTACCCTTTCCTGCAAGGCTCAAGAAATCTTATTTCACACTGGAAAAAACAAGGAAAAGGAGCAGGGAAATGATGGTGTTTGAGTATTTTCAAAATGGTTTTCTGAGGTAGTCTTTACAAAATACTATACCTTCTAATAGAAAAGAACTAAAGAGTTTTTAGGAACTTTAGCTAAAATTGACTAAAATTCGAAAGGCCTAAGGTTCAAAACTCATTTGTTACTCAGCTATCAACTTCTGCTCTTCAGCAATCAGTTTCACTGCAGGTTACTGATACACTGCCTTGATTAAGCTAATGATGAAATGGAGATAGTTTCTTTTTTTGCCTGTATACTCAACTGGAGAAGGAACATGTGATAGCTGTAAATTATTTATTATTTGGAGGTGAGGGGATGGCAATCAGTAACTGCACAGTTTGTACAGATTATTCTCCTCTGCTTTGCTAAGGTCTAATGCGAGCAATATTTGATTTGACAGATCATTTCAAATGTGACTCTGCAAAAACTATGCAAGATTGAATATGCTTCAAACAGCTTGCAACTGATCTATCAAATTAGCTTTAGGACGCCAGCGTGAGAAAACTAACAGAGGTCTGTCACTGTAAGAGTAAAGCAGACATTCAAAATAGGAATATCAGAATTAATAACCAACAGTTTAAGAGACATTTTCTTCTTGAAAACACACAAATGTCAAAAAGGCATACACAGAACAGGAACATTATGGTAGAAATTGTAGAAAGATGTTCTCCTTTATAAATTTTATCTTTTTTTTATAAATCGTGAGCCACCAGCAAATACCAGAAAAGCAGAAGTTTTTGCACATCCCACAGCCTGATGCACCAATGTCACTGCTCATCTTTACAGGACTCTGTGTGCCCCCTGCTTTGCCAGTGTCCCTTTCCTCCCAGGAAATCCAGAAACGCAGCATGGAACACATTCCCCAGCTCAGGAAGACAAGGAAAGCAGCAGCACTCCATCTGAAACTCCCATGGAACAGCTTTTAAACACAAAAAATTATTCCTCTCAATGTTAGGGTGAGTTTACTTCTCAGAAATCTGACCTAACCAATTTTAATTCCAAAGTTTTCTGGTGAAGAATAGATAATGGAAAATTCTGGACTAATTCTGCCAAGAGGTTGTGTAACTCAGTGGCACACTTCCATATACTCATAAATAGTGACTGACAGCATCTATCAAACACAAGAGGAAAAGGACAAAGAAGTCACAAGAAAATCTAAGTTAATTTTCAAATTCCATGAAAAATGTCTTTAATGGAGCCTCCTTTTTATCCTTTATCCTTTTAATTACTTCACTATTGTAAGTAACATAATTATATTTGTTCATTATTTTTGTTCTGCACAGTACCAGTAAAAGAAAACCTGGTTTGCTTTTTTGGAGGAATATCTTAAGAAGTTTAGACTCCTACAGTAGTTAGATCTGGAGGTCTTTAAGCACCATATCATTTGGAGTCTCAGAAAACAGTGAATGTTTTCACAAATAATGGAAATATGAATGAATTTATATGCTATAACTCAAAATATTTCCTGTCATTGTCTCAAATATGTTATAAGCACATTAGGGTTATAATTACAGAATATGCTCACAAGAATCCATAAAGAAATAAATAAACCTGGTAAAAAAATTTTGATTAATTAATTTCCAGTGGGAAAAAAAATTTCCTAGCACATAATCACAATTTAGTCACCAAGAACTGATTTTTTTAAACAATATCAGGAGAATGAAGAATGACACATATTTCCATTATCTCAGTTTCTAAATGGAATATCCTTGGGTTCAAGGATGATTTACTTTTTAAAATGTTTATAAATTTACCCCTGAAAAAAATTTCAATATTACTTAGCACAACAGTTTGCAAAAAGTTAAAATCGTCATAAGAATTTCAGACTCAAATGGCTAAATATCACAAGCACACAGAACTGTATTTTTTTGCAACAAATCACTTCAAGACAAATTAAAAACAGATTTCAGTGTGAAAATATAGAGAAGATTAAATGAGCAGGTAAAGGGCAACAAGTACCATTGAGCTGCCTCCTCCTGATACTCAGGGCAGGGCATGAGACTGGTCAAAGAGAATTTTCAGGAGTTTCTCTTCCCATATCTGCTGGAAGTGATGTCCTGCAGAAGAACAGAAAAACTCACATGTCTACATGTCTCTTCCTGACCCACTTTTTTTTTTTTTTTTTTTTTTAGATAATGCCAATTTTTCAGTGTAAAATAATGGGGGATGAGGGAAAGGGAAAGAAAACAAGCCCTTCTGCTCCAATGCAAGGCTTTCAGGGAGATGGAATATGAATATTTCATGCTCACAGTCTCATCCATATGCTCAGCTTCCTAGCTGACACTATAGTTCCCATGATGTCCTTATAAAAATGGAAATGAAGAGCACAAATATAAAACCTCGTGAACTTACATGCTGCAAGTGCTGCAAAAGGAAACACACTCGTGAATTAAGTTTACAAAAAGAAATGAAGATGAAGAATTTCAGCAACATTTAAGATAAAAAAAGGCTAATAGCATATTTAAGTATAATACTAAGCATATTTAGTTTGGGATGGAAACTGAGAGTTTTAGAGATTTTTCTTCAAAAAAAAAAAACCCCAAACAAACCAGTAAAACTTCATGAAAAATTGCAGAAAAACAACCAACAACACCTTTAGTTTAACATTTTTGTAAAAGAGCCTGTCCTTATTGCCACTTATTTTTCCTGCTCTGTGTAATGCAGAGTTTGATCTTGGATAACCTGGGCAGAAATGAACTTTGATCTGATTGAATCAAGTCTTTCTAGTAAAAAAAAAAAAAATCAATATGTGCCATTTAATTAATAGGAAAATACAACTAGTATAAAAATACAAATATATTAACCAGAAAACATATCTATGTATGTACTGCAGAGCTCTCGCCAAAAATATTAACTCAGATTTAATTAACACATATTAATGCTTGTATCTGTCTCTGATTTTTCACAGGAAGCATTGCAGAATATAATTAATGTTCCAAAAATAGATGCAAGTTCAGAACACCATTATCTTGAATAATTTAATTGGTCTTACTACTCTATGAAGTACAGCAAAATGCCATTTTATTCAGTAAGTTTAAGAATGAAAGGCTCTCTTTCCAAATTTAATTATAGATATTTTAAAGGTGAGGCAAAGTGAAGCAGAGATAACACCTGTATTGGAATAAAATATCCCATTGGTGTATTCAACTCACAGTAATTATCAAACGAGATGAATTCTCAATAAATGGTTAACAGAATGAAAAAAAAAAAAAAGCTGAATATTCTTTTTGTAGATGCTGCTTTGTAGGAATTTCACACATCCATCCCAATGTGACCCTGAAATTAGTGGGGCAGATCCTCAAAACAAAGCTTGCTGCCACCGAGGTGAGCAGTGCAAATAGAACCAGGGGATTTCCCAGAGCTTCTGCCTCTGCTGTGTCAGGATGGAAGATTTGTGGGTGCTCGACTCTTTGCCACCTCCTCCTGAGAAAATTATTGCACCCTGGTCTTGCCAAGCCATACCCAACAATGGAGTGATGATTTCTCCACAGCACTACTCTACATCTAGCCAGTGAAATAACACACTATGCTTTTCAAATCCCTCCAAAATGATATTTTGGGTTCAGTAGTAAAGGAGTGATAACTGCATTGGAATTTTCTACCAGAAATTTTATAACCATTTTTTTCTTCAAAATACTTCAAGCTGCTGGAGTGCCTGTAAAATGGATTTTCCTTGAGTGATGAAAATGGAAATATAAACATGGTGTAGCAAACACAAAGAAACATTCTATACTGCAAGACACAGATGCTATTTCTTTAGCACCACGGCCTGTACAAATTTTTCTGACAAATTGGAATATTAAGAAAATTTCTTCTGTAGTTTCATATCTGAAATAAAAGTGAGAAGTGGATAGGTTCCTGCTCATAAAGAGTTCTTTAGGCAAAGGCAGAACAGCAATCAGATTTTGAAAACATCCATCTTTTATGTTTAGATGTAAAGAATACATATTTTGTGTGGACAATTGACTGTAAAATTGGGCATACAGGCATGCTTCCTCATTTGATGCCTTGAAAAATCCTCTTTTCTAGCTCAATTAAAAATTATGTTGGTTGATAAAAGGACAATTTATTAAATTCTAGGGGCTCATGCTGAGCAGGTTGTCATGCCAGAATATTTTAGAAGGACATCTGTCATTTGAGTCTATCAAAACCTGTGTCCACAATACACAGACAGAATACTTCAGTAAAATATTCTCATAATGCCATATGGATTCTAGAAATCAGCCTTTTCACTGCTGTGTCTGATGTTTGACTGCTGAAATTCACATTCAGTTGACCTTGGGGTTCCATTTTGTCTAGAATAGAGTTTGGCTCACTGACATGAAAAGAGACAAGTCACCATCCTGAAAGGAAAAAAAGAAAAAACAGCACAGGTGTCCTCTTCATGTCCCCACTTCTGCTGAATGTAATTACACTGAGACTTTCCAGATAATTTCAGTAGAGAGTAAAAAGAAGAACAAGCTGTCTTGAAAATAAAAATTAAAAGTAAAAATAAAAAAAATATCTGTGAATCCCTGGGGTTGTTTTTATTTTTTTGGCTTACAAGTGCCTTGATTTATTAAAAGTTATACACATTTGCTTCCAAAAGTTCATATTAAAGCTCCAGGTAAGCTGAGGTAAAGCTGCTCAGGAAGAAATTTGCACTTAAATGAACCAGCCTTTCAGGCTGACAAAGATGAAGCCATTCAGCATCAACATTTCCCCAGTGGGTCTGGGATCAGCAGTGAGGGGAGAGGCAGTTCCACTTCCAGGTGCCAGGATTGCTCACAAAAGTGAAGGCAAATTTCCAAGCAAATACTTTCAGTAGAGCAAGAGGGAAGAAAAAAACACAACCAAGCAACAAAATCCTGAGCAAAGAAAATATCGTCCCATAGGCTGTAGGAAGCCCTAAGTATCCAAATCTCACTATGAAAGCACAGAAGAGCAGAGGGAAAACCCCAAATTCTTCATGGGGGGACTGAATAACTAGCACCATGCATTCACAAAGGACAGCTTGTGCTATCATAACAGCTTTGAAAATAACTTTGCTTTTAGGAGAGGCATGCAGAGAGGGAGAGTGGACACAGAAGGACCAAAGTATATACAGTACTAAATCAGAAAACACAAAACTAACTTCTGACCAATATATTGTCATTGGAAAATTCCAAGAATCATTTAAATGTCTATTTATTTCCTCTCCTGGTCGCTTAGTTCAATAGACAGAGTACTGTGTGTCAGATGAAACTGTCCCCCACATATCCCTCCAGTCAGATAAAAAGAGAAAAGGAAACACATGAAAAAGGAACAGCAGTGTAAACAATGGTTTTAAAAACAATGAAAACAGGCTTTAAAACATCAATGAAACTGAGATTAAAGAAAAATTCAATATTGTCTGAAAGATCAGATTTTTAGTGACCATTTGACAACCTGTGACACCACGAGAGGGCCCAAAACACTCCCTGGGATGGAGAGTGCTCTTATCTTTATTGAGCAGGGGGTGATCCTGGATCACAGTGAGCTGAAGCATTTTGTGTGTGCAGGTCCAAGGCAGGGTGAGGGACAGGCCCTGGATTCCCACTCCACAGCATTTTCCAGGGACATTTTGCACACTTTTTACTAAACCTGATGACAGCTAGGAGTTTCCAGTGAACCACTTCATGCAATCATAGCACACCTATGGATGGTATCTCAGACAAAAATGTTTCTTTCCCAAAAACCTGAAGTCTCATTCCATCATTTGCACCCCTAAAAAAGGCACACAGTACCCAGTTAGTTTTCACATTAGCTTAGCACTGGAATCACACAAATTGCACCAGTGTTTTTGTCCAATATTTTATCAGCTCCATCAAACCTAAGTTGCCTAGTAATATTGCAACATGATAAACCAATACTGTGTCCCATATTACAACTGAACATAAACAAAGCTTAAAAATACTGTATTACTCTGACTACAGTCTCTCATGATACTGTTAGAGAACATTGAAGGAAAACATGGGTGAAAGGACAGCATTTCTTGTTGTACATTACCTGAGCACAGCTGCCCTATAAATATGGGAGCTGTGGATATTTGTTACATCTGAAAAAAGTGAGAAGAAAGCTTTACAGTGCCTCACATCATCTCTTACCACCAGTTACTGACAACAGATGTCATTCTGACAATGGGCTGGCTGAAGCTGAGATACTGTACCTCATTATCACACAGAAGGCTCCTGAATTACCTTCAAGATGTGCACAAGGAGTCACAGAGCACATTGGTAATTATTTGTGCCCCAGTAGCGTAGTGTGTTTTGCAAGGGACAGTCAAGGACTCGAGCAGAATACCTGAAAGGACTTGTTTTGATATGTTGCCAGTTTAGTTGAATTTAAGAACACATACAGGTAAAGAAAAAAAAGGTTCAATTATCCTACGGAGATTTTATTCTGTGCTGTGAGAAGATGTGTAATTAGATTCTTGCAACGCCTGACTACACTTTTGGATTTTCCAATTTGGGTTTGATTACCTGATGATTAATAAAATTTCGAATTTCAGTTCTGATCTTCCTCCATAGTTTACAAGTAGGAACAATTTCCATGACTGTCAAAGAACCTCAGCTCCTCCTGAGGAGAGGCAATCACTCCACAGGAGTAGGAAAGCAATGCTGCTCACACCCTACCCTGAAAGCAGCCACAGAGGAACTGTCAGGACCACAATCCTCACTGTTCATAACCTCTCTTTAGTCTGTAAAAGGGATAGACTACTCACAGCTCTAAAATATGCTTCTATTTTCTCTCTGCACCCTGGAGATGCTCAGGAGACACAAATCTTTCCCTGACAGTGGTTCCCACTACAAATGTCCCAGCCTAAAAGCAGTCCTAGAGGGAAGCAGCTGCTGCCCTGCACCAGGTGAGCCACAGCCTTCAGAGAAGGAAATCCCTGCTCTAAGGAGCAGCCTTTGGGGCACCCTCATCCCCCACCACATCAGGAAAATGATAAACTAGTCCAACAGCAGATAGCTGAAAAATCAGGCTAAGATAACTTACGACACCAACCACCACACAACCCTCATTAAATTCACACAGCCAAGGCTGGCTTGGGAGCACCAAAGGATTTAATGTGCAGCAAAGGATGTATTCCAACCATAAATACATAAGACAGATGAAAAGAGGACAATCCAGTTAAGGTAGGATGTACAGAGTGCTGAAGAAAAGGTGGTAAGAAAAAACTAAATGAGCTTTCAGCAAAATTTGAAAAGGGAGAAGTAGAGAGAGACTAGACAAGAGAGATACTGTGAAATAACGATTAATATCTAGACCTCAAATCAGTAAGAATGGTTCAAGGAAGAATAAAATTCAAACAGATGAATTTATCTGATTTTTGGTCCTCAGTCTGTGTGAACCATGGAAAACAACATAAATTTGACATGGAGGGAAGCAGTTGTACACCAGTACTTTAGAGGGACAGAAGGAAGACTGAAGACACCACTGGCCTTTCTAGCACCTATCCAGTAGTGGTATCCACTGTTGAAAATGTAAAAAAGAAAGTATTTACTGGACTAGATGACAAAAAGAATCTAAATTTTCAGCAGGAAAGCAAAGCACTGGAAAGGTTGGATGAAATACAGGGAGACAGTATGGTTCAGCTTTGTTAAAGAATGTACCAGACAGAACTGAGAATATCCTTAGAATCATATGTTGTTCTAGTGAGCTATGTTGCTCCCATAATTGTAACTAATTTAGGCACTAGAATGTGCAGCCTGAAATGCCTGCTCATCACCATCTATCAAAGCCTCTTCCCTTGTCCCTCAGAGCCTGGCTGCAAGGTTCAGTGCAAAGTTTTCCTCCAAGCAAAAGTCAAGGGAAAAGCAAGTCCCAGCTGTACTGTGAAGATGAGCAGGGGATCATATTTTCTTTAAAACAAGCACTACTTCACGCTGGTTGCTGTGGCTTTGTTTGAAAATTTACCCAATCACTGTAGAAAAGAACAATTAGGAAAACTTTTTAAGCTCAGAAAATGGAGCACAAGCAACAAACTTTTGGACATTACCACAGGTAATGTCAAGAGACATCATTATTTTAGTTGTGTGTTATTTTTTACTCATAATATTTACAAAGCTCTTGCAGTGGGTGCCAGACTTCTACCTGTGCCACCTACGTACCAGCAGAGATTTGAAATGTGAAGGATGGGAATGGAGCAGGACTGAGATTGTACTTTACACCAGGGGTAACTGCTGTGGAAGAAGCATGGTGCAAAGAAAGAATGATAGCCTCAATTTATCAACTGTCAAAGTATTTTCTAAGGAACACAGAGATGAACATAAACATCTAGAAACATCCCTGAAACTTATGATGTTTGGAATTGCAATGTAACATTAGCAAAGAACAATAAAGCAAAAGCGCAAAAGACAAATGCTCCCTAGCATGTTGTCTCTTTCAGAAGACTGGGTCTCATTATGTTGAGCCTTCTGTTCTCAAATGCAGAACCTGAAAAAGCTATTTCATGTATAAAGAAAGAAAAAGGGGCTGTGTTTTTTGGCTTAAAGATGATGAATGCATCATTTGCTGTTAGAGGTAATGAGGATTATAGTTGCTTTTGGCCCCTGTAGGATTTTCTGAGCTTTGCCAAAGTGAACAAACAACAATCTATATTAATGAACAGCTCCAAAGGCTTGGATAAGATGCATAACTCACATTCACATGGAATAGTACCACCATAAATCGTACGTGTTGTGTGTAACAGGTTTAGGCAGCAAACAGATGTGCCCTAATGCAATTTGAGCTCTGTCTGTACCATAATTCTGCAGGAAAAAAGCAGAAGCCTCTGGCTGAAGGACAGATTGCTGCACCTTCACCTCCTAAAGTCACAGTAGCACACCCCCTTGCTCATCCCCAGCATGGTTGCAGCTTCCCTGAGCAGGTGGGGAGATGCAAGAAGAGCACAGGGTGCCTTTGGCTTTGGAAAGCTGCTGCACAGGCTCTGTAAAGGCACCTAGGCCATGCCATGGAAGGTTTCCTCCCGTGGAAAGCAGATCATCCCTTCTGCTGCAGTGTTTGTGTCACAGCTGGAGCAGTTGCAGGTCGTGTAGCCAGAGCTCTGTGGCAAAAGGCACATGTGAAACACCTTGCAAAGAACACAGCCTGCTCTGAACCACTTGCAAGACATCCCCATGGCTAGATGTGCTTTAAATTACCCTTCATGGGAACTGGTGAATGTAAAAGCTATGAACATTACCCGTGTACACACAAAAGAGTTCCCTTATGAAACAGGGGGTGACACAGCAGCAGTGCCCAAACAAACCAGGAGCACACGGGGCTGAGGCTGCTTTTCAACAGAGCTGAGCAAACCTGAGGAGAGGAGAAAGTCAAGGACATTGGCAAATGCAGCAGCTGGAATGTGGCCCACAGCAAACTTTCATGAGATGATTTTCAGCATAATCACCAACTGAAAGATGAATGAGGAGCAGAACCCTAACTCCTCCCAGGTTCAAAAGAACAACACTGGGCAAGAGTGTTACCCCAGTGAGCAGGTGGGCTAACACACCAACACCAAGTGTCAGCACTAATCTTTAAAATAATCCCTTAGGTTCTGCCTTTACTCTGAGAGCAGGGTTTAGGAGCAGGTATGAAATACAAATGTACAAAACATATCCTTGCAAGTCACTGCAACTTCCCAATTCCCCATCCTCCTCCATGCTAGAGTGCCATTTTCTGCAGCCTGCAAACAGCCCATACATCTTTCACCTAACCCTCCCCTGGTTATGCTACATTCAGAGCCAAATCCTTCCAACAGTGGGGTGAGATCAGTCACCTAAGGAAGGGCAGCAGTGAGCCTAGCAGGGTAAAAGTCAGGGATTTAAAAAAGGTGAAATAAAACTATGACCCAAATGAAGAAAATCTTCCCCAATGAGAGGGAGGCAGAATTCTGATGTAATGATAGCTCTTCATGCACATTACTCTTAAACTGAGTCCTTGCATGACAGGCGAACAAATAACTTGGAAGCAAATCAAGCCCAGAATATTCCTCTTTATTTTTTTAAAGACACTTATTTCGCATAGTACCACGAGAAAAATTTATGCCCCACTGCTCTCCCCTTATTTTCATGTGATCAACTGGAGTTTTTTATTCTGGGGAGGGGAACAGAAGGAGAAGGAGGTGGCTGATGGGTTAGTAGTTTACAGTTCCATACTTCTTTTGCACTGCAAGTATGTTCCATTTGTTCTGAAAATATGTAATGATCTTAAATGGGGACAATTTTAATGGATTTGGTTCGTAATATTTCATATCTTGCTGCCAGACTCTTAGTCAATCAAACTAATATTATAAAGGACCAGCCAACAGCCAATTTTGACATCCTTTAAACAGGTCAGTTATAAGCCAATTAGCTCTACCTACTTGGTCTCCAAGGTCTGAATAAAATATAGCCCATTTTGATTAGAAGCACTACTTCCACAAGAGTGCACATGCCTTAAAATAGACTGCAAAAATACTGAAAACCCCATGGAATTGTTAGAGGAAGTCTCGATCCTACTGAAGTCAATTACTGTAATACAATTTCTCCTGGCTTCTCACAGATTACCAGAGCTCCCAGATTCACACAGTGTCATTCCAGTTTTATTGGATAGCAGAAAAACTAAGTGCTGTGTTCATCAGAGCCCTTCCATCTGCTGAATATAACTTTTCTGCAACGAAAGATAAATTGAAAGCTTCAGTCCTGAATTATAGCAAAATTCCTGGTGAACTAACTTCAGCAAAAGGAAGTCTAATCAGAATTGTATGTACATGCACTTCATATTAATTCCTCCTGTTCATTTTAATGTAAATTTCAGATTATTAACAATTGTCAGATCCTGCTTGACTGTTTGACAAGAAATGCAGTTACTAAAATTGGGTTAAATAAAACTCATCAAATTATTTCAAGAATGAACTTTGCATTAGCTTGAACTTATAAATTTTATTTTATTAATTAACATATCTTTGTTCCTTGTTAATCATGTAATGTTTAAGAGCTGAGAAATATGTGGATGTTTCTTTACCCAAGAATATCCTGCTTTACATTCCTTAAAAAATGGGGGGATTTTGTCATTATTTGTCCCTCTGTCCAATAAAATATAACCATTTTCTTTGGAGCCATACTGATGAGTAGGGAGTGTTAGAAGATTCTTGGTTTATGTGTAATCACACAAACACATTGCAAAACAATTCTTGTTGTTCGCTGCATTAAATACTTCAGGTAGCCTGAACTTCAGAAAAGCAGATCTCATTAAAAAAAACCCACCACCCCCACAACAATAATAAAAAACAATCAACAAAAATGACACAAAAGACAAACCAAACAAAAAACCCCAACACTTAAAATCTCCAGCAGCACAGAGAGAACTTGGCCTAATTTGTTGGAAAACCTCCGAACTATGCAGGATCCTTAAAAAACAATTTGTATCTGAAATCTTACTTGCATCTTCCTATTATTTGAATACACCAAAAAAGACTCTACATGTAACATACAGGCAATAAGTCAGGTTTTTGTTTGTTTTCCTTGTTTCTGCATAAGCCAAATTCACAAATAACAGAACTTTTTGAAACCACACGAGCAACAAATCCATCCTAGTGTGCTTCATCGTGTTGTTATTGTAATCATACAGTCAGTGAAAAAATTAGGAGGAAAGAGTAATAGAAAAAAATAAAAAGGAAATACAGAGCAAGATGTATGGGTATAATCCAAGGGCACAAGAAGCAGTAAGCCCAGGATTCAGAACTATCCAGAACTGCCAAAAAAGCACATTATGAAAAGCTAGAGGGGCCTGACACCCAGCTATTGGGAATGGCACAAGCCATATGGAGCCAGATGGATCCCAGCCAGCTTGGCCTGGCCAAATGCACAAAGACATCACATGAGTTTGAATGCAACCTAAGAGGATTTTGCTGACAGGAGCTGGAATTAAGATCATGCAAAACAACAAAAATGTAATATTGAGGGTTGAAGAATTTACTAATGCTCAAGAATGTAAATAAGGTCTACTAGAGTAATTTAAAATAAACTACAAGCCTTTCTTACAGTAAATAAAGAAATATTGAAACACTTTACCAAGGAACAAAAAATAAAACTTCCTTCATTTAATGGTTAATTGCGCTACACCTAATTATTAAAATTCTTGATAACTGATGCAGTAGAAACACTTGTATCTGCCTTCTGGAAATAAAAATCTGTCATAAACATTTTCTGTAAAAACCTAGTTTTTAATTTTCAGATGATTACCTGTCCTATGTCCTTTACCCTTCTGCATTTCCATTGAGCGTTAATTAGAGTTGAAGTAGGTCTTGATTTGCTTATTAAACATCATAAACAATTTAAAAGAAAGGGTCATAATTTTAAATATGCAGGAAAGCAGGAAACTGCATTTAACCTATTTCACAAAACACAGTGTTTAATCAAGTCATGTATTTTTGAAGAATTTTTTTTTAAAATCATTTTAAGTCATAAATTAATTTTTACTGAAACTGGGAAAAGTCTGAGCTCTTCTTGAAAATTAACCACGGGAGCAAAGGGGATATCTGCTACAGGAGGGCATGTCTGTAATTTTCAGTCCAAGGTGTTTGTCCTCTGATGGGTCCATAACAGGGGGAATGGCTGGAAGTTGTTCGCACAGGAATGATCATTATTTCCATCCCACTTGCTTCAAAAACTTACCCTGCCTGTCTACACCAGCACCTTTGATCTACAGCACTTATTTACCTTCAGGATAAATCTAAAGCCCCTTGCAAGCCATCTATATGGATATAAATGTATACATATTCTAATTCTTCTTCCCTGCTTTGGAAATGTCAGAAATTTATGCTCTGGGGTTTTTTTCTTAGCAGGAGAATTTTTTGACATCTCACCAATTGCTTTTTGTTGTTGTCCGAGTAAAGGATCTGTGGAGAAGGATACTGGATACAGGTGTCCTTTTTTCCAAAAGGTTAGTCATATTTAAGAAAAGTAAGTGCAACCTAAATGTTTGTGCATTTTTCATTGAAGAATCTTCCATAAGCCATTGTTTCTTTTTCCTTACAAAAGCTGTCATTGCATCATTTCATTAAGTAATCAGCTTTTCTCTACTTACATACACTCAACAGACATTGTAATTACTGTTATTGGGCTAATATGGAAAGAAAATAATTGTTAAATCAGAGACATGGCTTAAAAGGAAATATTGCACATGAAGGCAAAGTGACATAGCACTCAAAATTTGATGATTCAAATTAGATGCCCAGCCCCCCTGTCTATGAATTGTCATGCAAATGTTTACGTGAACAGCACTAATCAGTATAAAATTAAATATCCTTAGCTTTTGAAGAACTGCGTTGTGTTCTATGGTTACATAACTCCATAAATTACTTGCTTTTTGACAGTCCTTAAGTCACTTATTTTAGTATCTGAATGTAGCTACAGGCACATAAATCTGAGTGTTATAACAGATTACCTAAGGCCAGACAGTGAATCAATGTTTGAGTCAGAAGAGGAAAGCTGGAATCCCAAGTACCTGTTGAAAGACAAGGTGACACTGCTCAGTGTAGAGAAAAAAAGATTTCATTTGCAGTCCATGCAAATATAAAGCAATTATGCTCCCAAAACTGGAATTCTCTCTTTGAGATAATCTTAAACACATTGTGTATTCCTTTACCATCATTCTTAGAAAGGGAGGTGTGGAAGGATTAAAAGCACAAAAAGCCAAACCTGAAACTCAAAGCATTCGTCACTGGGATTAAATCACTAATGACTTGCACTCTTCTTGCAGTGGTCCTAATTACATTGTAAATAAGACTATGGATAGGATCAGCTGAACTACTAAAACAGTTTAATTACCCTGAAAAATGCTTATAAGTAAAAAGTCTTTAGGAATTCAGCAAAGTGGCTTTGTAATTAGTGCAGAAAGTTAAAGTTGTGCCAAAGTAACGCCCTGTATAAAAGATTTCATATTTAGAATAAATGTGGTGCAAAATTTTTGGAGGAGTCAAGGTGAAAGCAGGTTATGAACTACATTTTACTTTTATCATCTGCAGAAAAGGTTTTTTTAAAGAGTTCAGTTCCTCTTTCCCCACCAGTGCAACAATTACTCCCCCAGCAAGCATCAATGGGACCAGGAAACCAGAGAGCTGAGAAGTACATGGTAGGGAATGTAATAGCTTCAAGGACCCCAAAACCTATCTACATGAGAAATCTGTCAAAGTTTCAGTGGGTTTCCACATACTTCAGTTTCAATGAACCTTCACTTTGAATAGAGGCAAAAGCCTTCAGAAAAATTCCAGCCAGATTAACAAGAGCTGTTTCTTGCTTTTCAGATAGAGCAGAAAGTCACAGTAAGAACATTAAAACTGCTGTGGCTCATTGTCGTCTGCATGGGCAATGAGAACAGTGAAGTGATAAAACCTGGTCACTGACTGAGATATGAACTTCCATGAGAATTTGGCCTATTTCTCACTATTTCTTTGGTGAGATGATGAAAATATTTCTAGCTTCCTTTGAGTTTGAAATTGCTCATTCTCAAGTCAGACCTGTGACCCTACAGTTTTGCACCTGTGATTCCTGACAGCATCTGGTGCACCCACTACCAGAAAACATTTCTGGAAGTGGAAATGAATAAGACTTATTTAAGATGCCAAAAGCCCTTTTCTGGCATTCAAAGAACATCTCGAATAAGTGGAACAACAGCGAGTTTTACATAATGCTGAAACATCATTTCTTTTTTGTGTGCTACATTATGTATTTCCTTTGGTATCTGATAATAGCTAGAGACTGGTAAGCAAACTAAATACCAAGTCTTTACAGAATTCAGTAGGCTTTCAATACATCCCAGGAGAGATGTGGAAAATAATGCTTCACCTTCTAGAAAACTTAATGCAGTCTGCAAGGTAGGACACTGGAGGTACAATCTCTGCATGACAAAGCAGCACATTTGCACATGAGGCATCACCACTGACACAGCACAAGCAGCCTCAAGGTTAAAGAACCCTGGTGCTGAGAGCTGAGGAAACTGCTCTGAATTACAGCTGCAGCCAAGCTGCACTTCCCTGGGAGTGAACTGGTGACCTCCACAAACACAGAGCACTGAAAGGAACCAGTTATGGAATAATAATAATGTTTCTGACATTTCTAAATTTGTCCAAATTCTTAATGGATAAATTTTCGTCTCGTAGAATCAGTGAGAAAGGACTCACCTTGTTTTCTTGAAAGAAGAAAGGAGTGATGTTTTCTTGGAAATTATGTCTCTCTTAATACTTTTGGAAAGCCTAGTCAGGCTGAAAAAAAAAAAAAAACAGTGCCTGAGCAGGAGCAAAGGCAACATCATCCTTCTCAGGTGGGAATAAAAACCTAAAAGCTTTCTACAGTGGCAAAATGTAAATAAACACAGAAACATCACCTGCTGTGAGGGCTGGGACTGCTATTGAGACAGGCTGGGAGAGTTGGGGTTGTTCACCTGGAGAGGAGAAGGTTCTGGGGGAAGCTTATAGCACCTTTTAGTACCCAAAGGGGGGTACAAGAGAGCCAGAGAGGAACTTTTGACAAGGACATGTAGTGATAGAACAAAGGGAAATGGCTTCAAAATGACAGATGACAGGTTCAGATTACATATTTTGTAGAAATTCTTCCCTTTGAGGGTGTTGAGGCCTGAGAGATCCATGTGAATGCTGAATTTAGCCATTTTAAGTGTGCTGATTTTCAGTTTAGAACAGCAAACAAATTGGATGGTTCATATCTGAACACGTCCCCTTAAGATATTTGTCAGGTTTGGACTGAGTCCTCAGAACACACTGGGACTCCCACCAATGTAAGCTGCATGTGCAAACTGAAGGCAGCTCATGGTCCTGTGAGATAAACTGCTTGCCCTTTTATATCCTGCAGCACATAATCTGAAAAAAAAAAAAATTTAAAAAAAATCTTCTTTGCTTATTGCAATTCAAAACTGCAGTGTCCATAACATTTGAATCACGTCTTGTTGCTAATTGTACTTATAATTCCATACTATTAGAAGTCTTATTTTAATGATTCTACTTTGAAAACATACAAACTTATTGACCTCAGGCATCAGATAGTGAAGTATCTCAAACATTCTGAATGCTCTAAGGCACCAGGTATTTAAAGCCCAGGAGAAAGTAATATTTGGGTGAGACAGTGACTGCTGTGGAAGTCCATCATTCCCCAGATGAACATCAAGATGCAGGCAGAGCTGGACCTTAAGGCAAACCAGAGAATTTGCCTTACAGCCCCTGTAAGTTCTTTTCCTCAAAAAAAAAAAAACCCCTAAAACAAAACCAACAAACTAACAAAAAAAAAAAAAAAAAACCCAACCAAAAAACCCCACAACCCCTCCCCCCCAAAAAAAAACCCCCAATCCCCAAAATCCCCCAAAAAGCCCAAACAAACCCAAAAATAGACCCTCATTGCCAATAAAATGATGTAGTTGACAACAGAGGCCTGTGCTAGATGCAGCCACCAACCAACTACACTGGAACAGTTTGAAAGCAATAATCACCTGCCCCCCCTCAGCAGGAGCATACCCACAAGCCTGAGTGTAGAAAATATAGAACACAGCAAAGAAAAAGAGGCATGAATAAATCTTTCATCCTGGTAATTCCAGTAGATATCCAGTAGATACATGGAAATCCAAGACTAAATTTGGTAATAATATAAAAAACCGCCTTCTATATCCTAGACAAAAATCTAAAGTCTAACACATACACTTGTATTTTTCGAAAGCAGCTTTGTGTTGTCTCAGGAGATTACAGCATTTAAACCTGGAGCATTTAGCTTTACAACTAAAAGTCAAAACAGGTCATGTCCATAGAGCCCAGTTTTCAGAAAAACAGGTATTCAGCACTTCCAGTAAATGAGGTACAGTTCAAAGTATCAGACTCCAGCCATTGGTAGCCATGTCAGGAAATCCTGGCCTAAATATTCATCAAGGTTACCGCGGGTCTGCTCCATTATGATTCAGAATCTAGTGCCTTTTCCACCCATCAGAAGGAACGTTCAAAATGCCACCTAAGTCAAGTAAGGTTCAAACAAATTAGAAACTGGAGAGAACAGCTTCAGTGACTTGGAGGAGGGGGGATTCTGTTTTTAAGTGTGACGATTCCAGCTGCCATTTGTCCTCTAGATCTTCCATTCAAATCCAAAGGCAGTCACACAATGGGTTTCTGTGGGGTAGGCTCTGACCTACACATATCTCAAGTACCAGACATCTTAAACAGCAACACGATTTCACGAACAGCAAGAACCCAGATAAATTTACATTAACTTCAGATAAAATCCTCTTATAAACCAAACACCAGCTCTTATGGGATCTGTTCATTGCCATTGCCAGACTGTCCTGTAACACGCACCCTGACTCTGGCTGTGCAAGCTAAATTTGCTGTGATTAGTAGGGCTGAAGGAAAAACGACTGCACTAATATTCAAGCTGTTTGAAGAGAGGTTTACTGCCCCCAAAAGAATCATTTAATTATAACACACCATTTTCTTTAGATCTACATATAAAAGAGTTAATTTGCCTAAGCATGCACCAATGGGGCTAATGGATAAAGGTTTTTATTAGGGATGTGCCAAATGGTTCAATAGTTATTTGAATACTGTAGAGACCTCTCAAACATGTAGCTTTGGTGTGCAGTAATTCTGTTCAATTAATGGGTTTATTTCCTTCACAGATATTCTTTCAGAAGTGCTCCATCATCCATGCACTGCTGTTCAGAGACAAGTTGTAAACATTTTCTCTTTACTGGTAAGTTCTAAGGACATGATGCTGTTCTTTCACACTGCTGTACTTGATATGGGAAGAAATCTGCAGAGGAATACACAAAAAATGCTGTATAAATTCTCTTTGGACCCAAATTAATTGGTGATAATAATATTGTTGTAACCAATGAAATCACATCGGCTTCCAAACAGTCTCTAGTACTCGCTTCTCCACTTCAGCTTGAGGTGGCAGAAGGTGGCACACTCAGCATCCCTTCCAGCATTAGTTCCCAGAGACAGCCATTAATATGACTCTAAATCTCCTAAAGCAAATGCAGCTCTGGTATCTGTGCATTGCTGCTCAAACTGCACACCTCCACATTAATCTGAAGTTTTAATAGCTGTCAGTAATAAATTTAAAAAAAAAAACCCAAAAAGAGCTTTCTTTGCTACACCCACACTATTAAAGGAAAGCACAGCACAGTCCAATGCACCCATTAGCAGACATCACTGAAGTAAAACTCTTCTCTGAGTGGTCTTCTCTGTGCTGCTTTTTGTTTCTGAACCCTCTTCCTTTAGTTCCTCTTTTCCTTCAATCTGAACTCTGAACAATTCCCCTGACAGAACTGGAAAAAATGGCAGTCCTGATATGGCCATCATCATCCAGCTGTTCTCTGTCCTTGGATGGTGTCTCTTGGCCCCTAATCTTTATCCAGATGGCTTATTTGAATGTTAGAGAACAGCATTTGTATGAATAGACCTTCTTAGATGGTCTTAAGATCCACAGCTTCAAAAGCATTTCAGCGTCTATCTAACACTGGAAAAAAAAGGGTCTGGTAAATATTTATGTAAAGCTGTCTCAGGGAATTATTTATTAAATTTCTTTGCCTGTGTTATATTACAGAGACATATTAAATCTTCATGTAAAAACATTTTTCCTATCTGAAAGGAGCTTTGTTAACCTTATAATACTTGTGAATTATCTGTTCTGAGTTTAACATTGTTACCTTTGCCCTGATTTTTCTTGGCCTTTAACAAATGGAGTTGCAACTGAACAATGTGAAATACTGCATGAATATCCCATGATGTATTGACAGAGAGTATGGACATCTGAATAAGAGAAAAGTTTGATATTACTTCCAGGATCATTCTTCTATCTCATAAATCATAGGCAACATGGCTCCAATATTACCTTAATTTAAAAAAAAAAAAAAAAAAAAAAGTAATTAATTTGGGAATAAATACTTCTAAAATTAAAATCTATGGATTCCCATATCTGTACTCCTGTGCTTTCCTCTCCCTCTGTTTTTTTGACTGTATGATCAGCATCAGCATCTCATTTTGTTTACATTACTGCAGTTCTTGCCATTGATACAGATGCTGAGAGCCTCTGGCCTCCTGCCTCCAGGGAAGGGACTCTGCATTTGCACAAGGCTCCATGCTGGCATTTCTCGTCTCTGAAATGTCCTGGGAGCATTTTTGATGTGATATCGTGAAGCAAAATTTTAACATTCTTCAACAGCTTCCAACACAAAGGGGGTTGCAGACACCTTTAGCTAGCTGAAGTCAGTATCACTAATATTGTGTTTTGGTTTCTGTGGTTTCCCCCTCCTTTCATTCTTTAATTCTCCATTTCTGAGCGCTGGGGTCTTTTTCTCCTGCTACAAGCACAATAACGAAAGGGGGGCAGAAGTCATGACTACAAAAGAAAATAAACATTACAACATTTACACGGTGATATTTTTACAGTGGAGGGATGATTGCCTAATGACATCTCCAGAGCTTCCAGAGGTTCCACCAGTCAGGGTTGCAAAATAGTTTTTGCTTTCCTCAGCTACCCAGGGTAGAAAAGATCCACAAAGGGGGCACCTTGCTCTTTAGTAATGAACTTTGCAACTTGAGATGGAGGAAAAGGTACACAGGTTCTAGAGACTGAAACTAATCATCAAAATAAAACTTCTGAAACTGTTTTCCTAAATTATGCGATAAGAAGACACAGATAGGGCTTTGTCCTGTTTACCCTTCCTAGTAAGGAGCTTTTATTTCCTAAGCAACAAGGGCATCATATTTAAACACAGCAACTCTTTCAGCAGTTGGAATTGAATATCATCGAATACATTGACCTTTACAAAGATTTAAAAATAACCTTGAATGTTGTCTTGCATTAGCTTTCATTATTATTCGATTGCATCTGATGAGCTAGCAGTAATTTCCACTTTTGGTTGCTATTGTTTCTTGTGGAACAAACACCTTCTCATATCTACAGGGAAAACTATATATGGAAAAGTGAACAAAAAGCTCCCCAATAAAACTCAGAGAAAACATGCCAATACAGTGGATGTCTGGGGCACTGGGCAGAGCAGCACCTCACTCACCCACCTTCAATACAATTTCAACAAATTTCTGCTAATTTCTCCTATTTTCGTCCTCACACCACTCAATAATTTTAAGAGCATTTACCAGAATCAGAGACATATTTTCTACATACACAGAATCCAGCCATGTGCTTCTGGAAACAAAAAAAGGTAGCTGAAAATAACTCAAATTCTTTCAAGATTTTATCTTTTTAGAGAGACATAAACCCCAGGTTTGCTCTTTGTCCACATTTGTATGGCTAACACCTGTTTTCTCACCTTCATTCTACTTCCACTTGCACCTCACTGTGTCAAAGTAAGTTTACAAGTGAGTGAAATATATTGCTCTGACCTACTTGTTAGTCACTTAAGTACCTTCAAGGATCACAGACTGAACAAATTGACTATTTCAATAAAACAAAACACACAGTAGGAATGTCCATTGTCCTCACTCCACCAACAAATCTCAGTGATTTAGAGAATTTGATGTGTCTCAAGCAAATGGTAACTCCTCTCCAATGCTAATTCCCACCCAGATATCCCATCTTCTGGGCAGATGTTGAAACATCTGCCAGGAAGGTGACAAGTCCTGCTCAGTTGAAATTAAATTAGCAATAAGGAGTCTCAAACAGTCTTTCTTGAGACCCTCCCTGGTACTTTGCTCTTTACAAGTCCTGCAGTATGATGTAAGAAAATTCATAGGCTTTTAATTATATTTTGCATATTTTGTTATGCTGCTACAAATGTTATGAGGTGCTGTCATTATTTTTGAGTCAACTGGACTCTCTGTGGAGAAATATGTGGTAACAAAATGCAGTTTCATTGACAAGAATCCATTCACAGCTGCATTCTAAATCCTTGATGAAAGGTGTGATAAATATATTTGTTAAAATGCAAAAAAAGAGAAACCCTGGCTTTTTCCATTCCTTATTACTTTGTTTGAATCTTTTAAGTAAAAGAGAATGGTAGAAATCATTTTTTTTTCTTTACCTGAAAATATATATTGCAAGGATGCAAATTATGGTTCCAAAATTTAATTTACCTCCCTGGTGTAAACAAAGAAAAGTAATTGCAATAAAATAGATTTTCTTCTACCAACACAGTCTAAATTCTGAGTTCAGTAAGACCTTTGCAAACAATCCTTGTGGTGTGCACTAAGACCTTAGCAGATCCCTCAGGTTTAGTCTTGAATCAACACAGATATTTTCTTATTTACCCACATTCTCAAAGAGGAGAACTTCAAATATAAGTAAACATTCATTTTTATATTGCTTGTATTAATAATTCATTAAAATGCCATCAGTGACTTAATAATTCTTTTTAAACTGTTATTGTGATGATGGGAAGCTTTCTTTCTGCCAACAATGCTCAGAAAATAATTACTCCTCTTATATCTGGGTAGCACCCAGGCTTCCATGTGGGGAGGAATTTTTGCTTGTACCTGGCCTGCCACAACAGGCAGGTAAGAGAAGGCCTTTCTGCAAAAGCCCCTTTCCTATATTCAATTTCCATTGAATAATGATCCCACTGGAGTACAAAATGTTCTGATCTTTGCAGCTACAAAATAAATTGGGAAACAAATGTTTCATTAGAGAAGGAACTCTTTCTGTGGATGCCAGTTGCACTGAAGAGCCATCTTTGCCCCACTGGCATTAGTGTTATGTCCAGAATTCACAGAGGTATACACATTTTTCCTTTGCTCCTCAAAATGCACAATCCAGGCCAGCAGCAACTTCCAACGAAGCAAAGGGGCCACATGTCATTATTTACATGCTTTGCCAGGTACAGTTCAGGCTTAAGCTCTCCAAAGGACAATTGCTGCTGTTGTTTTGCCTGACAACCCCATTTCTAGGTTCTGTCAGTAATGCAAGACCTAATTCCAAAATGTGCTATTTATTTTTAACCTGCAAACACAACATTACTGTTTCCATAAATAAGTCTTTAGGTTTCACTTATGTTTAACTGGAAGTGGTTTATCCAATATTTTCCAGGTCCTAGGTTACTGGTATACAGAATAATGTCCTGGATGAACATGTAGAAGTCATGTGACTGAGGACTACCAAAGTTTTCAAAATTAATTTGCACTTAACAATTTCTATGCTAGGAGTGGTTAAATGCTGTTCCAGCGGACAACAGGAGGAATTTAGGAGGAATGTCTTACTGGGAAAGCATTTTGTATGATGCAGGGCTGCATAGATGTGTATCAGGTCTGTTTTGATAAGGAACTGTTGCCTTAGGTTTTAGCTTTTATATTTTTTAGACTCTGTGCTGTTTCAGTGAGTAGTTTTAGATTTCATATTAAGTGCTACTAAGCTCTCTTCACGGTGTAGATAAGACAAAACAATTCCTTCTCTAGTTTGATGCCAAGGACAACTTTCAGGTGCAAGAACACAAACCATGGTGAAGTGAGAAGGAAAAACAAGGAGGATGGAGCTTCATCACCTGAGGCTGTGGTTGGACAATTGATTCTGATATGCTAATGGACCAGAACTTATAAAAATGTGAGACCTCGTGTCCATTTTTGTGACCACTTTGGGGCATCTTAGGTGTAGTCCAGCTGGACTCTTGCATGGCCCAAGAGTACCCATTGAGGCCTTTTAATAAAGCCTACTTTATCCTTTGCCCTGTCTAGTCTCTGTTCTAGATCAGCCTCCAGAAGGCATCAGCACAGGAAGCGTGGAAGCAGAGGTGAATGCTGTCCCTCATGTCTGCTGCTGCTTTCCTTGCTGCCTATGCAGCACCTCCAAAAATGTGTGTGTGTGTGTGTAAGGCTGCATTCACAGAGCTGTAATTTGACAGAGATAATGTACAAAGCAGCATAGTGCTAGAAAACTCATCTAGGTTGTGCTTCATCTGAGACTCCAGCTCATCTATATGCTAATTCGGATGGGACACAAGCTGGATTCTTCCAAAGACCGTGCCCCTAATATCCTTTTTAACACCTGATTTAATATCATATTTTGGGGACAGGCAGTAAAAGTTAGGGTGCTGTACTGTTCTGTAAATCCACTGATTGCTTCTTTCAGGGATATTGCACCAAGCCTTGGCTTTTCAGCTGAAAGGACAGCAAGGTCTGTCATCCTGAGCTGCCTTATTGTGCTACTGAGCCACACTCACAGCATTGAAGAGCATTAAACAGCACTTCACAGATGCTAATACGGAATAATAAACGCGTGGCACAACAGTATGAGGAAGTGACTATTTTTACACTGGCAATCAAACTACTTATCACTGAAAAGGCCATTATTTGCATGTGAAACTTACTCTCTAACATTTGTTAGAACTATGGAATTCTAGACACCCACAGCACAGAATAAAAAAATAAATAAAAAAGAAAAAAATAGCATAAATTTGTGAAGTGAACTCTAAAGAGTGCAAGAACAGGAAGTATTCAGCTCTACACTTGAGAAGAAGATGACAGATTTCACAAAAGCAGATGCACTGCATCTTCACAGGAACCTTGCAGAGCGGGCCACATGAAGCTGGTAGACACATTAAAATGAAGAATAGGTCTGAGCTTCAAAGGGAAGAGAATCACTCTCAGATTTACAATAATACTGTCATAGAACATCATATTTAAAGAAGACAACATAAAAGGAGTCAAAATACATTTCTTGAAGTATAATAGGCTTTCTTCTTTTAGCTTGGATGTGGAAAAAAATGGAAATAGAAGAGGCAAATGACACAAAATTTTCACTGGCTTGGGGAAGGTGGTCTACTAATTTTAAAAACTTTTTTTCTGGCTGAGGAAATTTAAGATATGCATTTATCAAAGTAACTCTGAACACAGCGTAGAGTCCATGGAGTTTGCTTCAAACACAAGAGACACTTTTAAGCTGCCAGTTCACCACATTGCTTATCTACACGTAGACTTACTACAAAGCCCAAGAGAGAGCTGCTGTTACCTCCTACCTGAGTGCAGCTGATTAAGCATGTCCTTGACAGAAATTGTCTGTCTAAGTGACTTTTAGCTTTCAGGAACTTAACCAAACTAAGAAGTCATCCAACAGGCAACAGGGTAGGACAAAGAAATGAGAGTTCTTTCAATTTTCTTCAAATCTAACTCTTCAAGAGAGGTTTGGTAACTCCAGGGAACAAAAACATGAAGTCAAATGATTGTACATTGCAGTATCCCTCATCTACACTGCCCTTCTCATCTGCTTTCTTCTGGAGTCACAGGTTGAGCTATCACCATACCAGAAAGATGGGAAGCATCCACTGGTGTGCCTGGTTTATCATTTTCTTTCCTCTTCTCTAGCAACTGCACTGCAAGGTAGACTGTCACACAATTTAGGAGAAACAGAGCATCTAGGACTATTGTATTAAGAGGTAAAGTGATTGCAGTCACACAAAATCCTCTGTAAACAGTGTTATGAGTGCTGTCCATGTATAAACAGCTCAAATAAGAGCTATTTTCAGAGGTTTTCATTATGATTGTGTTTTTTCCCAGGTCACACAAGGAAGATGTCTGTTTTAGGCAACTGATACTTTATTCAACCTGGTTTAAAGCAGTTATTTTGAATGATTTTTTTTTCCCCCAGTTACTTGTTATTGAAAAGCCATGCACAAATCTAAGGGCTGTGCAGAAATATTGTTCTGCCAATTACCTTGGTATGAATAGCTACTTTGAACATCCCAAGAGAGTGGACCAGTCAAAAGATGTATTTTGACCACTACCCTGCATGTGACCTGCATAGGCAGAAAAGCCTTTCAATTTGTACAGCCTAATAGCCAGCACACAGGAGAAAAACATCAAAACTGGACAAATTAGCAAAATAGATGTGAAACCACTAAAGAAAGCTTTTTAACGAAAAAGCTAACCTGCTGATTGACTTAATCTGGTCTTGATTTTTCAATTCAGCGGTTCATTCAATAGGGACATTTTTAGATGCTTCTACATCTCTATTTAAGTTAGAAATCTGTTTTCTTAATTTATTGATGTGCCTGATATATCAGATTTAATATAGGCCAAATTTTGTTGCAAATCCCTGTCAGAATGCACAAGCCTACTTGGGGAACTGAATTTTTGCCAGCTGCTTTTTAATCCTCTATGTGCAAACTGCAGTCACTAAATTTCAGCCATTTCAGTGGTGACTGCATTTTCTACAGTGGTGTCATTATCACAGTTCTGTGTAAATCCTGTAGTTTTTAATAATGCTTAATTTGTGTTCCTTTCTATCCCAAGTACTTTTTTTTAAATTTAATGGAACAAATTAAAAGAAAAATTGTAAGCTTGGGTGTCAGTTTTAAAAGTTATCTCCTTTTTTTGTTGGTTGGTTTGGTTTTTTTTAAATCAAACAAAAAATGGAGGACAAGGACAAACTTGGTACAGATTCTTTTGCAGACAATGGAGGTTTCAAATAAAAATCTCACTAAAAAGAGTTTAAATTACTGTTGTGGGATTTTAATTTTTTTTTCTTTTAGTCTGCCCACATCAATTTCTTTAAACTTAACCTAGAGGAATCATTTGTTAGGGAGTGAATAAACTCTTCCTAGCTATGAGGGGACTAATGTTTTCACTGATATTTTTCAATTAAAATACAGCAGAACAACCTACACCAAAACAGTAAAATCACATAAGTGCACCAGCAGAAATGGGCAGGACACCAGGTGAAGCCTGATTTGAATTCAGTTAGAAAGTCTTGAAAACTAAAATCTTTGTCCCTGTTTAGCCCTGGTGTAACAGAAATCAGGTTGAATTTTATTCTGAACCTAAAAAACATGTGATACACAGATTATTTTAATCATAAACAAAGTATGCAATGCAAAGAAACGAACCTGATAAGGTTATGGGCTCTTTCTGTATTGGGAAAAAATAACAGTAAAGAGAATTTTTTTTTGTCTTTGAGGTAATTTGTCAAATACATTAAATTAGAACAATGTGAGTTTTTATTACCTCTTGGTTTCGGTGTACCATAGTTTTATTATATCCAAATCTTTTGAGTCATAAAGGTTGGAGATAAATACACATAACAGAATAGTGTTAATATATTATCTCAAGGAAAAAATAGCATTTCTTTTCATTTTCCTGTTCATTCCACCATTTTTCTCCTTTAATCCATTAAAGAAAGTAAAGAAAGATGTCTGCATCTGTAAATATCTCATTTCTCTATCCCCAGTAGATTTTGTGTAATCCTGAAACAACAGCTACTTCTGGTAAGAAACAGAATGACTAACAAATTATAAACATAATAAAACTATGAAGAACTAGGAAAAAAAAAATTATTTGTTCCTTGGGTCCCCAGGGCTTTTCTGTTAAAAAGAAAAGGAAAAGAAAGACAAAAGATAAAATAAACAAACAAAAAGCCTTGTTCATTTGGCAATGAAATAAAGGGGAAAAACTGAGCTACATGTACATTTTCTAAATTAAAATATACTTACCAGCTGACCTCAACAATCCTTAAAAAAACACTAAAGCCAAATAGCTGCGTAGCCAATACATATATCCACATAATAATACTCAAGCCAAGGTGCATCCTCTGGTTAATTCTGAAAAATACCAAAGATTTTTTGCTATTACTGGAAGATGTTAATGGCCACTATCAAGGAAATCTGTGATCAATAAATATAATTAGAGACCAGTTCAACTCAATTGGGTGTGCTAAGAACTCCTCTCAGGTCCAGGGGAACAAGAAATTTTCGTTACAGCACAGAGAGACTAAAACACCAGTGCAGGTTGATGTTTTTTCTCACCAGTGCAGGTTGGTGTTTTTTCTGTATCCAGGTTATAATGTTTATGGTGTGCCTTCAGATTTCATCTTTTTCTCCTCACTTCCCTCATGCAAAAATCCTCCTGCTCAATTCAAGGTCTCGTTCTGTTCCATGGAAGTGCTTTATCTGCTTTCATCTTCCCATGCCACCCTTTGGGAGAGTGGCTACAGCTGAAGAAAGGCCTGAGTGACAGGAGACACACAGGAACCCTTTGTCTCCTTCTCACCCTTTTTCATCTATTTCTGAGGATTAAATCAACTACTGCTGTCTCCTGAAACCTGCACTGCAAATTGTTAGGGAAACCCACACACATTCTTAAGCCAGTGGAAAACCACCACTGACACAAGGGTAATTAGGGGTGGATTTACACTGCACGGAATAGAATTCATAAGTAAAAATGTTCAAGCATAGGTGAAGCTTACAGACCACACAGAGTGCAAAAATCACCTGCCTAGACATATTTCAGAGTCAGAAAATGAACAGAGAGGGGGGGAAAAGCTATCAAAGATAGCTCAAAGGAAGATAAATAGAGAAATTAACAGAAAAGCAGACCCAAGCCTGGACACCTTCCCCAGTCACTTCCCTGCACGTGAAGGGAGCGAGAAACAAACTCTGCAGAACTTTGTGCTTTCAACCTCGAGTCACCAAAGCATCACCACATAACCCACAAATTGCTCCCACTTCTTTGAAATAGCACAATACCTATTTCCCCCCATTTTGGAGCTAAGGGAAACAATGGATGGACAAGCTGAAATCAACTGGAAGAACCTGCAAACATGCTTTTTGTCACTCACGCATTTAACCTCTTCAATGATGAGAAGTCTTAGGCAAGAAGAGTTAGTTCTCTGCGTCAATCAAATCATGTGCTTGTTAGAAACAAAGATATAAAGCCCTGCTCCATTGGTTCATATCACAGAGGTGATTCTTAGCCAAGGGAATAGGGAATTCTTAGCCAAGGATGCAAATGGCACTCCTTGCACAAAACCGTAATCCAGGGCTCCTCCTGGTGAGACAGCCTAAACTATTTTAGTAAAGCAGCAAACCAATTTCCTGAAGAAAGTTGTTTTCTGATGTGTAAGACCAATCTTTAAATTATATCTAAGTTTGCAGATGGAAAAATATATACAAATATACTTCTAATTTTGGGGTATTTTTTTGGTCAAGGCCAGAATTTTCAAAAATCTCAAGGATTTACGCAATCATATTTCGATTTACTTAGATGAAAGACCATGTGCAGTCATTTATATGTGAATTCCTGCATTTGTTTAAGTGGCATGGAGCTGTTGTGCTACTGTGCTCCAGAAAGCAGTTATGTTTCCATGGAAAATTTAGTGTTTCTTCAATGCAGTTGACTGCTGGAAATAAATTTATAGAAGTGGGATGCTTGTTACCACGGTGCATAACAAACAGTGCAGTTTCCTACTTTCCTGGTGCTTGATATTCAATACCTAATTTAAGCCTTGATATTCCAGTCTGTAGTCAGATTGTCTATTAGAGCAATTGTGCAGAAAATCATTGAGAAAAATGGTTTCCTCTTCTATATACATAGTCTTTGCCACCAGAGGTCAACAATTAGTATACAGATCTATTATTAATTTTAATTAATTTCTAGAAATAATATTTGTGAATATGATTATTCACAATTTATGAGCTGATATTTAAAATCTGTGAAGTAGCCCATTTGACATACCTCATAAATTACACAGTACATTATTAGCTCATGAGAGGAGAGCATATGACTTAGAATAGATAGTGTGAAATGCCATATATATGAATTTGAAATTCATCCTCTATTAATATTCTCTAATTAGTTAAAACTTGCTGCTTATGAATTTCCCTGCCAGCAAAATCATGGAACATATGCAAAAAAGCAAAAACAAAGAGGGCGATGGCAGTTTCAAAGCAAAATCTTTTGAAATTCAAATCATTATTTGTAGAGAAAAAAACCCACAACAAAAAGTCACAGTATTCAATTGCCCTGTAGATGGAGAGATGGAAAAAGGCAGAGAGGATGGTGACTTGCACTGTCTGAGGGACATGCAGCAGCTCCAGAGTTGACACATATTGAGTCACAATTAGAACTAAGTTTGTCATTCCCAGTCCCTCTCCTACCACAAAATTCCTGTTTCTTCTTACTACACGCACAAAGAACACAGATATCCAATTATTGCTAATTGGTTTTGGTTTTTCATGCATAGTTAATGAAACCTTATTTATACAGGGCAACCAACTCCCTTCAGGTATACCTAATTTCCTGCAGCATTCATATAATACATTGTTAATTTTACATCTATAAAATGCATTGCACCCTCAGATGCTATGAGTCATCCTAGCAGATGAAATCAACCCTTCTCCCAAAAAATTATGTTTCAGTAAATGTTTAAATAGGCATTTTCTCTTTTTCACCAAGGCAACTCCATTACGGATGCTTAGGACTGTGTGGACAGATGCATCAGACAAAACCCATCAGAGAAAAGCATGAGGCAGCAATAAATGAGCAGAGATCACAGAATCAATGAGGTTGGAAAAGACCTCTGAGATCTTTGACTCCAACTATGACCAAACATCACCTTGTCAACTGTCAGAGTCCAGAACACTCCTCTGATTGTCCTGGGTGATTCCAAACCTGGACAGGGGGCTGGGAAACCTTGGCAAGGAGTCAAAAACTCCTGTGCGTTCAATTTTAGCCCTTGGGAGAAATTACCACCTCTGTGTGAGGATTTACAGACCACGAGAGTTTAAGTAGGGTGATAGTTAGTCACAGGGTGAAAAATAGATTTATGGGGTTTTTAGACTGATAAGCAGAAGAAGACAACATGGAGGCTCCACGTGGCTTTGGGGCTTCTTCCTTCCTCACCTTCTCTATTTTCTGCTGTGGAGTGGGCATCTTTGGCTGGTTTAGAGCAGAGTCTGACTTCCTAATGTGAGAGATAGGTATTGGGAATCTTTTATAAACAAAATAGACATAATTTTTAGTATAAAGATACTCGTCACCTTTGGGACGGTGTTATTCCCTGTGAACTGACCTGCTGCAAGGATCTCTGTGGGTCAGGGAAAAGAATGTATAGATAAGAAAGAATAAACAACCTTGAAAAAGCAGAAGAGAGCTCTCGGCCTTTCCTTCGATCTCGGTGCTAGGGAAAAACACTTTTGCATTCTCAGGAATCACAAAAACACAGAAAAACCCGAGTCAACCAGACCATGGTGCCAAGTGACACATCCTATCTTTTCCTTAAACACCTCCAGATGCCATGCTATGGCCTAGGATGTGCCACAGAAATAAACTCAGATCCAGAAATCAGTCTTGTACTCCCTTGGATGTTTGGCATGAACACTCATCCAAGTCTTTGCACTATAAGTGCTTTTTCTGGTAATTACAGGAGTTTGGATGCACTTTTGTGAGCTCTTCATTGTACAACACCTACTAAACCCTTCTGTTCTGTGTACAGGAAGCAGAACCTCTCTGCACTGTTCTCCTGCAGCATTTCAGAACAAACTGGAAAACAGGAAGGCCAAACAAAATATTTGGACTCAAGGTCTACATTGAAAAGCTAAACATTTCCTCTGATCACTATTTATTCTTCTAATATACGTTCATTGACATGCCCTCCAGAAATATATTTTCCTACTCCAGAAATCTAAGCCAACTGATAGCTGCACTCATCTGACAACCTTGATGAACTCTAGAAATTCAGTGTCTGGAGAATTTCTGAGAGCAGCATTTACCTGAGTGGCCACCAGCTCACTGCTCTGGACAGGATTAGACCGTGCCAGTTTCACTGTGCCAGTACCAAACTACTGAGGTGTGCAGGAAAGCACTGGGAGTTGATGTGACAGTCAGCCTTTCACCACAGATGGTGAAACTATAACTTGAAGCACAGAGGAGGTGGTGTTAAGGCACTGAGCACTCCCCAGAACACCCGACAAACTTTCCCCTCAGGTGGCTCCGAGGCAGTGCTGCATGACCCCCAAACAAGCAGCTTTCTCTCCCAAGAGGAGGACAGCACTCAGTACAGGACATTCAGAGCCCTGACAAGTCAAATGTTGGTGAAACAAACCTCCTACTCTCTCTGCCACGCAGCAGTGACTCCTTCTCTTGCGCTCAGTTCCACTTTCCCAGGAAGTTCTGGTCCCTGATGGGTGCTGCTGTCCCACCTTGTGCCCTGCCCAAGATGCTCAATCTTGCACTTCTCAGGGCATGGCAAGTTCTTCTTGGGAAAAGCTCCTTTCCACTGCCTTGCAGAAAGAACAGCTGAGACAAGAGATGCAAGGCAGTTTCCTTGTTCCACCTGGCCTTATTTACTCTTTCAAACGTGCCACCCAACAATCACATTAAATTTTAAAAAAATCCATTTAGGCCCTCTGTCACATGGCATAAATCAGAAGTCATGCTAGAAAATGAAATGCTAGGAAATCACCAGAGAGGGCAGAGGCAAATGCAAAGATGGCAGCTGCACTGGCCACCTGAAAACATGATTTTAATTTTTCTTCTGGTCAACTATGGACTTTGCTTCCTCTGAGAAAAGTTGTCTCAGTATACAAACGTCAGTGCTCTCCACTCCCCAGTTCCTTTTGGTATATACTCTCCCATCTGAGCAGATATCTATTCATTTAAATCATTAAATGCAAATTAGTCCTTGCAAGTACAGTGGCTTATTCAGAAAAAAAAAAAAAAAAAAATTAAAATGTCATATGCAGCTTCCTGATGTAAGGCATAGTATGTTTTTATTTTAATGTTCTTAAAGATAAGCATGA
Organism: Certhia americana; assembly: GCA_018697195.1. Lineage (NCBI taxonomy): Eukaryota > Metazoa > Chordata > Aves > Passeriformes > Certhiidae > Certhia > Certhia americana. The sequence goes on along the minus strand of CM031865.1, from coordinate 9,363,651 downwards.
TGATTCACAGAATTATTCCTTTTTCTAATTTCTAACCACTGATATTATGCTCAGAAAGTACTTCCATAACAGAAGGTCCCATTCTTCCTTCTCTCTGGGGAAATATAATAGTTTGTCTGAAGAACAACAGTTTGTTAATTATTTTACCATTTATCATCTCTGCAGCAGACTCCCCTCCCATGTGGTCAATAGCACTGTCAGGGAGACCCAGCTTAATTGAGTAGATATTGACAATCCTTTTATTCAAATTGAGGCATGCAGAAGTAATTTTCAAGCACTGTTGATGGCATTTGGGTGATTAACATCACCAGGTGTCTTTCAAAATCTCATCATTATTTTCCCTAACAGACTTCACTGTGAAGAAAGCAGGACACAGGGACACTGCCTTCAGTTCTACTCTTAGGAAGTTCACCTCCTCATGCACACTGATCCTTTAACTCTGCAGCATGAGGACATTTGAAAACAAAATAAAAAAGTCAATAAACGTTGGCTGGTGGGAACCTTTGCTACTAGAACTGATTGTTCATGATGACTGCACAGCATCACTCCAAGGTGTGCTGTATTGGGGAGCTCAATGTCCAAACAAACTCTGTTCCCTTGTTTCTCTGCCTTTGAACACACGGCCCCTCCAGACCCATATTCCAGTTCTGGCATGATCTCTGCACAGGTTTGCTGGCCAGTCTCTCTGGGCAGTGCTAGCCCTTCAAACAAGCACTGGAGCATCAGTATTTCCAACTGGATGGACTCTTTAGGTGTTGAATTTTGAGCCTTTAGGTGTTGTATGTGGAGTCTGTGCCAAAGCACTTCTCTCTTTTTAGTGGTCTCCAACTTATTTTACATTGAGCCTTAGCAAAGATACAGCAAGTTATACATTTTTTTTAAAAAAAAACACCCACAGATTTAGCTGAAGAAGTCTAAGACAGAGGTCTTCCCTATGCATTACTACTCACCCTTGGGGCTCCTGCTACCTACCTGCCCTAGACACACTTCTTATCCTCTCTGGTTTCTCTACCTTGTGCAGCTCTCACCTGTCAGTCCAATTGCCTTTTTCTTTTTGCACCCATGAGTTCCCAAGAAAAAAACAAAAAGCATAAGTGTCCCCCATGAGAGTCACTTTTGCATACCAGGAATCACCTGTCGCTCTAGTGGAAAACATTTTGCCAAGAGTGACATCTCACTTCCCTGTCATCCCTCCACCAGGGAACTGGGAGGGAAGTGTGAGGATGCCTGCCTGTAGGCAATGAGCTCAGAAAGGATTTCTGCTGCATGGGCAGAATTGGATGTGTAAAAAAGGCAGAGAACCAATGGCAACAACATGAAAGGTACAACAGGGATCCAGTCCCTGCCTGCCCTCTGATAACACTGATACATCCAACTTTGCTTTGTGTCCTTGCAAATGTCTGACATGGGCAGACAGTACTGACATGAGCTGTTACAGGCCTTATTATCAGCAATTAAATCAACACATCCTTAAAACTTCCTCTCTCTGCAAAGTACTGGAATGATAGAATAGTTCAAGATGAAGAGATCTTTTAAAGACCATCTAATCCAACCCCCCTGCAAGGAGCAGGGACATCTCAGAGTCCTGTCCAACCTGACCTTGAATACTCCCACCAATGGGGCATCTACCACCTCTTTGGGTAACCTGTGGCATTGTTTCACCGCTCTCATTGTAAAAATCTTCTTTCTTATATTTAACCTAAATGGACTCATCTTCAGTTCAAACCATTACCCGTTGTCTTATCAAAGAAAGACAATACTGTGTCAGCTCAATGCTGCCTTATTGAAAATCAGCCACAGTGGAGTTGTTCCAGGGCTAAGCTGTCCTGACAAGGCAATATGAGCAAATAATTAACCAGCTTTTATTAAGCCATGGGTTTCAGCATCATTTTTTACTCTTCTGTGGCCCTAATCAAGAGCCAGGGCAGGGAATGTCAGTGAACTCCAGACCCAAGAGACAAGTTAGCATTTGAATGTGTGAACCAGCCTCTGAATTTCCCAGTTTTATATTCAGTGACTCTCAATGGCTCAGGTCCAACTGATGTGCAATTCCACCTACTGCAACAGTTCCTGTGGGTTTGTCCTGGGGAGATATTTAGCACAAAAGGATTAACTCAGACAGGAACTTTCCCCTGAAACTAGTGGAATAAAAGAAATAGTGACATGGAAATCCTATTAGTGGTTCCTGCCATTATTCACAAGATAAAGGGAACCACTTTCTAATAATCTGTTTACTAAGACTTGACAGCTGCCTCTCCCCTGGTTCCATGTGGGGATCATGGAGCACATTCATTCACCATGTCTGGGAGCAAGGGTTGTTCCCAGGTGTTTTCTGTTCTGCAGCTGGGCAGGTGAAACCCCCAGGTAGGTCCAGGGGGAGGTGTCTAATTCATGGCACTGAGAAGAATTCAAAGTGAGCTGCTGGAGCATGGAATCTGCTCCAGCCATTCAGACCAACAACCCCCCAGCAGGCTGCCCTGTCTGTAGCATCAGCTGATACTGGGATGTCAAGAAGGAAACCAGTTCAGTTCACATTAACAGATACAGTATTTTTCTGAAGTGGCATTTAGAATTCAAAACATCATCAGTAAAAATTTGCATAGATAACTAAAGCCTTTTATGAAACACAATGTTCTGTCTTTTCAAAATGTCACAGAGCAACCCTTTAAAAAAGAAAAAAAAAAAAAAATCAAGTAATGACAATAAGTTTTCTTCACTATGCCGAAAATCAATTTACAAATACTTAAAACATCTGCTTTGGTCTGTTACATTTATTTCATTTAGATGCCAGAAAGAGTTCTTAAAGGTTTTCTGGGATAGAAACCAGCAAAAAAGAAAAGCATAACCGTGTGGATTTAATTGTAAGTTATGCATGTTATGCACTTTAATATAATATACGTTTTACGTAAAATATACGTTTTCAAACAGATCTTGGAACACCTTACATTGTTGATACTATACAAAAACGAACATAAATGAAAGTTGCACTATAAATAAAGGATTTTTGCCAGCCATGATTAATATTTAAAAACCATGTGTGGAGTTTTATTAACTTGAATAAGGACTCTTTTTTAAAACTTTAGTTGCAAAATTAAACATTCCCTTGCCATTATAGATATTTTTCCTTTTTCTGCTTTAGTTATGTGATCGTCCAAAAAAAAAAAAAAAGAAAAAAAAAAGAAAGAAAAAAGAAAGAAAAAAAGAAAAAAAGGGGGTGAGGGGCTGCAGGGCAGATAGATTTCCTGCAGACAAATTCTAATAGGCCTTCCAGATATATAGCATCTTGTTAAAAATTCATGCAGGCCAGAATACTAGAAGGTCAGAAAATGTCTTTGAAATTCTGCCAGAGCTCTTTTTGATAATTCATTCAGGTTTTAAAAGGGAAAATTCCTCATTAAATAGAACCTAATGCTTATTAATTTATACTCCTAAGGCAGAGGCTGAATATTAAGCGCTGGACTCCGTTAATCCATTTATTAAATATCAAAGACCATATGTTTCCACCTTGTGTCCTTGCTTATTGATTAAGTTCCTTAGACCTATACAGGTAAAAGCAGAATAAAATAAGTCTCTAGACACTTTCCTAACCTGGTGGAGACTGTGGCACTCTTTTGTGTAGTGTACACCTTATAGAACTCAGTCTCCTCTGCCTTCAGGTACACGTCTGTAATCTACTGGATTTGGCTGAATAAAAGTCCCCTTTGCTGAAAGTTATCATTTTGTGCCAAAGGGTAAGTGAAATACCTCCTACATCTCTGATTTCTGGTTTCCTGCTGAACACATTAATGGACATGAAGTAACGGAAAGGCTTCTCCATTGCTCCAGAAACAAACAAAAGCTTCTCTGTTCTAGGCTGGCACAGAGTGAGGATCTGAGCACTTTCCCCACTCTTACAGTTATTTCCAAGAACCTATTCAATTGCAGAGTTCCAAGCACAGTTCAGATGTGTCCTGGTTTTGGCTGGGATGAAGTAAATTCTCTTCTTAGTAGCTGTTACAGGCTGTGTTTTGAATTTAGGATGAGGATTATAATGATAATTTGAGTTCTTGCTGAGCCATGCTTACGCCAAGTCCAGGACTTTTCAGTTTCCCATGCTCTAACAGTGATCAGGTGGAAGAGAAGCCTTTAGGGAGCATGGGACAGCTGACTGGGACTGGCCAAAGTGCAATTGCATACCACAGAACACCAGTATATAAACAGAGAGTTGGCCAGAAGCCCTCAACTGCTGCTCAGGACTGGGCTGGGTATTGGTCAGGGAGTGGTGAACAACTGTCAGGTGTCATTTCTCTCTCTTCTTTTCATTAAAATTATACTATAATTATTATTATCATTAGCACGGTTATTATATTTTTCTTGTCTCACAGCTGCCAAGTAACCTACATCCTGCCCAGAATCCAGATGGGAAAAAAAAAAAAAAAAAGCTGAAGTTTTCAGCAAATCTGCGTTTTACTCGAGTATTTTGTCATAAGTTTAGGTGCATGTACATCTTCCTCTTCCTTGTATCACTCTCAAATGAAAGAAGAAGAAAGACAGGATTATGTTCCCTTTTTGTAGTGGTATAAAAGATGAGTGAAGGTGCTGCTGGCTCAAGAAGGGTCAGGACCTAACTGAATCTTTCTCTGAAATCAAGCAAACATAAAACCTTTTCGTATCTTATGACTAACTCCTCCCCTTTCCCAAAACTGAGGATAAGATCTAAAAAAGGATAAATTCAGGTACATTAAGAAGTTTATATCATGAATGGCTACTGACATGGAGAAGTATGACATTAGAGAGCAGAGTCACCTTCCATGTGATTCAATCTCCCTTCATGGAAAAAAAGGAAAAATAAAAAACCAGATGCTTGTGAGCAAAGAGCCAAACCACCAACCAAACCACAATCATAATTAACCTTCAAGGTTATCAGGTAACGCTGATTCACACCACATTGTAGAAAACATGCATTTTCTGTATTTTTCATGCAGAAAAGCATGAAAGCACCAAGCACAAGGCTGGCTTGTCAAACCTTCCCATGAGTGCAGAGGGGAAAAGCCCCTCATGGATTGAGGTATCCCCAATCACTCTGCATGTGTGGCTGTCAGAAGCTTTCGAGACAGAATTGTGTGGTTAACAAGAAAATGATTACTCTTTTTGCCTTTTGAAGATCAGGTAAAGTTTATCTTCCTTCTAATTTTCCATTGCCTGCTAACATGGCTTAGAAGTCTCCAGTAACTTTTGTTTCTTTCCTAAGAGCTTCAGTCATCAGCAAATTAATGAGGTGGCAGATGAGTCCTGGCAGAGTTGGAACAACATGTTGGATGGGGGAAAAAACCTGGCTAGCAACAAGGAGGAGAAAATCCACAACAAAAACAAGCTTCTGCAACAGACACCAAATGAGGACACTTCAAATGGACACAGCAGAGAGGATTTTAAGGTGTTTTTCTTGTACAAGAGCTGCTGTGTGCAGTCACTACTCCTTCTGCTAATTCTTGCTGCTCCCTCTGTTGTGACAGTACAACTATTTGTGTGACTGTGAAGTGAATCAGAACAGAGAATTGAGCCAAGTTAAAGATAACCAAGGCAAGGGAAAAAAAAAAAAAATAGAGGGGGGGAGGACAAAAACACCCCAACCAACTAACCAAACCATAAAACCCCCACAGAAAATCCCCCAAACACAAAAAAAACCCTCAAATCAGCTGCCACTGGAGCAAAAAAGAAATATCAGGCACATCACAGCTTTACCAGGGTCTCTCCAGAGCCACAGTTTCAGGACAGTTTGATTGGCATAGGATTTGAGACCTACAGCCTGCACACCAGGCTGTCCTGTCACAGGAACATGATGGACATAGCCAAGAGTAGGATTTGAAAATCTTCTCAAAACACCAGCACTGGGATAGAAACACCTGAGCACTTGGTGTTAAACCATAACTTGAGATGCACAGTGCAAGTCTCCCTGCTGCTCACACTTCAGTAATTCAGAGTTAAGGTGCAGATCAGCTGTTTCAAGCTGGATTTCCAGCCACCAAAGGGTGCTCTTTTTAGAATCTCTCAGGTTTTATATAAATATTTTTTTCTGTTGTTGTTTTTTTCTCATGGCAAACAGAGAAACCCAGGAATGTGCAAAAGTCTTTTTTCCCCAGCCAGAGATCCAAGAAATGGTCGTGAGTGGTCTCTTCTGAGTTTTCACTGATTGCTTATTCTTTCTTATCTCTAACATTCTTTCTCCTGAGCCACAGAGCTCTGCCCTGCAGGTCAGTCCAAGGCAAAAATCCCACCCACGCAGGGTGGTGTGTATATTTATATTAAAACCCATATAAGCAATATTTATACAAAATCTCCAATACATATCACCTTTACTAGAAAGTCAGTCTCCGCTCCAAGCCAACAGGAAAGTGCTACCTTCACAGCAGAAGATGGAGAGAGGAAGAAGAAGGAAGACGCCCAGAAACCATGAAGTCTCTTCCATCTTGTCTTCCCTGCTCACCATTCTAAAATCTCCATATATATAAAATTCTCACCCTGTAATACACTACACATTATGCTACTATCTAATACACATTCTTGAAAGTTCTTGCTTCATTCCAGAGCTCAAAAAGCCCTTTTTCCATGAACAAAGGTTACAAACACTGTTTGTCAGAGATTTTAAAATCCCGTAAACATACAAAGAAATATTTCTCAGAATTCTTAATTCCCACAAGAATCAGGATTTTTCAAAAATCACCACCACAACAACTACTCCCCATATGCACCATGACATGCTCAGTGTACCTTAGGTTAGGACTGGAAGAATGTTCTCCATGCAATCCTTTAGGAGCTGCAGTGGAGAAGGACACATCAAAGGCAGAATATTTGTCACCAGAGTCTGACTTTTCCCCCAGTAAAAATGAAGCACAGGATGAGTTTCTGTAGGTAGAACAGCCTCTTACCAAGCTGAGGTCTACTTTACATGTTGATATCATATTTCCCTAGGAATAGAGCAAAACCTCTTCCTGTTTATACCATGATCTTCAACATAGCATTTAGACCTGCTCAGCACAGCACAGATGAGTTGTGGAATTTACTGCATGTTTTCTGAGCTCCCAGCAGACAAAGCCTTCCTGCTGGACAGTCTGCTGAAATACCCAAACTCACATCTATAACACAAGCTGAATGGTTTCCTTATGAATGAAAAGAATTTATTAAGATTGTATCATACAGAATCTATTTGGTGGCTGTCTCTATGGTGTAAGTAACAGTTCCTGATGATAATAAGCTCAGCCTCAAATGCACACATGCCATGATCATGCTGTGTAAGTTTAAAAATGCTACTTGTCTGCCTGCCTGTTTAGCTGGCAGCTTTACCCACCAGGAACACAAATGATTCAAAACCCAGATGCTGAGCAATTTGAGATGCAGAAGCACCCTACAGTGAAGCAATTATTGCCTTGGAGGGTCTTATTATGCTCATCAGGACATGAATTCCACACAAAGTAAACATGCTTTCATTGTTATGTATTTCCCAAACTGCAGTGTTGTAAAGAAAAGTTTTGGAAGGAGTTTCTCATCCTTAAATGTAAATCTCAGCAACTTGTCTCCTTGCTAGCAGAGACAAATGATGCCTGCTATTTTCCTGACATATTATGTTCTATTCCCCCTCCCCAACTCCAGTGGTTTAAGGAGAATAGAGCCTCCAGGGCTTTTATAGCCATTTGAAACCAAGTTCATCCCAACTGTCCTATGGAATAGATTTCAGAATAAAGCAGAACATTCTGCTCATCATAGAACAATGCACTTGTGCAACACTACAATCTTCCCAATGCACTATACTGTATACTTGTTTCCCAGTGCTAATTCAAATCATTGAAAACATTAAAAAATTTTTAAAAATCGAAAATTAAAAAAAATTCTCTTGAATTACCTAAACCCCAGTGATTGCAGACCTTTGGCACTATCTGATCATACCCAGGTCACCTGAACAAAACTCAGAAATGCAGTTATCAGGTGATTAGAGCAAAGCAAGGACATGGATTAGCAAACTGCTGCATGCACACTTAGAAATGTATAGAATTCCTTTAAGAAAACTGGAGTGCCCCATATTCTTTCTTGAATGATACTGAAAACCTTTGCCAAGTCATTCCAAGCTTAAAGATTAATTGACAGTGTTGTTTAATCCATACATTGATTGCTCAGTGCCCTTCTGTGCAATGCACAAAGGACAGCCATATAGTTTTGGACTTTGTTTAATTTAGAATATGGCAAGTAATTAAAAGAGTAAAAATGCTAAAGTAACAGCTCTGTATGGAAGCACATGTGTGCAAATTGCACTGAATCAAAGGCTTATTCCCTTTTATTTTCAGCAATCAGCTGCTTTCTACATTCTTCAGACCAAAACCACATAGAATAAAAGTTTGTGTACGAAGTGAATGGGCATTACAATAGGTAAGAATTAAGAATTGCAGTAGTTAATGCTTATATCTGTATTTTACCTGAAAATAAATTATGCTTTTAAGGCTATTTTTTTTTTTTTTTTTTTTTTCCCTAAACACAGTAAATTCCGGAAAAGTCATCGAGAGTATTCCTTCTGCGGAGAGGACATAAACTCCCAAGGCCTCTTTTGTTGGTGCATGCCCCTCCCCATCCTGGTATTACATATCTCAGTTACTGCAGACACACTGGGCTCAGCTCAATTCTTCCTGCAGAAGATTTCCCACTAAGCATGACAGTCACAAAAAAATCACAGATTCAAATTTCAGGTGTATGCAAACAACAGCTAGAAAGAATCCTTGCTACTATGGGAGAAAATAAGATTCCTGGTTTCTGATGCCCCAGCTCAGAAACTCCAACTCCATTATACAAAGTTGGACAGGTTCTACTGAAAGAGAAAAAGTTGTACCTAGAATACGATATTGCAGATTCCTGCAGCAATTTGGGAATTCGGGGAAATGGGAGTGGGAATTTCATCCCACAAAACAAGCAGCAGAATTACAGATTTTTTTTTAAACAGGACTCCACATAAATTCTCAAATAGCTTCAGATCAGACAAAAACCACATTAACTATTCTAGAAAAATATTTGCTTGTATACATCTGAAATTTGAATCTGTGATTTTTTTCATTTTTAAACATTGCCCTGATCCATCAGCTGGTTTCTGTAGCTTCACAACAGTGCAAAGACACTGCTCTGAATGTGGCACTGCATTGTCCTAAACCTGTGCCTCAGCTCCAGGTGTGAGCCAGGAGTAGTTACTTTGATAGAAGAGCTCCTGTGCCTGAGGAAATTTAGAGGAAAAAAAAAATCAATTCAACTATTTAAATTCAGGGACAGCTCTTTATTGTAAAGAGCAGCAATAAATTTAAGAACACACAATATTTTAACCATTATAGATGAATGTATGAAATGATGTAGTTGGCAGTCAGTTCTGAGTTTCAAATATTTCCATTTTCTTATCAGCTGAATCCCAAGATCAGCCAAGTCCTCCACTTGATCAGAATCAACAATCTGACTACTGAGAAAGTGCACAGAGCATTTTATTACTCAAGTGAAGCACATGATTTAATCTCTTCGTGCTGCACATTCATCACCACCAGGGAAGGAGGGTGGATGGAAGGAGCACTCTCCAGAATGCTTCAATTCTGCTGTCAAGTTGCAGCACATTCTGCTTTATCAAGATACTTAGCTCTTAATAAATGCCTAAGAAGAGCAAAATCAGTCCTGTTATTACAGTTAATGGGTTTTGTTGATGCCAGTAGAGAGCAGGAATATGATTGTAATTTCAGGTTGAAAAATTCCCAACTGCAATGAATGGTGGCTGCCCTGCAGCAATCCCAAAGGCACAGCAGCCTTCCCTCCAAGGTGTCCTGGTGCCTGCACACTTGGCTACCAGACAGTGCAGGTTAAATAAGCAGCAGTGCTTAGAGCAAAAACAGCACAAGTTCTTCATTATCTGGGTAAATCTAACAGGTTTTTATATATCATAAAACAGAACAAAAGAACAGGTTGGGTAAATGACCTTGCAACTCTTTCCTGAACAAGAGACAACAAAATCTTTAGTGTTCTTCAGGAACTTAAGGTGAAAGAATGCTGAAGTATAGTTCCTGAATATGGCTTTCAATACAAAGGGAAAAAAATATATCATTGCAAACAGGAGAACTGAAGCACTAAGTTACTCAGGAAATTCTGCCCACTCACATCCCAAATAAAATCACCTGACACCGAGGTTACTGAGATCACACTTTCCCCTCTGCAGCACCTTTCATGCCCACGTGTCCATCTGCTAAACCTGGAGCTGGCATGTGCTTTTGGAAAGGAAGAAAAAGAAAGTCCTATAAATCTGACTATTTAGCCAAAGATGCTAAGAATGCAGAAACCAGAAGAAACATGGAAATGAAAGCAGTGTTTGTCTGAATGTTTATAGAACAGCTTTGGCTGACCAAAGGTCTTTCTCTCTTTGTTAGGAATGTGATTTACAAACTGACATACCAAAACCAGAACAGACCCTTCCTCCCTGGCCTAACAGGAAGGGTCCCCAGATAAGATTTAGAGATTAGAAAGCAGTAAAACATGGTAATGTAGCAATTCCTATAGGATGTATGGAAATGTAGAACATTTGTATCTGATACTAGATTGATGTCTTGGTTTAGGGCAAATTCAGGGAGAAACTTCTAAGTGGGGTCTTTCTAGACAGCGAATTCAATTGACCCCTCCCCTAGCTGATTCAGGAAAAAAATTTCCTTGGAGGAAAGTGGAAAAAAATGGTTTATTTAGCAAGCAAAGCACTCTTTAGCACAACAAACGAATAATATTAAACAACAAAACTTTTCGCCATTCTGAAGAGATGAAGAATTCATAAAGTCTCTCCTATGGGCTGTAGCTCAGTTCACTCTGTTGTTGTCAGTCCCTCCAGTGCTGGGAAATGCCAGGCCCAGGCCAGTTTTTCTAAACCTTTTCTACAGTTACTCCACTCGTCTTTAGTTGTGGAATTATTTTGTGTTTGTAAACCTTTGTTAAACTAATTTATTCCACCCAACTTTCCATTGTTTTCCCCTGTGACCATTTTGGTCCAACCCATCATGCAGTTATTGCTGTTGGTTTATTGTCAACTCAAGCTTAAAGGTGGAGCAATTGATTTCTCTTACCTTGTCTCTGTTTTTCATGCCCTAATTATGAATTAATTAGTGCTATCCATTAGTGTTTTTTCTCCATTAAAAATCCACAGTTTTTTTTCTTGGTGACTTCTATGGGTCTGCCATAAAGAAGACTCTGATTTTTACAAATATTAAAAATCAGACAGGCCAGATTTTGCATCATTTCTGGCAGCAATAACTGAGCCTGCGACACTGCCCTGGTGTGACTGATGGATGGTGAGGGACACAGGGAGGAGGCAGGAGGGAAGGGGGAAGGAAACACAGAAATATTGGAACTGCTTGATTATAAACTGGTTTGAACTGGATCTGACTGATTTGAACTGGTTCCGACCGGTTTAAACCATTCCAATCGGTTCTGACTGGCTTCAACCAGTTCCCACCAGTTTGGACTGGTTTGAACTGGTTCTGACTGGTTCTGAGTAGTTTGAACTGGTTCTGACCAGTTTGAACCAGTTCAGCCCCACCCTAAATTATTTACCAGATCTATCAATGGTTGAGCCCCACCCCTAAATTATTAGCCACACTCCTGATTGGTTTAGCCCCACCCCTTCTTTAGGCCACACCCCTCCCACCATAGCCCCGCCCTCAATTGTTTTACACCATACCCTTTCCTGGTGTTCTAGTGCCCCAGGTTTGGCCCCACCCACCCCATAGAGGACCCGCCCAGCTGATCTTTAACCCCACCCACACTGAAGCCATCCCTCCAGTGCTTCACCCCCACCCACATCTCTGAGGCTCCTCCCCTTTTTATTGGCCACACCCTCACATCTCTGGCCCCACCCCCCATGTGGGTGTGTGAGGGTAAGGTCAGGGTTTGTAAATAAGATCTGGAATTTCCTGGTTTGGGGCAAGTTTGGGAAGTAACTGCCAAAGGGGCCCCTTCAGAAAGCAAACCCCCACGGCCCCTCCCACCTCCCCAGCCGGTTTGGGAAGGATTCCTGGGATAGAAGTGGAAAGAAACTGTTTATTTAACAGACAGAGCACTCCCCCAAAATGAACAATAAATGAACAGTACTGGATGACAAAACTCTTTCACCGTTCTGAAGAGATAACAAATTCAGACAGTCTCTCTCTGGGGAGTGGACACTCTGTTGTCTGTCCGTCCTGCACTGGGCAGACTGCTGCAGGACACAGAGTGCAGACTCTCAGTGTTTCCCAGGTCCCAGTCCAGAGCAGGTTTGAATAGTTCCACAAAAGGGGAGAGGAAAAAAAAACAGTCCGGAGGAAATTCAAACTGTCTAGCTAAACTAACTGAAGAGCTGAAGCAAAAGCAAGAGCAAGCAAGCAAAGCCAGCAAGCAAAAGCCAAAGCAGCAGCAAAAGCAGCACTGTATGTCTGTGTCCCTCCGACTACTATCAGCAAGCTGATAACAAAACCTAAACAAAACTTCCCCGAGCCAGACTTGAAGAACATATCCACCCTAAACAGAACAGACCATTGGTGATACAAACCTCACAATGTCATCCCAGGACAAGAAATGAAAATTGTGATTTTTGACCTGGCACCTCCTGAATTCACAAAAGCTCTCAAAACACAGCCAATCTCTTTTCATTGCCTGCTTTAACTGTGCACCTCTAAAGGCTGGAAGAAATCTCTTTAGGATTTCCTTCAATGAACATAGCAACCTCTCTATCTACATACTTCTAGTAATTTACTACAAAATTCCTTAATTTCTCATTCCTGCAAACATAAATGGGAAAATGAATATTAATATCCCAAAAAGAGTTTCAGACCGGATGTAATGAGTCCTGTGGAGCCGTTAAGTTTCATCATTTCCATAAATTCAGTCTCTATGCAATGAGCACTTTATGAAAGGGCATTTAATTGCCTGCTAAGATAGAGTGGCTCGTCTGCATCAATAATAAAGTCAATAATCTGCATTTTTTAAACTTCTCTAAATATCCGCCGATGCAATAGGTTGGTGCAGTACCGGAGCCCTCCAGGCCCACTGGATCCCTAATAAAAAATGTTTGAAGCCATTAAATATACATTTAACATCATAGAATTTTATGAGTCTATCGGAGGTCAATGCTGTAAAATTATACCTCTAAAAATCCTCCTCAGAAAGTAATTTATGGCATAAAATATGTTTATTAAAAGTCCCTGCCTACAGATTTATGTGATTTTATGTGAAGACTGCAATTGAATGTGCTTGGGGACCAGTCCTGAGAACACTTGCCATGAAGTTCAGAGCTTATTACCCTGCATAATCCCTCCTGGAGTTAAGTGAAATACTCCCAAGAGTAAAGTTACTCAGAGTCAAGAGTATTTGTAGCTTTATGCCCTTAAACTTGTTTCTACAGCTCTCCCTCTGAGTCACTATGTGATCTAGCAAGTCATTAGATTAGCAAGGCTTATCTGAGAGAGGGAACCATTTCAAATGGGTAAAAGGTAGGATAAAATGTATGTTTGCAATGTACAGCACTATTGGTGCTAATTGTTATTATTTTTGAAGCTCCAATTTTATTAATCAACTATGACAGTGGTAGTGACCGATTAAAAAGAATGAAAAATGTTCTCAGATCAAATAGGATATCGAAATTTCTGAATCACACCTCACAAAAATTAAAATTCCTCCTCATCCTATGCCCTAAACACCTTCCTAAGCTGAAAAAAAAAAAAAAAAAATTAGTCATGCAAGTCTGTTTGTAGAATATTTTCAGTGCAATGCAATATTTATGAAAAAGTATTGCATTTCTGCTGAAAATTGTTGGAAAATTCTCCACTCCTCTCTATATCCCTGTAAAAAACGTCCCAGAAGTCCCTCCTTGTGTTCCACTTGGTTATTACAGCACACAGCAAAGAGCAAAACCCATTAATGAACTGCTTAATACAGTTTTCATTTGTGTGTTTGTATCAAGGTGGGAAGGAAATGGATTATTTTTAGGTAATTTAAGTTGCAGTTGGAGCATGTTCTAAGGAACTGAAACATTCCCACCACCATGGCACGGGAGAAAGTTGATCTCAGAATAAATTAATGAAGAGTTTATCATCAGCTAATTCTGCAAGCTGGTTAAAGAGGTGCAGTTTGGCACCCAGGCAGGGAATGGTTCCACTTGGTCATGTGTGAACATCTCTGTAAAAATTTGCAGAGGTGTCATGGTTTAGCCCTGACTGGACAATTTTGTAATATTGACACCTGATCAAAGCAATGAAAAGGGTGGATACACCTCTAGTGAATACACATTTTGAGGGGAGAGTCTGGTAATGGCTCTCTTCTGGTTTCCAGTGGGATGAATTGAAGAGCTCCAGCCCAGCTGCTCCTCATGGCCAGGCCAAAGTTCCTCCTGCCCTTCCCTGGCATCCCTGGCAGGCAAAGGGGAAGGAGAGGTAGTGGTGGGGGGGAGGAGGAAGGCTCAGCCCAGTCCTGGCTGCTGAAATCTGCTAATCCAGGACTGCCCACGCAGCAAACCTGGGGCTGAGCCAGTCCTGGTGTCTGCTGGGCAGGGAAAAGGGAGGTGATCAGCCCTGGTGTGAGACAGCTGAAGCCCGACTGGGCTGGAAAAGATCCTAGCCTCCCTCTCTCAGCACAGCTGGATAAAAGATCCTAGTCTCTCTCAGCACAGCTGGAACTGAATGCAGCAGCCAGGCCGTGAGATGCTAGCCCAGCTCCAACACAACTGCAGTGCATTACCTGACTGCCCATACCTGGCTGCTGCCCTGCTGTTAACTCTTTTTCTAACCAGCTGAAACTTCCAAAGCATTAATCTTACCTAGAGGAAAAAGAGGAGACCGGATGAAATGTAGAAAGACACAGCATGAGACTTAATGTCAGAGGAAGTGAGAAGAGAATCTTAAATGGCAAGGAAGATGGAAGAAGTGGCCTGGTTAGGTTAGACTTCTCTTGTGAGGCCATAGAGAATGGATTAAATACCCTATAACCTATGGAGTGTTTTTTAGGGGGATGCCAGGTTCTAGTCATAGTTGTGAGCTGCTGGAGAAAACTGAACAGAGAGAAGTGAGAGATGATGCCCTGCCCATTGAAGGAAGATGACCTCTGTTCCTTGAGATGTACAGAACTTTTGTTTTATACTAGTAGAGGCATCCTTAAACTGTACCTTAATAAACTGATATGGCATATATATATATATTTTATATATATATATATATATGGCATATATAATAAACTGATATGAGCTTCTGTGGCAGGCTGTTTCATGGGAGGGACTTCACAATGGCAACATTTCTTCCCCCAGGCGGGCCAAGTGTGAAGTGTAGAAGCAAGAGAACTGGTATCTTGTGGAAAATCTCTGTGGTATGCCCAAGATCCAGCCAGATTTCTTTCTCCTTGATAAATTGAGAAATTACTATTTTAAGGGTGATATCTGACTGAGAATCACAAGTTTTGTCTTTTTATATTGGAGTAAAAAAGTTAATAGTTGGTGGAGGGGAGAAGTGTTTAGAAGATTTCATTCTGATTTCTGTTTTTTTCCCTCTAAGTGTTAGTTAAAAAAGTTTTATTCCTTTTAAGTTTAAGCCTGCTTTGCTCTTGATTGAGAAATTTCAAATTGGAAAACTAAAACTGAGACATAAAATTGGTGTTTCTGCCTGGTTTCAAACCAAAACCATGACTCTTCATGGAGGACTGCTGATCTCCTCATCTCCCTTCCACTTGTGGCTCAAGAAAACTCCTTAAAGGTGAAGTTTTGGGAAAGAAAAAAATCTGTCTGGATGTCCCCACTGTAAGAGCAGAGGATATGCATATCTGCATAAGCTTTTGCTCATTCTAAAATCAAATTCTCCTGTGACACAATAATTTACTGAGACCCATCTGCAGGATGATACAAGGGATATCAGGATGATAAAGAGATTTTTTTTAAGCTCATTTGAAGCATATACACACATATACATTTTTCTTGTATTTCTCTATATCTGTCTTGAATCCTAGTACTGTGCTATGAGTACTTAGGTGTTAACTATTAAAGACCTGCCAAGGAAAAACAAGACCAAAATTCAACAAGCTATCAGTGCACTGTACTTTAGTAGGAATATTTTTACTTCTGGAGAAAAGCAGATGTGAATCTTGCTCATCCTTGACTCCTGACTATGTATTTATTTACTGCATTTCTGGGGGTTTGCCAGTCACCAGGCAACAACAATAAAAACATCACACTCAGCAAGGTGAAGTTGAGCCAAGTCTTGGTTAGAACATGAAAATGTGGTTTTGATGACATGGTGTTCTTAGAAACATTATTTAACTTCTACTGGGAAGCTTCCTCTTTGAATGAATATGACATTTCCCAATGTGTAGCCTGGAAATTAACAATTTTGGAAGAATAATGCTGAAGACCTGAAGAGCAGATTTTATTTTAATATAGACAAAACCCTTCAGATGTGGTGTTTGGCAGAGCTGTGTTGAGTTCAGCTGATTCCCAGCACAGTCCCTGGACTCTCCTGTCCTGACAGCAGAGGTGGGATGTGCATTGTCCCTGAAGGAAGTGCTGCCATTTCCAACCTGCACACAGTGACAGCAGCTCTTGGCCCTCCCCTGAGCCTCTTTGACACTGAATTTTACAGAAGGCTCATCTAATTAACGCCCCACAAAATCTCCACTCTTTTCTGCATTCATACCTCATCCTTCCCCTGGCAAAGTCCTGAGTGGATTCATCATAAAACATAACACATTACCACAAGCTAGAAAAGGATTTTCAAAGGATTTGTGCTGTCACCTGATAAAGGATTTGGGAGGCTGTAAGTCTCACCTTATTTATGTAACACACAGGGCAGGAAGAGCTGGGGTAACACACAGTTCAGCATGGGCATGTACCATAATGAAATGTTCGCCTTTAGGCAAAGACAAAAACTAAAGGGGGACATTCAGAGATTAAATTGCTCCAGTCACAAGCCAGCATCTGTTAGGACTAGGAGTACAGAATTTATTACAACAACCAAAATCTTTTAAAAAAAACCCATCACATTTTGCTTTTAAGTCCAAGCTAAACTGGAAAACGAGTGTGTCAGCAACACAGGAATGACTGCTTAGGTGTACAGACATTGCTGTGGATGACAGCAGGAGTTACTGAGCTTATTTAATTCCCAACATTTTCTTCTGGTTCTGCTCTGAGGGGTGAAGCTGTAGAGGAGAGGGATTCTCAATTATTGCAGATTTGTCGTGTGGTTGTCCAGCACGCTAACTGTGTTAGTGACTATACCCAACCCAGCCCTGTGCCAGGCATTGCACACCTGATGGATTTCTGACTGCACATCCAGAACAGAGAATGGCACTCCAGAGAACTTGGTAAGGAGGCACTGACTTTAAAGCTGCTATAAATGTTTCCATAAACTCACTTGTACTCTGCACATAGATCGCAGTAGATCCACGTGCAAGAAAGATTGCACTCTGGTCTTTGGCACATGAGCCTTGGAATCTGTTCAGTGTCTGATGTGATTGAGCTTTCTGGGAACTAGATTTACTGTTGTGACTAGGAGGGGGAAAATACACTAGCAGTGGCTGAAATTCCATCTTTTTTTCTCCCTCTAATCCCTGTGTTATTTTCCAGAAATGAAAAAACTTACGATAAGAAGGTATTAAATTTATATATTGTATACCTGGCCTTACATTATACTACTTTTTCATGAAATTTATAAATTCTTATATTAAAAGTACAAGGCTACATTCACACATAGAAATCTAAGGCACAAAGCCTGTGGCATATAGTGAGAGGTTTTTTTGTTTAACTTTTCCTTTTAACTGTCCCAAATACCCCATCTCTGGATACCTGAGGAAAAAGTGGTCTTGCCCCATGAATACCCTTGAGAAACTGAAAATGGGAGCAGGTAGCACCTTCTTCAGCAGGATCATGTTGAAATTCAAAGAAATTCCTCTCAGAGAATGAAATCCCCCTTCAGGAAAACAAGAGATTGATGCCTGCATCAGTTAGGAGAAACTAGGAGCACCAAAAACAACAGAAGAAGAAGAAACAACCCACAGTACCACGGGAACTCTTGAAATTTCTGAACATTATGCATTTTTTGGTGGCAGAAATTGTTTGTCTGTGGAAATAGGGCACAGGAAATAGCACAGTACACCACCAATTGCCTGGCACTGTACACTTGCTCCCTGGGTAGGGCTCTTTCATAACTTTCTGGAGCTCTGTACTAGTTTTATATACACACAGAGGTACAAAGAAACTAAGAAATCTTTATTTTGCTGCCATCTTGTATGTTGGAAATGTTGGAACATGGATTTTTGTATTTTTTAATGGTATTTACCTCATCTAAAATTTTGCTGGAAGCAATGCTAGGAATAAAACAAATGCAGAGCTGGATTCTATTTTTTACTTGCATTGATAAAATGCTTAATTTCCTTGACTTCAGAGAAGAAATTCTTTAATTATTAATTAATTAATAATTATTAATTAATAAAGAATTCTGTTAATTCTTTACATTGACATAAAAGGGAAAAGAACTATCACAATAATGGGCAGGATCTGTATTGACAACTAGCAAATAAAAGAACTCAGTAGTGCAGGACACTCCTATCTGACAGAAATGAAGCTAAGAATCACAGTAATTGGGAATGTGGTAAGATTTTGCTTTCTTTCACAGCCAGAATTTTGGAGCTCAGCAAAGCTGTTGATCAGCACTGATGATATAGCAGTGACCAAATCAGGCTTATTCCTTGGGATCTGAGCAAACCTCTGCTCTGACCACAACTCCTCTGTTCCCTGGGAGCAAAGATATTGCTGCATCACAGCCTGCTCTGACATAAATTACAATTGACATCAATTTACTATGCAGCAGTTGGTTGCAAATTTAGGGTTTTTTTTAAGAAGCAGGACTAGAATGGAAAACATTTTCAACACAGCAGAGTTTTGTCAGGAAATGCCTCTGACTAAACACAAAATGTTTTGCCCAACATTGCTCTCTCTCTTTCTGAGATTCACACGTACCACCAGCTGAGTCCCTGACAGGCTGTTGGAGAGCCCAGAACTTGCACTCTGTGCAACGCCAGGGGATGAGTTAAACACACTCTCACACATTCTCTGAGATGGAGCTGACAGATTGAGGTCACCCAAACCACAGGGCCAACCTTCATGCCAAGGACACAAGGCCAGAGGGCCAGGAACCTTTAGCCTTACAGTAGAGGAAGTTCAAAGATACAGATATAAACACATACAGAAGCAACTCAAAGTATATTTTATAACTTCTAAGAGCTTATAAATAAATACACATCACAATGCTTGTGTTATGGTGCACATTTACTGAGTTACTTAGACAGGAAAATCCTAAGTAAACCACAACAGAACTAACAAACAGCAAAATAATCATATGTGTAAATAATGAAGCTGTAGTTTAAGCTTAGTAAAAAGGTGTTGAAATATTATTCCACTCTCCATCTCCCACAGCACTTTCAAGATTTTTTGGTTTTTATCTTAAACAACTAAGCAATTCTGAAAAAATTCAAATGTTCCTTAAAAAACCCAATTTTTCTGGTATGAAAAAAAATCACTTTCCTGGGACCAACAGCTGTAAAGGATGTCAGTATTGTACAACATCTTTTGGGAATTCTAGGATACTCAGCAGGTGTTTTCCCAGGATCCTGGGAGAATAAAAATGAGTTGTTAAAAACAAACGTTAACTCTGCTTTCTGTTCTTATTCTTTACAGCCATGAAAAAGACTTAAACACCTTATTTTGTACCCTGCGAGGTGGGTTTAGTGGTTCTTTTCATTCTTTTTGACCAATTACTGCAGGAATCTATAGCATCAAATTGAGCAAACCCCCCCTCAGCATTCTCAGCAGTTTTCAGTCAGTGTCACTGACCTCACCCTGCACTACAAGTCCCTGATTTTCCCTGGGAGCTGACACACCAGGTGGGCCCAGACTGGCCTCTCCTTTAGATCTGCCCTTGCCTGAAGCCATCCCCAGCACTCATCCTTTGTGCTTGTTCCCTGTCAACAAACAAGCAACCAACTCTGAAGAAAACAAGTTTTCAGGAAGTCTGATTTCTGTGAGTGCAAGTCTGATTTCTGTGAGTGCTTTCCAAGTCACGTGTCGCCTTGGTTTTGCATGTTTTTTTCTTAGCCTTCTGATGTTTGCATTCTTGTAATGGAGTTTCTCACAAACTTTCACATAAACAATGATTGCTTTTGAATTCCTGTCTAGAGGAAGCGAGACTTGATAGACTTTTAGTTTGACCTGTGGGTTTGAGAGGTGACAACTTCACCCTCCAATCCCTGGTCACCTTTAGAATTTTATATATATATATATATATATATATATATATATATGTCACACAGTAAACTTCCTTCTTTTCCTCCTGGCTCTAAGAGAATTGTTGTGAGTGCGTGTGTCCATTTGTGTGTCTATAACATCCCCAGTGCTGCTGAATTCCATGTGTGCACAGCCCTGAATGAGCAATTCCGTCAGTGCCTTCAGTTCTAGCTTTCATATTTTCCAGATTCTGTACTGCATTAGTATATAATTTTGAACTCCATATAGAGTGTCAGCAAGCTCTCCTCACAGCTCAGACAGAACAACCCTTTGCCAGCTCCAGAACCAAGGACACCGCTGCAGCTTCAGCCCAAAAAAGTGCAAACAGAGAAATCTGGGAATGAGGGACTTCATAACCTGAAGCTGTAATTGGACAATTAACCCCAAAATGTAAATGGTACAAAACTTAGAAAAGTGTGAAAACTCGTGACCCGGGTTCCATCTTAGGCCCAACCTCAGCCAGGCTCTTGTGCTGCCCGAGGTGTAGCCTTTGAAGGCCTTTTAATAAATCCCTGTTTTATTCCTTTAATTCTGCCTAGCCTCTGTCCTCTGTCTGCAGGCATCACTGGGACAAGCCAACACCCAGCTGTAAGCACAGGGTACAGATGAGGATTGTGTGTTTTGCAGGTTCCCTGCCTGCACGGCTCTTGGACTGACTTTGAGCTGACAAAGCCAGGATGGGGCACATGGTGTGGTCAGTGAGAACTAAACCAGCATGAGCAGCCAAAATGAACATCTAATTCTTCAAGAGCCCAGCTGATAGAAAGAGTAACAAAGATACACCTTCTTCATTTTAAAATGGTATATCTGTTCATGGATGTTCTGCAAAATAAAGGATTTGGAAGTATCTATCTTTCTTGGGCATGTAGTGAAAGGACAAGGGGAAATTGTTTTAAACTGAAAGAGGGTAAATTAGGATTAAATATTAGGAAGAAATTCTTCTCTGTGAGAGTGGTGAGGCCCTGGCAGAGGTGGCCCAGAGAGGTTGTGGCTACCCCTGGATCCCTGGAAATGTCCAAGGCCAGGTTGGATGGGGTTTGGAACAACCTGAGGTAGTGGAAGGTGTCCCTACCGTGTCCCTACCCATGGTAGGGGTTTGAAATTAGGTTGTCTTGATTGATCCCACTATTGTATGATCAAGTTTTAATGTTTAGAGCTTAGAAACACAGAGTTGGTATCATCATTGCATCTCAGACTGCTGAGGATACTGTGATGGTAAAGTACAACACAGGGCATCTCGAAATGCCCTATTAATTGATCTAAGGAAATCCTAGACAAAGCATTTCCCTCGATCTCTGTATCAATTTGTGAAAATATAATCCCACTGCTACCTCTCTGTAGACAGGAGTAATTTCAGAATGTTTGAATCTATTTTTTTTCTAATAAACACCCATGAATCATTTGAGAAACTGAGTTCTGCATCTCATAATTAATTCTGATTTATTCAAGAAATGTTCTGAAATCAACAGGAACAGTTTTTAAGTGATTGGAATGAAGATCTGTTAGACCAGTGAGACACTAAATATTCAACAACAACCCAAGTTCCATTTCAACATGCTAGGAACACTGTCAAGCGTAAGAAAATGAACCATAAAACTAGAATAATAAGAAAACTTTGGGAACACTTGCACTGGAAAGTCTGAACATGTGAGACATTCTCCTTTGTACTTCACCAGACTACTTAATTTGAGAAGTTCAGATTATGAATGTGTTGCTGTTTGCAATGAATGTTATGCTCAGCTAAGAATATTTTTGCTCTGTAGCTGTATGAGACATTAGTGACTGTAATTGATTTGGCATTAGTTTTGCCCAGTTGACTTTGTTTAACAGATTGCACTGAGCATCATAAGTACTTGCAAGTAGACGCATAGACTTGAAAATGCTGGCTTGAGTTGGCTCTGCATGAGATAATTGTTACATTCCTTTACTATATTTTTTTTCTTTAAATAATTTCCTGTCTGTATAATTCCCAGGTTTTCATGAAAAGGAATTTAATACTAATTTTTCCAATATCCTTAATTTTACTGAAACGTGTTTATATGTTCATTTATTGCTGAGAGTGACACAGAGATAGGACCTAAACAAGTCTTTCTCTAACAAAAAGAGGTTGGAAATAATGTGAAGAAGTAATGGTCAGTGAAGTGTGTAAAACCAAGTCTCTTGAAACTGGTAAAAAGAGTTAAGGATGAGATTTGTCTCTGTGGGCAGGTCAATATGGGGGTAAGCCTGGATATAATAGGAAGAAATTCCTCCCAAAAGAATTTTTCACCTTTTTTGCAATACAAGTGTTTGCTGTGAAGGTGAGAAGAGCCTGGAGTGGGAGCAAGAATTGGGAGAATTGGTACAAAGCCCTTGTGGGCAGATTCAAGAGGCAGTGAGTGGCTGTGGCTTCAGCATTTCAGATACACCAGTGAATTCAGCTGCCTTTTGTTGACACCTGTTTACTCACTGGACTAACAGCTTCCTAAAAATAAAACTATGATTTCTCCAGCTTTTGAGACTATTTTTCATGTTATTACAAGTTCTCCTTTTTTTTCCTTAGGACAAAGGAAAAGATTACAAGACCATCTATGTTTCTGCTGTACTTCTTGCCCTATTTAGATTTAAATCAGGAAATTAAAATGATGATTTAAAAATGCATGTCATGCCTAAAAAGCACAGAATATTATCAAGGAACTACAAAGGCTGATACAATGGAAGGTTGAGCTAAAAAAAAATATCCTGAGAAGTCAAAACTGGCTGTGAATGAAGTTTTCAGAGCAAGGAAATAAGAACAATAAAGTCTCCTTCAGGTGTATAAAGTGGAGTGAAGCTGACAAGAGAAGACATTAGACCACAACAGGATATTTGAAGGAAGTTAATAAAGGAGAGTAATACAGCTGCAGAATTTAATGAGGTCCCTGTAGTGTTTGCAAGAGGATCTGGATTTGGGAAGCAAGCAATAATCAGCACGCCTAAGTTTTTCAGAAAGTATTGTGCCTAAAGGCCATCAGGTTAATGTTCAGATTTAATGAAAAAACATACATGCACACACCAGAGGGGTAAAGCACACATCAGATCTCTTCCAACTGACTTCAGTCTCTGCTGAGAGGGAGGGGAGTGAAACTCTCTCAAATATAAAACTCATTCAAACACTGCATGAGGAGATGAAAGAAAGTAAAACCTATGTCTCCTCTTAATTGAATGAACATTTTGATTATTATTTTTTAAGCAGGTTTCCCTGACTGGTTTAAAAAATAAACCAAACAACTAACTGTTTTAGGAAGTTCTAATACTTTGAAGAAAATTACTTGGCATGTAAAGAAGAATGGATATTTATATTAATGATGATTTATGCTGTGCCTGGGCCTAACCTTCCAGGTTCACCCTCAGAGAAATCAGCTTCAGGGAGAGGAACCCAAGACTCCTGCAGGCTGGAATGCCACAGTTGGAACTTCAGTTCTCCAGAAGCCCTGGCACCTCCTCTCCACGGTTACAAGAATTCCCAGGAGCTGGGAAGATCTGGACAGGTGAGCTGGAAAAAGGATTTCCTGCTTTCTCAGGCAGACTGCTGAAAAATATTTAGATTTCCAGGAATTACAAGGCTTTATCTGACAAAGTAAATACCACTAGAATATTTCTGTCTTTAATAGGCAGTCCATTTCTACATATCTTAATAGTACTGAAGTTACTAAGCCAACACCACATATTATGAATAAATACCTGGATTCAGAGTCCCTGAACTCAATGAATGTTCATTGATAACTGTGGGCCTTAGATTATAAACCCTTAAGGAGACATTACCTATTTCATATGACCTCTTATTATGCAGTTAAAAGCAACCAGAGATAAGACATTTTTGGAGCTGATAAAAAGCCTCCAGAGCAATGGTTCTCAAAATTAGAGTTGCAGCCTCAGGTCGGGGTATGAAGAGTTTTTGCTGCAGAGTCACAACACACTCTACAAACTTAAGATCTCATTGTAAAGAAAATTACTTCTAGCTCTTCTGGCAACAAAGATAACCTTCTGAATGTAAATATCTGAAGCAGTTTGGTTTATTTAATATAGAATTATAGGGGATACCCAGTTCATGATGCATTTTACAAGGATAGGGGTTTTCTTTCTATTCTGGTGATATAAATAATAGCAATAAAAAAATTACAAGTGTTAAATTTAGATACTAACCAACCAATCAGGAAGCAGTTCAGCTGTGTGTCTGTTGTTGATACAGCACCAACGTTTCTGACACAACTCAGAGCACAGATATGCTGTGAAAGATTACGTGATGGGAATGGTTTAAATTTAGGATTATCTAAAGACAATTGACTTGAACTTCAAATACAGTGCTTGATTGAGAAAGGAAAGGTTCAGATAGGGAAGATGAGATCCTGACACTGGTTTGAAGTTGTGATGTAAAAGAGCACTGAGGTAGCCACTGAGGGTTTTTCTAGGACATTGGGGCTCACTGAAGATTGAAGGTTAAAAAACCACAAACAACTTAATCCTTCACCTATAACAAGCCTGGGTGCATCTGTGAATATCCTGGTCCCCAGGATAAAGTTTCTCCACACATAGGAAGCTATCCTTTCAGGTGACTGGTTATATACTTCAAGGACTCAACTGCATAAGCACTGATGGGTCTGTATAGCTATAACAAAAGAACCAGAATTCCAGCTCAAAAGCACTGGCCCTAAAGGTACAGTCCTTGTTTTAATCAAAAGCACAATCTGATGCTTAGTGAAGTTGAAAGATATTTCTCAGCTGTTGGAGTCTGGAATTGTGAGAAATATTTCTTTGCATGTTTAAGAGATTTTAAGATCCCTGGCAAACAGTGTTTGTATCCTTTGTTCATGGAAAAAGGGATTTTAAGCTCTGGAATGAAGCAGAGTTTTCAAGAGTGTGTATTAGATAGTAGAGTAGTGTGTAGTTTTATCACAGAGTGAGGATTTTAGATAGATGGGGTTTTTAGGATGGTAAGCAGGTGAAGACAAGATGGAGAATTCCACATGGCTTTTGGGTTTCCTCCTTCTTCCTCACCTACTCCATGTTCTGCAGTGAGGTGGCACGTTATGGTTGGCTTAGAATAGAGTCTAACTTTCTAACAAAGATAATAGTTATTGGAGAAGTATTATAAATACTGATTACGTGGATTGTAGTATAAATGTCCTCACCACCCTGTGTGGGGTTTTTTTTGGGAAGAGACCCTGAATGTGTCCTACTGCACAGATCTCTGCAGGGCAGGAGAAGAATGTATTGATAAGAAATAATGAACTATGAAGAAAACATAAGAAGAGACGGCTCGCGACCAGTCCTTCAAACTCTCTGGCTGGGGAAACAAAACTGTACATTCTTGAGTCATGGTAAACAGCCGGCAGAGAAAAACACACAAAAATATATTTTTATAAAGCCAAGACTCATCCACTGTTTTCACATTAGAGAAAAAATATTAGTATAATTTAATTTTTTTTAAATAAGAAAAAAACCCAAAAGACCTGAATTCTCAGTGCTGCAATGGAAATTCATATACAGAACCCATTACTTTCAGAGGTTTAGACTTCTGCTGTAGTTCAAAACACTTGTTGCTTAGAAAGTCATTGTTCCCTGGCTTGCAGGGGTTTCATTTTCACAGAAACAGAACTGGCATTAAAAGGGAGTAAGAAGTGTATTTTTGAGGAAAAGCCATTCTACAGGGAAAAGAAAAATCTATGGAAAAACATGCAGACTAAATCAGTGTCCAAAGCACTGCATAACACACTCAGATTTCAGCATTTCACATCAGTCACGCATTTGGTCTAATATCACTGAACTAAGCTGTTGTCATAAAACATAGAAAGGAATTTACAAGAAATTAGGGACAGCTGTAAAGAAATAAGAGTGTAAAGAGACAAACATTTCTGAGAAAAGGGAATGAACCTGACAAGCAAGTGGCCTTACCCTGTTCTGTAGATTTTTCAAGACTAAACCTATTTAAGGAATGAAATTATTGCAAATCTGTCCCTACAGTTACTATAGTGATAATGAAAACCATTAAAATGAATATTTGATAAATGAATAAATGAATAAAAATGAAGGGAATAAATGAATGGTAAATGAATAGAAATACTAAATGGCGAAAATTAAATGAATAATTCTCTTAAATGAATAAATCCACTGTGCTTCACTTTGTTAGTGCTCTATACAGATTAAATTCCTCTGAAATATCATCTTGAAAGGAGTTTACATTGCACCACAAGGATCTATATACTGGGGGTTGCCAGGATAATGGAAAGGAAACATCTGCATGTGTGACATTGCTTGGTTTCTTTAGCACACACCAAAACTGGCAGCTTAGTTCTTAGTTACATTTTACAGTCAGTGCAGCCAGTGGCTGCTGCAGAGGCAGCAGGATGTCGATTTTTTCCTGAGCTATTTATTTCTCTTATAGCAAGTGAGCATTTCCCATATTGATATTTATTAAACACTGATATTCTTAGCATTGTACAGGACCCAAATATCAGCACGTTCAGCAGCACAGTCTAGAAGTCTAAGAGGAGGATGAGAGTTGAAGACAAGGAGGTAGGAAGATGGTTCAACACAGCAGTAGGTCTTCAAAGAAAGAGAAACAAGGAAGAATAACAGAGCAAACACTGCACTTCCAAGGGAAGAAATATTGCAGAGCTCTATGGATTGCAGACAGAAGGAAAGGAACAAATAAACAGGGGAATAAGTGAAAGCTGGAATGATATGGTTGGAAAAAAAAGGAAAAAATTGTCAGCGGTCAACATAATTAAACCAGAAAAGAGTTCCCTAATTCACAGTGCTATTACTGAGAAGTTTCCTCTCAGGAAGGGCAAACCTCATTCAGCCCAAACCTCCAGCTACTCTGGCTGGAATTAGGAGCAACAAGCTGCTCCCTGATCTTTGCTCTTGCATTGGCATCAATATTTGTGTGCAACTGCCTCCTTTGTTCCTTATTTAAATATTTCTAATGCAACTTGCTGATAAAACAGAAAGCAGAAGTTTGACTGGGGACCTTACAGAATCTACCAAGACTGGCTTTTTTTTGTTGTTGTTCTTTAGAAGAAAAACACAGCTCAACTCTACTGGGAGTTTTTATCATTTTTAGCTGTGGAAAATTAAACTGTCCTTATGCTGTACAAGTTGTTCCCCTTCTTCCACTCCCCCGCTGTTAAATTCTGAGTTTTCTGCAGAAGCACAGGCCCCAGTAATTGAGGAACATGACAGTCAATACAAATAAAACCCCCGATGTACATTAGTATATGCCCCTGAACAGATGAAAGAAAGGATTGCCTCAATGTCTGAGGTTTGAGCACCAGGTTTAGACTATTTTCAAACCAAAATTCCACCTCTCTGCAAACCAAGCAAGGTAAATTCTGCTCCAGAGTCACATAAATCTCAAAATAAAACTGCATACCTGGAAGCCTGCAAAAAAGGGTGGAACATCAGTCCTATTTTGAACTGTTGCTGGAAGTTTTAATTTAATTCTCCTCTCATCCACTGGAGGAAATGCAGTAAGGAAAGATACTCAGAGAACTATGTCAAAATCATCATGTGTTTCTGATTTAAGCACACACTGCTTTGGGATTAGCGCTGCTCAGCTGCTGTAAATTGGCTAGTAAAGTAATTTTTTCTGAATTAGGTCTCACTGGAAAGTTAAGCTTGTCTTCTTGGTAGCTAAAACCTGTAAACTTAAGTCACTAACATGTCTCAAAAGGTGATCCTTGTATTTTGAACTTGTGTTTCTCATTCCAGGATGCATTTCTTTGCCTTGGTTCTTCTTTAACTGAATTTTATAACCCAACAAATGTCATTTTTCATTTGATAATTCCTTCCTATGATATCTTGTGCAGTTTCTGTTCCTCACTTCTGAAATCAATACATATTCTATACATTATAACACACAATTCCAAATACAAAACTCAGTATAAAAAAACCAGAGCAGTCTTATGATAGGTTCATATCTCCATTTTATGCTGGTACAGAGTCAAGGCTTGCACCCCAGCATTTCTTAGACATGATGTTTAAAATAAAATTACCAGTTAAAAACAAGATGTTAATTAAACCAGAACAACTAATAGGCTGCTCAAAATCCATTGTATGTAACATGCTTTTCCCTCTTACCCTTGTTTACTTCTTCTGCCTCCTAAAGTAGGATATAGCCAGTAAAAACTTGGTATCTGTTTCTCCCTCTCACAATTTATTTTGTCTTGGTAAATTTACAGAACTAAACTTAGACT
This sequence comes from Certhia americana, assembly GCA_018697195.1. NCBI lineage: Eukaryota > Metazoa > Chordata > Aves > Passeriformes > Certhiidae > Certhia > Certhia americana. The sequence goes on along the minus strand of CM031865.1, from coordinate 9,335,118 downwards.
GCATTTCATCCCTTCCAGAAAGTCTATTAATCTTACAGCAGCAGTTTTATTTGGCTACCGTGTCATTGAAGCAATAACTGGGAAAGGCATTTAATAGTTTTAATTCTCTGCACTGCATTAGAACATATATTTTCCATTATCTTTGCTATCATTCTAGTGTTTGCCAATCCCCAGACCTGTTGATACGCCTCAAACAGTTCAACTCCTTCAGTTAAAACAAGACTGATTAGCAAAAAATTCTGAAATACAAAGCTCAGTGGGATAGTATTTACTCATTAAATGCCAAAGAGCCATTTCGTGCTCCTCATCCCTTTTTATAGCTATTGACTGAAATGTTGTATCAGTATCAATTACAGGGATTTGAAATGGTGAGAATGGTGGAGAAGCAAACAATGAGATTTCATGATCACATCAAAGCCATAAATACTGTCATTCTTACTTTCTAATGCCCCTTAAGGTTTATTTAATGGTTAATTGATTGCTAAAAAATCTTTCAGGTTCATTTAATTTTCAAGAATGTGGCCTTGTTAGTATGTTGGCAGAATCTTTTTTTGGGTTTTTTTTGCAAGCAAAGTTATATATTATGTGGCATGAATTATAAAGCAGTTGTCATGGAGATGCTGCTAAAGCAGGAGCCTATGTGCTGTGTCCTTTGAAAACTGCAAAGCCTGTGTGTGTAGGAGCACCTCTCCTGAATGCCTTGCAACTGGTGCTTGGGGTAGCACCTGGATGGTTCCTTGCTCCATTCCTAGCTGTGATGCTCTCTCAGTGCTTTACAGCTTCCTAGGCATGAAACTGCAAATGTTAGTGGTATTCGAAGCCTGCAACGAGGCGCAGAACTGAAATATTTGGAATTGTTCTGCAGCTGATGTCTTATCAAAGAAATGGAACTTGGCACAGAAATGAAACAGGTCATCTTACGTGCTTGAGGTCTACTTTTGCTGCTTTGATATATCAATATTAATTAATTTAGCTACAAAGAAGCAGGCACAAAAAAGCAATGTTAACGAACCAGTGCTTGCAATCTGGTGGCTCAAGATTTGCTTACCTCTGTAAGATTTTGGTAAGTAGGTTACAGAACAGTTTCCCTCTGTTTGCACAGCTGTGAAATGGGGACATTTATGCCTAATTATCTTTATAAACTGCTTTAGAGCTTTCAAGATTGAAAACACCATTTGGACGTTAGAAAGAAAACAAGCCCACTTCCATCTCATAAGTTTCTCAAAAGTTTATATACACCCATCTCTCTTAAGAGTTAGGCTTTATTTTATATGTGTACAATGAGATCAATCTTAAGCAACTTTTATTCTTGAAGCATCACCTTCCATCCTAGAGAACCAGTTTGACAATGTTTTTGCTTGCAGGTTACCAAACAGCACAAACTGGCACATAAACTTGTGCTGTAAGACAAGTATTCTGGAGGAAGCTTTGCAGCATTACACAAACTCATAACAGATCTTTCTATCGTTTGTGGTAGTGCCTGCAGAAGATTCTGGGTTTTCTGACAGGAAAAGCAAGATACAGCCTTACTTAAAATTGCTAAGTGGATTGCACATTAAGCATCGAGTTCACTCTTTCATATTTTCATAAATATGTAGAAAATCATGATGCCTTGCAAAATGAAACTTAAGAGACCAGTTCATGAAAAAATTATATGCTCCATTTACTCTGGCCTCCTATGTACTTTATTTTTTATTAACTCACTTATCCTTTTTTATACAGGAGACCATGTCTCTAATCTGCATCCCAGAGGGGTGGGCAGCAGGATGGGGGCAGTTAGATAAAACAGGTATTTGCATTTCCAGCACAAGAAAGCACAGTCAGAAATTCACCCCACAATAGAAGAGAAATGAATCACACATGAGTTCTGTTGGTTTTTTATTGTTCTTAATATTTTTTTTAGTCCATGTGAATGTAGAAAACTCAAGAAAAAAAAAAAAGAGAAAGGGGACAATCCTTCTAAATGGCTTTTGTGGACAGCAACAGGGAATTTACACAACTCAAAACATTTTACTGAGAGGTTTTCTACTTTTAGAGAGAAGGTAAGAACACAATTAAACATTCAACAATATGAGGTTTACCATCTTTTTTCCTCTGAAAAAAAAAAGATAAAGTTAGAAATGGAGCTGTCGATGAAGGAAACACAATATAAACTAATGAAATGCTGTCAATTTACCACTAAGGATGAAGAAGGAAAAGTCAACAAATAATGTTGGAACATAGCTTTCTCTTTTTTTTTTTTTTTTTTCTTTTTTTTTTGAGTCTAGTTTCTCATACTACAAAATGATACTTGGAAATAATTGGTGACTTTTGGGCTTTATCCTTCACAGTACCCAAAAATAATCCTCATGGCAAACCATGATGTCATGTTATCCACATTTAGTTGCAATTTGGAGGGCGTGGTTCCATTTCTATATTGAAATGGCCTGGAGTTCAAGATTAGAGAAGAGCACTGCGTGTTAAAATACTTGAGCTTTAATCCTAATCATGGGACAAAAGTATTTCAATGATCTTAAATGAAGTTTAATGTCCCCAGTTTGTGCTTACTGTTTGCTGATTTCAGAAGATGTTGACAACTCCATTTGCCAAAATAAATAAGAACAGTTCCTCTCCTCTCCCTGCCCTGCTCCTAATGAAAACCAACAGACTGGCTCAGAACTGTCAGGAAGCTCAATAGCAACTTCATGTGCTCTGCAATATTTAATCTCGAACTAAAGGGTAGTCACAGAATACCAAAGTATATCTTTATTAAAAAATATCAAACTTTAGTTTAATGCCCCAGTGCAATTTTTGTGTTCAGCCTGTTAAAACATTGGTTACAATTTCATTTCACATCTATAATGGAAATTTTGCTCTCTAGGTGTGAGAGCAAGAGCTGAATGAAATCAGAGAGAGAGACAGGAAACTGTTGCCTGATGAGCCCTGATAATTACCACAGTTTTAACTGTTGGACTGCCATAGACACTCTTAATAGAAGAGCAAGAGTGACACCAACTTCTATAAATTTAATATATTAGTAGTGCCTCATGCAGATTAGAACACATTGCTCTGGAATTGCTGTTAGGACCTAAGTAAATTTTTAAGCAAAGCTAACCACTGAGGGTGGGCCCTACTCTTCATCCTTGTTTGTTCCCTGTGTCACTTCAAAAGGATGTGTACAGAATTGGAAAAACAATAAAGTTATTCCCACCATGTGACTGTGAGAGTGAATCATGGTCCTTGTTCCTATTGTGCAGCAGAAAATGGGAGTGTGGGAATGTGTAGAGACATTCAAGCAGTCATTTATCCTTTTCTACTTGTCAATCAAAAATGTACTTTTGGGGTGAGAATACGTTTGGCTGAGAACAAGCTTTTAGTAAAATAGATTTGGCAGATGCATATTTGCAGATGCTCATGAAAGATGAATCATAACATTTCCTGACAACAAATACACCAAAATGTCTGTTTTGCTACTTTCTTTCCCTTTGGGTATTGCATCAGCAATATATACTGTATATGTATGTGTTTGTATATAAATCAATTATGCACTAACAAAGAAAATTCTTTGCTTTCTACATCAGAATACAATGGACCATAACAATATCCCGGTCACAAGAAATATGGCGAAGACATCTGAAATAATTGAATAGGTTCTTTTGCTTTGGTTTGATTTGGGTTAGGTTTTTTTGTTTGGTTTGTTTTTTTCCTTACTGTTCTCTTTGAAATTAATGAGCCTTGTAAGGAGGAAGACTGGCTCTCCTACAAAAGCCTGTTATTGTAATATCTACCTATTAAAATTCTAGTAACCCTTTGAAGCTGAATGCTTCTACCTGCACTCTACAAGCTGTGGCCTCTCAGGTGATATCTACAAGAGACCCATGTACTCTGACCTGTTGCAGACCCAGAGCATCAAATCAATATCAGTCAGACTCACAGAGGCCCTCGAAACACAGAGGCTACTAATGGAACAAAGGTAAAAATAAATTTATCATCAAAGGCTTCAGTCTTTTACTAAATTTTATAATACCTTTGTTCACGATTAAGGATTTTTCCCTAAAAATAAATTTAGTGGTATCAACTATTTCTTTTAAATGGGTTTAAAAGCAAATAACAGCAATGCAGCATGGTAGTTCTTTACTCACAATCATTCTGCTTGAGCACAATACTTACATTTGTCCAAACATTATCTTCCAGGCAGCATCCAGCCTTGGCATGAAGAAACCCACAGCGGCTGTTCCTCTTGACTACATTGTTCCAGCAATCTTTTATGAGGCCATTTTTGCTCTACTTTTACTTTGAAAAGTTCAGCTGCATGTTCCAGAGGAAACTATTCACAATCTCCCCACCCAGATTAGGGACAACTGCTACAATCACTGGGGGGAGCACACCCCACCTTGGAAAAATGACAAACCCTTGGTTTGAGCATTGGAAGTATTTCATCAGCAGGCCTTTAAACAGATTGTGTTTGCTTGCCATCACTCACTGTTTTTGTATTCAAATAGTCAGGGCAATCACTGTTCTTTGCAGATGTAATCAAGCTGCAGTGCAGGATTCTGTTTCTGGCTAAGGATGTTTATCTGTTATTAAGTATAATATATTGAAAGTCACAGCAGTGCTGATGGGTCAGTGCAGATGCCTTCCATCATGAGTTACTGAGATGCATTTCTTCAGAGAAACCTCATAGATGAAATGTTTTCAGCTAGCTGAGGTTAATAAAGATAGGTCCTTCATCATCTCAAGGAATGGAGCCAATAACGAGTAACAGAAATAATATCATAAATCATTCTTTATAAAGTAGGATTGACTATTATTTGCTAAAATGCCTTTCATGGTGGATTTGCATGCTCTTACTTGTCGAATGACAATAGGAAAGCAAGGAAGAAAGGTCACAGGGGATGCAAGGAGGAAAGATACTGCTATGCAGTACTGTATTTGATAGCAGGCATTGATTTACAGGATAAAGTAGCAGGTGACCCTGCTTACAAGGGGATATGGCCAGCATGGGAGTCTGTTCATGTAAAGAGATGTGCCCTGATCCCAGCTTTTTCAACAGGCTCAGAAAGACCTGGACACTCCTGAAAGGCAACAGAACAGAAATGCAGGTTTTATTGCAGCTGGAGTTCCCTCCTGGGTGTGCAGGGGTGGGCTTTGCTCACAAGATGGCACTGTTGATTATTGCACTGTTGATTATCGCACACTCCTCGGGAGCTCTCCCCAGCCCAGGGGCCATGCAGCCTCCCAGGAGAACCCACACAGGGAGGATGGACCTCCCTCGGGAGCTGCATCCCCACCCTGAGCATCCTCTGGTGCATCACGGGGTTTATTCTATACCAGAACCCCTCAGGATGAAATACACAACTCTCCCCTAAATCTACAAACACCCTAATATCCAAAAATGTCAGTCTTTGTTTCCCAGTTCTTATTAATTAAATGTCAATAGAAAGTGTTTTTTTTTTCCAAATTTACAGATGGCTTTTCTCCCATAGAAAGCAGGGATAGTCTCTAAACTGTAGGATTCCAAGTTTCCAGTCTCTGCTGCATTTTCTTTAGCAGCCAAATATTCTACATTAGTAACACAAATGGTTATCAATGGCTGTTTGCCATGCAGGTATGCTTGGGTAGTTTTGGAGACTCTGTATTCAAACCTTAGAGGACCTTTTTTCTGGGTGTCAGAGATTGCATCCTACCGGACACACTCACAAGAGGCAAGAACTGAGGCATCTTCTGTTCAAATTCATTAATTCCTTAATTGCCAGCAGCACCCATAAAAATCAGAGAGGTTCACAGGACTTTCATCCAGCTCTTCCTCAGAGAGTGAAAAGCAAAAGGTTTATCATTGCCACTGAATATTATGACATGTTTTGGGAATTGTTTAAACTGCAGGAAAGCAAAAGAACCTGAAACTCACTAATGTTTATCGAAGTCCAGTCTAAGATACAAGGATTTTTAATGAACATTGACAACTAAGGGAGATTTGTGTCAGTCAATGAGATAATAAAGCATTTGGGAAAGGGAAAATCACACATTTTTTTAGCAGCAATCCTAAGTTAACTTCAAAGAGATAGCAAAATGAACAGCCATGCCAGAAACAGGGAAACATGCAAACCACAGTTGCCCAGACAAGTTAACAGAGCTTATGGCTGCAGGTGTTCTGACCAACTACAGTGATCAGGGCACAGAGAAACACCCAGTATGAACTGAGGCAAAACTGGCAGATTCCCATTATGTAAAAAATGAAAACAGGAATGCTTCTTTCAAAACAAGAGCTTACCCATGCATTGGCACTGGTCTGTCTCCAATAACAACAATTTTTAAGTAAATAAAATTTACAGTCATATGCAAGATGAAGATTTTCTTAAAGATTTGCTGGACATCCAAGGAGACAATATTTGCTTTGGACTTTTAACAAGAACATTTAACATTATAATAATAGAAAGGATCCACTTCAGTTCCAACAGTCCTCAATATCCCAACAATCCTTCAATCCCAAGAGTGTCAAAAATCCTCAATAGTCCTCTTCTATTCCTGGCTGAAATTGTATCTGTAATGCAACCAGCTGTGCTTACACATTGCAGCTCTGACTGCACCCACAGCTGCAGATCACTCAGGTTTAGTGTCACTTGTGATCTAACACAACATAGAGTCCTAAGATATATTCCAGAGATATAGCCTTAAAGTTGCAATTTCCTGCCTTGCATGGGCAGTTAAATACTTGCTGCTTAACTTTGTATTAAATAACTTTTTTCCCCTACACCATACATATTTTGGAGACATAGAAGATTTTTTAAGGACAGGTGAGTTATTTCAATTTTAAGTCTTCTCAGCTTGGTGGTGAAGCTATCACAGAACTCTTGTGGTTGATCAAGTGCAAGGGCACTTTTTCTCCCCTCCATTGTCTACCACGCAGCTCTTTCTACAACAGTTTTCCTCATTAAATTATTTTTAACAGAGCAGAGTGCTCTGACTCCATCTGAGCCAGTGTCCCTGGCTTAGTTTTCATTATTCTCTCTTTTCTTCCCCCTGTTCAGTGACCAAGGCTGCCAAAATATCAGCTGTGCCCTTGTCCTGTGAGAATGAAAAAGCCCCTTTACCTCGATTTACTTTCTTTTCTAATTCCTAGAGGTATCTCTAGCCAAAACCACAAATTTGACTGGTGCCTTGGAAACACACTTTTCTACTGCAGACCATTCTCATCTGGCCAAATGAAAATATGAGGTGATAACCATTCTGGGACAGGGAGGATGCTCTCTCTGTGTGTGTGTGTGTGTGTGGTTGTGTGTGTGGTTGTGCACGGCGTGAGCTCTGCCTCCTTGCACATTCAATAATGTTTACTGATGCTAATAAATTCCACCATAACAGAACATGAGTTTGATGTTCTAGTGTGCTGGAACAGGCTGGCCTCTCTTTAATGGCTTTATTAGTGTTTGTTTCCCATTCCCAGATGATTTTCTGTTTCCCTCCTTTCACGGGCTGAGCTCCTACTGCCATTGATGAGGAGCCCAAACACAGACCCTGCAAGGGAGATCTGAAGAGTGCTCTGCTGGGGAGAAACTTGCCCTTGGCTGCTGCATGCAAGACTCACCTACCACTGATATTTCAGATGCCCCAGATTGTGACCTACTTTACTGTGTGTTACTCAGAGAGAATGAGTAAGACATTTTCTGAGGGTTATAGAAACCCAGTATTTTCTGTGGTAGCAGGAAAGAAATTCTTTCTTAAACATTAGATCAGTTTTGGAATTCTTGTATCAATGATTAAAATTCCCTGGGGTCACCAGGCAAAGTCTGCTGAAGAAGTGAATTGATTTTCATAGGCTACAAATCAGATCTAGGGGCTTTAACTGAAATGCAAGGTGCGTGTTCCCATCCATATGGGATTGTCTAACTGCTGAAAGACTGAATAGCCTCCATAAATAGATTTACTGTTTGGCAAAATTACAGCATTTGTGGGTAATTCATCCAGTCTTGGCACCAGAAATGCACTTTCCAGCCTATCCTGCAAACCTTGTGTGGAACAGGCCTCAGAGGGAGACAATCATTTAAGCATGTCCCTAAGTGCTTGGCTGATATAACATCACAGATCCACTGAAATCACTGGGAGCCTTTTCCTGACTTTTATGGGCTTTTCATAACGTCTTCTGTGAATCAGTTTTCCAGGTGTAAGAAGAGAATATGAATAACAGCTCTTCCCTCCCATTATCTGTCAGGTCTGTTTAGGCTGGAGACTCTTTAGGGCAGATCTGTCTTTCATCTGCAGGCCCTGTACACAGAACAAAGCTTCCCTGCCCTGGAGGGGAACTGGGAACTACCATAATGTTCTGCTCCAGGGCAAACCAGTCTGAATTTATGGAAGCTCAAATGTGAGGATTTATACACCCATGTAGATTAAACTTGCCACTTGATGAGCAAGTCCTGAAAGAGCTGTGGCTCAGATTTTGAAAAAAAAAAAAAAAGTTTTGAAAAATGAAATAAATACTTCAGTGTGTGGTTGGTTACACTGGAATCAGCTCTTGCAGTAAGTGCATGGCAGCTTTGTGGACTCAGCTCTCTTCATTTAGATCAGCATTAATCCATTACTATTTTTTAGTTAATTATGCCACTGCAGTAATCTTAGAAGATATCTGAACCCAAAGAAATTTCATATTATTCCCTTTAACACTGGCCTCTTTTTAGCCCTATACTGGAATATAAATCAGTATGGTGACTTCATAAAAGATCAGCATCTTGATCTGTAATGATCCTAGATCAAAAAAATAGCAAAACTAAAAAAAAATAAAAAAAGGCTTATACAAAAAAAAACAAAACATGTTGAGTTGCCTGTTTAATCTGCAAATGAAAGGCTGAGATGACACCAAAGCAGGAAAACACAAAATAAGCATGTTTACCATGCAAATAACCTTCATTAATAGAGAAGACACTTATCTGGACCACTCAAGAGATTCCATGTGGGTGGATTATTCTGCTGTTAGAAACAAGGTTTTCTTTTGCAATCAGCATTACATAAAGTCATTGGCAGCTCCTGGATTGTTTATTGATACATGTGTAAATGAAAAGTAGATGTAGGGATTTAAAGATTTAGCCTATTTTAATTATGTTAAGGTTTAAAATATGGAATATAAAAACATATTCAGGCTACCTCATCAACCTAAAATTATGGTTAGGTTTCTTAGAATCTATGTTTTCCATTTTTTGTGTTAATTAAATGGCCTTCCCAACCTGTATTTTTTATCTATTATTTTAAATTTCAAATGGTGGTAGGAATGCAATATGCTAATTAGATAATAAAAATCTATATAGTTAGAATAATCAATCAAATAAGGATGACCACTCTGAATAAAAATTAGAAGTTTCCTATCCTAGTTCACTACCAAATAATTGCACCTAAAAACAGGATTTAGCTTTGCCCTTGAGGTTTGTATCCACGCCTTCAACAACCTCAAAAAGTGAGTTCTGCTAAAATATCTCCAGTATATCGAACAGCTTTGGCTGTAAAATTTTATTCTGGGCCAGTACAAAAATGAGAAGGGGTTTCACAAGGATTACAAGACATCAACACACTGCAGTAAGTACTCACAGCTTAGCAGTTTTTCAAAATTTCAGCAGCCTGTCCTTTCCAGACTTGCTTGTGCAATGGGAACTCTAATTACAACATTGAAAGAAGGAAAAGTTTTGCCTAAACCCTATTGCAGTCTATTTCTAGTAGAAAAAAAATATTGTAACAGTTTTTTTCTTTTCTTTTTCAGAAAACATTCATCTTGCATGGCACACCTTTCTCAGTTCTTATGTTCATTGATGGCACTTTGACATAAAAGTGGCTAACCAGATTTGCAGTGAGAATCAGCATGAGGTTAAGAGGAAAAATAGAGCTACAGGGCCATACTACCACCATAATCTCTGCTCCTGCTGCTGCTGGGAAGGTATGGGGCAGTATCTAGAATTTCAGGGCTAGTCCAGTAATTATCCAGCTGTATGGAATTTCCTCTGCTGCCAGAACATGTACTTAAAATGCAAAAAAAAAAAAAAAAAAAAAAAAAAATTAAAATATTCTGATTGATATGCTCAGGTTTTGAGAATCCCATAATATTTTTACTCCAAAAATAATTAGAAAGTGAGGACTTTCAATAAACTCAGTCTGAAGAGCTGATTGTCACTAATCTAAGTATAAATAAAAGGAGCACACAAAATCACTTAATCACTAATAATGTGACTGCAGTTTCCCATCTCTGCCTCAGTATCACTCTAAAAAGTGTCCTTTTATAATGTGCTCTTCAGAAATCAAAGAGAAACCATTAAATAGACACACATGCAGCCACACATGCAGCAATGATACATGGATTATGATTTTTTTGCATTTGAACACATGTTCTATGCTCCATCGAACTTGTAAACAATCCAAAGTACTCTAAACTTCAGCAGGGTGGGTTTTTGGAGTCTGCTTTCATTTAGCATGTGCAATAGATCTCTTACAGTAATTGTTGCTAATTTCTTTGTACTGTACATAAATACTTTAATACTTACAAATGAGGCAACAAAGAAAACCAATTTGACATTTAACGTTCCACACAGAAATCACAGACACACTGTCAAGAAATTAATTAAAATAACAGTTACATGATAATGACACTAATAATAAATACTCATATACAGGTAATAAATTAACTCATTAAATCAGCCACAACACAGTTGTAAATAACTATATAAAAATAGCAAATATTTTGTATCAGGGCTGTATATGTTCCCTGTTTTTAATTCTGAGTTTTCTTTTTTTGGTTGTTCCAAATAATTAGGCTTTAATGGGATGTTAAAATGTAAATTTATTAAAGAATCTGTAATAAATTGGTAGGAAACCTCCTAAAAACACTTCAAAAGGTTTCACAGGCTTTTTCAAGGTCTATCTTACTCATGAAAACAAAAATCACAAAATAAAAGCATTGAATGTTTACATGTAAATATTTATATATTTATATAATTATATATTTATATATCCATGTGTTGCTGTTCAACAAGAAATGAACACACACGCACTACAACTCTCTTCACAGAGGAAGGAGGAAAAAGAGGAAGTTTATTATTTGACTTTGATATATATATATCATTTCAAAGGTGACATGGGGTTGGAGAATGAAGTTCAACTGCTCCAATCCCACAGGTTAACCCAAAAGTTCATCAAGTTTCGCTTCCTCTAGAGAGGAATGCAAAACAATTATTACTTACAGTGAAAGTGCGTGAGAAATCTGACTTCAAGAATTCAAAACATCAGAAGGCTAAGAGAAACATGCAAAAACAGGGTGACATCCATGTATATGCATATATATAATATATAATATATAATATATAATATATAATATATAATATATAATATTTTTTATATATATATATATATATATATATATAAAGTCCCACACACAAATTATCAATGGGTGTATATCTGCAGGTTCAAATCTCTTTCTGCCAAATACATTACACTGAGGGATGCAGGAACAAGAAACCCTTCCAAACATTTTTAGGAAAAAATAGGCTACATATGTGAACTGTTCCAATTCTAATTAGCAGCAACTCTCCAGTTTTAATCAGAAGCTGTGGGGTTGTTCTGCAGCCCTTTCCAGGCAAAACCCCCAGCACAGGGAAGCAGCAGATCCCTGACATCAGCTTGCCACAGGGCGAACATCCCGAGGTGTCATTTTGGGGCTTCTGTATCTTTCTGTCAGAAACCCCATCCACCCATCCTTATCAGACACAAGACATGAAGTCCACGGGCACCTCCCTTTACCCAGTGACACATAAATCTCAGGTTTATACAAAATATTTTTGTGTGTTTTTCTCTGCTGGCTGTTTACCATGACCCAAAAATGCAAACAGAGTCTTTTTTCCCCTTTTCTGAGATTGAAGGAAAGGTTGTGAGTCATCTCTTCTGATGTTCTCATTCATTGTTTATTCTTTCTTATCAATACATTCTGTTCCTGACCAGCAGAGCTCTTTATTGCAGGCCAGTCCAAGGCACAAAACCCTGAATCCCAAATTCCACCTGCACAGGATGGTGAGGACATTTTTGCTACAATCCACATAATCAGTATTTACAATACTTCTACAATAACTATTATCCATATTAGAAGGTTAGAATCTATTCTAAGCCAACCATAACGTGCCACCTCACTGCAGAACATGGAGTAGGTGAGGAAGAAGGAGGAAACCCAAAAGCCATGTGGAATTCTCCATCTTGTCTTCACCTGCTTACCATCCTAAAACCCCATCTATCTAAAATCCTCACTCTGTGATAAAACTACACACTACTCTACTATCTAATACACACTCTTGAAAACTCTGCTTCATTCCAGAGCTTAAAATCCCTTTCTCCATTAACAAAGGTTAAAACCACTGTTTGTCAGAGGTTCTAAAATCTCTTAAACATGCAAAGAAATATTTCTCATAATTCCAGACTCCAACACACAAAACCTTATTTTGTTTCTCTTGGAGCTGTTTGCATGGCAGAGTTTTGGAAAACAGACCTGAGTGATGTAAGCACTAAGTGCTGCAGGTATCCTGCAGCTGGGGACTTTACCTGCTGCTGCTAAAGCAGTATCACCCACGAGCACACACAACACCTGCATGCTTTACAAGCTGATCATTTTAATCCTGCAGCGTTTTCAGTAAAATGGATTTTGTAGGCATGATGAGATTTTGATTTACTGATACAGTCTTTGATAGGGAACTTAATCAGAGATTTCTCTCCAGAACTGAGCAGGATCATATCTGTAGTGGCAAAACCCATGGCGTGCTCCCAGGTTACCAGTCAGCAATGGTTTTACTCCCCATACATTTATTTATTACAAATGACTCACTGGATATTTAAAATGGTATCTAAAATGAAACAGGGTATCACTAAGCCATATAAGGGAGATTTAGATTGTCCAGTATCTTGAAATGCAGACAATAAATTTCTTGAAACAACCTGCCCTAGTTTATGCTTAATGTTAAAATAGGCCTGTTAAAATGTTAAAATAAAGCAATGCTTCAAAATTTAATATTTGGTGCACATACACAGTTTCTTCACAAATACTTTATTTCCCACCTCGTAGTAAAAGTGTGCTACTTCTTAGTAGGGCTGACACATTCTTCATTTAAACCATAACCTACTTTTTTCAGTTATTATTAATCTATAAATTGTCCAGGATATGCTTTCCTCGTAATAAAATGTATTCTGAGCAAGTTAACTCTCTCAAACTGCAAAATATAAACTAGTTTATTGCCATTTCTATGATAAGTATAGAAATCAGTTTGGTACTCATGAGTTTGGTAGAACAGGCTCATTATAAGAATAGTAAAGTAAACAGAAAGTAAGGATGTGCCGCTCTTCCCCTGGGCCTTGTTCTGAAAAACCCTGCACTGAATGGTCATAAAGTATTCCAAGGGCTTTTAAAGACAAACAAAAATTAGATTCTGCTTAAAATTACAGTTTCTGTGGCTTCCTTGAGCAGTCCTGTTTATGCAATAAAAATGTATCTCAAAACCAATAACACATTGCTTTTAATACTAAGGCTACCATTTCAGTGGCAAGAATGACGAGACCACAATAGCAGTTAATTAACATGTTTATCCTCTGTCCAACAATTCTACATTCTTTACAAAAATTGTAAAGTTCTCAAAGTTATCAATTACAGGTGAATGGGTAGCTAGCTTTTTTATAGCTTTTTTTTCCTCTGAGTATCTCAAAAGGTAACTGTATTAGCTAAAACATAAAGTACATTTAAATTTTTTTCCCATTTAAATATGCCATTGTACCATGCCAGCATCCAATACTATGTGTGTGTGCAATAGAGTCAGAAACTGTGGGTACAGGCATGATTTTTTGCCATGTGTTTGAAAAAAGTATTCTAAACCTAATGCGTTTCCAGGGGAAAACACCCAAAAATGTTAACAGAGAGGATAAAGAGTGATTTCCAAGCTATGCAGCTAATTTTCTGTGGATCAATAAGGCTAAAATGACTTTTCTAAATTGAGGAATTTGCCAGTGAATTCTCTTTAAGTGCTGTCCTGATGGAGGCGAGGTAAAGGGAAATCCAAAAAAAAACATAGATGCCTTTTAGCAGGGGAAGGCAACCAGTGAGCCAAGACAGGCTCCCTCATAATTTGCTATTTCAGGTGAAGGGAACCAATGAGCTGGATAGGCCTTAACATAATATTGTCCCAGAGTAGCAGAGAGGAGATCATTAAAGACAAGATGGGCCTTGGCGTAATTTTTGCCAACCCTGTGAAAATACATTTGGCATTACTTGTGGTGAGACAGGAACTAACCAAATTGCTGATTTTGCATAATTTTAAGGCCCGGGAATATCTACAAACCACAGCAGAACTGCTGAACTAACAAATGGCTGATTTAACACAATAAATAGCACATAGGAAAAATAATGCAGGAACAGCATGGTTAGGACAGCTGCAGAATGAGGGGGAAAGGAACAATTTGAAAGGAACACTGCCTTCAGAATATGGAATTCAAATGCCAATATGGAATACTGAAATGGGAATATATGGGAGTGGGTTTCAGGAAAGTAGTTTCCCAAAGAAATAAAAAACTCTCTGCACTGGGAAAGTGACTCAGCACAAACAGGCTGTCAGCCTGGGAAACTGAGGAAGCAGGGAAGAGAAAGCCAGAGGTTATGGACTCTTGAGGGTGAAAGAAAACAGCAAGTACCAAGGTGGGACCAGCAGAAGCAGAACAGCATTAAAACCCCCTTGCTGCTAGAAAACAACTGTTATGGAAACTAACCCTTCTTGAGGATCAGTGTGATGTGAGTTTTGGGGCGCCGAGCTGTGAGTGTGGACACTGAGGACAAACACAGGGCCTGGTGGGTCACTGTGGGCTGGGACAGCCCAAAGATTTGGGAATACTTCTCACAACCACATCTGATTTTCACATTTCTGTGGCTGGATGCTGAGCAGTTTGTTACAGCTGCCCATTACCATTATCATCATTAGCGTTCTCTCGTGAGGCTATTAGAGCCATTTGCCATCCACTGCCATTCTCTTAATTACCTCAGTATCCTAATTGTCTGTTGTTATTGATTACTTATGGCTTATCCGTCTCACACTCAAATATTGATAAATCATAGTTGCATTTGGTACTGCCTTGCTTAAATTTATACAAGCTATTAATCAATGCAAGTTTTTAAAAGCTCTCCTATATATTTCATGTGGTCACAATCTCTTTATTCACTGTGTTATATGTTGGTCAACCCTTTCTTTCTCCATTTACAGGTTGAATTATGCAAAATTATTTGCCCCTGTGTATGGAAATCAATGCACAAAGATGCTCTTTAGAAGAACCATTCCCAGCTAAAGAGATTGTCTCAAAATTAGAGCTCATTTAGGAATTACAGAAAGAGAAAGGAAGTGTAAAATACAACAACTGTGAGAGTCACTATGTATTTCTCAAAGCTCTGGTCCCACTGACTATTCATTGAGTCAGAGTTCAGCCCCCATTCCCCATTCCCTGTGTCCACAGGTAGGATAGGAGGTGGGAGTTGAGTCTGCAAAATAAGGGGTGAGAGGAAGGTGTTGTCTCAGTTTTTATCGCTCACTGTCCAATTTTATTTTAATTGGCAATATATTAATTTTCCTTAATTAAGTTGAGTCTGTTTTGTGTACGACAGTCGTAATTAGGTGATCCCCTGTCTTTATCTTGATCCACAAATTTTTCACCTCACTTTCCCTGTGATGAGGGGAGACCTCATTGGGATCTGCAGCTTCCTTATGAGGGGAAGAGGAGGGACAGACACTGATCTCTGCTCTCTGGTTACTAGTGACAGGACCTGAGGGAATGCCCTGCAGTTATATCAGGGGAGGTTTAGGCTGGATCTTCGGAAAGGGTTCTACACCCAGAGGGTGGCTGGGCTCTGGAACAGCTCCCCAGGGAAGTGGTAACAGCCCCAAGCCTGACAGAGTCCCAGGAGTGTTTGGACAATGCTCTCAGGCACAGGGCTGTGAATGATTCTTGGTGTTGTTCTCTGCAGAGCCAGAGGTAGACTCTGAGAATCCTTGTAGGCCCCTTCCAGCTCAGGATATTCTTTGGTTCTGTGATTCCACCCCATCCTGGTGAGGAGGGGGAGGGCTGGGTGTTTGACCACACCTCAACCCACCCCCAAAATCCCCAAGTTCAGAGATGTAGTGAGAGAGTGTCCTGATGCTGTGACTGTGAAGGAAAGGCTTGGATGAGATGTAGCCATCACTTTGAGCCAGAGAGCCAGGCTGGCTGGAACAACTAACCTTCACCCAATGGCTGACAATGAATCCATCCAAGATTTAAGTAGAAGAAAGAAGAATTTTATTTCCACTCACAGGAAATTCTACTTCAAAAGTGTGACTACTTTTCTGGAAAAAAATCCTTTGAACTGTTAGACTACTTTTTCCACATTTGTATCCAAACCAATTTCCCTCAGGACAGGAAATCTTGGAACTACAACAAAGAGAAATCAGAGGGTTTTTTTAATAGTCTACCACTTAGAACAGCTGTATAATATTAAGTACAATTGACACAAAGCATGTCTTGAGAGCAGATGAAAACGCTCAGTGCAGAGAAAATACCACTTTTCTGCCATGTCTTGGTCTTTTTTTTTTTTTTTTTAAATTTGCTTTCAGTCTGCCAGGATGAACTAATGAGGAGAAAGATTAGAAAAAAACTGACCTGGTTTGTGGCTTGGTTGGAGTTTTTTAATTTTAAAAAATTGTCCTCTACTTGTGTTATTTCACCAGCCAGCCCTGATTTGCCTCGAAGCTGCTCACTAAGGACCAAATTCCCTCAATAAGTAGCACAGTTCTCACATAATGGGTAAAGCATTCTTGCAGCCATGGTGACAGAGGGCAGCAGCTGAAGATTCCAGGGAATTAACACTCTTTTTAGCCCGTGTTTAACTCAATTCATCTCTTCTCTGAATGCTACTGGTGAGAACTACAAGCAAGGCATGAGCTGGGGTTCTCTGATCAACAGAGGAAGTACTGTCATTAAAGGCCACTGGAATCACTGACTTCAATCCTGCAGAGTTCCAAGTGGGAAGTGGAACTTCATTAAAACTGGAGCTTTGACTGCCTTGGCTGGAAATTACAATGCAGGGTTTATTACCTAGTATAGTCCTCTGATGTATATTTCACTTATCAAGGATTATGAATTAATAGAGGCTTGATTTTAGATAGAGGGATGGAAGGTAAATGTCAGCAGATGATAATATTCTCTGTATCAACACAACTTCTCATGTTGACTCTGTAGAACCTTCCCTTGAGGCTCATTCTGGCAGTTTGTGATTTATGAAACAGTTTAAACTGTATATTTGATAATCAACTAACCCAATTACTTCAGTCATTATCAATCTTCTTGATAATTTTGGTTTCATTCCAATCCCTACTGGTGCCTATGAGAAGGCTCTGTTGTTATCAAGGGAAAGTAGGTCACGTTTCAGTCTAACTGGGCTGTAATAACTATCATTGGATCATCTTCAAGGAGCAGAAAGTTCTCAGTGCTAAAAAAACTAAGAACACTGTCTGTGTTGGGGGCTTTTTTCTTTGTTTGTTTTTCTTTCTCTCCTCCAGACAGCCCCAAGTGATGAGGCTATTGAAAGCTGGCACATCTAATAATCTTTCTGGCCATCTGACTGTTTATTATGGCACTCAGTCTCGAGGATAGGAGTTGGATGGGCTTGAATTCAAGTTTCCTAAACCTGACAATTTTATTCTAGTTTCCGCAAATGATAATAACAACAACGAATTTTATATTTCTTTTCATATAATTTATTATTACTGTTAGGCTTTGTGTCTATGCTGCTTCCAAAAAAAAAAAAAATGTATCTTTTCATGTCTTTCTTATTTTTATATTACCAATTTCTTCTTTCACCAGATGCAAACCATTTGATGTTGCTAAGCTTACGCACAGCCATTGTTATTGTTATCAGTATTAGTAATGGAATCATTATCATTCTCATCACTAAAAGCGAGCTCATTATCTGATAAGTCAAAATTTCCTTCCCAAGATCTTGAGGTATTTTATTTTCCTCATTTGTATTCTCAGAAGTCATTTCTGCCTCACTTGCTGGAGATGAAAATGCACCCTCCATAAGTAAGCTGCCATTCTGCTCATTATGCAGCTTTGATTATTAATTTTTCCCTTCTCCTCTGCAGCCCAAGAGTGATTGCATCTTTAGCTGGTTTGTGGCTCCCAAAGGTTTTCCTTTGAAAAGCAGCTCTTGGGGTTAAGTTGTGGTTATGTGGGTTTGTGACAATGCTGACCCAGCTCCTGAAATCCAAGGGCACTGGCAAGACTGACAGCTGAGCCAAGATCTTAGAGAAGAATTTCTAATAATGACACCAGTGTTGAGCTGGCCTTTCCCTAGGGCAAAAGAAAGATTCCATCTTCTCCCAAGGGCAGATTGTGGGGTTCTTGGGGTCATCCACAGGCCAAGAGTTGGACTTTGATGATCCCTGTGCATCCCTTCCAACCCAGAGTATTTTATGGCTTTATGATTCTCCCATTGGCCAGGTGAGCTGCACCAGCTCAGACTGGTTTTTCAATGTTCACTTTCACTGTCCCAGTGGTGGCTCTTCTGTAAATCCCACTTCTGCACAAATATCTGCTAAATTCTTCCCCTGTGTAGAACAGCTACTCCAAGGTTGCTCCTAAGCCTCACTAGCCAACTGTTCTGGTGTAGAATATTGACTGTGTTCACATCTATTTGCAGGATGAGCTTATAGTTTGACTTTCTCTCATCAGGTTTTGTTTCATCCCCCCCTAATTTCTTTTTGACACTACACAGATGGTGAGATTTATATTTTTTTCCCCAGATCTGCTTACTTGACATGAGAATCCTTTTCTCCTACATTCTTATGAAATACCACTGCATTGTGTAGCTGGGGTCAGGAACAGACTTGTCCAACAAGAAGTGGCAGCACATCGAGAGCAGGATATTTGGGAGTAAAATATAATCAGTCTAGGGCAGAGGGGGAGTTGTTTTGGGTTTGTTGCTGTTTTTGTTCTGCTTTTCGCTCATAAAGAAATATTTCTGATGATGTGGTACAGAGAACTACCTGATGTGTGAGCTGTAAGTGGCCTTTTAAAATTCAATTAACTTTATTTAATGGGTTTCATGCATTTGTAATATCAAGGAGTCACATTACTGAAAATTAGTTTCAGTAATGTTCTTCTGGTATTACTGCACAGCTATTTGTTGCCAAATGGAAAGAAAGCTAATTACTGGGCTTAGTTTCTCACACAGATATTGCTTTATCCATTTCCCTCATACGACATAAGATTATGTATTCATGCAAGCAACTAAATAATATTTTTAATCTGAAATTATCTTGACCCTTTTAGAAAACCAAGTTCTTCTGTTTGTTTAGCCAGGAACTTTCCCAGCCAGGGAAAGAATTTAGATTCTTGATTTCCATTTAATTTGCAGAGTTTAAATTCTCCTTTTTTTTTTTACATAAATTATGCCAAGAGAGAGGCATAACAAGGTGCTTTTGCCTGCACCATCCTGGCATCAGCCACCTAACCAGGCTGTGGCACTAAGTAGATCTTTCCAACAGTTTTATATAAAGAATTCATAATTTTTTCCCAATGTATTGGACAAATTCTACTTAATATTTAATTCAGTCAGACTTTTGGAGGAAAAATCCATAGAGAAGCCAATGTTGAAAGCTTTCAACATTGCTTCTTCCTAGAAATAACAAATATTTAAAGGATCTGGAATGTTTGCACAGATCTTATAGGTCATTATTCAGTTCGGAAAAAAATGTGGCTTTAAAATGTCACACAAGTATTTTGCCAACAACAGAAATGTCAGCACTATATAATAAACTTGCTAAAAATAAATTGAACGCACGGGAACAAAATGAATCCATTTCAAGGCCACTGTTCCAGCAGAAAGATGAAAACCAAGGAGTGATAAGTTTTAAGGATACATGGCAAATACGTTTCATCATCACTACAGTGACTGCACCAAACCTGGAAAGAGCATTGGGTTTTGTTAATGGGAATTCACATTTTCTCTGCATTTTGATATTAATTTCAGGCTGGTCAAAACTAAAGAAGCAACATTAAACACAGAAAAACTATGGCAATTTAACTTTGAATTTATACCTGCTTTAAGAGGAGAGAGTGCATTCAGTATGTTATGAATCTTGGTTCATTTCAGACAGAGCTGTAGCATATTACAGATTTTCCATAAAACAAATCATATTTTATATACAAATATATAACTTTAGCAGTACTTATCTATTTTTCTGTAATGATCAACCCAGGGAGCAAACTATACTGGCTAAATTAGATACATTGCATGAAAACAATCAGAAACAACAGCAAAAAAGCCCAAACCAAACAAAGCTATTTTCTTTTAGTCCTTCTCCCACATTAATGTTCTGGCTTCTCTGGGACCTAGTAAAGAAACTGGTTTCTAAATTTTAATATTATATTAAATTTAATACTTCATTAATATTAAAGCCCCAACCAATAAACAAGCAATTAACAAGCAACCTTTCATTTAAACATTTTAATGAATTATGGGGAAAAAAGATATGGAAAACTTATAAACTTTATATGAACCACATATACATATTTGCCATGGGAAGCAACTACAATTAAACATCAGCAGCCAGTTCTTCCCTGAAATTTGGATAACTTAACTGATCCCAAGTCAGTTGATGTTCTATTTCCCACTGACATTCATTCACATCCCAATTTGTCAGAAAATATTTAATGCAACAAAGAAATTTCAATATGAAATTAGGCACAGAGAGGATTATAATTTTTGATTACTTATCCAAAATGATGGAGAAGTTAATTAAAACTATTAATTTCCCCTTTCATTTTATCTGAGATAGACCAAAACAAATAACCAGTGTTTCTCCTTGTATTGTGATTATGGATTGCAAAAAGTTCTCACCTGCATATACTCACAGCATGGATTAAGAAATAGAAAAATGTCTTATTTGTTATCAACTGGACCCTCTGCAGGTGATTGAAGAGTTCTTGAAAATGCTGAATTTAGAGGCCATTAAGATTGATGTCTTTACAATAAAAAACACTAATATATTTTCAAATAGTTTCAATAAACAATGTCAGAAAATTGCAAACATTCTTGCCCTAACAGTGGCAATACAGCTTTAGCAGAATACAAGTATTTTAGTTATGTGCTATTCTTTTTGCTTGTGCAACATGAAAGATTTCTTCTTTATTTATTTGAGTTAGAGCTTGTACAGAACAGTTCTTAAAAACAGATGGAGGTTTTGTTAGTGTAACTGAACTTACCACAATACAATAAAAACTCTGAGGTAGGCACAGGAGACTTTGCTCTGTTTTATTTGGCACAGCCATATCATGGATATGAGTCTATCACCTTTTAGGAGAAGAGTTGAAAAATATGATACCTTCATAATACAGGGAGGTGTTGGAGTCACCACCCCTGGAAGTGCTCAAGAAAGGACTGGATGTGAAATACTGGATTCTGTGCTTAATGAAGATATCCATAAATTGCATAGAAAAGGATTTCCTTACCACTTGTAGCAAGAGCTCACACAGACTTTTTCAAAACAAAGTCAACTAGGACAAAAAAATGTTAAAATGAAACATTTATGTTGAGCAAAACTGCAAACCAATTGTAAGAGTTAATATTTTCACCTGCAGGACAGAGAAATACAACATGGCAAGCATGGCAGAGGACCCTCAACTCAGCAGAAATGCAATATTTTCCCTATGGCAGAACCACAGCAACAAAAGCTGTGAGCATTCCCCCAATGGCATAGGATGGTTTCGGGTACCCCTTTGCTCTGTTCTTTTCCTCAGGCTCTGTGAAGTCCCACAGGAACTCCACGGTTACCTGGGATGCTCCAGCCCTGCTGGGCTCTGCCTTTGAGGGCACAGCACAGCTGGAACCTTCCTGCTGCTTTAAAGAGTTTCTTTTCATTCTGCAGGCCACCCTGGCTCACGCAGAAAAGCAGTTTTCTACTGAATACAACAGTGGACTGTAGATCTTGGAGATTTTTTTCTTGAATTCTCATGAACAGCTCTGGGCGTTGCATTAATGCTTAATTTCCCTGTACATACAATGGAAAAATAAGACTGCACAGCACAAAGCACTTACCCAACCTGAAATTCTGAACAGATCTTTGTAGCCTTCCAGCTGCTCCAGATATTATCCCTCTGTGCTCTTCCTGTTCTGCTTTGACCTACGGTGCTGCACAAGTTTCAGACTTTCAAGTATCATTGATAGATTCAACAACTTTTAATTTTTAAATGGCTTTTCTGTCCTTCATTTAGAGGGAAAAAAACATCTTGTAACATTCAACATGTACTAGAATTGCCAGGAGATAAATTGTCTTTGATTTTAAATGTGTATTAATGGGTCAATATTCTCCTTTCTTGCTATATACAGATCTCTCATTAATTATATTGTCACTACAGCTGCAGAATGAATTTGACCTTATTCGTTGAGCACCATGTTTTAGTATTAACAGTTTTTGTTCTTAACAGCAATTGGGAAATAAATCCAGACATGGTGATTGATATATTCTGATCTTTATAGCACGGTTCTACTCATACAAAAGATGCAATATGAAAGAGGAAATCAATAACAATTTATTTCTTTTTTAAAAAAATCCAAACCATTTAATACCTGTGTTTAGTGCTGGGTTTATATAAATTTAATCCTGACCTGTAAAACCTGATTTCCTCTATGTGTCAAATATAATAGGAAAGACC
This sequence comes from Certhia americana, assembly GCA_018697195.1. Taxonomy (NCBI): domain Eukaryota; kingdom Metazoa; phylum Chordata; class Aves; order Passeriformes; family Certhiidae; genus Certhia; species Certhia americana. Next base: position 9,312,405 of record CM031865.1, on the reverse strand, counting down.
TGAATTTGGACCATCATGCATCTCTGCACGGGCATTTGCTCAGTTTGGAACCTTTTTTTTTAATATAAAGTAAATATATAGCTAAGAGTGTCCAAGTAAGAAAATGTATCAAATTAAAGGGTAATTTTTAGGAAGCATAACGTCTTCAATCCTAAGCAAACAGAGCTTTGGTCTAAAATCCTGTGTGGAAAAACAGCACAACTCAACTAATTTTAGTTAGTGAGTGAAATATTTATATCAGGAAGAAAGGGAGCACAACAGGAATATTCTGCAATGGATAAAATATGAATGAACTGGAATGTAGACACAGATTTGCTAAGGTAACACAGCCTTGGTTCACCACGACATTCCCAGGCAATGACAAAGAATACCACAAGGAAAGGCCTCAGGCTGGAGAAAGTAATCATGAGATAATGGTGAAGTTAAACTAGAGAATATTACAGAAATGTTTTATTCAGGCAAACCCAATGGAGTTTTATCAGGAATTTCATTTGAGCTGGATAATATCAGTGTAACACTTCATTTGAACGGGGAAGAAAGAGAAAGAGAAGAGAAAGAGAGAAAGAGAAAGAGAAAGAGAAAGAGAAAGAGAAAGAGAAAGAGA